>CAMRHE010000332.1:1480000-2177601 GCA_947044405.1 Leptodactylus fallax | reverse complement strand
ATGTTCATGGTCTGGGTGTATTCTGTAGTTACTATAGGTAGGTTCATGGTCTGGGTGTATTCTGTAGTTACTATAGGTAGGTTCATGGTCTGGGTGTACTCTGTAGTTACTATAGGTAGGTTCATGGTCTCGGTGTACTCTGTAGTTACTATAGGTAGGTTCATGGTCTGGGTGTACTCTGTAGTTACTATAGGTAGGTTCATGGTCTGGGTGTATTCTGTAGTTACTATAGGTAGGTTCATGGTCTAGGTGTATTCTGTAGTTACTATAGGTAAGTTCATGGTCTGGGTGTACTCTGTAGTTACTATAGGTAGGTTCATGGTCTGGGTGTATTCTGTAGTTACTATAGGTAGGTTCATGGTCTGGGTGTACTCTGTAGTTACTATAGGTAGGTTCATGGTCTGGGTGTACTCTGTAGTTACTATAGGTAGGTTCATGGTCTCGGTGTACTCTGTAGTTACTATAGGTAGGTTCATGGTCTCAGTGTAGTCTGTAGTTACTATAGGTAGGTTCCTGGTCTCGGTGTATTCTGTAGTTACTATAGGTAGGTTCATGGTCTGGGTGTACTCTGTAGTTACTATAGGTAGGTTCATGGTCTGGGTGTGTTCTGTAGTTACTATAGGTAGGTTCATGGTCTCAGTGTAGTCTGTAGTTACTATAGGTAGGTTCCTGGTCTCGGTGTACTCTGTAGTTACTATAGGTAGGTTCATGGTCTGGGTGTATTCTGTAGTTACTATAGGTAGGTTCATGGTCTGGGTGTACTCTGTAGTTACTATAGGTAGGTTCCTGGTCTGGGTGTACTCTGTAGTTACTATAGGTAGGTTCATGGTCTGGGTGTACTCTAGTTACTATAGGTAGGTTCATGGTCTCGGTATATTCTGTAGTTACTATAGGTAGGTTATGGTCTGGTTATCTTGTACTATGGTGGTTCATGGTCTGGGTTTTTAGTTACTATAGGTAGGTTCATGGTCTGGGTGTACTCTGTAGTTACTATAGGTAGGTTCATGGTCTTGTACTCTGTAGTTACTATAGGTAGGTTCATGGTCTGGGTGTATTCTTAGTTACTATAGGTAGGTTCATGGTCTCGTTATTCTTAGTTACTATAGGTAGGTTCATGGTCTGGGTGTACTCTGTAGTTACTATAGGTAGGTTCATGGTCTGGGTGTACTCTGTAGTTACTATAGGTAGGTTCATGGTCTGGGTGTACTCTGTAGTTACTATAGGTAGGTTCATGGTCTGGGTGTACTCTGTAGTTACTATAGGTAGGTTCATGGTCTGGGTGTACTCTGTAGTTACTATAGGTAGGTTCATGGTCTGGGTGTATTCTGTAGTTACTATAGGTAGGTTCATGGTCTCGGTGTACTCTGTAGTTACTATAGGTAGGTTCATGGTCTGGGTGTATTCTGTAGTTACTATAGGTAGGTTCATGGTTGGGTTATTCTGTAGTACTATAGGAAGGTTCATGGTCTCGTTATTCTGTAGTTACTATAGGTAGGTTAATGGTCGGGTGTACTCTGTAGTACTATAGGTAGGTTCATGGTCTGGGTGTACTCTGTAGTTACTATAGGTAGGTTCATGGTCTGGGTGTATTCTGTAGTTACTATAGGTAGGTTCCTGGTCTCGGTGTATTCTGTAGTTACTATAGGTAGGTTCATGGTCTGGGTGTATTCTGTACTTACTATAGGTAGGTACATGGTCTGGGTGTACTCTGTAGTGACTATAGGTAGGTTCATGGTCTGGGTGTACTCTGTAGTTACTATAGGTATGTTCATGGTCTGGGTGTACTCTGTAGTACTATAGGTAGGTTCCTGGTCTGGGTGTACTCTGTAGTTACTATAGGTAGGTTCATGGTCTGGGTGTATTCTGTAGTTACTATAGGTAGGTTCATGGTCTGGGTGTATTATTACTATAGGTAGGGTCATGGTTGGGTGTACTCTGTAGTTACTATAGGTAGGTACATGGTCTCGGTGTATTCTGTAGTTACTATAGGTAGGTTCATGGTCTGGGTGTACTCTGTAGTTACTATAGGTAGGTTCATGGTCTGGGTGTATTCTGTAGTTACTATAGGTAGGTTCATGGTCTGGGTGTACTCTGTAGTTACTATAGGTAGGTTCATGGTCTGTGTACTCTGTAGTTACTATAGGTAGGTTCCTGGTCTGGGTGTACTCTGTAGTTACTATAGGTAGGTACATGGTCTGGGTGTACTCTGTAGTTACTATAGGTAGGTTCATGGTTGGGTGTATTTTAGTACTATAGGTAGGTTATGGTTGGGTTATTCTTAGTTACTATAGGTAGGTACATGGTCTGGGTGTATTTTACTTACTATGGTAGGTTCATGGTCTCTATCTTAGTTACTATGGTAGGTTCATGGTCTGGGTGTATCTGTAGTACTATAGGTAGGTTCATGGTCTGGGTGTACTCTGTAGTTACTATAGGTAGGTTCATGGTCTGGGTGTACTCTGTAGTTACTATAGGTAGGTTCATGGTCTCGGTGTACTCTGTAGTTACTATAGGTAGGTTCATGGTCTCAGTGTAGTCTGTAGTTACTATAGGTAGGTTCCTGGTCTCGTGTATTCTGTAGTTACTATAGGTAGGTTCATGGTCTGGGTGTACTCTGTAGTTACTATAGGTAGGTTCATGGTCTGGGTGTACTCTGTAGTTACTATAGGTAGGTTCCTGGTCTCAGTGTATCTGTAGTTACTATAGGTAGGTTCCTGGTCTGGTGTATTCTGTAGTTACTATAGGTAGGTTCATGGTCTGGGTGTATTCTGTAGTTACTATAGGTAGGTTCATGGTCTGGGTGTACTCTGTAGTTACTATAGGTAGGTTCCTGGTCTGGGTGTACTCTGTAGTTACTATAGGTAGGTTCATGGTCTGGTGTACTCTTAGTTACTATAGGTAGGTTCATGGTCTCGGTATATTCTGTAGTTACTATAGGTAGGTTCATGGTCTGGGTGTACTCTGTAGTTACTATAGGTAGGTTCATGGTCTGGGTGTACTCTGTAGTTACTATAGGTAGGTTCATGGTCTGGGTGTACTCTGTAGTTACTATAGGTAGGTTCATGGTCTCGGTGTACTCTGTAGTTACTATAGGTAGGTTCATGGTCTGGGTGTATTCTGTAGTTACTATAGGTAGGTTCATGGTCTGGGTGTATTCTGTAGTTACTATAGGTAGGTTCATGGTCTCGGTGTACTCTGTAGTTACTATAGGTAGGTTCATGGTCTCGGTGTACTCTGTAGTTACTATAGGTAGGTTCATGGTCTGGGTGTACTCTGTAGTTACTATAGGTAGGTTCATGGTCTGGGTGTACTCTGTAGTTACTATAGGTAGGTTCATGGTCTCGGTGTACTCTGTAGTTACTATAGGTAGGTTCATGGTCTCGGTGTATTCTGTAGTTACTATAGGTAGGTTCATGGTCTCGGTGTACTCTGTAGTTACTATAGGTAGGTTCATGGTCTGGTGTACTCTGTAGTTACTATAGGTAGGTTAGTCGGTGTACTCTGTGTTACTATAGGTATGTTCATGGTCTGGTGTCTCTGTGTTACTATAGGTGTTCGGTGTACGTTACTATAGGTAGGTTATCTTTATCTGTAGTACTATAGGTAGGTTATGGTTGTATTTTACTAAGGTGTCATCTACTTTTACTATGGTAGTATTTTACTATAGGTAGATTTACTATAGGTAGTATTTTATTATAGGTAGGTTTTTAGGTAATAAGGTAGTTATAGGTAGGTATTATTTATAGATATTTATATAGGTAGTTTTTATATAGGTAATTAATATAGGTAGTTATTTACTAAGGTAGGTTACTATATATAGGTAGGTTTATTTATATGGTAGTTATAGTCTGGTCTTTCTTACTGGTATGTCGTGATTAGTAGATTTACTATATTATTACTATGTAGTTACTGGTAGATACGACCATTACGTGATACTACGGTAGTATCTACGGATTTCGTGGCTCCTACGTAGGTGCTCGGTCTTCAAGTGTCTCTTTCGTGGCTCTTTACAGGTGTTACAGGTCTACGGTTTGGAGTATTATATGGTAGATTATAGGTAGATTATAGTTTAGTTTTTGTATTATATAAAAAGTAGTTTATGGTTTATACATTTTACTATGGTAGTTACTTGGTGATCTATCGGGGTTACTATGGTATTTTACTATGTAACTATGGTGCTGGTTTTATTTACAGGTTTATTATATAGGTATATTGGTAGTTTTTTATATAGGTAATATAGTAGTATTTACTAGTAATTTACAGATTCATGGTCTCGGTGTATTCTGTAGTTACTATAGGTAGGTTCATGGTCTGGGTGTACTCTGTAGTTACTATAGGTAGGTTCATGGTCTGGGTGTACTCTGTAGTTACTATAGGTAGGTTCATGGTCTGGGTGTATTCTGTAGTTACTATAGGTAGGTTCCTGGTCTCGGTGTACTCTGTAGTTACTATAGGTAGGTTCATGGTCTCGGTGTACTCTGTAGTTACTATAGGTAGGTACATGGTTGGTGTACTCTGTAGTTACTATAGGTAGGTTCATGTCTCGTGTATTCTGTAGTTACTATAGGTAGGTTCATGGTCTGGGTGTATTCTGTAGTTACTATAGGTAGGTACATGGTCTGGGTGTACTCTGTAGTTACTATAGGTAGGTTCATGGTCTGGGTGTACTCTGTAGTTACTATAGGTATGTTCATGGTCTGGGTGTACTCTGTAGTTACTATAGGTAGGTTCCTGGTCTGGGTGTACTCTGTAGTTACTATAGGTAGGTTCATGGTCTCAGGGTGTAGTCTGTAGTTACTATAGGTAGGTTCCTGGTCTCGGGGGCTGGGTGTATTCTGTAGTTACTATAGGTAGGTTCATGGTCTGGGTGTGCTCTGTAGTTACTATAGGTAGGGTCATGGTCTGGGTGTACTCTGTAGTTACTATAGGTAGGTTCATGGTCTCGGTGTATTCTGTAGTTACTATAGGTAGGTTCATGGTCTGGGTGTACTCTGTAGTTACTATAGGTAGGTTCATGGTCTGGGTGTATTCTGTAGTTACTATAGGTAGGTTCATGGTCTGGGTGTACTCTGTAGTTACTATAGGTAGGTTCATGGTCTGGGTGTACTCTGTAGTTACTATAGGTAGGTTCCTGGTCTGGGTGTACTCTGTAGTTACTATAGGTAGGTACATGGTCTGGGTGTACTCTGTAGTTACTATAGGTAGGTTCATGGTCTGGGTGTATTCTGTAGTTACTATAGGTAGGTTCATGGTCTCGGTGTATTCTGTACTTACTATAGGTAGGTTCATGGTCTCGGTGTATTCTGTAGTTACTATAGGTAGGTTCCCAGGGTGGTCTGGGTGTATTCTGTAGTTACTATAGGTAGGTTCATGGTCTCAGTGTAGTCTGTAGTTACTATAGGTAGGTTCCTGGTCTCGGTGTATTCTGTAGTTACTATAGGTAGGTTCATGGTCTGGGTGTATTCTGTAGTTACTATAGGTAGGTTCATGGTCTGGGTGTATTCTGTAGTTACTATAGGTAGGTTCATGGTCTGGGTGTACTCTGTAGTTACTATAGGTAGGTTCATGGTCTGGGTGTACTCTGTAGTTACTATAGGTAGGTTCCTGGTCTGGGTGTACTCTGTAGTTACTATAGGTAGGTACATGGTCTGGGTGTACTCTGTAGTTACTATAGGTAGGTTCATGGTCTGGGTGTATTCTGTAGTTACTATAGGTAGGTTCATGGTCTGGGTGTATTCTGTAGTTACTATAGGTAGGTACATGGTCTGGGTGTATTCTGTACTTACTATAGGTAGGTTCATGGTCTGGGTGTATTCTGTAGTTACTATAGGTAGGTTCATGGTCTGGGTGTATTCTGTAGTTACTATAGGTAGGTTCTGGTCTCGGTGTTCTGTGTTACTATAGGTAGGTTCCTGGTCTCGGTGTATTCTGTAGTTACTATAGGTAGGTTCATGGTCTGGGTGTAGTCTGTAGTTACTATAGGTAGGTTCCTGGTCTCGGTGTAGTCTGTAGTTACTATAGGTAGGTTCATGGTCTGGGTGTAGTCTGTAGTTACTATAGGTAGGTTCATGGTCTGGGTGTACTCTGTAGTTACTATAGGTAGGTTCATGGTCTGGGTGTGTTCTGTAGTTACTATAGGTAGGTTCATGGTCTCGGTGTACTCTGTAGTTACTATAGGTAGGTTCATGGTCTGGGTGTATTCTGTAGTTACTATAGGTAGGTTCATGGTCTCGGTGTACTCTGTAGTTACTATAGGTAGGTACATGGTCTCGGTGTACTCTGTAGTTACTATAGATAGGTTCATGGTCTGGGTGTATTCTGTAGTTACTATAGGTAGGTACATGGTCTGGGTGTACTCTGTAGTTACTATAGGTAGGTTCATGGTCTGGGTGTATTCTGTAGTTACTATAGGTAGGTTCATGGTCTGGGTGTACTCTGTAGTTACTATAGGTAGGTTCATGGTCTGGGTGTATTCTGTAGTTACTATAGGTAGGTTCATGGTCTGGGTGTACTCTGTAGTTACTATAGGTAGGTTCCTGGTCTCGGTGTATTCTGTAGTTACTATAGGTAGGTTCCTGGTCTCGGTGTATTCTGTAGTTACTATAGGTAGGTTCCTGGTCTCGGTGTATTCTGTACAGGTTGGTCAGTATAGGGCCTATATCTTACACTAAGCTCCCCATACAGCGATATTAATAAAACAAACATCAAAATTTTAAAAAAATATATTTGATTGAAATAAAACCCTCCGCACAACCCTCATTACCCATTTTTTTTTTTTTTTTTAAACCCACCTCCACTGGTTATCAATGTAGTCTGTCAAAGCCAAATAAAATCCCCCCCCAATGATCCTAGTTACCTGTCCCGGTCTAGTATTGCCTGCTCTCATAGAATAAACCAGCCAATGTGGACAAAACACAAATCCTGTCCCCACTTTGCAGTAAAATACACACAGCAGACACACCGTCGTGTTTTTGGAAATCACAGCACGTCAATTATACCTACGGAAACGCCGGCGGCTTCCCTATGTGTATAATTGAAGCAGAAAGTCCGCAGAGGAAACCTACTGCTTTTCCTGCAGCTTTTTTGCTGCGGGATGCTATGTGGGCCCTTAGCCTGAACCACAGTCATGTCAAGCTTGTGATTAACCCCTTCTTGGGTAATCAGCAATTCAATCACTTAGATGAAATCACTGATTGTAGGAGGTCTGGGGAGGGCACTACTGTATGTTATACCTCCAGCGTCCCTGCGCTATGTAACCAGAACCACGTGATTTACACAGCCCCACAACCCTGCCTACACACAAGCAGCCCCCCTAACCCAGGACCCCCACAACCTCCTCCTCCACACATGCAGCAACACCCCAGGGACTCCACACATACTCAAAATGCGACACTCCCCAGGGACCCCCTCCACCAACATACAGATGGCAACCCCCTAAGGACCTGACCCCTCCAACACACAGACGGCAGCCCCTCATGGCTCACCTCACATGCACTCTGACAGCAGCCTCCCCTCACACACAGGCAGCAGCCTCTCAGGGACTCCCCTTCCCAAGGCACAGACGGCAGCCCCTAGGGACCAGAACCCCACACACACAGACAAGCCCCCAGGACTGGACCCCCCTAGCACACAGGTGGCAGCCTCCTAGGGTCCAGATCAACCCTGCACACAGACAGCAGTTCCCCAGGTACCGGAGACCCTAGCACACAGGCGCAGACCCCAGCATACAGGTGACAGCACCCCAAGGACCGGAGCGCCCCCCGCCCCCACACAGCACCCCGGGGTCCGGATATCATCCTAGCACACAGGCGGCAGCCCCCCAGGGATCAGACCCCTCGGCACACAGGCGGCAGCCCCCCAGGGACTGGAACCAGCCAACACATAGGTGGCAACACCCTAGGGGCCAGACCCCTCCAACACACAGGCAGCACCCCGACACGTACACAGGTGGCAGCACCCCAGGGACCACCATTAGCAACCCCACCCACACAGAGGCAGCACTGCAGGAACCCTCCACTTACATGAAAATAGTACCCAAGGGACCCGCACATCACACGGCAGCGCCCCCTCTCACACACAGTTAGCTCTCCAGGGACCCCCAAACATGCACACAGGTGGCAGCGCCCTGGGACCACCTACAGAACCCCCTGTCACACAAACAGTACCCCAGGAACCCCACACACAAAGGCAATACCCCAGAGATCCCACACAGAGACATGCAGCAACTCCCCAGAGACCTGAAGCCCACCAGACCTGCCCCCATTACATGCAAACAGCACCCCAGGGACCCCTTTAAATGCCAGCAGCACCCCAAAGGTCCCCTGCCCCTCCCCCCCCTTTAGATGCCAGAAGTACTCCAAGGACGCATGCTCCCATATTTAGATGCCAATGACACCCCAGGGATCTGTGTCTCCACCCCTTTAGTTGCCAGAAGCCCACCAGGAACCCCTGCCCCCCATCCATGCCAGCAGCATCCCCCCTTAGATGCCAACAGCACCCCAAAAAACCATTACCTCCTTTAAATTTCAGAAGCACTCCAAGGTTCCCTGTCCCCTACATGCCAAAAGCACCTCTACCCCCCTTAGATGCCAGAAACACCCCAATGACCCCTGCCCACTATAGATACCAGCAGCGCCCCAGGGATCCCTGCTTCCCCTTTAGATGCCAATAGCACCCCAGCGACCTGTGTCCTTTACGTTTAGATGCTAGAAGCACCCCAGGGACACATGCCCCAATATTTACATGCCAATGGCACCTGTGTCTCCAGCCCCTTTAGTTGCCAGAAGTGCACCAGAGACCCCTGCCCCCTATCCATGCCAGCAGCATCCCCCCCTTAGATACCAATAACACCCCAGGGACTCCTATACCAGCCTAAACATCAATCCAATCCCCCAGACCCTCCAGGACACAGCCCCATGTAAATACATCCCTCCCTCCCCTCAGCCTCCTCCTACATGCAGCCCCATGTAAATACATCCCTCCCTCCCCTCAGCCTCCTCCTACATGCAGCCCCATGTAAATACATCCCTCCCCTCCCCTCAGCCTCCTCCTACATGCAGCCCCATGTAAATACATCCCTCCCCCCTCAGCCTCCTCCTACATGCAGCCCCATGTAAATACATCCCTCCCCCCCTCCTCCTACATGCAGCCCCATGTAAATACATCCCTCCCTCCCCTCAGCCTCCTCCTACATGCAGCCCCATGTAAATACATCCCTCCCTCCCCTCAGCCTCCTCCTACATGCAGCCCCATGTAAATACATCCCTCCCCCCTCAGCCTCCTCCTACATGCAGCCCCATGTAAATACATCCCTCCCCCCCTCAGCCTCCTCCTACATGCAGCCCCATGTAAATACATCCCTCCCTCCCCTCAGCCTCCTCCTACATGCAGCCCCATGTAAATACATCCCTCCCTCCCCTCAGCCTCCTCCTACATGCAGCCCCATGTAAATACATCCCTCCCTCCCCTCAGCCTCCTCCTACATGCAGCCCCATGTAAATACATCCCCCCTCCCCTCAGCCTCCTCCTACATGCAGCCCCATGTAAATACATCCCTCCCCCCTCAGCCTCCTCCTACATGCAGCCCCATGTAAATACATCCCTCCCCTCAGCCTCCTCCTACATGCAGTCCCATGTAAATACATCCCTCCCTCCCCTCAGCCTCCTCCTACATGCAGCCCCATGTAAATACATCCCTCCCCCCTCCTCCTACATGCAGCCCCATGTAAATACATCCCTCCCTCCCCTCAGCCTCCTCCTACATGCAGCCCCATGTAAATACATCCCTCCCCCCTCAGCCTCCTCCTACATGCAGCCCCATGTAAATACATCCCTCCCCTCAGCCTCCTCCTACATGCAGTCCCATGTAAATACATCCCTCCCTCCCCTCAGCCTCCTCCTACATGCAGCCCCATGTAAATACATCCCTCCCCCCCCTCCTCCTACATGCAGCCCCATGTAAATACATCCCTCCCTCCCCTCAGCCTCCTCCTACATGCAGCCCCATGTAAATACATCCCTCCCCCCCTCAGCCTCCTCCTACATGCAGCCCCATGTAAATACATCCCTCCCCCCCCCCCTCAGCCTCCTCCTACATGCAGCCCCATGTAAATACATCCCTCCCTCCCCCCCTCAGCCTCCTCCTACATGCAGCCCCATGTAAATACATCCCTCCCCCCTCAGCCTCTGCCTACATGCAGCCCCATATAAACAATCCTATCTCTCCCTCCATCCTCCAGTCCTCACTGCTTTCAGTTTTCCATCTACACGAGCTCCGTTTCCGCTTCCTGTATAGAGCACACAGCTGTGATAGCCCCGCCCTCCTCGGAGAGGTCCCGCCCCTTCCTGTGACATCACACCTAGGAGTAACTCCCCTCTAGTCACGACCAGGAGTTCCATGGTGCTGTGCAGGTAAGTGTATACTCATAGCCAGGATTACTGACGTCACACGGATCTAGGGCCGGCGTACCCGGGCAAGTGCCGGGGCCCCAAGCTCCTGAGGGGGACCACAGGGCTGCCGGGTGCTGACCTGGCGCTAATGCCCGCATTGATCGTTGGCATTAACTTCTCTGACGCTTCGGCCATATTACCGGCGGCGCAAGGGCGCCGCCATTTTGCCGGGGCCGGCGCAGGGCCGCTTTAACCATAGGGCCAACGGTGCTCTTTCACCGGGCCCTATGGCAGCTGGGGCCCCCTTTGGACAGCGGGACAGTCCTGTATTTTCTGTCCCACTGTCCAGGGATTAGTAAGTATTAAGGTTTTTTTTTTTCTTTGATTATATACAGCGGGGGACATAAAACTGTGGGGACAACCTATGTTGTGGGGGGGCATGATACTGTGGAATACTGACTGCGGCTAGGCTGAATGTAGGAGTGCCGTCCACCGCCAGTCACGCGGCCATACCTACATTCAGCCTGGCTGCGGTCAGACTTAATGTGCATAACCCCTTTAAGTCCACGGTCATGGCCATCACCTACTAGATATAATCTCGTAGGGGAATATAAAAGGAGGCTAGAGGACAGCCATTGATTTATAGGGGTTATCAAAGATTTGGAGTAACCCCAGGGGCCAATGGGGTGGGTGTAAAAGAAAAAAAAACGAGTCATACTCGCCCACCCCTGGAGCGCTGCTGTCCATTCCCAGTTCCCATTGTCTTTGCTGGGGTCCGCAGATCTGGAAGCTGTGAGACTAAGGGTGGGTTCACACTTGTGCCGGCACTCCGTCCAGCGCAAATCCGACCTAAATGTCGGAAAACTGGATAGGGAAAGGTTTCCCTATCCAGTTTTCTGACATTTAGGTCGGATTCGCGGCGCAAGTGTGAACACAACCTCACATGACTGCTGAGACTAATTAGTTGCCTTAGTGGTCACCAGAGAGGGACCGATGACATCACTCACATGTCACTGGTACCTTGCCAGCAATTGCTGAGGCCATGGATTGGTTAGCAGTCACGTGAGCCCCAGCACGGAGCGGAACAGTTTTCTCTACTTTTGTGGTTATGTTACAATTGCGCGTCTGGTCACTAATGTTACCTGAACACCTGGTTCTCTTACTTAGGATTTTTATATTTACTCGTGGAGGGGGCGCCATTTCTGTTTTCGCCTCAGGCAGCAAAAAAGCTACAATCAGCCCTGGCTTTCTAATACATCATAAGGAATATTAATAGGGTTGTCCAGGAATTTATATTTAAGGCTTATCCTAGCATAGGCCATAAATATCTGATCGATGGGGGACCGACAGGCGGCCTCCCATAGACTAGCTGAGGCTACATCCAACTCTCATACTCTACACTGCCCTACACTACATAGACAAGTAGCCGTAGTGTTGGCCCTGGAGTACAGGCCGGAAGATCCAAATATTCCAAAAGTTTCAGGTTGGACGTTTGTCTGGAGTCTTAGCTGCTTCTCCCCAATTTTGGTGTATTTAAAGTGTTACTCATATATATTTTTTTTTACAATTGTGTTGGGGGGTGTTTGGTGATCATTTTTATAATCTACTTTATTAACCTATCTAACTTCCTTTTTTAAAAGAAAACAGGCTGTAACATTCTCCCTAGCAACCCTCTAACTAAGCTGTTACTAGGGACAGTCTATACACATATGTATTGTGAATATGCGGAGGGGGTGGTCACTTGAAATGGCTATATCTCTGGTTTTATACCACCTACAAAAATAGTTCTGGTATCACAAGAAAGCTGAAATTTACTAATTAAAAACACCATCAGGAAATTGGACTAAAAATTCTTAGATTTGCCAAGATACTGCAGTACTAGCAATAAAATAACCTGTGATATCACTAGTTGAAAACACAGTTGGCAGTATGATTTTTATATGCGGCTTCAACTGCTGCATATTTAGTCCAATTTCCTAACGTTGTTTTTAACTAGTGAATTTCGACTTTCTTGTGATACCAGAACTATTTTTCTAGATGGTATAAAACCGGAGATAAAGCCATTTGAGATGACAGAGTCGTCCTGGCAAAGCATTGATAATTAAAACTTTTACAGCCTGTTTTGTATGAAAAGGAAGTTAGATAGGTTAATAAAACATATTACAAAATGTTCACCGCACATCGGCTGACACAATAGCAAAAAATAAATACATAAAATAAAATGAGAGTTACACTTTAAGAAATATCCTGTATACAACAGGTACATCATGAAAGCCAAACTTCCTAAAGTCCTCAAAAAGACAGATTCACTCAGTGCGACTTACAAGCTTCCATATAATGGCCAATTTGCTTTACTTTCCAGAATTTTCAGGGGTACAATCCACATTCTGAGGACTGAAGGAAATTTGACCTGTATGGTGTTCCCGTATTTTACAGCAACAGTGGAAAATGATTTCAGAACATACAAAACGTAGCAGATGGAGATACGAAATACATGTCTTTCTCCACGTATAGCAAGATGGATATAAGTGACCTGTACCAGTCTTATTGGTTGTAAAACATCTGCTGGTGTTTATAGAGTTAATAGAGTTGCCTATATTGTTCAATAGCAACAAGAAATGTATTTGCTTTTTTATCCAGTAATTTATTATAATGTTTCTTATTTCCATAGAGGTTCCTACAATACACAATTCCTTACAAAGTTTTCCTGATTGACCCGTCAACAATGGACAGAGACAAGATGGGTGAAAGTATATTCAATCTCACCCTAGAGATACTGTACCAGCTTACTGGAGAGGTGAGAGATTCTGATGATGTCACATGACATCATTCTTATCTATAGTAATAACAGATGATATGACTGGAGAGGTGAGAGATTCTGATGATGTCACATGACATCATTCTTATCTATAGTAATAACAGATGATATGACTGGAGAGGTGAGAGATTCTGATGATGTCACATGACATCATTCTTATCTATAGTAATAACAGATGATATGACTGGAGAGGTGAGAGATTCTGATGATGTCACATGACATCATTCTTATCTATAGTAATAACAGATGATATGACTGGAGAGGTGAGAGATTCTGATGATGTCACATGACATCATTCTTATCTATAGTAATAACAGATGATATGACTGGAGAGGTGAGAGATTCTGATGATGTCACATGACATCATTCTTATCTATAGTAATAACAGATGATATGACTGGAGAGGTGAGAGATTCTGATGATGTCACATTACATCATTCTTATCTATAGTAATAACAGATGATATGACTGGAGAGGTGAGAGATTCTGATGATGTCACATTACATCATTCTTATCTATAGTAATAACAGATGATATGACTGGAGAGGTGAGAGATTCTGATGATGTCACATGACATCATTCTTATCTATAGTAATAACAGATGATATGACTGGAGAGGTGAGAGATTCTGATGATGTCACATTACATCATTCTTATCTATAGTAATAACAGATGATATGACTGGAGAGGTGAGGGACTCTGGACATGTATGTAGTGATATATATTAATGTGTCTCTCCATAAACAGGATTACACAGTAGTGAAGAAGACCTCTAGTGGGCGCTGTCAGGCTCCTGTATCTGAAGGATGGGGGAGAACCCTGAGCCCAATCCCGGGGCCTCCACCTCACTCCCTGATACATGAGGAGGAGATCAATGGACAGAAGATCCTAGAACTCACCAACAAGATGATTGAGCTGCTGACTGGAGAGGTGACACTGCTGGGAATGCTGGGACATTATACAGGAGCTATGAAGGGATCTGGTGATGACTGTATCATTGTGTTGTCAGGTTCCTATAAGGTGTCAGGATGTCACTGTCTATTTCTCCATGGAGGAGTGGGAGTATTTAGAAGGACACAAAGATGTGTACAAGGAGGTGATGATGGAGGATCAGCAGCCCCTCACATCAGCAGGTAATAGACATGACTAAATACACACGGCCTCTCATTATCTGTATGGAAAGAATGAATTCAGTCCCTGTATGGAAAATGTATAAATAAGACCGAGACTGTGCATAATGGAAAATATAGAATGTCCTCCAGTACTGCCCGCTTATTTTAGGTGTTTACCTTTCAGTTTTTATTATATTCCTTTGTCTTTTTCTGCTGCCTCTTCTGTTTCCTACCATTGCTGGATCTTTGTGTTAGTTATGTTGCTCCAATGATTAGAGTCTTCTATAGCCCTGTGATGGGATATGACAGTTTGTAGCCTAAGTGGAAGGTGAGCACAAAAATGGAGTGGACGTAGATGAACTTCTTGTAGTCACCTACATCATTTGCTGGGAGACTGTGTACATGACAGAAATGTTATACAATATCATTATATTATAATAATCCGTTTTCTTCTTGGCAGATGACTGTACCAGGAGCTCCGAGGGACATCTCATATCTACAGACTATAAAGCAGATGATGGTGGTATCACACAAGATACATATGAAGAACATGTCATTATCCCAGATATACCCTCAGCCCTTCACATCAAAGATCTATCATCTGATCCTTCTATACAGGTCCGATCTTCTGATCCATCACAGACTAAGAAGCAAAATGAAAGCCACAAAAGGAGAGTTCAACAACAGGGACTTCACAGAGTGACAAAGTCCTATTCATGTTCAGAATGTGGGAATTGTTTTACTTCAGAAGCAAATCTTGTTAAACATGAGAAAATTCACCCAGGGGAGAAGCCATATTCATGTTCAGAATGTGGGAAATGTTATGCTGGGTTAGCAGGTCTTGTTACACATCAGTTTGTTCACACACGGGTTAAACCATTTTCATGTTCACATTGTGGGAAAAGTTTTCAGGCGAAATGTAATCTTGTCAGTCATGAGAGAACTCACACAGGGGAGAAGCCATTTTCATGTTCAGAATGTGGGAAATGTTTTGCTCGGAAATCAATTCTTATTATGCATCACAGAACTCACACAGGAGAGAAACCATTTTCATGTCCAGAATGTGGGAAATGTTTTAGAGAGAAATATTCTCTTGTCAAACATGAGAGAACTCACACAGGGGAGAAACCATTTTCATGTTCAGAGTGTGGGAAATGTTTTAGAGAGAAATATTCTCTTGTCAAACATGAAAGAAGTCACACAGGGTTGAAGCCGTTTCCATGTTCAGATTGTGGGAAATCTTTTAACCGAAAAGCAGTTCTTATTACACATCAGAAAATTCACACAGGGGAGAAGCCATATTCATGTTCAGAAAGCATGGCTGTAGAGTAGGCCAAACCACCTTCTCAGACTCCTCTAATTTCTAACAGCCCGACTCCGACTCCTGCATCTAATCTGACTCCTTCATTTAATTCCTATGGAAGTAAATATGCAACAAATTATGAATCTAATTAGTTATACAATATTAAAAAATTACATTATATAATTATTTAATTTTTTGGTCTGTAACTTTTTTTTTCCTATTCTTACAAATATTGGTCCTGACTCTGACTCCACCGCAGTTTCAGAATCTCAAAAATGTTTTAACAGAAAATCGCATCTTGTTAGACATCAGAGACGTTACACAGGAGTGCAGATATTTTTATGCTTAAAATGTTGCAAATGGTTTACTCGAAAATCAAATCTTGTTGACCTTCAATAACTAACACAGGGCTACGGTCCAGGCGTTCCGGTGTTGACCTTATGGCATATGTCTTTTTGACCTTATAATCCCACTAAATCCTATTGTTTATCTTTTAAATGTTCCCCCTAAATCCCTGAACAAGCACGGTGCCAGGCTGCTTCTCCATGTCCTTACTTTGGCCAAATGCCTTATTACGACTTCCTGTAGGCGGTTGGCCCCGCCGTTATGGGGTAATCTATACTCTAGGGTGTTGGATCTACCAGCTATGGAGTATTTAATGTCAGAGCTAACAGTAACTGAACATTTCCATGTCGATATCAGACAAGAAAAATCTCACATTAATTTAACCTTTCTTGGTGGTCAAATGGAGTAGACGGGTCAGTGTCACTAACAAATGAAGGTGCACTAATGTGATATACTGTGTGAAGAGACACCAATGTGGCATTATACTGTGTGGCAAGCCCTAACGTGGCATTACACTAGGAATACTTTCAAAAATAGATGGGTTAATAGTTTATTTATTCAGTATGAGCTTAGCCTTTTGCCTTATCCTAGGTACAAACAGTATTTGGCAGAACTGGGCAGGGGAGGTTGTTCCCACTGCCATGGTGGGATGGGATCTGTGGATGTAGGCTTGCTCCAATCCTTCTGTCTCTTCATGTCATCCCAGACAGACTGGAGGATGATGAGATCAGGGCTATATCTGTGGGGGTTGGATCATCACTTCCAGGACTCCTCCTCCAAAGGGCAAAGGTCACACCAAATATTGATGGGATTTACATTTCTCTTTTCTTCACTCACTTGTGTTATGGTAGAATTTAATTGTGATCCCAAACAGGGATTTCATCTTATTATCTGTGAGCTTTCAATTCTTAAAGAGGACCTTTCACATCTTCTGGCATCACGCATTATTATATACCGCTAGAAAGCTGACAGTGTGCTAAATTTGATGGTCCAGGTGCTGGAGATATCAGTGCCGTTGGATTTGGCACTGGTAACCCTTCACCATCAGAAGGGCGGGCCTTATTGCTCAGCTTATTGCCTACACACACAAACATGACTGTACAAGACTATTGAAGAATACTGTTGTGGGGTGGGGGATGCCTTGCTTACAGCCCAGTGGTGCTGTAAGGCCCGCCATTCTGACAGTGTGGGGATATTGGTGCCGAAACTAACAACACAGATATCTCTAGCACATATCAGCAAAGCTGAACGCTTCTTAGCAGTATATAATACCACTGGTACCAGAGGACATTAAAGGTACCATTTGGGCAGACAAACAGGACTCATGGAATGTGTGTGAGATATATCAGGATTTACAATTAACACCCCAATGGGATGGATACTTTGTTCAGTCAGGATTGTCATGCTATAGGTGGCACTAACATACACTAACTACAATGTGCTTACTTGTAGAATATTCCTGACCTACACAAAAGCACAATGACTCACATTTCACTATGAGCAGCAACAGAAAACAGAAATAGCCAGCAGACATTGATCACAACATATAGAAAGTGATATGGGAATTGGCAAAGTTAAAATATTTAACCTCTCTCTCTCTCTTCTGGAATGTTTCCCATCCTCTTTCAAACATGCCATCATAACCCCACTACTGAAGAAATCCTCCCTTGACCCGTCCTGTGCTGCTATCGACCTGTCTCTAACCTTCCTTTCATCTCCAAACTCTTGGAACGCTTAGTCTATTCTCGTTTAATCCGCTATCTTTCTGCTAACTCTCTTCTTGACCCCTTACAATTTGGCTTCCGCACTCTGCACTCTACTGAAATGGCCCTCACAAAAGTCTCCAATGATCTCCTGACAGCTAAATCCAAAGGTGACTTCTCTCTTCTTATTCTTCTAGATCTCTCAGCAGCATTTGACACTGTTGACCATCAACTCCTTCTCACTAAGCTCCGCTCTGTCGGCGTCACAGACACCGCTCTCTCCTCGTTCTCCTCTTATCTCTCTGACCGCACTTTCTGTGTATCATTTGCGGGCTCTGTTTCTTCCCCTCTCCCCTTGACGTTGGGGTTCCTCAGGGCTCAGTCCTAGGTCCCCTGCTCTTCTCTCTCTACACAGCCCCATTGGACAAACCATCACTAGATTTGGCTTCCAGTACCATCTTTATGCTGACACCCAATTATATACGTCATCCTGTGACATCACCCCTGCACTAATACAGAACACCAGTGACTGTCTCTCTGCTGTCTGAGATATCTTGTATTTGCTCTATCTGAAACTGAATCTCTCAAAGACTGAACTACTGCAGTTTCCACCATCTAATACAGGGGTAGGCAACCTTTTTTGTTCGGCGTGCCGATTTTAATTAAAAAATCAAAGATGAGGTACTCGGAGTGCCGGTCAATAATTGTAAGTCTGAC
Source organism: Leptodactylus fallax (assembly GCA_947044405.1). Taxonomy (NCBI): domain Eukaryota; kingdom Metazoa; phylum Chordata; class Amphibia; order Anura; family Leptodactylidae; genus Leptodactylus; species Leptodactylus fallax. The sequence continues at coordinate 2,159,214 of CAMRHE010000332.1, read as the reverse complement.
GACCCCTAAGCTAAAGTCTTATACCAAAAACCATAACACAGAAGTGCTGCCACCAGATTCTTCAGGACGCGTGCTTTTAATGCTATTTCCGGGGACGCTCCTCTACTTTCCGATTAGAAGCAATGAAAGTCCATGTGCAGCCCCCAATTAGTGGTAAATGTGTCCAGGAGCACTGTATGGCAGCACCTTATTTATTATGCTTACTTATATAGCACCATCATATTCCGCAGCGCTTATGGTGGAAACACACTATCTATCTGGATGCAGCTATATTCTTAGGCCACTGGAACTTTTACTTCAATGGAAAACTGTGTTCACATGGTGCATTTTGGACAAGAAAAAAAAATGCCTGAGTTTCTGCAAAAACGCATCCTTAATACAGAATAATGCCCCATAGCGGCCTCTGCATAGGGTATTATATTCCATAGCAGCCCCTGCACACGGTATTATTTCTCATAGCGGCCCCTGCACACGATATTATGTCTCACAGCGACCCCTGCACACAGTATTATGTCTCACAGCAGCCCCTGCACAAGATATTATGTCCCATAGCAGCCCTTGCACACGGTATATATCCCATAACGGCCCCTGCACATGATATTATGTCTCATAGTGGCCCCTTCACACGGTATTATGTCCCATAGTGGCCCCTGCACACGGTATTATATCCCAAAGCGGCCCCTGCACACGGTATTATATCCCATAGCGGCCCCTGCACACGATATTATGTCTCATATCGGCCCTTGCACAAGGTATGTCTAACAGCGGCTCCTGCAGAATTTATTATGTCCCATAGCATTCCCTGCACACGGTATTATGTCCCATAGCGGCCCCTGCACATGGTATTATGTCTCATAGCGGCCCCTGCACACGATATCATGTCTCATAGCGACCCCTGCACACAGTATTATGTCTCACAGCGGCCCCTGCACAAGGTATTATGTCTCACAGCGGCCCCTGCACAAGATATTATGTCCCATAGCAGCCCTTGCACTCGGTATATGTCCCATAGCGGCCCCTGCACATGATATTATGTCTCACAGCGGCCCCTGTACAAGGTATTATGTCTCATAGCGACCCCTGCACACGGTATTATGTCTCACAGCGACCCCTGCACACGGTATTATGTCTCACAGCGGCCCCTGCACAAGGTATTATGTCTCACAGCGGCCCCTGCACAAGGTATTATGTCCCATAGCAGCCCTTGCATACGGTATATGTCCCATAGTGTCCCCTGCACACGATATTATGTCTCATAGTGGCCCCTTCATACGGTATTATATCCCATAGCAGGCCCCTGCACATGGTATTATGTCTCACAGCGGCCCCTGCACACGGTATTATGTCTCACAGCGGCCCCTGCACATGGTATTATGTCTCACAGCGGCCCCTGCACATGGTATTATGTCTCATAGCGGCCCCTGCACACGGTATTATGTCTCATAGTGGCCCCTGCACACGGTATTATGTCTCACAGCGGCCCCTGCACAAGGTATTATGTCTCACAGCGGCCCCTGCACACGGTGTTATGTCCCATAGCAGCCAATTTTTGCCATTCACTAGCTATTATTATACTGTGGGGTCTCTTCAGAGTATAATAAGTGGAGGGCCAAGAGAGATGACAAACTCACCTTCCCTGCGCTCCGTGGCAGCCCTGTGTTCGCTTCGGTGCTTCTGCCTGAAGTCAGAAACCACTGATTGGGCCTCAGGGGTCAAGTTGGCTTCATTATGTGTAATGATGCCGGACATGACACCTGAGGCCCTATCAGTGGTTGCTGACTTCAGGCAGAAGCGCCTGCAGAGCACAGAGCCACCGTGGATCTCAGGGAAAGTGAGTAACCGTGTTTTTTTTATGTTTCATCAACTCCCCGGGAGCTCCGCTTATTATACTCTGAAGAGACCACACAGTATATTAATAGTAGTATTGTTTGGGCTGTGTTTGGTCCGATCGAAACAGCTGGGCGAGGATTTGGGCTGCCCGTGCCAGAGAAATAAGCGTGTGCCAAATGCCGGGGATTGCCAACCCCTGTAATACAATATAAACATGCTGCACCAAAGACATTTTGGGTGACACACATTGTCCGAACCAAGTAGCAGCCACAGGGGCGCACCTTCTATGAGGCAGCCTGAGGCAATGGAATAACTAGGGGGCGGTATTTTTTTTTTTAATTGACAGCTACTTAGGGGGTCGTATACTAAGGGAGGACTTTAAAAAAGGGGTATAAAAAGGGTCATAAATTGTGTGGGAGCCATAAATATGGGGATCATATGTGTGTGTGAGGGGTAAATAAGGGTGATCATTCGCTGTGTGGGGGCTAAAAAAAGGGGTCAGATACTGTGTGGGGGCCATACATAGGGGGTCATATTCCGTGTGTTTTTGTGTTGGGGGTAAATAAAGGTGATCATATGCTGTGGTGGGGGGGAAAGGGGTCAGAGACTGTGTGGGGGCCATTAAAAGATATGACACGGCAGCCGAGTTAAACTGTTTTTTTACGAATTTTGACACCCGAAGCTCAGAGTTTGCCATCACTGGTCGCTGCGGTAACCCTGATGCTGGTACTTTATCCAGACAGTGAGCGTCAAATCCTTTTAATAATAATAATAATAATAATAATAATAATAATAATAATAGTCCTTTAATAGTCCCACAATGGGGAAATTCAGTGTGTTACAGCAGCAAAGATAAGATAAGATAAGCAGATACAAATACAAATACAACATGTACAGGAATGTTCCAAGGTAAGAGGCATTACATTGATAGTAGACAGACAGATAGGACGTAGCAGAGGGGGGGGGGGGGATTTAACAGGCAGAGAGATATTTCAGTTCTCTGTATGTATTGATCTCCGCTTAGGTCGGTGCTGGTTGTACAGCCTAACCGCGGTGGGGAGGAAAGACTTCCGATAGCGCTCCTTCTCACACCTAGGGTGGAGCAGTCGGTCACTGACAGTACTGCTCAGCGCGATCACAGTCTCATGCATGGGATGGGACTTCTTCTTCTGCATGGAGCTCACCACGGACAGTATCCTTCTGTCACCCACCACCTGCACTGGGTCCAGTGGGCTCCCCAGGACAGAGCTGGCCCTTCTAATCAGCTTGTCAAGTTTATTTCTGTCCCTGGTTGATATACTGCTCCCCCAGCAGGCAACTCCAAAGAAGAAGGCTGATGCCACTACCGAGTTGAAGAAAGTCCTAAGAAGTGCCCCCCGGATTCCAAAGTCTCTCAGCTTCCTAAGCAGGTAGAGCCTGCTGTGGCCCTTCCTGTACAGGACCTCCATGTGATCTGCCCAGTCCAGCTTATTATTAAGGAGCACACCCAGGTACTTATAGGTGTTCACAATCTCGATGCCCGTCCCCAGGATGTCCACTGGTTTAGGAGGGCATCTGCCTTTACGGAAGTCCACCACCATCTCCTTGGTCTTCCCCGCGTTAATCTTCAGGTGGTTCCGATGGCACCAGTCCACAAAAACCCGGTTCAGTTCTCTGTACTCCCTGTCATCATCGTCTGTGATGAGGCCTACTATTGCAGAGTCATCAGAATACTTCTGTAGGTAGCAGCTGGATGAGTTGCACCTAAAATCTGCTTTTACAAAGCTTAGTCTCATAGATTGTAAGCCCTAGCGGGCAGGGCCCTCTATCCCATTGTGCCTGTTGGTCACTGTTAGTATTGTATTTGTTTTGTATATTTTGTGTACTGTATGTAAACCCTCAAATGTAAAGCACCATGGAATTAGTATAATAATGTACAGAGAACCATGGATTTAATATAATAATGTACAGCACCATGGAATTAATATAATAATGTGCAGAGCACCATGGAATTAATATAATAATGTGCAGAGCACCATGGGATTAATATAATAATGTACAGAGCACCATGGAATATAATAATGTACAGAACCATGGGATTAATGGTGTTCTATAAATAAATAATAATAATAGTCTGGTTGCCTCTACACTCCTTACAATCTTCTTACAGGCCACGGTCTGTGGCAGCCTGAACCGGCCCCAGCACACAGGTCTAGTGGCTTGTACGGACATTGTCATATATTCAAGAAGGAAGCACAGTCTGAAATCTCACTCCGCCCACACACATGACTGACTCAAATGGTCATGACATCATCACAGGTCCTTTAGCTCCTCTAGTAATACAGCCTGGAGCCGGACTCCTCCCACACAGTAGGACACCTCATCTCCTATATACATAGTGTACAGATATAGGTATGTGTGTATATATATATATATATATAGTGTACAGGTGAAGGTATGTGTATATACTGTATATATAGTGTACAGGTGGAGGTATGTGTGTATATATAGTGTACAGGTGGAGGTATGTGCATGTATACATATATATATATATATATATATATATATATGGTGTACAGGCAGAGGTGTATATATATATCACACACACACACAGGGCACTAATCTACTAGGTCCTCTGTTCCTTGTTGCACGACCTACCCAAGGAAAGGACACACAACTTACGTAGGGCTCGATGTCTTCAGCACTGTATTGAGGTAGAAGTTGCTCCCTCACTAGTTGTTGATGGCAGTTGCTCAGTTGCAGCAACAACAGCAGTTCAGCTCGGCAGTAAAGTCACTGAACGCTCAGTAACCTTTCTCAATGTGAGAGCAGCGTCTTCGGGGTAGCTCACAGTGATTGCCCATTTCTCACAGGGGTTTGGCCACAGCTTCTATGGGTCTTGCTTCTAAGACACACAATAGATTTGCTCCGATAACCTTCGTACAAAGTCAGTGCTCACTTCCAGAATCACATTGTATGGACACATAGCCACAACAGCTACAACAGGTCTGGATGAAGGACCCGAAAGGGGCAGGAAAAAAGGCTCTTATAGGCGCAGGCCCCATGTAGCAGGCCGCAGTGATAAAGCGCTGCGGGATAAAACACAGCGGATACACATTGCGGTTTTTCCCACAGCACTTTTCACAAAAAGTCCGCAGAGGTACGCCATGTGGGGCTCCGGCCATAGGGAGAGCATTCCCCTAAGCGTGACTACAACGGATTCACCAACTGGCTAGTAGAGCCTACTTTGTGTCAACACTGAAGGGGCTTTGGAATGGCAGAACGGATTTGGATAAACAAAACACCAAAATATTCATGGTGACATCACCAATCAGATAAAGCATACCTCCCAACTTTCAAAGGACAGAAAGAGGGACAAAATATGCGGCGCAGCAAATTTAGCTCCACCCACCTCTACGTTGAATCCGCCTATTCTCATCTATTTTTCCATGTGCCCCCACACAGTATAATGCTCCTACAGTCACCCTAACATTATATGCCCCCACATTATAATGGTCCCCTCCAATTTCCCCACAGTACTAAGTCCCTCTTCTCGTGCCCCAATTTAAACTCCCCCTCCATCTGATCCCAGTTTAATGTCCCCTTCATCTGCCACCAACTTAATGCCCCCTTCATCTGCCCCCAGTTTAATGTCCCCCTTTATCTGCCACCATCTTAATGTCCCCCTTTATCTGCCACCAATTTAATGTTCCCCCTTCATGTCACCAGCTTAATGCCCCCTTCATCTGCCCCCAGTTTAATTGCCTCCTCCATCTACCAACAATTTAATGTCCCCCTTTATTTGCTACCAGTTTAATTGCCCCCTTAATCTGCTCCCAGTTTAACTGCTCCCTACATCTGCCGGCAGTTCTCCCCTCTTGCTCACACATGCTCTTCTCTCCTACTTATCTTCGATCACTCTCTGTTCCCAGCTTTATGCGTAACATCACAGTGTGTCCCTCAGTATCCAGAATAGCTCCGCCCACACAAGAGTCTGATCACATGTTCATGACGTCATCAAAGGTCCTTTAGCCATTAGGATTTATCATCTACCATTTAGCCTTTACCCTACCCTAATAAAGTTTGTTAACAGCAAAACACTTCAGGGGAATAGCGGGACAAACTGTAAGCTATGCGGGACCGCGGGACAGCAGTGTGAAATCGGGACTGTCCCGCTAGATGCGGGATGGTTGGGAGCTATGGATATGTATGTATGTATGTATAAGTATGTGATTGGGCTTTTCAGTCCTTGCGACAAATCCTCTTTTAAAAAGGCTCCACATGTTTATGTTCAATAGAAGATTAAAACTTTCTTCACAGCAGATCAGAATCACGAGCTTCAGAATGATGCCCATCTTACATTTGTATGATTTTAAATTAGTTCATTTTCTTTCCATTCAGGTTCCTGCAATATAACAAAATTTTAACCAGTCAAGAATGGATGGAGGAAGCGATAAAGAGAAGATGGCAGAACGTATAGTCCATCTCACCCTAGAGATACTGTACCAGCTTACTGGAGAGGTGAGAGATTCTGATGATGTCACATTACATCATTCTTATCTATAGTAATAACAGATGATATGACTGGAGAGGTGAGAGATTCTGATGATGTCACATTACATCATTCTTATCTATAGTAATAACAGATGATATGACTGGAGAGGTGAGAGATTCTGATGATGTCACATTACATCATTCTTATCTATAGTAATAACAGATGATATGACTGGAGAGGTGAGAGATTCTGATGATGTCACATTACATCATTCTTATCTATAGTAATAACAGATGATATGACTGGAGAGGTGAGGGACTCTGGACATGTATGTAGTGATATTTATTAATGTGTCTCTCCATAAACAGGATTACACAGTAGTGAAGAAGACCTCTAGTGGGCGCTGTCAGGCTCCTGTATCTGAAGGATGGGGGAGAACCCTGAGCCCAATCCCGGGGCCTCCACCTCACTCCCTGATACATGAGGAGATCAATGGACAGAAGATCCTAGAACTCACCAACAAGATGATTGAGCTGCTGACTGGAGAGGTGACACTGCTGGGAATACTGGGACATTATACAGGAGCTATGAAGGGATCTGGTGATGACTGTATCATTGTGTTGTCAGGTTCCTATAAGGTGTCAGGATGTCACTGTCTATTTCTCCATGGAGGAGTGGGAGTATTTAGAAGGACACAAAGATGTGTACAAGGAGGTGATGATGGAGGATCAGCAGCCCCTCACATCAGCAGGTAATAGACATGACTAAATACACACGGCCTCTCATTATCTGTATGGAAAGAATGAATTCAGTCCCTGTATGTGTTTCCTCCAGTTCCATCCAGTAAGAGAACATCATTGATCATATAGGCAGTACCATTCCTTCTTCTGTATGAATTGAGTGTCAGGTTGAACATGGACACTGTTGCACCGTTTATTCTTTCTGGCAGTACAGCGTTCATCTACCGTATCTCTGTAGTACAGTATCGGCTAATCCATAGAGAATGGCTGGAGAGACAGTGTGCATGCTTGACCCACAGCTCCATTAAGACAAAGAGAACATGGCCTCCATTTTTTTGATTGATGTAGATCCCACCATTGGGACTCCACCAGTCAGCACATTTTTCTCTTTCCTGGAGGCTGATCTTGTTATATACAGTAGGTGATATTCCCCTGGATTTTGAAAATATCATCAGATTTTGGTGGAATCTTTGGAAGTTGTCTGAATAAGACCATCTTTATCAAAGCAGCACTACAGTTTGGGGCCTGGATCTATGAGTGAAATATAGGGACCTGTCCTCCTCAGCTGATACGGCTGGGTTATCACAGACACCTTTTTGCAGTTGGAAAATGTATAAATAAGACCGAGACTGCACATAATGGAAAATATAGAATGTCTTCCAGTACTGCCCGCTGTGACAGAGGATCTTATTTTAGGTGTTTACCTTTCAGTTTTTATTATATTCCTTTGTCTTTTTCTGCTACCTCTTCTGTTTCCTACCATTGCTGGATCTTTGTGTTAGTTATGGTGCTCCAATGATTAGAGTCTTCTATAGCCCTGTGATGGGATGTGACAGTTTGTAGCCTGAGTGGAAGGTGAGCACAAAATTGATGGAGTGGAAATAGATGAACTCCTTATACTGGCCTTCATCATTTGCTGGGAGACTGTGTACATGACAGAAATGTTATACAATATCATTATATTATAATAATCCGTTTTCTTCTTGTCAGATGACTGCACAAGGAGCTCAGAGGGACATCTCATATCTACAGATTATAAAGCAGATGATGGTGGTATCACACAAGACACATATGAAGAACATGTCATTATCCCAGATATACCCTCAGCCCTTCACATCAAAGATCTATCATCTGATCCTTCTATACAGGTCCACTTCTGACAATCATCTGATCCTTCTATACGGTCCTATCTTCTGCCATCATCTGTCCTTCTATACAGGTCCTATCTTCTGATCCATCACAGAATGAGAAGCCAAATAAAAGCCACAAAAGGAGAGTTCAACAACAGGGAATTCACAAAGGGAAGAAGTCATATTCATGTTTAGAATGTGGGAATTGTTTTACTTCAAAAGCAGATCTTGTTAGACACGAGAGAATTCACACAGGGGAGAAGCCATATTCATGTTCAGAATGTGGGAAATGTTTTGCTCGGAAAGCAAATCTTGTTACACATCAGAGTGTTCACACACGAGATAAACCATATTCTTGTTCACAATGTGGGAAAAGTTTTAAGGTGAAATTTAATCTTGTAAGTCATGAAAGAAGTCACACAGGAGAGAAGCAATATCCTTGTTCAGAATGTGAGAAATGTTTTAAACAGAAGTCAGAGCTTGTTTTACACCAGAGAATTCACACAGGGGAGAAACCATATACTTGCTCAGAATGTGGGAAAGGTTTTATCCGGAAATCAGATCTTGTCAAACATGAAAGAAGTCACACAGGGGAGAAGCCATATTCATGCTCACAATGTGGTAAACGTTTTACTGAGAAAGGTAATCTAGTCAGTCATGAAAGAAGTCACACAGGGGAGAAGCTATTTCCATGCTCAGAATGTGGGCAATTTTTTAACCGGAAATCAATTCTTCTTCTACATCAGAGAATTCACACAGGGGAGAGGCCATTTTCATGTTCAGAATGTGGAAAATGTTTTGCTCGGAAATCAATTCTTATTATGCATCAGAGAAGTCACACAGGGGAGAAGCCATATTCATGTCTAGAATGTGGGAAATGTTTTAGAGAGAAATATTCCCTTGTCAAACATGAGAGAACTCACACAGGGGAGAAACCATTTTCATGTTCAGAGTGTGGGAAATGTTTTAGAGAGAAATATTCTCTTGTCAAACATGAAAGAAGTCACACAGGGTTGAAGCCGTTTCCATGTTCATATTGTGGGAAATCTTTTAACCGAAAAGCAGTTCTTATTACACATCAGAAAATTCACACGGGGGAGAAGCCATATTCATGTTCAGAAAGCATAGCTGTAGAGTAGGCCAAACCACCTTCTCAGACTCCTCTAATTTCTAACAGCCCGACTCCGACTCCTGCATCTAATCTGACTCCTTCATTCGATTCCTATGAAAGTAAATATGTAACAAATTATGAATCTAATTAGTTATACAATATTAAAAATTGCATGATATAATTAAAATAATGAATTATTTTATTATAGGGTCTGTAACTTTTTTCCTACTCTGACAAAAATTGTTCCTGACTGACTCCACGACTCCAACTCCACCGCCCTTTCAGAATGTGAAAAATGTTTTAACAGAAAATCACATCTTGTTAGATATCAGAGACGTTGCACAGGAGTGCAGACATTTTTATGCTTAAAATGTTGCAAATGGTTTACTCAAAAATCAAATCTTGTTGACCTTCAAAAACTGACACAGGGCTACGGTCCAGGCGTTACGGTATTGACCTTATGGCATTATGCCATATATCTTTTTGACCTTATAATCCCACTAAATCCTATCTTTTAAATTTTCCCACTAAGTCCCTGAACAAGCACGGTGCCAGGCTGCTTTTCCATGTCCTTACTTTGGCCAAATGCCTTATTACGACGTCCTGGAGGTGGTTGGCCCTGCCGTCATGGGGTAATCTATACTCTAGGGTGTCGGTTCTACCAGCTATGGAGTATTTTATGTCAGCGCTAACAGTAACTGAACATTTCCATGTCAATATCAGACGAAAAAAATTACGAAAAAATATTTCATATTAATTTAACCTTCCTTGGTGGTCAAATGGAGTAGACGGATCAGTGTCACTAACTAATGAAGGTGCACTAATGTGATATACTGTGTGAAGAGACACCAATGTGGCATTATACTGTGTGGCAAGCCCTAACGTGGCATTACACTAGGAATGTTTTCAAAAATAGATGGGTTTATAGTTTATTTGGTGTGACCTTTGCCTTCTCCTAGGTACAGACAGTATGTGGCAGAACTGGGCAGGGAGGTTGTTTCCACCGCCATCTTGGAGAACTAAGCACAGATCTTTTGTGGATGTAGGCTTGCTCCAATCCTTCTGTCTCTTCATGCTATCCCAGACAGACTGGAGGATGATGAGATCAGGGCTATATCTGTGGGGGCCGGATCATCACTTCCAGGACTTCTCCTCCAAAGGGCAAAGGTCACACCAAATATTGATGGGATTTACATTTCTCTTTTCTTCATTCACTTGTGTTATGGTAGAATTTTAATTGTGATCCCAAACAGGGATTTCATCTTATTATCTGTGAGCTTTCAATTCCTAAAGAGGACCTGCATGTACGTGTTGGGAGAATGCACCACTGGACTTTATCTGAGAAACCCTGATCCCAGATGCATGATCTAATTTATCTGGTAAATAAATGGCTTCAGCCTGAGGAGGCCACTCCGGCACAGATGGTGGAGAGAGTGGTATTGGACAAGTATACCAGATCGCTTCCACCTTAGATCCAGCGCTGGGTTGGACGAGCAGGACCTACAACGGCTGATCAGCTTGTCTTTTTGGTGGAACAGTACCAAGCCACTGAAGAGCTACTGCAGACGTCTCCCAGACCTGTTAACCCCAAGACGGGTAAGACTGTACCAACTACTGGGGGGTGAGGCAGGTTGTGATGGGAGGACGCTCAGAGGGGGAACAGGCAGCAGGGACTGTGAACTCTAAATCCAGGTCTCAAAATGGAGACTCATACCGTCTCAGATGCTGGCGGTGCCATGAACTGGGTCATGTTGCTGCCCACCGTCCCCTGACGGCTGAAGCAATTCCAGGCGGGTGTCCCTATTTGCTCAACCCACTTGTGCAGCAGAAACTGCGACTGAACCGCAGCTGTGTATTGTGACTGTAGCAGAGCGTGCTGTACTGGTTCTCCTGGACTCTGGGAGCCTGGTAACCCTGGTGCATCATGATCTGGTTGACCCTGCACTGTACAGTGGACAGACTATTGGGGTCTTGTGCATACATGGTGAAGCTAGAGAGTATTCTGTTGCAGAGGTCACCATAAAAACTACCTCTGGTACAGCCTGTCACAAAGTGGGCATGGATAAGTCCCTGTTCCATAGTGTGATCATAGGGAGGGATTTTCCTCTGTTTTGGGATATGTCGAAAAAGCAGAGGCTACCATGAGATCAAAATGTTGTTATTGGTGATGTCTTGCCTAAGGTTAACCCTGAACCCTTTGATCCTGACAGGGAAACACCAGCTGTAGGGGTGACCCAAGATGGTAATGATTTTCCCCTTTCTGTGTTAGATGGTGATGCTGAAGGTCAGGAGAGAGTTCCTGAGATCCCTGAGCTCGAGGTGTCCTGTGACAATTTTGGGACTGCTCAAATTAGAGATCCTAATCTGTCTCATGCTAGAGAAAATATAAAGGTGGTAAATGGGGGAACCCCAGTATCCAGGGGCTGACAAGGAGTTCCCCTATATGTCCATGATCCAGGACCTATTGTATAGAGTAAACCAGATACGGGGAGAAGTGGTGCCCTGGCCCTATCAAAGAGTGGTTTTAGATTTGGCACATAAGCATGTGTTAGGAGGACACCTGGGGTACGAAAAGACCAAAGAGAGCATTCTACAGCGTTTCTATTGGACAGGACTTGATAAACAAATACAAGAATATTGTAACTCCTGCCCAGAGTGTCAGCTAATCGCTCCTGTGTCACACTTCAGGAGTCCTTTGGTACACCTATTATAGAGGTACCATTTGAAGAGAGGCCATGGACTTGGTAGGAACTGTTGTAAAGTCTGCTAGGGGGCATCAGTATATACTAGTGGTGTTAGGTTATGCTACACGATACCCTGAGGCCGTACCCTTGAGACAAACTTTGGCTAAGCTAATTGCCAAGGAGCTTTTTTACATGTTCTCTCGGACAGGTATACCCAAGGAGATCCTGACTGACCAAGGGACTCCTTTTATGTCCAAAGTAATGAAAGAAATGTGTAAGCTCCTGAAAATCAAACACCTGCGAACCTCTGTGTATCACCCCCAGACAGATGGCCTACTGGAGAGGTTCAATAAAATCCTTAAGGGCATGTTAAAGAGGGTGGTTAGCAAGGGCAGCAAAGATTGGGATTGCCTACTGCCCTATTTAATGTTTGCAATCCGGGAGGTACCCCAGTCCTCCACAGGTTTTTCCCCATTTGAGTTGGTGTATGGTAGACACCCACGTGGTCTCCTAGACATAGCTAAGGAAACCTGGGAACAGGAGCAGACTCTTTACAGGAGTGTAATTGAACATATTACCCTGATGCAGGACACAATTGCAGCGGTAATGCCTATTGTGAAGGAACATATGGAGCAGGCCCAAATGGCTCAGAGCTGTGTCTGTAACAGAACGGCTAAACTTAGGACCTTTAATCCAGGCGATCGGGTGTTGGTTCCTACGGTGGAAAGTAAATTTCTAGCCAAAGGCAAGGGCCATATGAAATAACTGAAAGAGTGGGGGAAGTAAATTATAAGGTATACTAGCTGGGCAAGAGGAAGCCCGAACAAATATACCACATAAATTTACTAAAACCCTGGAAAGACAGGGAAACGTTGATATCAGTAGGTACCCCTAGCAAGGTTACTACTGGAGGGGTAAATACTCCTGGTAAGGCTTCACCCGAGGTGCAAATATCCCTATCTAAGGCACAGAAAAAGGAGACAAAAGAATTTGTACGGAGAAATAATGATGAGTTGCCTGGACGCACTAATGTGATAGAACATGACATTGTCACCGACCCGCAGGTACGGGTTAATCTAAAACCATACCGGGTGCCTGAAGCTCGCAGACAAGCCAAATCTGAGGAGGTCAAAAATATGTTGGCACTTGGGGTAATTGAGGAGTCCAAGAGTGACTGGTCCAATCCCATTGTTTTGATTCCTAAGCCAGATGGTACCATCAGGTTCTGCAATGATTTCCGTAAGCTGAATGAAGTTTCAAAGTTTGATGCCTACCCGATGCCCAGAGTCGATGAGTTAATCGAGAGGTTGGGACATGCTAGGTACTTCTCCACCTTCGACTTAACCAAAGGCTACTGGCAGGTGCCGCTCACTAAGGAAGCCAGAGAAAAAACTGCATTTGTCACCCCAGATGGCTTATTCCAATAATGTGACTATACCGTTTGGGTTACACAGGGCTTTAGCGACCTTCCAGAGGTCATACTATAGGCGGCGTGCATACACCAACTACATTGTGCTTACTTGTAGAATATTCCTGACCTACACAAAAGCACAATGACTCACATTTCACTATGAGCAGCAACAGAAAACAGAAATAGCCGGCAGACATTGATCACAACATATACAGAGTGAGGGGAATTGGGTAAAATTAGACAATGTTCAGTATAGTAAAATTAATGTTTAACCCTTTTAGGCTCTTCAAACTACCTTACCACTTTGCATTAAGTTAACTGACAAAAAAAATAAACTATTAAGCCTTCCATTTTTGAAAGCATTCTTATTTTGCGCAATTTTTCCCACATCTGCCTAAAACTTTTGCACAATACTGGATACACAGCATTATTGTGAATCCCAGCTCTGCCCGGTGGTGGCTCCTGCTGATGGCTAAAAGAGAGGTGAGGAGGCTGGAGCCACGTGGTCCTCATCGTCTTCTTCTGCTCAGGTCCTTTGTTGTCAGCAGGGCCGCGCATATTGCTCCATCTAGTACCTGGTGATGGTTGTTCTGGAATAATAACTCGGGTGAGCAGGGGAAAATGGGGCACAGCGGGCAGCACTGGGTGGTTACACCACTTCTTTATCTCTAGCATGGTCCTGAAGATGGGCGAGGTGCTGGGGAGAGCTGTAACTGCTGCCCTGCAGGAAGGCTAAAGACACCGCATATCATAGGCTCCTCACATCTACCCGGTATTAAAGGTAACTTACAAGGGGTGCAGAGAAAATATGGCTGCCAACTCTACATGAGAGGGCTGTATACTGAGAAGAGCTGGGTGTGTACAATATACAAGGCAGTACAGGCAGGAGACTGACTCCTCCCACATGTGACTGATCACATGATCATGACATCATCACAGGTCCTCTAGCAGCACAGCCTGAAGCCTGACTCCTCCCATGCATAAATGATCACATGGTCATGACATCATCACAGGTCCTTTAGCTCCTCCAAGTAGCACCGCCCTGAGCCTGACTCCTCCCACACATGTGACTGATCACATGGTCATGGTCATCTCAGGTCCTTTCCCCAGTATTATTCCTCCTCTCCCTTATATACAGCTGTACAGGTGGAGGTATGTGTGTGTGTGTGTGTGTGTGTGTGTGTGTGTGTGTGTGTGTGTGTGTGTGTATATATATATATATATATATATATATATATATATATATATATATATGTATAGTCAGAAAATATAAAAGAGGGGAGAAAATGTTTGTTATATGAATGAACAAACAACTGAGGACCTTTATGTGCATTTATCATTCATCATAACTTCAGGCTCATTCCGTACTTCCTGGTTGTGGGAGTGTCTGAGCTTTACCAGGCGGCCCTGCCCAGCATCCGCCCAATGCACCTCCTGTATATATATAATGTATACATATATATTTGTAGATAATTAGAATAACAATACTACAATGTACATGGGCAAAGACTCTCATACATTGCATCTGTGATATCAGTATAGTTGTCTGTGTCCTGATCTGGTTTGGTCTACTCTAGGTGATACGTTTGCACATACTTTGTGGCTCTGCAGCTGTTGCCAAACTACAGCTCCCATCATTCCAACATGTCCAAGCTTGATTGGCGTTGTAGATTTGCAACAGGTGCAGGGCCACATTGATAAGTGGCCCTGCAGTGGAACTTGCCTATGTTAATGTGGGACACAACAGTCACGTAATGGAGGCACATACGAGTGCTGCAGGCTTTCTTCTCCTAACGTACCTGCACTGCCTGGCTCCCACACATTATTATATGCTCCACAGTGGCCCCCACACAGTATTATATGCTCCACAGTAGCCCCCACACAGTATTATATGCTCCACAGTAGCCCCCACACAGTATAATATGCTCCCCACAGTGGCCACAACATAGTATAATATGATCCCCAGAATGCTCCCCACAGTGGTCCCAACACAGTATAATGTGCTCCACAGTGGCCCGGTGCTATTATTATACATTGGGGTCAACTCAGACCCCAGTGTATAATCAGAGGCCCAGGGGAGGTGATAGAAAATAAACACTCACCTTACCTTGTATGTTTTCCCCGTGTTTGGTGGGTTTCCTCTGGGTACTCCGGTTTCCTCCCACACTCCAAAGACATACTGATAGGAAATGTAGATTATGAGCCCTATATGGGAAAGCAATTGACAATGTCTGTACAGCACTGCAGAATATGATGGCGCTATATCAGTAAGCTAAATAAATAAATACCTCACCTCTCCTGGGCATCCTCGTTCCATCCGGCTCTCTTCAGCATCCTCCTCAGTGCTCATCTGCCTGTGACTGAGGCTACATGCCCCAGATGTTACTGCTGGGGCCTGTGATTGGGCCTCAGCAGTCATGTGGGTTGCGCTGACATTATTATGCTGGCGCGTAAGTCACAGGCACAGGCTGGAAGAAGAGAATGCTGGGGATTGTCGGAAGCCCAGGAGAGGTGAGTATAAGTGTTTGTTATTCTTACTCACTTCCCCTGGGCAGACTATGTATATAGCAGTCGGGAAGTCAGGCTTTTCCCAATCGCTATCCTGGTGGTATCATCTCCAGCTGGCCACAGGCCCCGAACCTATCATGGCGACCCTGCTCCTAACTCCTGTAAACCAGCTCCACTGCCTGTCGCCCCCCCCTCCCCCACACTCCATTCGGACTATAAGATGCACTCCCAAATTTGGGGGCAAAAAAAAGTGTGTCTTATAGTCCGAAAAATAGGTTACTTTTCTTTCTGCGAACTATTGTGGATTGGTGAAATGTATAGAAATGACCACTACGAGTGTTATTAACTGTATAATGGCTGCCTACCTATATTGTTTAATAGTTTCAAGATAATCTGTGCTGTTCTTTTTTCTCCAGTAATTGTATTTTTTTTTCATACATTTATATTATTTTATATTAGTTTATCTTCTATCCATTCAGGTTCCTACAATATAGGATATTTTTAGTAGATATATGTTATATAACAAACGTTTCCTGAATAACCAGTCAAGAATGAATGGAGGATGCGACAGAGAGAAGATGGCTGGACGTATATTCAATCTCACCCTAGAGATACTGTATCAGCTTACTGGAGAGGTGAGAGATTCTGATGATGTCACATTACATCATTCTTATCTATAGTAATAACAGATGATATGACTGGAGAGGTGAGAGATTCTGATGATGTCACATTACATCATTCTTATCTATAGTAATAACAAATGATATGACTGGAGAGGTGAGAGATTCTGATGATACACTGATGATATCCGAAACAGATACTGAGTGCGAGTGTAGGCAGTGTAACTTCTAGATGGAAGGGCCGGATATGAGGAACAGAGGAGGAAGGATAAAAGGTGTTATTGTTCTCCACCTCACAAGCCTGACCATACAGATGTGACCTTAGGGCAGTTTTGAAGCTGCTGTAGTTGGGGATTAATCAGATTGTCTGGGGTAAAGCATTCCAGAGCACCGGTGCAGCTCGAGAAAAGTCTTGGAGACGGAAGTAGGATGATTGGATAACAGAGGATGCAAGTCTAAGGTCATTGGCAGGACGGTTAGGGCGGTAGACAGTTACGAGAGAGGAGATATAGGGGGGCGCAGAGCTATGGATGGATTTGTGGGTCAGTGTTTTAATTTTATATTGTACTCTGTAATGGATGGGCAACCAATACAGCGACTGACACAAGGTAGTTGCGTCTGTGTACTGGTTTGACAGAAAGATGAGTCTGGGGGCCGCATTCAGGACAGTTTGTAGAGGAAGAGATTAGTAAGAGGAAGAACAATTAGAAGAGAATTGCAGTAGTGAAGACGAGAGAGAATCAGAGCGACAATGAGGGGTTTTGATGTTTCCACGGTGAGAAAAGGGCAAATTCTAGAGATGTTTTTAAGGTGCAAGGGTCTGAATATATGGGGTAAAGGTGAGATCTGAATCAAACACAACCCCCAGACAGCTGGCATGCCGCCTCGGGGTAATAGTAAGGCCACAGACAGATATGGAGATATCAAGGTTAGGTCGCTTAGTAGATGGAGGGAACACAAGCAGTTCAGTTTTTGAAAGATTCAACATTACATCATTCTTATCTATAGTAATAACAGATGATATGACTGGAGAGGTGAGAGATTCTGATGATGTCACATTACATCATTCTTATCTATAGTAATAACAGATGATATGACTGGAGAGGTGAGAGATTCTGATGATACACTGATGATATCTGAAACAGATACTAAGTGCGAGGAATGCAGTGTAACTTCTAGATGGAAGGGCCGGATATGAGGAACAGAGGAGGAAGGATAAAAGGTGTTATTGTTCTCCACCTCACAAGCCTGACCATACAGATGTGACTTTAGGGCAGTTTTGAAGCTGCTGTAGTTGGGGATTAATCAGATTGTCTGGGGTAAAGCATTCCAGAGCACCGGTGCAGCTCGAGAAAAGTCTTGGAGACGGAAGTAGGATGATTGGATAACAGAGGATGCAAGTCTAAGGTCATTGGCAGGACGGTTAGGGCGGTAGACAGTTACAAGAGAGGAGATATAGGGGGGCGCAGAGCTATGGATGGATTTGTGGGTCAGTGTTTTAATTTTATATTGTACTCTGTAATGGATGGGCAACCAATACAGCGACTGACACAAGGTAGTTGCGTCTGTGTACTGGTTTGACAGAAAGATGAGTCTGGGGGCCGCATTCAGGACAGTTTGTATAGGAAGAGATTAGTAAGAGGAAGAACAATTAGAAGACAATTGCAGTAGTGAAGACGAGAGAGAATCAGAGCGACAATGAGGTGTTTTGATGTTTCCACGGTGAGAAAAGGGCAAATTCTAGAGATGTTTTTAAGGTGCAAGGGTCTGAATATATGGGGTAAAGGTGAGATCTGAATCAAACACAACCCCCAGACAGCTGGCATGCCGCCTCGGGGTAATAGTAAGGCCACAGACAGATATGGAGATATCAAGGTTAGGTCGCTTAGTAGATGGAGGGAACACAAGAAGTTCAGTTTTTGAAAGATTCAACATTACATCATACTTATCTATAGTAATAACAGATGATATGACTGGAGAGGTGAGAGATTCTGATGATGTCACATTACATCATTCTTATCTATAGTAATAACAGATGATATGACTGGAGAGGTGAGAGATTCTGATGATACACTGATGATATCTGAAACAGATACTAAGTGCGAGGAATGCAGTGTAACTTCTAGATGGAAGGGCCGGATATGAGGAACAGAGGAGGAAGGATAAAAGGTGTTATTGTTCTCCACCTCACAAGCCTGACCATACAGATGTGACTTTAGGGCAGTTTTGAAGCTGCTGTAGTTGGGGATTAATCAGATTGTCTGGGGTAAAGCATTCCAGAGCACCGGTGCAGCTCGAGAAAAGTCTTGGAGACGGAAGTAGGATGATTGGATAACAGAGGATGCAAGTCTAAGGTCATTGGCAGGACGGTTCGGGCGGTAGACAGTTACGAGAGAGGAGATATAGGGGGGCGCAGAGCTATGGATGGATTTGTGGGTCAGTGTTTTAATTTTATATTGTACTCTGTAATGGATGGGCAACCAATACAGCGACTGACACAAGGTAGTTGCGTCTGTGTACTGGTTTGACAGAAAGATGAGTCTGGGGGCCGCATTCAGGACAGTTTGTAGAGGAAGAGATTAGTAAGAGGAAGAACAATTAGAAGAGAATTGCAGTAGTGAAGACGAGAGAGAATCAGAGCGACAATGAGGGGTTTTGATGTTTCCACGGTGAGAAAAGGGCAAATTCTAGAGATGTTTTTAAGGTGCAAGGGTCTGAATATATGGGGTAAAGGTGAGATCTGAATCAAACACAACCCCCAGACAGCTGGCATGCCGCCTCGGGGTAATAGTAAGGCCACAGACAGATATGGAGATATCAAGGTTAGGTCGCTTAGTAGATGGAGGGAACACAAGAAGTTCAGTTTTTGAAAGATTCAACATTACATCATTCTTATCTATAGTAATAACAGATGATATGACTGGAGAGGTGAGAGATTCTGATGATGTCACATTACATCATTCTTATCTATAGTAATAACAGATGATATGACTGGAGAGGTGAGAGATTCTGATGATGTCACATTACATCATTCTTATCTATAGTAATAACAGATGATATGACTGGAGGGTGAGAGATTCTGATGATGTCACTTACATCATTCTTATCTATAGTAATAACAGATGATATGACTGGGGGTGGGTTCTGTGTGTTGACATCATTCTTATCTATAGTAATAACAGATGATATGACTGGAGGGTGGGTTCTGTGTGTCACTTACATCATTCTTATCTGTAATAACAAATGATTGACTGGAGGGTGAGAGATTCTGATGATACACTGATGATATCTGAAACAGATACTAAGTGCGAGGAATGCAGTGTAACTTCTAGATGGAAGGGCCGGATATGAGGAACAGAGGAGGAAGGATAAAAGGTGTTATTGTTCTCCACCTCACAAGCCTGACCATACAGATGTGACCTTAGGGCAGTTTTGAAGCTGCTGTAGTTGGGGATTAATCAGATTGTCTGGGGTAAAGCATTCCAGAGCACCGGTGCAGCTCGAGAAAAGTCTTGGAGACGGAAGTAGGATGATTGGATAACAGAGGATGCAAGTCTAAGGTCATTGGCAGGACGGTTAGGGCGGTAGACAGTTACAAGAGAGGAGATATAGGGGGGCGCAGAGCTATGGATGGATTTGTGGGTCAGTGTTTTAATTTTATATTGTACTCTGTAATGGATGGGCAACCAATACAGCGACTGACACAAGGTAGTTGCGTCTGTGTACTGGTTTGACAGAAAGATGAGTCTGGGGGCCGCATTCAGGACAGTTTGTAGAGGAAGAGATTAGTAAGAGGAAGAACAATTAGAAGAGAATTGCAGTAGTGAAGACGAGAGAGAATCAGAGCGACAATGAGGGGTTTTGATGTTTCCACGGTGAGAAAAGGGCAAATTCTAGAGATGTTTTTAAGGTGCAAGGGTCTGAATATATGGGGTAAAGGTGAGATCTGAATCAAACACAACCCCCAGACAGCTGGCATGCCGCCTCGGGGGTAATAGTAAGGCCACAGACAGATATGGAGATATCAAGGTTAGGTCGCTTAGTAGATGGAGGGAACACAAGCAAGTTCAGTTTTTGAAAGATTTAACATTACATCATTCTTATCTATAGTAATAACAGATGATATGACTGGAGAGGTGAGAGATTCTGATGATGTCACATTACATCATTCTTATCTATAGTAATAACAGATGATATGACTGGAGAGGTGAGAGATTCTGATGATACACTGATGATATCTGAAACAGATACTAAGTGCGAGGAATGCAGTGTAACTTCTAGATGGAAGGGCCGGATATGAGGAACAGAGGAGGAAGGATAAAAGGTGTTATTGTTCTCCACCTCACAAGCCTGACCATACAGATGTGACTTTAGGGCAGTTTTGAAGCTGCTGTAGTTGGGGATTAATCAGATTGTCTGGGGTAAAGCATTCCAGAGCACCGGTGCAGCTCGAGAAAAGTCTTGGAGACGGAAGTAGGATGATTGGATAACAGAGGATGCAAGTCTAAGGTCATTGGCAGGACGGTTAGGGCGGTAGACAGTTACGAGAGAGGAGATATAGGGGGGCGCAGAGCTATGGATGGATTTGTGGGTCAGTGTTTTAATTTTATATTGTACTCTGTAATGGATGGGCAACCATTACAGCGACTGACACAAGGTAGTTGCGTCTGTGTACTGGTTTGACAGAAAGATGAGTCTGGGGGCCGCATTCAGGACAGTTTGTAGAGGAAGAGATTAGTAAGAGGAAGAACAATTAGAAGACAATTGCAGTAGTGAAGACGAGAGAGAATCAGAGCGACAATGAGGTGTTTTGATGTTTCCACGGTGAGAAAAGGGCAAATTCTAGAGATGTTTTTAAGGTGCAAGGGTCTGAATATATGGGGTAAAGGTGAGATCTGAATCAAACACAACCCCCAGACAGCTGGCATGCCGCCTCGGGGTAATAGTAAGGCCACAGACAGATATGGAGATATCAAGGTTAGGTCGCTTAGTAGATGGAGGGAACACAAGAAGTTCAGTTTTTGAAAGATTCAACATTACATCATTCTTATCTATAGTAATAACAGATGATATGACTGGAGAGGTGAGAGATTCTGATGATGTCACATTACATCATTCTTATCTATAGTAATAACAGATGATATGACTGGAGAGGTGAGAGATTCTGATGATGTCACATTACATCATTCTTATCTATAGTAATAACAGATGATATGACTGGAGAGGTGAGAGATTCTGATGATGTCACATTACATCATTCTTATCTATAGTAATAACAGATGATATGACTGGAGAGGTGAGAGATTCTGATGATGTCACATGACATCATTCTTATCTATAGTAATAACAGATGATATGACTGGAGAGGTGAGAGATTCTGATGATGTCACATTACATCATTCTTATCTATAGTAATAACAGATGATATGACTGGAGAGGTGAGAGATTCTGATGATACACTGATGATATCTGAAACAGATACTAAGTGCGAGGAATGCAGTGTAACTTCTAGATGGAAGGGCCGGATATGAGGAACAGAGGAGGAAGGATAAAAGGTGTTATTGTTCTCCACCTCACAAGCCTGACCATACAGATGTGACTTTAGGGCAGTTTTGAAGCTGCTGTAGTTGGGGATTAATCAGATTGTCTGGGGTAAAGCATTCCAGAGCACCGGTGCAGCTCGAGAAAAGTCTTGGAGACGGAAGTAGGATGATTGGATAACAGAGGATGCAAGTCTAAGGTCATTGGCAGGACGGTTAGGGCGGTAGACAGTTACGAGAGAGGAGATATAGGGGGGCGCAGAGCTATGGATGGATTTGTGGGTCAGTGTTTTAATTTTATATTGTACTCTGTAATGGATGGGCAACCAATACAGCGACTGACACAAGGTAGTTGCGTCTGTGTACTGGTTTGACAGAAAGATGAGTCTGGGGGCCGCATTCAGGACAGTTTGTAGAGGAAGAGATTAGTAAGAGGAAGAACAATTAGAAGAGAATTGCAGTAGTGAAGACGAGAGAGAATCAGAGCGACAATGAGGGGTTTTGATGTTTCCACGGTGAGAAAAGGGCAAATTCTAGAGATGTTTTTAAGGTGCAAGGGTCTGAATATATGGGGTAAAGGTGAGATCTGAATCAAACACAACCCCCAGACAGCTGGCATGCCGCCTCGGGGTAATAGTAAGGCCACAGACAGATATGGAGATATCAAGGTTAGGTCGCTTAGTAGATGGAGGGAACACAAGAAGTTCAGTTTTTGAAAGATTCAACATTACATCATTCTTATCTATAGTAATAACAGATGATATGACTGGAGAGGTGAGAGATTCTGATGATGTCACATTACATCATTCTTATCTATAGTAATAACAGATGATATGACTGGAGAGGTGAGAGATTCTGATGATACACTGATGATATCTGAAACAGATACTAAGTGCGAGGAATGCAGTGTAACTTCTAGATGGAAGGGCCGGATATGAGGAACAGAGGAGGAAGGATAAAAGGTGTTATTGTTCTCCACCTCACAAGCCTGACCATACAGATGTGACTTTAGGGCAGTTTTGAAGCTGCTGTAGTTGGGGATTAATCAGATTGTCTGGGGTAAAGCATTCCAGAGCACCGGTGCAGCTCGAGAAAAGTCTTGGAGACGGAAGTAGGATGATTGGATAACAGAGGATGCAAGTCTAAGGTCATTGGCAGGACGGTTAGGGCGGTAGACAGTTACGAGAGAGGAGATATAGGGGGGCGCAGAGCTATGGATGGATTTGTGGGTCAGTGTTTTAATTTTATATTGTACTCTGTAATGGATGGGCAACCAATACAGCGACTGACACAAGGTAGTTGCGTCTGTGTACTGGTTTGACAGAAAGATGAGTCTGGGGGCCGCATTCAGGACAGTTTGTAGAGGAAGAGATTAGTAAGAGGAAGAACAATTAGAAGACAATTGCAGTAGTGAAGACGAGAGAGAATCAGAGCGACAATGAGGTGTTTTGATGTTTCCACGGTGAGAAAAGGGCAAATTCTAGAGATGTTTTTAAGGTGCAAGGGTCTGAATATATGGGGTAAAGGTGAGATCTGAATCAAACACAACCCCCAGACAGCTGGCATGCCGCCTCGGGGTAATAGTAAGGCCACAGACAGATATGGAGATATCAAGGTTAGGTCGCTTAGTAGATGGAGGGAACACAAGAAGTTCAGTTTTTGAAAGATTCAACATTACATCATTCTTATCTATAGTAATAACAGATGATATGACTGGAGAGGTGAGAGATTCTGATGATGTCACATTACATCATTCTTATCTATAGTAATAACAGATGATAGACTGGAGAGGTGAGAGATTCTGATGATGTCACATTACATCATTCTTATCTATAGTAATAACAGATGATATGACTGGAGAGGTGAGAGTTCTGATGATGTCACATTACATCATTCTTATCTATAGTAATAACAGATGATATGCTGGAGGGTGAGAGTTCTGATGATGTCACATGACATCATTCTTATCTATAGTAATAACAGATGATATGCTGGAGAGGTGAGAGATTCTGATGATGTCACATTACATCATTCTTATCTATAGTAATAACAGATGATATGACTGGAGAGGTGAGAGATTCTGATGATACACTGATGATATCTGAAACAGATACTAAGTGCGAGGAATGCAGTGTAACTTCTAGATGGAAGGGCCGGATATGAGGAACAGAGGAGGAAGGATAAAAGGTGTTATTGTTCTCCACCTCACAAGCCTGACCATACAGATGTGACTTTAGGGCAGTTTTGAAGCTGCTGTAGTTGGGGATTAATCAGATTGTCTGGGGTAAAGCATTCCAGAGCACCGGTGCAGCTCGAGAAAAGTCTTGGAGACGGAAGTAGGATGATTGGATAACAGAGGATGCAAGTCTAAGGTCATTGGCAGGACGGTTAGGGCGGTAGACAGTTACGAGAGAGGAGATATAGGGGGGCGCAGAGCTATGGATGGATTTGTGGGTCAGTGTTTTAATTTTATATTGTACTCTGTAATGGATGGGCAACCAATACAGCGACTGACACAAGGTAGTTGCGTCTGTGTACTGGTTTGACAGAAAGATGAGTCTGGGGGCCGCATTCAGGACAGTTTGTAGAGGAAGAGATTAGTAAGAGGAAGAACAATTAGAAGAGAATTGCAGTAGTGAAGACGAGAGAGAATCAGAGCGACAATGAGGGGTTTTGATGTTTCCACGGTGAGAAAAGGGCAAATTCTAGAGATGTTTTTAAGGTGCAAGGGTCTGAATATATGGGGTAAAGGTGAGATCTGAATCAAACACAACCCCCAGACAGCTGGCATGCCGCCTCGGGGTAATAGTAAGGCCACAGACAGATATGGAGATATCAAGGTTAGGTCGCTTAGTAGATGGAGGGAACACAAGAAGTTCAGTTTTTGAAAGATTCAACATTACATCATTCTTATCTATAGTAATAACAGATGATATGACTGGAGAGGTGAGAGATTCTGATGATGTCACATTACATCATTCTTATCTATAGTAATAACAGATGATATGACTGGAGAGGTGAGAGATTCTGATGATGTCACATTACATCATTCTTATCTATAGTAATAACAGATGATATGACTGGAGAGGTGAGAGATTCTGATGATGTCACATGACATCATTCTTATCTATAGTAATAACAGATGATATGACTGGAGAGGTGAGAGATTCTGATGATGTCACATTACATCATTCTTATCTATGTAATAACAGATGATATGACTGGAGAGGTGAGAGATTCTGATGATACACTGATGATATCCGAAACAGATACTAAGTGCGAGGAATGCAGTGTAACTTCTAGATGGAAGGGCCGGATATGAGGAACAGAGGAGGAAGGATAAAAGGTGTTATTGTTCTCCACCTCACAAGCCTGACCATACAGATGTGACCTTAGGGCAGTTTTGAAGCTGCTGTAGTTGGGGATTAATCAGATTGTCTGGGGTAAAGCATTCCAGAGCACCGGTGCAGCTCGAGAAAAGTCTTGGAGACGGAAGTAGGATGATTGGATAACAGAGGATGCAAGTCTAAGGTCATTGGCAGGACGGTTAGGGCGGTAGACAGTTACGAGAGAGGAGATATAGGGGGGCGCAGAGCTATGGATGGATTTGTGGGTCAGTGTTTTAATTTTATATTGTACTCTGTAATGGATGGGCAACCAATACAGCGACTGACACAAGGTAGTTGCGTCTGTGTACTGGTTTGACAGAAAGATGAGTCTGGGGGCCGCATTCAGGACAGTTTGTAGAGGAAGAGATTAGTAAGAGGAAGAACAATTAGAAGAGAATTGCAGTAGTGAAGACGAGAGAGAATCAGAGCGACAATGAGGGGTTTTGATGTTTCCACGGTGAGAAAAGGGCAAATTCTAGAGATGTTTTTAAGGTGCAAGGGTCTGAATATATGGGGTAAAGGTGAGATCTGAATCAAACACAACCCCCAGACAGCTGGCATGCCGCCTCGGGGGTAATAGTAAGGCCACAGACAGATATGGAGATATCAAGGTTAGGTCGCTTAGTAGATGGAGGGAACACAAGCAGTTCAGTTTTTGAAAGATTTAACATTACATCATTCTTATCTATAGTAATAACAGATGATATGACTGGAGAGGTGAGAGATTCTGATGATGTCACATTACATCATTCTTATCTATAGTAATAACAGTGAATGACTGGGGGTGAGGTTCTGATTACACTGATGATATCTGAAACAGATACTAAGTGCGAGGAATGCAGTGTAACTTCTAGATGGAAGGGCCGGATATGAGGAACAGAGGAGGAAGGATAAAAGGTGTTATTGTTCTCCACCTCACAAGCCTGACCATACAGATGTGACTTTAGGGCAGTTTTGAAGCTGCTGTAGTTGGGGATTAATCAGATTGTCTGGGGTAAAGCATTCCAGAGCACCGGTGCAGCTCGAGAAAAGTCTTGGAGACGGAAGTAGGATGATTGGATAACAGAGGATGCAAGTCTAAGGTCATTGGCAGGACGGTTAGGGCGGTAGACAGTTACGAGAGAGGAGATATAGGGGGGCGCAGAGCTATGGATGGATTTGTGGGTCAGTGTTTTAATTTTATATTGTACTCTGTAATGGATGGGCAACCAATACAGCGACTGACACAAGGTAGTTGCGTCTGTGTACTGGTTTGACAGAAAGATGAGTCTGGGGGCCGCATTCAGGACAGTTTGTAGAGGAAGAGATTAGTAAGAGGAAGAACAATTAGAAGAGAATTGCAGTAGTGAAGACGAGAGAGAATCAGAGCGACAATGAGGGGTTTTGATGTTTCCACGGTGAGAAAAGGGCAAATTCTAGAGATGTTTTTAAGGTGCAAGGGTCTGAATATATGGGGTAAAGGTGAGATCTGAATCAAACACAACCCCCAGACAGCTGGCATGCCGCCTCGGGGGTAATAGTAAGGCCACAGACAGATATGGAGATATCAAGGTTAGGTCGCTTAGTAGATGGAGGGAACACAAGAAGTTCAGTTTTTGAAAGATTCAACATTACATCATTCTTATCTATAGTAATAACAGATGATATGACTGGAGAGGTGAGAGATTCTGATGATGTCACATTACATCATTCTTATCTATAGTAATAACAGATGATATGACTGGAGAGGTGAGAGATTCTGATGATGTCACATTACATCATTCTTATCTATAGTAATAACAGATGATATGACTGGAGAGATGAGAGATTCTGATGATGCACATACATCATTCTTATCTATAGTAATAACAGATGATATGACTGGGGGTGAGAGATCTGATGTGTCCATGACATCATTCTTTCTTAGTAATAACAGATGTTGCTGGAGGGTGAGAGATTCTGATGATGTCACATTACATCATTCTTATCTATAGTAATAACAGATGATATGACTGGAGAGGTGAGAGATTCTGATGATACACTGATGATATCTGAAACAGATACTAAGTGCGAGGAATGCAGTGTAACTTCTAGATGGAAGGGCCGGATATGAGGAACAGAGGAGGAAGGACAAAAGGTGTTATTGTTCTCCACCTCACAAGCCTGACCATACAGATGTGACTTTAGGGCAGTTTTGAAGCTGCTGTAGTTGGGGATTAATCAGATTGTCTGGGGTAAAGCATTCCAGAGCACCGGTGCAGCTCGAGAAAAGTCTTGGAGACGGAAGTAGGATGATTGGATAACAGAGGATGCAAGTCTAAGGTCATTGGCAGGACGGTTAGGGCGGTAGACAGTTACGAGAGAGGAGATATAGGGGGGCGCAGAGCTATGGATGGATTTGTGGGTCAGTGTTTTAATTTTATATTGTACTCTGTAATGGATGGGCAACCAATACAGCGACTGACACAAGGTAGTTGCGTCTGTGTACTGGTTTGACAGAAAGATGAGTCTGGGGGCCGCATTCAGGACAGTTTGTAGAGGAAGAGATTAGTAAGAGGAAGAACAATTAGAAGACAATTGCAGTAGTGAAGACGAGAGAGAATCAGAGCGACAATGAGGGGTTTTGATGTTTCCACGGTGAGAAAAGGGCAAATTCTAGAGATGTTTTTAAGGTGCAAGGGTCTGAATATATGGGGTAAAGGTGAGATCTGAATCAAACACAACCCCCAGACAGCTGGCATGCCGCCTCGGGGTAATAGTAAGGCCACAGACAGATATGGAGATATCAAGGTTAGGTCGCTTAGTAGATGGAGGGAACACAAGAAGTTCAGTTTTTGAAAGATTCAACATTACATCATTCTTATCTATAGTAATAACAGATGATATGACTGGAGAGGTGAGAGATTCTGATGATACACTGATGATATCTGAAACAGATACTAAGTGCGAGGAATGCAGTGTAACTTCTAGATGGAAGGGCCGGATATGAGGAACAGAGGAGGAAGGATAAAAGGTGTTATTGTTCTCCACCTCACAAGCCTGACCATACAGATGTGACTTTAGGGCAGTTTTGAAGCTGCTGTAGTTGGGGATTAATCAGATTGTCTGGGGTAAAGCATTCCAGAGCACCGGTGCAGCTCGAGAAAAGTCTTGGAGACGGAAGTAGGATGATTGGATAACAGAGGATGCAAGTCTAAGGTCATTGGCAGGATGGTTAGGGCGGTAGACAGTTACGAGAGAGGAGATATAGGGGGGCGCAGAGCTATGGATGGATTTGTGGGTCAGTGTTTTAATTTTATATTGTACTCTGTAATGGATGGGCAACCAATACAGCGACTGACACAAGGTAGTTGCGTCTGTGTACTGGTTTGACAGAAAGATGAGTCTGGGGGCCGCATTCAGGACAGTTTGTAGAGGAAGAGATTAGTAAGAGGAAGAACAATTAGAAGAGAATTGCAGTAGTGAAGACGAGAGAGAATCAGAGCGACAATGAGGGGTTTTGATGTTTCCACGGTGAGAAAAGGGCAAATTCTAGAGATGTTTTTAAGGTGCAAGGGTCTGAATATATGGGGTAAAGGTGAGATCTGAATCAAACACAACCCCCAGACAGCTGGCATGCCGCCTCAGGGTAATAGTAAGGCCACAGACAGATATGGAGATATCAAGGTTAGGTTGCTTAGTAGATGGA
Source organism: Leptodactylus fallax (assembly GCA_947044405.1). Classification (NCBI taxonomy): domain Eukaryota; kingdom Metazoa; phylum Chordata; class Amphibia; order Anura; family Leptodactylidae; genus Leptodactylus; species Leptodactylus fallax. The sequence goes on along the minus strand of CAMRHE010000332.1, from coordinate 2,130,110 downwards.
GGGAACACAAGAAGTTCAGTTTTTGAAAGATTCAACATTACATCATTCTTATCTATAGTAATAACAGATGATATGACTGGAGAGGTGAGAGATTCTGATGATACACTGATGATATCTGAAACAGATACTAAGTGCGAGGAATGCAGTGTAACTTCTAGATGGAAGGGCCGGATATGAGGAACAGAGGAGGAAGGATAAAAGGTGTTATTGTTCTCCACCTCACAAGCCTGACCATACAGATGTGACTTTAGGGCAGTTTTGAAGCTGCTGTAGTTGGGGATTAATCAGATTGTCTGGGGTAAAGCATTCCAGAGCACCGGTGCAGCTCGAGAAAAGTCTTGGAGACGGAAGTAGGATGATTGGATAACAGAGGATGCAAGTCTAAGGTCATTGGCAGGACGGTTAGGGCGGTAGACAGTTACGAGAGAGGAGATATAGGGGGGCGCAGAGCTATGGATGGATTTGTGGGTCAGTGTTTTAATTTTATATTGTACTCTGTAATGGATGGGCAACCAATACAGCGACTGACACAAGGTAGTTGCGTCTGTGTACTGGTTTGACAGAAAGATGAGTCTGGGGGCCGCATTCAGGACAGTTTGTAGAGGAAGAGATTAGTAAGAGGAAGAACAATTAGAAGACAATTGCAGTAGTGAAGACGAGAGAGAATCAGAGCGACAATGAGGTGTTTTGATGTTTCCACGGTGAGAAAAGGGCAAATTCTAGAGATGTTTTTAAGGTGCAAGGGTCTGAATATATGGGGTAAAGGTGAGATCTGAATCAAACACAACCCCCAGACAGCTGGCATGCCGCCTCGGGGTAATAGTAAGGCCACAGACAGATATGGAGATATCAAGGTTAGGTCGCTTAGTAGATGGAGGGAACACAAGAAGTTCAGTTTTTGAAAGATTCAACATTACATCATTCTTATCTATAGTAATAACAGATGATATGACTGGAGAGGTGAGAGATTCTGATGATACACTGATGATATCTGAAACAGATACTAAGTGCGAGGAATGCAGTGTAACTTCTAGATGGAAGGGCCGGATATGAGGAACAGAGGAGGAAGGATAAAAGGTGTTATTGTTCTCCACCTCACAAGCCTGACCATACAGATGTGACTTTAGGGCAGTTTTGAAGCTGCTGTAGTTGGGGATTAATCAGATTGTCTGGGGTAAAGCATTCCAGAGCACCAGTGCAGCTCGAGAAAAGTCTTGGAGACGGAAGTAGGATGATTGGATAACAGAGGATGCAAGTCTAAGGTCATTGGCAGGACGGTTAGGGCGGTAGACAGTTACGAGAGAGGAGATATAGGGGGGCGCAGAGCTATGGATGGATTTGTGGGTCAGTGTTTTAATTTTATATTGTACTCTGTAATGGATGGGCAACCAATACAGCGACTGACACAAGGTAGTTGCGTCTGTGTACTGGTTTGACAGAAAGATGAGTCTGGGGGCCGCATTCAGGACAGTTTGTAGAGGAAGAGATTAGTAAGAGGAAGAACAATTAGAAGACAATTGCAGTAGTGAAGACGAGAGAGAATCAGAGCGACAATGAGGGGTTTTGATGTTTCCACGGTGAGAAAAGGGCAAATTCTAGAGATGTTTTTAAGGTGCAAGGGTCTGAATATATGGGGTAAAGGTGAGATCTGAATCAAACACAACCCCCAGACAGCTGGCATGCCGCCTCGGGGTAATAGTAAGGCCACAGACAGATATGGAGATATCAAGGTTAGGTCGCTTAGTAGATGGAGGGAACACAAGAAGTTCAGTTTTTGAAAGATTCAACATTACATCATTCTTATCTATAGTAATGACAGATGATATGACTGGAGAGGTGAGCTGGAGATGTCACATTACATCATTCTTATCTATAGTAATAACAAATGATATGACTGGGAGGTGAGAGATTCTGATGATACACTGATGATATCCGAAACAGATACTAAGTGCGAGGAATGCAGTGTAACTTCTAGATGGAAGGGCCGGATATCAGGAACAGAGGAGGAAGGATAAAAGGTGTTATTGTTCTCCACCTCACAAGCCTGACCATACAGATGTGACCTTAGGGCAGTTTTGAAGCTGCTGTAGTTGGGGATTAATCAGATTGTCTGGGGTAAAGCATTCCAGAGCACCGGTGCAGCTTGAGAAAAGTCTTGGAGACGGAAGTAGGATGATTGGATAACAGAGGATGCAAGTCTAAGGTCATTGGCAGGACGGTTAGGGCGGTAGACAGTTACAAGAGAGGAGATATAGGGGGGCGCAGAGCTATGGATGGATTTGTGGGTCAGTGTTTTAATTTTATATTGTACTCTGTAATGGATGGGCAACCATTACAGCGACTGACACAAGGTAGTTGCGTCTGTGTACTGGTTTGACAGAAAGATGAGTCTGGGGGCCGCATTCAGGACAGTTTGTAGAGGAAGAGATTAGTAAGAGAAAGAACAATTAGAAGAGAATTGCAGTAGTGAAGACGAGAGAGAATCAGAGCGACAATGAGGTGTTTTGATGTTTCCACGGTGAGAAAAGGGCAAATTCTAGAGATGTTTTTAAGGTGCAAGGGTCTGAATATATGGGGTAAAGGTGAGATCTGAATCAAACACAACCCCCAGACAGCTGGCATGCCGCCTCAGGGTAATAGTAAGGCCACAGACAGATATGGAGATATCAAGGTTAGGTCGCTTAGTAGATGGAGGGAACACAAGAATTTTTGAGTTCAGCTTACATCATTCTTATCTGTAATAACGATTCATGACTGGAGGTGTTATTACATCATTCTTATCTATAGTAATAACAGATGATATGACTGGAGAGGTGAGAGATTCTGATGATGTCACATTACATCATTCTTATCTATAGTAATAACAGATGATATGACTGGAGAGGTGAGAGATTCTGATGATACACTGATGATATCTGAAACAGATACTAAGTGCGAGGAATGCAGTGTAACTTCTAGATGGAAGGGCCGGATATGAGGTAACAGAGGAGGAAGGATAAAAGGTGTTATTGTTCTCCACCTCACAAGCCTGACCATACAGATGTGACTTTAGGGCAGTTTTGAAGCTGCTGTAGTTGGGGATTAACCAGATTGTCTGGGGTAAAGCATTCCAGAGCACCGGTGCAGCTCGAGAAAAGTCTTGGAGACGGAAGTAGGATGATTGGATAACAGAGGATGCAAGTCTAAGGTCATTGGCAGGACGGTTAGGGCGGTAGACAGTTACGAGAGAGGAGATATAGGGGGCGTAGAGCTATGGATGGATTTGTGGGTCAGTGTTTTAATTTTATATTGTACTCTGTAATGGATGGGCAACCAATACAGCGACTGACACAAGGTAGTTGCGTCTGTGTACTGGTTTGACAGAAAGATGAGTCTGGGGGCCGCATTCAGGACAGTTTGTAGAGGAAGAGATTAGTAAGAGGAAGAACAATTAGAAGACAATTGCAGTAGTGAAGACGAGAGAGAATCAGAGCGACAATGAGGGGTTTTGATGTTTCCACGGTGAGAAAAGGGCAAATTCTAGAGATGTTTTTAAGGTGCAAGGGTCTGAATATATGGGGTAAAGGTGAGATCTGAATCAAACACAACCCCCAGACAGCTGGCATGCCGCCTCGGGGTAATAGTAAGGCCACAGACAGATATGGAGATATCAAGGTTAGGTCGCTTAGTAGATGGAGGGAACACAAGAAGTTCAGTTTTTGAAAGATTCAACATTACATCATTCTTATCTATAGTAATAACAGATGATATGACTGGAGAGGTGAGAGATTCTGATGATGACACTGATGAGTATCTGAAACAGATGAGCTGGGAGGTGGAGACGAGGAATGCAGTGTAACGTCACACCCCTGTCGATATGACTGGAGAGGGGCGGCGGCGGGCCGGCGGGGTGCGTGTCCTGGGAAGGGCCGGATATGAGGAACAGAGGAGGAAGGATAAAAGGTGTTATTGTTCTCCACCTCACAAGCCTGACCATACAGATGTGACTTTAGGGCAGTTTTGAAGCTGCTGTAGTTGGGGATTAATCAGATTGTCTGGGGTAAAGCATTCCAGAGCACCGGTGCAGCTCGAGAAAAGTCTTGGAGACGGAAGTAGGATGATTGGATAACAGAGGATGCAAGTCTAAGGTCATTGGCAGGACGGTTAGGGCGGTAGACAGTTACGAGAGAGGAGATATAGGGGGGCGCAGAGCTATGGATGGATTTGTGGGTCAGTGTTTTAATTTTATATTGTACTCTGTAATGGATGGGCAACCAATACAGCGACTGACACAAGGTAGTTGCGTCTGTGTACTGGTTTGACAGAAAGATGAGTCTGGGGGCCGCATTCAGGACAGTTTGTAGAGGAAGAGATTAGTAAGAGGAAGAACAATTAGAAGACAATTGCAGTAGTGAAGACGAGAGAGAATCAGAGCGACAATGAGGGGTTTTGATGTTTCCACGGTGAGAAAAGGGCAAATTCTAGAGATGTTTTTAAGGTGCAAGGGTCTGAATATATGGGGTAAAGGTGAGCTCTGAATCAAACACAACCCCCAGACAGCTGGCATGCCGCCTCGGGGTAATAGTAAGGCCACAGACAGATATGGAGATATCAAGGTTAGGTCGCTTAGTAGATGGAGGGAACACAAGAAGTTCAGTTTTTGAAAGATTCAACATTACATCATTCTTATCTATAGTAATAACAGATGATATGACTGGAGAGGTGAGAGATTCTGATGATGTCACACTTTTTTTTCGATGATATGACTGGAGGGGAGAGACTGATGATACACTGAGTAACTGACGAGTTGCGGGAATGCAGTGTAACTTCTAGATGGAAGGGCCGGATATGAGGAACAGAGGAGGAAGGATAAAAGGTGTTATTGTTCTCCACCTCACAAGCCTGACCATACAGATGTGACTTTAGGGCAGTTTTGAAGCTGCTGTAGTTGGGGATTAATCAGATTGTCTGGGGTAAAGCATTCCAGAGCACCGGTGCAGCTCGAGAAATGTCTTGGAGACGGAAGTAGGATGATTGGATAACAGAGGATGCAAGTCTAAGGTCATTGGCAGGACGGTTAGGGCGGTAGACAGTTACAAGAGAGGAGATATAGGGGGGGCGCAGAGCTATGGATGGATTTGTGGGTCAGTGTTTTAATTTTATATTGTACTCTGTAATGGATGGGCAACCAATACAGCGACTGACACAAGGTAGTTGCGTCTGTGTACTGGTTTGACAGAAAGATGAGTCTGGGGGCCGCATTCAGGACAGTTTGTAGAGGAAGAGATTAGTAAGAGGAAGAACAATTAGAAGAGAATTGCAGTAGTTAAGACGAGAGAGAATCAGAGCGACAATTAGGGGTTTTGATGTTTCCACGGTGAGAAAAGGGCAAATTCTAGAGATGTTTTTAAGGTGCAAGGGTCAGAATATATGGGGTAAAGGTGAGATCTGAATCAAACACAACCCCCAGACAGCTGGCATGCCGCCTCGGGGTAATAGTAAGGCCACAGACAGATATGGAGATATCAAGGTTAGGTCGCTTAGTAGATGGAGGGAACACAAGAAGTTCAGTTTTTGAAAGATTCAACATTACATCATTCTTATCTATAGTAATAACAGATGATATGACTGGAGAGGTGAGAGATTCTGATGATGTCACATTACATCATTCTTATCTATAGTAATAACAGATGATATGACTGGAGAGGTGAGAGATTCTGATGATGTCACATTACATCATTCTTATCTATAGTAATAACAGATGATATGACTGGAGAGATGAGAGATTCTGATGATGTCACATTACATCATTCTTATCTATAGTAATAACAGATGATATGACTGGAGAGGTGAGAGATTCTGATGATGTCACATGACATCATTCTTATCTATAGTAATAACAGATGATATGACTGGAGAGATGAGAGATTCTGATGATGTCACATTACATCATTCTTATCTATAGTAATAACAGATGATATGACTGGAGAGGTGAGAGATTCTGATGATACACTGATGATATCTGAAACAGATACTAAGTGCGAGGAATGCAGTGTAACTTCTAGATGGAAGGGCCGGATATGAGGAACAGAGGAGGAAGGATAAAAGGTGTTATTGTTCTCCACCTCACAAGCCTGACCATACAGATGTGACTTTAGGGCAGTTTTGAAGCTGCTGTAGTTGGGGATTAATCAGATTGTCTGGGGTAAAGCATTCCAGAGCACCGGTGCAGCTCGAGAAAAGTCTTGGAGACGGAAGTAGGATGATTGGATAACAGAGGATGCAAGTCTAAGGTCATTGGCAGGACGGTTAGGGCGGTAGACAGTTACGAGAGAGGAGATATAGGGGGGCGCAGAGCTATGGATGGATTTGTGGGTCAGTGTTTTAATTTTATATTGTACTCTGTAATGGATGGGCAACCAATACAGCGACTGACACAAGGTAGTTGCGTCTGTGTACTGGTTTGACAGAAAGATGAGTCTGGGGGCCGCATTCAGGACAGTTTGTAGAGGAAGAGATTAGTAAGAGGAAGAACAATTAGAAGACAATTGCAGTAGTGAAGACGAGAGAGAATCAGAGCGACAATGAGGTGTTTTGATGTTTCCACGGTGAGAAAAGGGCAAATTCTAGAGATGTTTTTAAGGTGCAAGGGTCTGAATATATGGGGTAAAGGTGAGATCTGAATCAAACACAACCCCCAGACAGCTGGCATGCCGCCTCGGGGGTAATAGTAAGGCCACAGACAGATATGGAGATATCAAGGTTAGGTCGCTTAGTAGATGGAGGGAACACAAGAAGTTCAGTTTTTGAAAGATTCAACATTACATCATTCTTATCTATAGTAATAACAGATGATATGACTGGAGAGGTGAGAGATTCTGATGATACACTGATGATATCTGAAACAGATACTAAGTGCGAGGAATGCAGTGTAACTTCTAGATGGAAGGGCCGGATATGAGGAACAGAGGAGGAAGGACAAAAGGTGTTATTGTTCTCCACCTCACAAGCCTGACCATACAGATGTGACTTTAGGGCAGTTTTGAAGCTGCTGTAGTTGGGGATTAATCAGATTGTCTGGGGTAAAGCATTCCAGAGCACCGGTGCAGCTCGAGAAAAGTCTTGGAGACGGAAGTAGGATGATTGGATAACAGAGGATGCAAGTCTAAGGTCATTGGCAGGACGGTTAGGGCGGTAGACAGTTACGAGAGAGGAGATATAGGGGGGCGCAGAGCTATGGATGGATTTGTGGGTCAGTGTTTTAATTTTATATTGTACTCTGTAATGGATGGGCAACCAATACAGCGACTGACACAAGGTAGTTGCGTCTGTGTACTGGTTTGACAGAAAGATGAGTCTGGGGGCCGCATTCAGGACAGTTTGTAGAGGAAGAGATTAGTAAGAGGAAGAACAATTAGAAGACAATTGCAGTAGTGAAGACGAGAGAGAATCAGAGCGACAATGAGGGGTTTTGATGTTTCCACGGTGAGAAAAGGGCAAATTCTAGAGATGTTTTTAAGGTGCAAGGGTCTGAATATATGGGGTAAAGGTGAGATCTGAATCAAACACAACCCCCAGACAGCTGGCATGCCGCCTCGGGGTAATAGTAAGGCCACAGACAGATATGGAGATATCAAGGTTAGGTCGCTTAGTAGATGGAGGGAACACAAGAAGTTCAGTTTTTGAAAGATTCAACATTACATCATTCTTATCTATAGTAATAACAGATGATATGACTGGAGAGGTGAGAGATTCTGATGATGTCACATTGCATCATTCTTATCTAAGTAATAACAGATGCTATGACTGGAGGATGTGAGAGATTCTGATGGGGGGGATGTCACGATCACATGAGGCACTATAGGATAAAAGGTGTTATTGTTCTCCACCGTCACAAGCCTGACCATGCACAGACGTCACTTTAGGGCAAGTTTTGACAGCTGGGGGGGGGGGGGGGGGGGGGGGGAGGGGGGGGGGGGGGGGGGGAGTGGGGGGGGGGGGGGGGGGGGGGGGGGGGGGGGGGGGGGGGGAAGGGGTGTTTTTCCCCCCCCCCCCACGCCCCACCAACAGATGTATTTGGGCGTTTTGAGCTGCTGTAGTTGGGGATTAATCAGATTGTCTGGGGTAAAGCATTCCAGAGCACCGGTGCAGCTCGAGAAAAGTCTTGGAGACGGAAGTAGGATGATTGGATAACAGAGGATGCAAGTCTAAGGTCATTGGCAGGACGGTTAGGGCGGTAGACAGTTACGAGAGAGGAGATATAGGGGGGGGCAGAGCTATGGATGGATTTGTGGGTCAGTGTTTTAATTTTATATTGTACTCTGTAATGGATGGGCAACCAATACAGCGACTGACACAAGGTAGTTGCGTCTGTGTACTGGTTTGACAGAAAGATGAGTCTGGGGGCCGCATTCAGGACAGTTTGTAGAGGAAGAGATTAGTAAGAGGAAGAACAATTGGAAGACAATTGCAGTAGTGAAGACGAGAGAGAATCAGAGCGACAATGAGGGGTTTTGATGTTTCCACGGTGAGAAAAGGGCAAATTCTAGAGATGTTTTTAAGGTGCAAGGGTCTGAATATATGGGGTAAAGGTGAGATCTGAATCAAACACAACCCCCAGACAGCTGGCATGCCGCCTCGGGGTAATAGTAAGGCCACAGACAGATATGGAGATATCAAGGTTAGGTCGCTTAGTAGATGGAGGGAACACAAGAAGTTCAGTTTTTGAAAGATTCAACATTACATCATTCTTATCTATAGTAATAACAGATGATATGACTGGAGAGGTGAGAGATTCTTATGATGTCACATTACATCATTCTTATCTATAGTAATAACAGATGATATGACTGGAGAGGTGAGAGATTCTGATGATGTCACATTACATCATTCTTATCTATAGTAATAACAGATGATATGACTGGAGAGGTGAGAGATTCTGATGATGTCACATTACATCATTCTTATCTATAGTAATAACAGATGATATGACTGGAGAGGTGAGAGATTCTGATGATGTCACATGACATCATTCTTATCTATAGTAATAACAGATGATATGACTGGAGAGGTGAGAGATTCTGATGATGTCACATTACATCATTCTTATCTATAGTAATAACAGATGATATGACTGGAGAGGTGAGAGATTCTGATGATACACTGATGATATCTGAAACAGATACTAAGTGCGAGGAATGCAGTGTAACTTCTAGATGGAAGGGCCGGATATGAGGAACAGAGGAGGAAGGATAAAAGGCGTTATTGTTCTCCACCTCACAAGCCTGACCATACAGATGTGACTTTAGGGCAGTTTTGAAGCTGCTGTAGTTGGGGATTAATCAGATTGTCTGGGGTAAAGCATTCCAGAGCACCAGTGCAGCACGAGAAAAGTCTTGGAGACGGAAGTAGGATGATTGGATAACAGAGGATGCAAGTCTAAGGTCATTGGCAGGACGGTTAGGGCGGTAGACAGTTACGAGAGCGGAGATATAGGGGGGCGCAGAGCTATGGATGGATTTGTGGGTCAGTGTTTTAATTTTATATTGTACTCTGTAATGGATGGGCAACCAATACAGCGACTGACACAAGGTAGTTGCGTCTGTGTACTGGTTTGACAGAAAGATGAGTCTGGGGGCCGCATTCAGGACAGTTTGTAGAGGAAGAGATTAGTAAGAGGAAGAACAATTAGAAGAGAATTGCAGTAGTGAAGACGATAGAGAATCAGAGCGACAATGAGGGGTTTTGATGTTTCCACGGTGAGAAAAGGGCAAATTCTAGAGATGTTTTTAAGGTGCAAGGGTCTGAATATATGGGGTAAAGGTGAGATCTGAATCAAACACAACCCCCAGACAGCTGGCATGCCGCCTCGGGGTAATAGTAAGGCCACAGACAGATATGGAGATATCAAGGTTAGGTCGCTTAGTAGATGGAGGGAACACAAGAAGTTCAGTTTTTGAAAGATTCAACATTACATCATTCTTATCTATAGTAATAACAGATGATATGACTGGAGAGGTGAGAGATTCTGATGATGTCACATTACATCATTCTTATCTATAGTAATAACAGATGATATGACTGGAGAGGTGAGAGATTCTGATGATGTCACATTACATCATTCTTATCTATAGTAATAACAGATGATATGACTGGAGAGGTGAGATATTCTGATGATGTCACATTACATCATTCTTATCTATAGTAATAACACATGATATGACTGGAGAGGTGAGAGATTCTGATGATGTCACATTACATCATTCTTATCTATAGTAATAACAGATGATATGACTGGAGAGGTGAGAGATTCTGATGATGTCACATTACATCATTCTTTTCTATAGTAATAACAGATGATATGACTGGAGAGGTGAGAGATTCTGATGATGTCACATTACATCATTCTTATCTATAGTAATAACAGATGATATGACTGGAGAGGTGAGGGACTCTGGACATGTATGTAGTGATATTTATTAATGTGTCTCTCCATAAACAGGATTACACAGTAGTGAAGAAGACCTCTAGTGGGCGCTGTCAGGCTCCTGTGTCTGAAGGATGGGGGAGAACCCTGAGCCCAATCCCGGGGCCTCCACCTCACTCCCTGATACATGGGGAGAAGATCAATGGACAGAAGATCCTAGAACTCACCAACAAGATGATTGAGCTGCTGACTGGAGAGGTGACACTGCTGGGAATGCTGGGACATTATACAGGAGCTATGAAGGGATCTGGTGATGACTGTATCATTGTGTTGTCAGGTTCCTATAAGGTGTCAGGATGTCGCTGTCTATTTCTCCATGGAGGAGTGGGAGTATTTAGAAGGACACAAAGATGTGTACAAGGAGGTGATGATGGAGGATCAGCAGCCCCTCACATCAGCAGGTAATAGACATGACTAAATACACACGGCCTCTCATTATCTGTATGGAAAGAATGAATTCAGTCTCTGTATGTGTTTCCTCCATTGACATCCAGTAAGAGCACCATGAGAAAGGGGGTCAACATTCCTCCTTCTGAAAAGAGTGGTAGATTGTACATTCACACTCCTCCATCATTCATTCTTTCTGTGGTGAGATGTAATTTATGCACAGTTTGCAGCCTTAGCAGAAGGTGAGGGAGTAGAAATAAATTAACCCATTGCAGTCACAATGTTCATGACAGAAATGTTCTAAAATATGAATATAATTATATTATTCATAAGTAATGATCTTTATTCTTGGCAGATTTCTGTACCAGGAGCTCCGAGGGGCATCTCATATCTTCAGATGATAAAGCAGATGATGGTGGTATCACACAAGATACATATGAAGAACATGTCATTATCCCAGATATACCCTCAGCCCTTCACAGCAAAGATCTGTCATCTGATCCTTCTATACAGGTCTTATCTTCTGATCCATCACAGAACAAGAAGCAAAATAAAAACCGCAAAAGTGGTGTACATAAGAGAAGTCACACAGGGAAGAAGCCATATTCATGTTCAGAATGTGGGAATTGTTTTACTTCAAAAGCAGATCTTGTTAGACATGAGAGAATTCACACAGGGGAGAAGCCATATTCATGTTCACAATGTGGAAAATGTTTTGCTCGCAAAGCAAATCTTATTACACATCAGAGTGTTCACACACAGGATAAGCCATTTTCATGTTCACAATGTGGGAAATGTTTTAAGGTGAAATTTTATCTTGAAAGTCATGAAAAAAGTCACACAGAGGAGAAGCAATTTCCATGTTCAGAATGTGAGAAATGTTTTAGCCATAAATCAAGTCTTGTTAAACATCAGAGAATTCACACAGGGGAGATGCCATATTCATGTTCACAATGTGGGAAATGTTTTAATGAGCAACGTTATCTTGTCAGTCATGAAAGAAGTCACACAGAGGAGAAACTATTTCCATGTTCAGAATGTGGGAAATGTTTTATCCGGAAATCAGTTCTTGTTCTACATCAGAGAATTCACACAGGAGAGAAGCCATATTCATGTTCAGAATGTGGAAAATGTTTTGCTCGAAAATCAATTCTTGTTCTACATCAGAGAAGTCACACAGGGGAGAATCCATTTTCATGTTCAGAATGTGGGAAATGTTTTAGACAAAAATATTCTCTCGTCAAACATGAAAGAAATCACACAGGGTTGAAGCCATTTCTATGTTCAGAATGTGGGAAATCCTTTAACAGGAAAGTAGAACTTATTACACACCAGAGAATTCATACAGGAGAGAAGCCATATTCATGTTCAGAAAGTGGAAAATAATTTAAAAAGAAATTGCTCAAAATGAAAGATTTTACTCAGGAGATAAGCTTTGTACACCAGTCGGGTATTTGCTCCAACATTTGCAACTTTTTTTTTCTCTTTAACAACTCTCTTGCCAATTTCCTGATTGAGGGTATTGCAAGGGGCACAAGGGGGGTCACCAAATTCATGGCAAGGTGTCCGCCTCATCAGAAATGAGCATATCCTCCGGCGGGGCTGGGACAGTTAACACCAGCAAGCCGAGATGGGAATAACAGCTACAAAGTCCTGACCCCTATGGCCGAGACTTACAAGAACAGCTGAGTAATGCTGCTCTATAATGTATCTGTAATTCTCATAGAGGAGAATGTGAGCTACAGAAACAGTGTAGCAAAGCTGGGTTATTCTGTTTCTGTAGCTTCAAAGTTATGGAAACAAGAGAAATCTATTGACTATAAGAAACTGAATGATCGTATTGGTATATGACAGTTTTAACACCTTCTTCATTACATCATCCCATTTTTTTTTCTCTAGAATTGCCTGAGCTACTTATCCTGTTTTTCTTACTAGTCTCATTTTATACACCCTTGAAATAAAGCTTACACCAATAAACACATTCAACAAGTGAACACTCTTGTGTCTGAAAATGTCTTGCTCTCTTGTGACTTTTACTATGCGTTGTAGTTGCATATAGCTATTATATTGACCCCCAAACTGCACTTATCTCCTAATAGCCAAGCCAAGATTATACTAAAAATACGTCTCAATTTATTTATGCCTGTAATATTCTTAATATTAAAAAGTGGGATGAAACCCTGTCTCCAAAATCTCATATATATTAGTGAATTCCTTTACTTTCACCAACAATCTTTACCCTTTCTCGACATCCGCCTTAATGTAGGATCTTTAAATGTGCCCCTGTTTTACATAGTGGCGATCCAGCGGTAATGCCCATGATCAGAGTCCTCTCAGATCAGACTTTAAAGGGAGAGACTTTAACTCTTTACAGTGCCTCCACTAGCAAACCCGGGTACTGGTGGCCCTGCTGGTCTCCCGCTGCTTTTTTAATAGGCCGTTACCAGCTGGATTAGTAGCGCTCAATCTTGTCTTCTGCATCAAAAGTCATCAAGATACTATACTTTATTAGGAAAGGCATAACTTTTAGAGAAGAAAATATTGGTTTACACTTTTACATAGCACCGTGACCAAAGCACTAACTCCAGCTCCCCTATTTCTCCTCGGTTGACAACCATAGATAGATAAAAGTTGCAAAGCTCCTCTAATTCATAAAAATAGCCAGTGATTGAAATCCCATGAAAGTAAATATATCACAAACTATATATCTAATTAATTATGCAATATCAATAATTGTATTATTTTATTAAAAATAACTCATCATTTTATGTGCGATGACGTCTTGAGTATGTAGCCCAGTTTTGGGCACCAGTTCATAGGAAAGATCAGAAATCAGAGGGCGGGATTGTTACGCCCATTTCTAGTCTAGGCTTTTTGCCATTGGATATGAGCTCATAGCAAATACTTTCCAGACTCCTGGTAAAAGCGTCCCCTATCCAGACTGGTTTGTCTGTTACCAAAAAATCTGCAGTCGGAAAGCAAGATCAGACATCAGAAGCAAAATTAACTTTAGGAAATCTCTTTTTGAGATTTTAAAACTCCTTTTGAGTTTTACTTCCGATCCTTTGCGAGGGCAAATACATTTCAATTGAGGGACTGAGATTTTTTACCTGTATACGTTGGTTGATGGCTGTTTTCAGTACAATGAATACCTATGGGTGTGTTCACAAATCCATCTTTTTTAACAGATGGTAAATAATTTCCATCAAAAAATAGGACATTACCCAATACACAGTAAAAATGGAAAGAGCCTTCTGTCGGTTTTCCATTTTATTTTTTTCCAGAATACTTCATTTCCATCTATGCAGTAATAATAATGTCTCCCAGCTCCTTTCTTCTTCTCGCCCTACTACTTGGACTAGCATCGCGATCCCATCACACCTCTATCGGTCTCTGTTCCTTGTTGCTACTACTTACTTTACAAAAATTTTTAGCCTTTTTTCTGGAATCGTTTCCTTTTTCTTTCAAACATGTTGTCATAATCCCACTACAGAAAAAAAAATTCTCCATCGACCCATCCTGAGCTGCTATTGACCCTTCTCTAACCTCCCCTTCATCTCTAAACTCCTGGAACGCTTGGTCTATTCCCACCTAATCCGCTCTCTCTCTGCTAACTCTCTTCTGGACCCCTTACAGTCAGGTTTTCCTGAACTATATTCTACAGAAATGGCCCTGACAAAAAGTCTTCAATGATCTCCTGACGGCTAAATCTAAAGGGAACTATTCACTACTTATTCTTCTGGATCTCTCAGCAGTATTTGACACTGTAGACCACCAACTCCTCCTCACTATGCTCCATCCTATTGTCCTCAGGGATACCGCTCTCTCTTGGTTTTCTTCCTATCTCTCTGACCGCTTATTTAGCGTATCATTTGCTGGTGCTATTTCTTCTCCTCTGCCCCTTGAGGTTGGGGTTCCTCAGGGCTCGGTCCTTGGCCTCCTCCTCTTCTCTCTCTCTACAGAGCCTTTATTGGACAAACCACCAGCAGATTTGGCTTCCGGTACCATCTTTATGCAGATGATCCCCAACTATATACCTCATCCCGTGACATCACCCCTGCACTACTACAGAACACCAGTGACTGTCTCTCTACTGTCTCTAACATCAGGTCTTCTCTTTATCTGAAATTGAATCTTTCAAAAACTGAACTTCTTGTGTTCCCTCCATCTAGTAACCGACCTAACCCTGATATCTCCATATCTGTCTGTGGCCTTACTATTACACTTAGGCAGTATATATAATGCCTGCTGTCTGGGGGTTGTATTTGACTCAGATCTCACCTTCGCCCCACATATTCAGACACTTGCTCGCTCTTGTCATCTCCACCACAAAAACATCTCCAGAGTTCACCTTTTTCTTACTTAGGAAACATCGAAAACCCCTCATTGTCGCTCTGATTCATTCATGACTTGAATATAGTAATTTTCTACTAATCCATTTATTAAACTCTCCCCTCTACAATCTGTCCTGAATGCGGCCCCCAGACTCATCTTTCTCACAAACCAGTAAACAGATGCCTCTACCTTGTGTCAGTTGCTGCAGTGGTTGCCCGTCCACCACATAATACAATATAAATATGCTGCACCAGTGCTCTGGAATGGTTTACCCCGGACAATCCGATTAAATCCCTACAGTGTTGAAGGAGAAGGACTCGGGGCTTGAGCTAAGTGTACTGCTGTTCACCCCAAGTAGAGCACATTCAAAATCACGGTAACATTAAACGTGATTTCAACCCCCTCCATTATCAGTCTGAACCATACTTGCCATTTAACCCCTTATATGCTGCGGTTAATCCTGACTTAGTGTCATTTTACAGAAAAAAAAAAAAAGGAAAAATACACTTTTTTTTCCACCTTGTTAATGGAAAAAAATAAAAAACACACAATTGTTATCACTAAACCTGTAACAACCGCTAAAATAAAATTAGTAGGTTATTTATTCTACATGACAAACGCCATAAACCTTAAAATTCAGAGGCCAGAATGGATGTTTTCTGCTCATCTCACCTTTCAAAAACAAGTAATAAAAACTGATCAAAAAGTCTTCTGTACCCACAAAATACAAGATCTCGTAAAGCTATAATGAAATAGAATGTAAAAAGCTATGAAAGCCGGAATGTAGAGAGGGATACAATGTTACTGGCCTAAGGCTATAATGTAATAGATAGGTAAAGGGTTAAAATGTACATAAAGTGCCGGAGTTATGTGCCAGGAATATTTACTGGAGCCATAAAGTCAAAATCTGCAATAAAAGAGAGGAGGGTTTCAGGAGGGTTTTTGTAATTTTAGTGTGACTGTAGGTGGTGAATGCCCAACTACGGCAGCTTCACACATGCCCTAAAAGCAACATTTTTTCAGGCAGGATTTGCTAAAAAAGTTTCCCTGCTCTTAGTATCTGTATATTCACAGAAAGCGGCCGGTGACGGCTCAGACAGCTTCAGTTATATGACCTTATGTATTAATAGCTGGTCGGACCATTGTACCAAACAAGCCCTCTGACCTCTTGTGTCCCCCTATCTCCTCATAGATTGTAAGCTCTTGTGCCCGGGCCCTCACTCCTATTGTCTGATATGTCATTTTGTTACACTGTAATGTCTGATATTGTCTGTTCATGTGTCCTCTGATATGGAAAGTTCTATAGATTATGTATGAAATTATTATTAGTATCTGTGTCAGTGATGGCGAACCTCTGACACGCCAAGACATTTTGGGTAACACACATTGTCCGAACCAAGTGGCAGCTGCAGGGCCGCACCTTCCATGAGGCAGCCTGAGGTGATGGAATAACTAGGGGGGGGGGGGGGGCGGCATTTTTTTTAATTGACAACTACTTATGTTATTGCAATAAGCAACTGCTGATAATTTTTACTCATCTGTCCACGCTCCTGTGCTAGCCGTCCTCCGCTGCCTGCTCTAAGCGGCGCTACACTTACATCATGATGTTGAAGAACACCGGATGCTACGCACAGCATTCCGGCGTTCTTTGGCGTCAACTACAGCGCACCCTGGAGGTGGCAGAGGAGAGCGGCCTGGACTGGAGCATGGATAGATGAGTAAAAATTATCGGCCGCTACTCTGTGTGTGGGTGGCGGTAAAAAAGGGGATCATATAATGCAGGAGGGCTTTAAAAAAAGGGGTCATATACTGTGGGGGGTGGGGTATAAGAGGGGGTCATAAACTGTGTGGGAGCCATAAATAGGGGGATCATATTATGTGTGTGTCGGGGTAAATAAGGATTATCATTCGCTGGGTGGGAGGGGTAAAAAAAAAAAGGGTCAGATACTGTGTGGGGGCCATAAATAGGGGGATCATATTCTGTGTGTGTGTGTTGGGGGTAAATAAAGGTGATCATATGCTGTGGTAGGGGGAAAGGGGTCAGAGAATGTGTGGGGGCCATAAAAAGACATGACACGGCACCCGAGGAACAGAGCACCACAGAATATATATAATAATGTACAGCACCATGGAATTAATATAATAATGTACAACACTATGGAATTATTATAATAATGTACAGCACCATGGAATTACTATAATAATGTACAGAGCACCATGGAATTAATATAATAATGTAAAGCACCATGGAATTAATATAATAATGTAAAACACCATGGAATTAATATAATAATGTACAACACTATGGAATTATTATAATAATGTACAACACTATGGAATTAATATAATAATGTACAGAGCACCATGGAATTACTATAATAATGTACAGAGCACCATGGAATTAATATAATAATGTAAAACACCATGGAATTAATATAGTAATGTACAGCACCATGGAATTAATATAGTAATGTACAGAGCACCATGGAATTAATATAATAATGTACAGCACCATGGAATTAATATAATAATGTACAGCACCATGGAATTAATATAATAATGTACAACACTATGGAATTAACCCCTTAACGACCCAGGGCGTAATAGTACGTCCTGAGTCGCATGACGATGTATGGAGTGCGCTCAGGAGCTGAACGCTCTCCATACACCGCGGGTGCCGGCTGTATAATACAGCCAGAACCTGCCACTAACAGCAGCGATCGTTGCCTGCACCGATCGCGGCTGTTAACCCTTTAGATGCCACGGTCAAACGGGACCGCGGCGTATAAATTGCGCAGCCGCCATTTTTCCTTTATCTCTGCCCCCCAGAACGTCTTCGGAGGGCAGCGATCGGTTGCCATGACAGCTGGGAGCCTATTGAAGGCTCCCAGGCCTGTCATTACAGTATAGCTATTAGACGATGCCAGAGGCATCGTCTAATAGCAGTGAAGGCATTTTGCTATTCACTGCGATACAGTAGTATCGCAGTGAATAGTATGATCGATCAGACTCCCTAGGTTTCAAGGTCCCTAGAGAGTCTGATCATACAAGTAAAAGTTGAAAAAAAAAAAGTTTTTAAAAGTATGAAAAAAATAAAAAAAACACAAAAGTTGAAATCACCCCCCTTTCCCTAGATCAGATATAAAAGTAAATAAACAAAAGTAAACATAAACACATTAGGTGTCCCCGCACTCCAAAATGCCCGAACTATTAAAATATTTATCCCATACGGTGAACGGCGTAGCAGGGAAAAAAAATCAAAATGGCCAAATAGTGTTTTTTTCAACACTTTGCCTCCTATAAAAAATTGAATAAAAAGTGATCAAACCATCAGATCTTTCCCCAAATGGTATTAATAAAAATGTCATGTTGTCCCGCATAAAAAGACGCCTTACCCAGCTCCATATATGTAAATATGAAAAAGTTACAGGTGACACAATATGGCGACACAAATTTTTTTTTTCTATTTAGCAAAGTTTTTAATTTTTTAAAAGGTATCAAAACATTACAAATACTATATAAATTTGGTATCGCCATGTTCGTACTGACCCGCAGAATACAGGTAACATGTCATTTTTACCACACAGTGAATGGTGTAAAAATTAAACCCATATGAATTTGGCACAAATGCAGTTTTTCTCCAATTGCACCTCATTCTGAATTTTTTTCCAGCTTCCCAGTACATTGCACAGCATATTGAATGGTGACATTACAAAGTACAATTTGTTTTGCAAACAATAAGTCATCATGTGACTCTGGAACTGAAAAATGAAAACGTTATGGCTCTTGGAATGTGGGGAGGGAAAAACGAAAATGCAAAAACAAAAAATGGCCCGGTCATTAAGGGGTTAATGGTGCTCTATAAATAAATAAATAAATAAATAATAATAGTCTGGTTGCCTCTACACTCCTTACAATCTTCATACAGGCCACGGTCTGTGGTAGCCTGAACCGGCCCCAGCACACAGGTCTAGTGGCTTGTACGGACATCGTCATATATTCAAGAAGTAACCACAGTTTGAAATCTGACTCCGCCCATGTACCTGACTGATCACATGGTCATGACATCATCACAGGTCCTTTAGCTCCTCTAGTAATACAGCCTGGAGCCGGACTCCTCCCACACAGTAGGACACCTCATCTCCTATATACATAGTGTACAGATATAGGTATGTGTGTATATATATAGTGTACAGGTGGAGGTATGTGTGTGTATATATATATATATAGTGTACAGGTGGAGGTATGTGTGTGTATATACTGTATATATAGTGTACAGGTGGAGGTATGTGTGTATATACTGTATATATAGTGTACAGGCAGAGGTGTATATATATATATATATATATATATATATATATATATATATACACACAGGGCACTAATCTACTAGGTCCTCTGTTCCTTGTTGCACGACCTACCCAAGGAAAGGACACACAACTTACGTAGGGCTCGATGTCTTCAGCACTGTATTGAGGTAGAAGTTGCTCCCTCACTAGTTGTTGATGGCAGTTGCTCAGTTGCAGCAACAACAGCAGTTCAGCTCGGCAGTAAAGTCTCTGAACGCTCAGTAACCTTTCTCAATGTGAGAGCAGCGTCTTCGGGGTAGCTCACAGTGATTGCCCATTTCTCACAGGGGTTTGGCCACAGCTTCTATGGGTCTTGCTTCTAAGACACATAATAGATTTGCTCCGATAACCTTCGTACAAAGTCAGTGCTCACTTCCAGAATCACATTGCATGGACACATAGCCACAACAGCTACAACAGGTCTGGATGAAGGACCCGAAAGGGGCAGGAAAAAAGGCTCTTATAGGCGCAGGCCCCATGTAGCAGGCCGCAGTGATAAAGCGCTGCGGGATAAAACACAGCGGATACACATTGCGGTTTTTCCCACAGCACTTTTCACAGAAAGTCCGCAGAGGTACGCCATGTGGGGCTCCGGCCATAGGGAGAGCATTCCCCTAAGCGTGACTACAAGGGATTCACCAACTGGCTAGTAGAGCCTACTTTGTGTCAACACTGAAGGGGCTTTGGAATGGCAGAACGGATTTGGATAAACAAAACACCAAAATACTCAGATAAAGTATGTCATTAGGCTTTTCAGTCCTTGCAACAAATCCTCTTTAAAAAGGCTCCACATGTTTATGTTCAATACAAGATTAAAACTTTCTTCACAGATCAGAATCACGAGCTTCAGAATGACGCCCATCTTACATTTGTATGATTTTAAATTAGTTTATTTTCTTTCCATTCAGGTTCCTGCAATATAACAAAATTTTAACCAGTCAAGAATGGATGGAGGAAGCGATAAAGAGAAGATGGCAGAACGTATATTCAATCTCACCCTAGAGATACTGTACCAGCTTACTGGAGAGGTGAGAGATTCTGATGATGTCACATTACATCATTCTTATCTATAGTAATAACAGATGATATGACCGGAGAGGTGAGAGATTCTGATGATGTCACCTACACCCGCGCTCTGGAGAGGTGAGAGATTCTGATGATGTCACATTACATCATTCTTATCTATAGTAATAACAGATGATATGACTGGAGAGGTGAGAGATTCTTATGATGTCACATGACATCATTCTTATCTATAGTAATAACAGATGATATGACTGGAGAGGTGAGAGATTCTGATGATGTCACATTACATCATTCTTATCTATAGTAATAACAGATGATATGACTGGAGAGGTGAGAGATTCTGATGATGTCACATTACATCATTCTTAGCTATAGTAATAACAGATGATATGACGGGAGAGGTGAGGGACTCTGGACATGTATGTAGTGATATTTATTAATGTGTCTCTCCATAACCAGGATTACACAGTAGTGAAGAAGACCTCTAGTGGGCGCTGTCAGGCTCCTGTGTCTGAAGGATGGGGGAGAACCCTGAGCCCAATCCCGGGGCCTCCACCTCACTCCCTGATACATGAGGAGATCAATGGACAGAAGATCCTAGAACTCACCAACAAGATGATTGAGCTGCTGACTGGAGAGGTGACACTGCTGGGAATGCTGGGACATTATACAGGAGCGAGCTATGAAGGGATCTGGTGATGACTGTATCATTGTGTTGTCAGGTTCCTATAAGGTGTCAGGATATCACTGTCTATTTCTCCATGGAGGAGTGGGAGTATTTAGAAGGACACAAAGATGTGTACAAGGAGGTGATGATGGAGGATCAGCAGCCCCTCACATCAGCAGGTAATAGACATGACTAAATACACACGGCCTCTCATTATCTGTATGGAAAGAATGAATTCAGTCCCTGTATGTGTTTCCTCCAGTTCCATCCAGTAAGAGAACATCATTGATCATGAGAAAGGGGGTCCCGTCCCTCCTGAGTAGAGTGTCATTTCATGCATAAACATATAATTATATTATTCAAAGGATAATCACTTTTCTTCTTGTCAGATGACTGTACCAGGAGCTCAGAGGGACATCTCATATCTACAGATTATAAAGCAGATGATGGTGGTATCACACAAGATACATATGAAGAACATGTCATTATCCCAGATATACTCTCAGCCCTTCACAGCAAAGATCTATCATCTGATCCTTCTATACAAATCCTATCTTCTGATCCATCACAGACTGAAAAGCAAAATAAAAGCCTCAGAAGGAGTGTTGAACAGCAGAGAATTCACCCAGGGAAGAAACCACATTCATGTTCAGAATGTGGGAATTGTTTTACTTCGAAAGCGGACCTTGTTAGACATGAAAGAATTCACACAGGGGAGAAGCCATATTCATGTTTAGAATGTGGAAAATGTTTTGCTCGTAAATCAAATCTTGTTAAACATCAGAGTGTTCACACACGGGGTAAACCATTTTCCTGTTCGCAATGTGGGAAATGTTTTAAAGAGAAATTTTATCTTGTCAGTCATGAAAAAAGTCACACAGGGGAGAAGCTATTTCCGTGTTCAGAATGTGGGAAATGTTTTAACCAGAAATCGGATCTTGTGAGACACGAGAGACGTCACACAGGGGAGAAGCCATATTCATGTTCCCAATGTGGAAAATGTTTTACTCGGAAATCAGTTCTTGTTATACATCAGAGAACTCACACAGGGGAGAAGCCTTTTTCATGTTCTGAATGTGGTAAACGTTTTAATGAAAAATTTTATCTAGTCAAACATGAAAGAATTCACACAGGGGAGAAGTTATTTCCATGTTCAGAATGTGGAAAATGTTTTAACCATAAACCAGCTCTTGTTATACATCAGAGAAGTCACACGGGGGAGAGACCATTCTCATGTTCAGAATGTAGAAAGAGTTTTGCTCGGAAATCAATTCTTGTTATGCATCAGAGAAGTCACACAGGGGAGAAGCCATATTCATGTTCAGAATGTGGGAAATGTTTTAAAGAGAAATTTTCTCTTGGCAAACATGAAAGAAGTCACACAGGGGAGAAACCATTTCCGTGTTCAGAATGTGGGAAATCTTTTAACCGGAAAGCAGAGCTTACTACACATCAGAGAACTCACACAGGAGAGAAGCCATATTCATGTTCAGAAAGTGGGAAATAATTCAAAGAGAAATCGACTCTTGCTATGCATGAAACAATTTATACAGGGCCGAAGCCATTCTTATGTCCAGAATGTGGGAAATGTTTTATGGAAGATCGTGTTGACCATCAAAAAACTCACAAGACATCTTGAATCACTGTATCCGGAAAGCGTTTTAACAAAAGTCAGCCACAATCGCACCTCAAAAAAGACAGGAAAAATATGTTCTTGTCGATGTGGGAAATTTTTTACTGACAAATTAAATCAAACTCAAACACTAAAGTAACCATTAGAGCACTTTAATAATGATGAAACAACTTTTTCAATATTTTTGAAAATGTGTCTAGATGTAGGGAACCCCTTAGTGATACTGCTCCATTTCATTTTTTAAAATCTGATATGTGTCACATTATGTGATATTATTTGGAATGCTTGAGAATGTTTTTGTGACCCATTAGACATCAGTTTACTGGTAAACTGTGGCCAATAGTTTATTCATTTATTTATGGAAAAAAAATTAAATTTGGTAGATTTGTTTTTATGAAAACTGGAAAAAATGTTACCTATTTTTTTTTTCCAAATTCCATTATCCAGGTGAAGATAAACTTTGTAATATACTTTCTATCAGTATACTACCTGTTTCGTCTCTCATTTGTCTGTTTCTATCGCTGATCAAATCTGTACAATAGAACTCTATGGAGGAGTTGCGAAGAAAGTTCCACAAACAGCGATACATCTGAACATCTGTATTGTATGCTGACTGGATTGTTTAAAGAAAAAAAAAAAAAATATATATATATATATATATATATATATATATATATATATCTATACAGTACAGACCAAAAGTTTGGACACACCTTCTCATTCCAAGAGTTTTCTGTATTTTCATGACTATAAAAATTGTAGATTCACACTGAAGGCATCAAAACTATGAATTAACACATGTGGAATTATACACTAAAAAGTGTGAAACAACTGAAAATATGTCTTATTCTAGGTCCTTCAAAGTAGCCACCTTTTGCTTTGATTACTGCTTTGCACACTCTTGGCATTCTCTTGATGAGCTTCAAGAGGTAGTCACCTGAAATGGTTTTCACTTCACAGGTGTGCCCTGTTAGGTTTAATAAGTGGGATTTCTTGCCTTATAAATGGGGTTGGGACCATCAGTTGTGTTGTTCAGAAGTCAGGTGGATACACAGCTGATAGTCCTACTGAATGGACTGTTAGAATTTGTATTATGGCAAGAAAAAAAGCAGCTAAGTAAAGAAAAACGAGTGGCCATCATTACTTTAAGAAATGAAGGTCAGTCAGTCCGAAAAATTGGGAAAACTTTGAAAGTGTCCTCAAGTGCAGTGGCCAAAACCATCAAGCGCTACAAAGAAACTGGCTCACATGAGGACTGCCCCAGGAAAGGAAGACCAAGAGTCACCTCTGCTGCAGAGGATAAGTTCATCCGAGTCACCAGTCTACATAGGGCTTTATTTTTATGTTTTTATTTTTGCATGTTTTTAAATTTTTTTATATCTGGGAAAATATAATCAAAAGAGGAGGGAAAACGTCTGTTTTTCACTTTTAATTTTTTTTTATTTAATAACACAAAGTGCTACTAAAAAACGTTATAAAATAGTTTTTCCTCTCCATTACGGTAATTTTTATTTTGCATGGTGTCGTCGGGGGTGGGGCTAGAACCTGTAATAAGGGCGTGTTATTGACATATATTTTATTTATTTATTTTTTTACATTGTGTCCCCATAAGGTCATAATAGACTTTTGGGGACATCTGATCACTATTTTTTTTTTTGTTGGGGAGGCTGATTTCCCCTGTAACTGGGGCTGGTACATTTAGCCCCAGTTGCAGGAGGAATATACAGCCTCCTGCCCATAACTACAGAGCTGATCTGTGTCCTGTAGGACCCAGCAGCTCTAACAGCCTCAGTCCGGCGGGTCACGTGACCACCGGGTCAGAGGGGAGCCGCATCATGGCGGCTCTCATCTGTGGGGAACTGTTCTTTTTTTTTATTATATATTTGCTTCCCTGGTTTGGTTCACCCCGCTTTTTTTTGTAAACAGCGATAAGAAATGTAGGCAGGGATAGAAAGAAACCTCTGACCTTATCTAGGGGGGGGGGAGCTGGGGGGGAGGGGGGCTGGTTGTAGTTACAGCTGGCTCCCCGTTTCAGCAGCTGCACGATTTTGTGCCGTACTAGTACTGGTACATCCTTGCAGAACAAGGAAGCCACTATCCGGATTTAAGAACCTAATGGACGGTCTGGAAGTGGTTAAACATCCTTAATTTTTTTTTTTTAAGTATAGTAGAAGTCAAAATTTTCTACATTTTCAAAATCCATTTTAACGGACTATTTCAGTTCTGAAGGGGCCTTTAAAGGTCTATATATTAGAAAGCCCCATAAAACCATTCAAAAAGGCATTTCGCAGGAATTAAAACAAAATGGATGTGAAATTTAGAAATTTGAATTTTTTTTTTTCTACAGTATATGTTAATTTAAAAGGATGAAAAGAATTCCACAATTTGTTACAAAATTGTCTCTGGAATATGGAAATACCCCGTATGTGGTGGTAAACTTTTTTTTGGGCACATGTCAGGGTTCCAGTGGGCTTTTCGAGGGCCGATTTTGCGGAATCACTGAATCAGCTGCTATGACGTACTTGCAGAGTCCTTGAAGTACCACAACAGTGGAAACCCTATTAAATGACCCTATTTTGGAAACCAAACACCTTAAGGAATTTATCAAGGGGTATAGTGAGCATTTTGACTTTGCAGGTGTTTCATAGAATTTATTAACATTAGACAATGGAAATTAAAAAAAAAAAAAAAAAAATTTAATAAAACATTTTTGTCCTAAATTTTTAATTTCATATGAAGGCTAAGGACACTGCACATTATTGGCTTCTGAAAAAAGGGGATACCTCCTGAACTCCCAGAGGACTGGGCAAATCTCCCGAACTCCCGGGGTAGAAATCACATTGTATGCGACATGGGCACTTTATGCGCCGGTCACATCTGAAAACGGGGACAGGGCCCACCCATTTAGTGTCCAAAGAAGATGTGGTGATATAGAAATGGGGGCACGTCAATGGCCCATAGGGGTGTGGCCTCATCCGGAAATATTCACAGCACATTTCGTTCACGCACATCAAAATGTTAATAGTGTAAAACGATACCATAAGCAGCGTGTAATAGAAGTCAATAGAGTTTACAATATACTGCAGTACATTAGTACTGCAGTATATTGTATGAGTGATCAGACCCCCTGGAGTTCATGTCCAATGGGGGTCCAAAAATAAAAGTTGAAAAAAAAAATTTAAGTTTCTAAAAATATAACTTGATTGGGACTGAGTGGCAAACAGGTCATGTGACTGATGATTGTGATGCCGCATGTCCTGTTAGGCGGATAAACTTTTACAGGAATTCAATCGCTGGGTTTTTTCCTGAATTAGATTAATTTTATTGCTTATTTCTGACCGTGACTGCCAGCCGTTTATGAAAGGGGTCAGAGCAGGAGTCACAACCAGGCTGTGGAAAAATAGAGGAGTCATAGTTGGTACTTTGGCCTATGGGATCCACAGCCTTGGTGAGAGTTAGCAATGTAAAAGTTCCATAAATTGATAGTTACAGAAGCAGCTGATTTCCATAACTCAAGTGCTATTACTATCCTTTAGGGTCTCTTCGGATCCCAGAGTATAATAATTGGAGGCCCATGGGAGGAGCAAACAATTAATAAACAGCTGATACTCACCTTTCCTCACCTCCGCTACAGTCTTAGGTCTTCCTTGGTGATGTCAGTGGCCCAGGGTCACAGCTGAGCCCTATGAATGGGCCACAGGCATCATGTGAGGCATACTGATGTCACGATACTTGCATTAAAGATGCCTGGAAAGAAGACCGAAACCCACAGCAGAGCCCTGGAGAGGTGAGTATAAGCTGTTTATTATTTTTCCTCACCTCCCCTATGCTCATGATCATTATATTCTGGAGTCTGAAGAGATCCCAATGTAAGATAACAACTTGGAGGTGGCGAATCCCAAAAATCTCAAATTTGACCAAACCTGATTTTTTTTTTTTTTAGAAAAGCCAGTTCACTCATCCTTAGTATATACTGATACTTTGTAATAGATTTGGAGTAAGAACTCCTTGACCGCATTTCTGAGTATACAATATTTAGGTAGTCTGATATTAGAGGGGTTGTGCAGGCTTATTCTCCTACCACTCTAATGCGAATAGATGACACTACACAACAGGTGTTACAATGAGACAATTGTCGGAGAGCATTGTTCACAGGCTCTATTCTTCTCCCACACATGTGACTCATCACATGGTCATGACATCATCACAGGTCCTTTAACTCCTTAAGTAGCACTGACTAGAGCCTAACTCCTCCCATGCATGTAACTGATCACATGATCGTGACATCAACAATCCTTTAACTCATCCCACACATGTGACAGTGACATCATCAGAGGTCCTGTAGCCCAAGAGTGAGTATGTATACAGTATACCGCTGTACAGTTGGAGGTATGTGTATAGTTATCGTCATTGTTTGTCAGACTTACTAAACCACATGTATCATTAACCCCATCACTACCATCTGTCTTACCTGGCATTGCCTCTCGGCCAGTATTCACACCAGGAGGGCGGTGTTGATAGTATTAATTGGTGGTTCAGGGATTTCTCCCTCCCACAGACATGTCTACTAGAGATGAGCGAATCGAACCTGCAGAAGTGGAATTCGATCCGAATTTCAGGAAATATTCGATTCGCATTGATTCCAAATTTGCTCACGCTTCATGGTATCGATTCGCATTTAGTTCAAAATGGCTACTCTACATGGGGCAAGGAACTCTGGGAACGCGGGATCACCCACCATGCCATGCATGCAGCCAATCAGCAGCCAGCCCTGTGATGTCACATCCCTTTAACCCCTTCGTGAGCGCACACGGTATGTTTGACCGCTGCATCCAAGGTGTTAAATCCCTCCAGTTATGGATCAGGGTGTTAGCTGTAACTGACAGCTAACTAATAGCTAACACCCTGCTCCATAACTGATCCGGGGTTTTAACAACTTGGATGCCGCGGTCATGCATCCAAGAGGTTTCGCCATTTTGCCGCCCACCCCGGCTCTCTGCAGCCAATAAATAGCTGTTTTTGGCACACGATTCGCTGCAATTTAATTCGGATCGAATAGAATCATATCGCGAAATTTGGGGAAGTTGCCGAATCGAATTTTTGAATACTTCGCTCATCCCTAATGTCTTCCTTCTCCCAGAAGCATCGCCACCCCCTGCCCATTGTTTGTACTGCATTCACTCCTGTTTCCATCACATTTGGGAAAATAATGATAAAGTGGTCACATTTTTAATCCCTTATCGTCATTTCATGTACATATATATCATAATGTAAAACAATGTTTTGTTTTGTTTTTTTCGTTTCAACTTCCCAAATAGAGTTAAAGGGAACCAGTCAGGTCAATATGGGACACTAAACCACCTACAGGTCCTTCTGGGCCAGGGTTTTAGTGTCCCATATAGAATTGTATTGTTTTTAGAATGCTAAAGTGCTAGAGTGATAAACAAAAACATTTATGTGCCAGGAGGAACTAACTGCGTGTTCTTATGTTTGGTCTAAAATAAATAGGTTTTATTAGTAGATATGACGATACAACTAGTGATCGGCGAACCTTACGAAATTTGCACGATCCAGACTTCTTTATCGGCATCTTCTGGCCTCCTGAGTAATGTCAGCGGCCATGGACCACCACTGAGCCCTGTGATTGGGCCTCAGCAGTTATGTGGGGTACATTGACATCATGCTGCTTTGATACAAAGCGTCAGCAGTGACCCAGGACCACTGATGTCACCCATTAGGTCTGAAGACACCAAAGTAGACTGGACTAAACTTGAGGAGTCCAAGGAAAGGTGAGTGTGAGCTGTTTATTATTTTCCTGCACCTTCCTGGAGGTTTTTCGATTGTAATACTCTGGGGTCTGCAAAGACCCCAAAATATAATAACGATATATATGTGGCGAGCCCCAAAAATCTCAGGTTCGACTGAACCCAAAATTTTTGGAAAACTTTGAATGAACCTGGCTTGCTTATGAGCTGGTTCACTCATTCCTACATACAGCATGTATTGGAGCCATAATGTGACCTTTGGTATGTGGGGCCAAAATGGTACCATGTCAAGAGACTTACTTGTAGGATAGGTACATGGCGTAGGGCTCCAAACTTCAAATTTCTCACCATGAGAGGACCGCTCTATTGGTGTCTTTCCACCAGTTGTAGCTTCTGTTATTGACTGGTTAATATTTAAGGTGGATTCCTATATCCAATCCCATTGTGGTGACACAGCACCGGTCTATGATGGAAGCCGAGACTAGATGTCCCAGACCTCCAGGGTTCTTTGTATACCTTGTTGGATACAATAGATCGTGAGTTTTCAATTGTCTGAGAAACCTCAGTGTCTGTGATTGGATTGTGCAGGTGTCAACTAAAATCTGTCATGTGAATATTCTCATATAATAAACCACCTGTTACGCCCAGGGCTGTAGAGTCGGAGTTGGACAGTTTTGGGTGGAGCTGAAATAAAGTTACCAACTCTAAGTCCGGCTTCAAAATAAGGTGATTAATTATGATAAATGATATGATACAATTATCGATATTGCACAATTAGATGTATAGAATGTTACGTTGTTACGTTTAAAGGATTCAATCATTGGCTTTTTCATGATTTAGACGATCTTTAGGCCCAGTTCACATCTGAGTTCGGGTTTCCGTTCGGGGGAGTCCACTTGGGGACCCCCCGAACGGAAATCTATATGCATAAAAAAAGCGGTTTACCTGGGAAATCCGCGGACCCCATAGACTATAATGAGGTTCGTGTGGTTTCCTCTCGGTTTCCGCACGAAGCAAGCAGCACTTTCCTCTCTGCATGTTTCCGCATGTTTCGTGCGGAAACCATTATAGACTATGGGGTCCTCGGGTTTCCCAGGTAAACCACTTTTTTATGCGTATAGGTTTCCATTCGGAGTCCCCAAGCGGACTCCCGAACGGAAACTCGAACGCAGATGTGATCCTGGCCTTACTACTTCTGACTGACCATGACTCTCAGCCATTTATGAAAGGGTTGGAATCGGAGTCGAGCTGTGGAAAAATATGTGGAGTCAAGAGACGTTGGTCTGGTCTACCGACTCTCCAGCCCTTCTTACATCCCATGCCACTTCATCACCAAAGCTTCCATGGTCATCTTGAGATTCTGCAAAATTGCTGATAAAACAACATTCTTGCATAAGATAGGGAATATCTTGCAGATCATTGGGGATCCGACTGCTGAGACTCCCACTGATAAGGTAAACAGGGGACTCGAATGAGCACTGTATAGGGGATACCTTGTTTTGGTGGGAAAACCCTTTAAGTCCTCAGAACGCAAATTTGCTTGGCTCTTGATTCCAATAGGAATATAATGGTGGTATTAAAGACCGCAGAATTACGCAAAAGGAAAGCAGATGCTACATGTGACCTGGCTCAAAGTGACACTAAAGCACTTTTTTGCTATACAATTTAGTCATTGAAGTAGATTCAAAACATGCTATTGATGATTTTGTCTCCCATATCAAGTACCTGTAACTATTTCTAGTTTTGTCTCTGCTATTATGTGACTTACGGAAGAAAGTAAAAAGCAGGATAAGACTGTGAAAAGACAATTATGATTATAATTATTAAGGGGATGGTCCTTCAGACAATATGAGTCAGAAAAAAAAAAACATTGAAGTGTCCCTTTTAAAAGGTAATTCCACATGATAATGTTAGAAAAGATGCTTAATAGCAGATCAAAGTCACAAGCTTCATGATAATGCATGACTAGATCCTTCCTTCTTTGTCAGGGGTTGAATCTGCTTTCTGAGAACTGAAAGAAGTTTTGCCTGAATGGTGTCCCCCATAGATTACAGCAATAGAGGAAAATGAGCACCTTTCTGAAACACACCAAAAAGGGGAGTAACAGATGGAGATAAAAAATAAAATATGTCTTCCTGGGAACTATTGTAGGGCAGTGAGATGTATACAAGTGACCACTATGTTTATTGACTGTATAAAAGATGGTGGAGATTATAGCCTGAGTTCTCTATATTGTTCAATAGTTCTATATTGTTCTACAAATTAATCTCTGTATTTTACCTACATTTGTATGATTTTACATTTGCTCATCTTTTTTTCCATTCAGGTTGCTACAATATAGGATTCTTTCAGTGCATATCTGCTATATAACAATATTTTCTTGACTAACCAGTCAAGGATGGACAAGGACAGAGACAAGATGGCAGAAAGTATATTCAGTCTCACCCTAGAGATACTGTACCAGCTTACTGGAGAGGTGAGAGATTCTGATGATGTCACATTACATCATTCTTATCTATAGTAATAACAGATGATATGACTGGAGAGGTGAGAGATTCTGATGATGTCACATTACATCATTCTTATCTATAGTAATAACAGATGATATGACTGGAGAGGTGAGAGATTCTGATGATGTCACATTACATCATTCTTATCTATAGTAATAACAGATGATATGACTGGAGAGGTGAGAGATTCTGATGATGTCACATTACATCATTCTTATCTATAGTAATAACAGATGATATGACTGGAGAGGTGAGAGATTCTGATGATGTCACATTACATCATTCTTATCTATAGTAATAACAGATGATATGACTGGAGAGGTGAGAGATTCTGATGATGTCACATTACATCATTCTTATCTATAGTGATAACAGATGATATGACTGGAGAGGTGAGAGATTCTGATGATGTCACATTACATCATTCTTATCTATAGTAATAACAGATGATATGACTGGAGAGGTGAGAGATTCTAATGATGTCACATTACATCATTCTTATCTATAGTAATAACAGATGATATGTCTGGAGAGGTGAGAGATTCTGATGATGTCACATTACATCATTCTTATCTATAGTAATAACAGATGATATGACTGGAGAGGTGAGAGATTCTGATGATGTCACATGACATCATTCTTATCTATAGTAATAACAGATGATATGACTGGAGAGGTGAGGGACTCTGGACATGTATCTAGTGATATTTATTAATGTGTCTCTCCATAACCAGGATTACACAGTAGTGAAGAAGACCTCTAGTGGGCGCTGTCAGGCTCCTGTGTCTGAAGGATGGGGGAGAACCCTGAGCCCAATCCCGGGGCCTCCACCTCACTCCCTGATACATGAGGAGATCAATGGACAGAAGATCCTAGAACTCACCAACAAGATGATTGAGCTGCTGACTGGAGAGGTGACACTGCTGGGAATGCTGGGACATTATAGAGGAGCTATGAAGGGATCTGGTGATGACTGTATCATTGTGTTGTCAGGTTCCTATAAGGTGTCAGGATGTCACTGTCTATTTCTCCATGGAGGAGTGGGAGTATTTAGAAGGACACAAAGATGTGTACAAGGAGGTGATGATGGAGGATCAGCAGCCCCTCACATCAGCAGGTAATAGACATGACTAAATACACACGGCCTCTCATTATCTGTATGGAAAGAATGAATTCAGTCCCTGTATGTGTTTCCTCCAGTTCCATCCAGTAAGAGAACATCACTCTTCATGAGAAAGGGGGTCGGCAGTCCGTACATGCACATTCCTGCACCATTCATTCATTGTGTGGTGTGTACTGTGTTGAGGTATGATTTATGCACAGTTTGAAGCCTTAGCAGAAGGTTAAGGAGTGGAAATAAATGAACCCATTGCAGTCCCACCTCCATCATGTGCCGGGACAGTGTGTACAGTGCTGGCCAAAAGTATTGGCACCCCTGCAATTCTGTCAGATAATACTCAATTTCTTCCAGAAAATGATTGCAATCACAAATGCTTTGGTAATAATATCTTCATTTAATTTGTCTTCAATGGAAAACCACAAAAAATATTGTCAAAAAGCCAAATTGGATAATTGTAAGCAAATTGTAAGCAAATTGGAGCATTGTAAGAAACTCATTGATGGTTACCGGAAGCGGTTGTTCGCAGTTATTTTGTGTAAAGGTTGTGCTACCAAGTATTAGGCTGAGGGTGCCAATACTTTTGTTCGGCCCATTTTTGGAGTTTTGTTTAAAATGATCAATGATTTGACTTTTTTTTTCATTCTCTTTTGTGTTTTTTCATTGCAAGCAAAATAAATGAAGATATTATTACCAAAGCATTTGTGATTGCAATCATTTTCTGGAAGAAATTGAGTATTATCTGACAGAATTTCAGGGGTGCCAATACTTTTGGCCAGCACTGTACATGACAGATAAGTCATAAAATATCAATATAACTTATAAAAATTTTTTCTCAGCAGATGTCTGTACCAGGAGCTCAGAGGGACATCCCATATCTTCAGATTATAAAGCAGATGATGGTATCACACAAGATACATATGAAGAACATGTCATTATCCCAGATATACCCTCAGCCCTTCACAGCAAAGATCTGATTGAATCGTCTAATCCTTCTATACTGGTCCTGTCCTCTGATTCATCACAGACTGAGAAGCAAGATAAAATTCAAGGTCACGGGAGTATTGTACATCGAAAAGCTAAAGTAGGCAAGAAGCTATTTCCATGCTCAGAATGTGGTAAATATTATAACCAAAAATCAGATCTTGTTAGACATCAGACCCATCACACAGGGGAGAAGCCATATTCATGTTCAGAATGCGGAAAGTGTTTTGCTCGGAAATCAATTCTTGTTATACATCGGAGAACGCACATCGGAGAGAAACCATTTCTGTGTTCAAAATGTGGAAAATGTTATAACCATAAGTCAGATCTTGTTATACATCAGAGAATCCACACAATGGAGAAGCCATTTCCATGTTCAAAATGTGGAAAATGTTTTGCATGGAAATCAAATCTTGTTATACATCAGAGAATACACACGGGGGAAAAACCATTTTCATGTTCACAATGTGGGAAGTGCTTTAAAGAGAAATTTTATCTTGTCAAACATGAAAAACGTCACACAGGGTTGAGGCCATTTCCATGTACAGAATGTGGGAAGTGCTTTCGAGAAAAATCAAATCTTGCTAAACATCAGATAATTCATGAAGGGGCAAAGCCATTTGGGTGTAATAAATGTGGAAAATGTTTTAACCAGAAATCAGTTCTTGATAGACATCAGAGAGTTCACACAGGAGAGAAACCATATTCATGTTCAGAGTGTGGAAAATGTTTTGCTCGGAAATCAATTCTTGACATACATCAGAGAACTCACACAGGGGAGAAGCCATATTCATGTTCACATTGTGGTAAATATTTTAAAGAGAAATTTTATCTTGTCAGACATGAAAGAAGTCACACAGGCAAAAAGCCATTTCCATGTTCAGAATGTGGCAAAAGTTTTAATCGGAAAGCAGATCTTCTTACACATCAGAGAACTCACACAGGGGAGAAGCCATTTTCATGTTCACAATGTGGAAAATCTTTTGCTCGGAAATCAATTCTTGATATACACCAGAGAACTCACACAGAGGACAAACCATATTCATGTTCACAATGTGGGAAATCTTTCAAAGAGACATTTTATCTTGTCAGACATGAAAGAAGTCACACAGGCTTGAAACCGTTTCCATGTTCAGAATGTGGGAAATGTTTTAACCAAAAATCAGATCTTGTTAAACATCAGAGAATTCACACGGGGGAGAGACCATTTTCATGTATAGAATGTGGGAAATGTTTTAACCAGAAATCAGTTCTTGCACTGCATGAAACAATTCACACAGGGGAGATGCCATTTTCATGTCCTGATTGTGGGAAGTGTTTTAACAAAAAATCACATCTTGTTAGACATCAGAGAAGTCACACAGGGTTGAAACCATTTTCATGCTCAGAATGCGGGAAATGTTTTAATCAGAAATCAGATGTTGTTAGACATCAGAGAAGTCACACCGGGGAGAAGCCATATTCATGTTCAGAATGTGGGAAATGTTTTACTCAAAAATCAAATCTTATTGACCATCAAAAAACTCACAGAGGAGAAGCTATTTTGATGTAATGTATGTAGAAAGAGTTTTAACCCCTTAAGGACCCGACCATTTTTCGTTTTTGCATTTTCATTTTTCCCTCCCCACATTCCAAGAGCCATAACGTTTTCATTTTTCAGTTCACAGAGTCACATGATGGCTTATTGTTTGCGAAACAAATTGTACTTTGAAATGTCACTATTCAATATGCTGTGCAATGTACTGGGAAGCTGGAAAAAAATTCAGAATGAGGTGCAATTGGAGAAAAACTGCATTTGCGCCAAATTCATATGGGTTTAATTTTTACACCATTCACTGTGTGGTAAAAATGACATGTTACCTGTATTCTGCGGGTCAGTACGAACATGGCGATACCAAATTTATATAGTATTTGTAATGTTTTGATACCTTTTAAAAAATTAAAAACTTTGCTAAATAGAAAAAAAATTTTACGTCGCCATATTGTGTCACCTGTAACTTTTTCATATTTACATGTATGGAGCTGGGTAAGGCGTATTTTTATGCGGGACAACATGACGTTTTTATTTATACCACTTGGGGAAAGATCTGATGGTTTGATCACTTTTTATTCAATTTTTTATAGGAGACAAAGTGTTGAAAAAAATGCTATTTGGCCATTTTGATTTTTTTTCCCCGCTACGCCGTTCACCGTATGGGATAAATATTTTAATATCTTAATAGTTCGGGCATTTTGGAGCGCGGGGGTACATAAAGTGTTTATGCTTACTTTTGTTTATTTACTTTTATATCTGATCTAGGGAAAGGGGGGTGATTTGAACTTTTGTGTTTTTTTTTTATTTTTACATACTTTTAAAAACTTTTTTTTTTTCTACTTTTACTTGTATGATCAGACTCCCCAGGGACCTTGAAACCTAGGGAGTCTGATCGATCATACTATTCACTGCGATACTACTGAATCGCAGTGAATAGCAAAATGCCGTCACTGCTATTAGACGATGCCTCTGGCATCGTCTAATAGCTATACTGTAATGACAGGCCTGGGAGCCTTCAATAGGCTCCCGGCTGTCATGGCAACCAAGCGATGAGGTAAAAATGGCGGCGCCCATGGTGGCTCCGCTATTTAGACGCCGCGGTCGCGTTTGACCGCAGCATCTAAAGGGTTAACAGCCGCGATCGGTGCAGGCACCGATCGCAGCTGTTAGCTGCGGGTCCTGGCTGTATTATACAGCCGGCACCCGCGGTGTATGGAGAGCGCTCAACTCCTGAGCGCTCTCCATACATCGTCATGCGACTCAGGACGTACTATTACGCCCTGGGTCGTTAAGGGGTTAATAAAAGCATCTTGAAAAGCAAATAATATCGGAAACCTCAAATTTGACCCTTTCCTGCCGGAGGTATTTTTCGAGCTGGAAAAAAATTCAGAATGCAGTGGAATTGGAGAAAAACTGCATTTGTTTGACTTTCTTACAGGTTTTGTTTTTACGGCGTTCACTGTGCAGACAAAATGACATGTCCTGTATTCTATGTTTGGGAATACTAAATATATATAGTTTTATTTACATTTTAACCCATTAACAAAAATCCAAAACTTTGCAAAAAAAAATTTTTTATTCTAAAATCGCCATATTCTGACACCCGTAGCTTTTTTATATTTCCGTGTACGGGGAAGCATAGGGCGTCTTTTTTTGCTGGGCCAGGTGTACTTTTTAGTTATACCATTTTGGGGAATGACTATTGCTTTGATAACCTTTTATTCAAATTTTTATCAGAGGCAAAACAGATCACAACCTTCGGCTAAGGCCCCACGTTGCGGAAATGCAGCGTTTTTGTTGCAGATTTTGCTGTGATTTTTTAAGCCACAGATAGGAGTGGAATGAGCAGAAGGGAGACGTATAAGAGCTTCCTACATATTTCCCATTCCTTTTGTAACTCCTGGCTTTGGCTCAAAAAATCTCAGCAAAATCTGCAACAAAAAGGGCTGAGTTTCCACAACGTGGGGCCTTAGCCTCAAGACTCAATTCTTCAGAAAGGCCTACAACCTCTACGAGCACTGCTGTCACCACACCACCACTGGAACAGCCTCTACCCTCACCTACTGTCTCTATCCCTCTTCCCTCATAGATTGTAAGCCCTTGCGGGCAGGGCCCTCTATCCCACTGTGCCAGTTGGTAACTGTTAGTATTGTACTTGTTTTGTGTATTGTATGTAAACCCTCAAATATACAACACCATGGAATTAATATATTAATGTAAAGCACCATGGGATTAATATAATAATGTACAGAGCACCATGGAATTAATATAATAATGTACAACTCCATGGAATTATAATAATGTACAGAGCACCATGGGATTAATATAATAATGTACAGAGCACCATGGAATATATATAATGTACAGAGCACCATGGAATTAATATAATAATGTCCAGAACATGGAATTAATATAATAATGTACAGCACCATGGAATTAATATACTAATGTACAGAGCACCATGGAATATATATATAATAATGTACAGAGCACCATGGAATATATATATAATAATGTACAGCACCATGGAATTAATATAATAATGTATAGAGCACCATGGAATTAATGGTGCTCTATAAATAAATAATAATAATAGTCTGGTTGCCTCTACACTCCTTACAATCTTCTTACAGGCCACGGTCTGTGGTAGCCTGAACCGGCCCCAGCACACAGGTCTAGTGGCTTGTACGGACATCGTCATATATTCAAGAAGGAAGCACAGTCTGAAATCTGACTCCGCCCACACACATGACTGATCACATGGTCATGACATCATCACAGGTCCTTTAGCTCCTCTATTAATACAGCCTGAAGTCTGACTCCTCCCACACAGTAGGACACCTCATCTCCTATATACATAGTGTACAGATATAGGTATGTGTGTATATATAGTGTACAGGTGGAGGTATGTGCATGTATGTATATATATATATATATATATATATATATATATATATAGTACAGGTAGAGGTATGTGTGCATAGCTCCCAACCGTCGCGCATCTGGCGGGACTGTCCCGATTTTACACTGATGTCCCGCAGTCCCGCATAGCTTACAGTTTGTCCCGCCATTCCCCTGAAGTGTTTTGCTGTTAACAAACTTTATTAGGGTCGGTGTGAAAGATCCTCAGTGCGCCAACACCATTTTGGCCACACCTGAGTCCTCTTTCATATAAAAACCACACTCACCGCCAGTGAGTGCCGGGTTCACCAGATAAATACAAGACAAGCCTTCTAAATTTTATATATTTATTAACCCCTAAATGGGTCGGTATTAAAATCTAACATATACAGTTCAGAACAGATATGCAGATATATGCAAGCATTAACAGTTACTAGTTACAAGATACAGTACAAATAAAATAAAAGGGATAAAGGTGAAATAATTACTTTACCACACATGTCCTTGATGTGGTTCTGTAGTCCAACACTCACACATGCAGGTGTGAGTAACCAGTGGAGGCCGTTTAGCATGTTGCATTAAAACAATAATCCAGCCTGCATGCTTTTCACAGGAATCTCAGCATTAGTCCAGTAGTCTCAACAGAATCTCATCACAGCAGCCTCTCCTCACGGTCTGTCTGTGTCAACTCCATAGCATGATCTCCATAGCATCAACTCTATAGCAAAATCTCCTCCCACTGACTCTTACCTCATCTTTCATACCCTTTATGCCACCTCCCAGAATGAGGTCACCGGCGGCAGCTGGTCTCATAGAATAATCCACTCAAGTCCAGATCTTTTGTATGTAGATGAGACCAAATTACCTGATACAATGTTATCAGCCATATCTGGTCAACCAGTGCAGCTGGACAATGCATGTTTGTTTGATCAGCCAGGACTGTGTATGAATTCAATGGAGCCCTATTGTTCCAGCCCGGCCACTACTGCCAATATACACCTAGGCTCATAGCTGCGCACAGTATGAATAAATGGAACTAGAGAGAAATACGCTACCCAGAGACCAAAATATAGCTTTGAGTTTTGGCCATATTTAGGCAGAATCATCACAGTCGGGTAAAGGCTAAATGGTAGATGCTACATCCTTGTGGGCGAAAGGACCTTTGATGATGACATCCCAGCTCCTTTTCCCATAATGCCTTGTGACATGACCATGTGATCAGACTCTTGTGTGGGCGGAGCTATTCTGGATACTGCGGGACACACTGTGATGTTACACAGAGGAAGGTGCTGGGAACAGAGAGTGATCGGACATAAGGAGAAGAGAGCATGTGTGAGCAAGAGGGGAGAACTGGGGGCAGATGTAGGGGGCAGTTAAACTGAAGGCAGATATTAAATTGGGGCAGATGAAGGGGGACATTAAACTGTTAAATCAACTAAAGAGAAGAAAAAAGGGGGTTTTACGTACCCAATAAATAATTTCAAAAAAATATCGCAGGTGAGTCACAACCTACCAAAAGGGACGTATTTAAAATATAAACTTTATTAAATAATTTGAATAAAAAGGGAATCCACCCATAAGACAGAGCAACAAAAAAACCACACAGACCATACAAAAAGGATCCAGGATAAAGCCACTACCATATCAGGATATGATAATCCACAGTATCAGTAGTGCATTATCTCTTAGCAAAATAACATAAATGGCGATACTGCAAGTTTACTCGCCATTCATCACCAGCAGCAACGTTTTTATCTACTTGCACTGCTTGCCAGTGTTAATTGCACCCAAAAGAAATACAAATCAATCTAAAACCAGAACCAAATGTTTGCTGGCTTTCTAACAGTGTATCAGCACAAAGCCCAATATGACTACCTGCTCCTAATCAATCTCACAGCGGGTTCTACACCATTCCCTATTACTTCATATCTCACAGAAAATAAATGGTTTCAAACGATAAAACTTAACTTTTAATATTTTAAAATAAAAATTGCACAAAGGACGTCCACTAATCTACTAAAAGACAGATCAATGTGGTCTGTGCCTGCCTATTCAAAGTTTATTCAGGATTTAAATGTTAGACAGTATTCACACTCTCCAACTTTCCACTGGACCTAGGGTGTAATAAGATACTTTCACCACCCTTAGACTAAGGTTATAGTATCACGGCTGCATCATACAACAGGTCAGTATTTTGTCAGTTGCTCTTAGTGCTAGGAAAACCCAAACACCTGGTCCCCACACACATAATTTGTAAAGCATCACTGACTAGACTCCTGCACAGCCATGATATACCTCCACAACCCTAGTCTGTAGTATGTACATATGCCAGTAATCTAGGTACAGGTCACAGTAACTTCATTTCCTGTCATTAAAATGTTATAACCATAAGGGAAACTATGATATTCTGACCCTTATACTCAATAAACCCTTATATTGCAGCCATTACTGATATCCCCTATGTTGACTCCAGGGATATACAGCTACCATTTCCATTAGTGACTCAAGTTCCACCAACTAATCTCCAGGCCAATCAGACTGCCCCAGTCTCCTGTCAGTCCTTCATGCCCCCAAGTGGTATGGCTTGTGGTCAACTAACTCAAAAATAGAAAATAGAAAATAAACTTGCTCTACACGTTTCCCCTGTGTTATCTATATCAGGTTCATCAGGAGCCAATGCTAATAAACTTATCAGTTGGTCTAAGCTGCTATAAATATTTATCAAAAATGCAGTTACAACTGCAGTTCCTGGAGCACTGATGGTGCGCTCCTAATCATACACTAACACCTATATAATAACACCTGACGCATTTCTAAGCTCTCATATTACTAGTTTTTCATCAGAGGTGCTTTTCTGCAGAGAAGAGGATCTGAAGCTTAGTATTTGTTTATACACCCAACAGAACTTTCCGCCTCCCCCTTTAAATCATTAGTAATTCACAGAAGGTGCTTGCTATAACAAAGAGGATCTAAAACTGGAAGCTAAGTCAATATTTGTTATTTGTTTGTCCAGCAAAAGCTCCCGCCTCCCCCTCCGCACTGATATATGGCGACCATATATCAGTGCCAACAAGGAGTATATATAGTATATAATATATAGTACAGGTGGAGGTATGTGTGTATATACGTATCTATATAGTGTACAACTGGATGTGTGTGTGTATATATAGAGAGAGAGAGAGAGAGAGAGAGAGAGAAGTACAGCTGTATGTATGAGAGAGAGAGATGTACTGTATGTGTGTGTGTGTCTTCAGCACTGTATTGAGGTAGAAGTTGCTCACTCACTAGTTGTTGATGGCAGTTGCTCAGTTGCAGCAACAACAGCAGTTCAGCTTGGCAGTAAAGTCTCTGAACGTTCAGCAACCTTTCTCAATGTGAGAGCAGCGTCTTCGGGGTAGCACACAGCTCTTATAGGCGCAGGCCGCAGTGATAAAGTGCTGCGGGATAAAACACAGCGGATACACATTGCGGTTTTTCCCACAGCACTTTTAACAGAAAGTTCGCAGAGGTACGCCATGTGGGGCTCCGGCCATAGGGAGAGCATTCCCCTAAGCGTGACTAAAACTGGCTAGTAGACCCTACTTTGTGTCAAAACTGAAGGGGCTATGGAATGGCAGAACGAATTTGGATAAAAAAAACACCAAAATATTCATGGTGACATCACCAATCAGATAAAGTATGTCATTGGGCTTTTCAGTCCTTGCGACAAATCCTCTTTTAAAAAGGCTCCACATGTTTATGTTCAATACAAGATTAAAACTTTCTTCACAGTAGATCAGAATCACGAGCTTCAGAATGACGCCCATCTTACATTACGTATGATTTTAAATTGGTTCATTTTCTTTCCATTCAGGTTCCTGCAATATAACAAAATTTTAACCAGTCAAGAATGAATGGAGGAAGCGACAGAGAGAAGATGGCAGAACGTATATTCCATCTCACCCTAGAGATACTGTACCAGCTTACTGGAGAGGTGAGAGATTCTGATGATGTCACATTACATCATTCTTATCTATAGTAATAACAGATGATATGACTGGAGAGGTGAAAGATTCTGATGATGTCACATTACATCATTCTTATCTATAGTAATAACAGATGATATGACTGGAGAGGTGAGAGATTCTGATGATGTCACATTACATCATTCTTATCTATAGTAATAACAGATGATATGACTGGAGAGGTGAGAGATTCTGATGATGTCACATGACATCATTCTTATCTATAGTAATAACAGATGATATGACTGGAGAGGTGAGAGATTCTGATGATGTCACATTACATCATTCTTATCTATAGTAATAACAGATGATATGACTGGAGAGGTGAGAGATTCTGATGATGTCACATTACATCATTCTTATCTATAGTAATAACACATGATATGACTGGAGAGGTGAGAGATTCTGATGATGTCACATTACATCATTCTTATCTATAGTAATAACAGATGATATGACTGGAGAGGTGAGAGATTCTGATGATGTCACATTACATCATTCTTATCTATAGTAATAACAGATGATATGACTGGAGAGGTGAGAGATTCTGATGATGTCACATTACATCATTCTTATCTATAGTAATAACACATGATATGACTGGAGAGGTGAGGGACTCTGGACATGTATGTAGTGATATTTATTAATGTGTCTCTCCATAACCAGAATTACACAGTAGTGAAGAAGACCTCTAGTGGGTGCTGTCAGGTTCCTGTGTCTGAAGGATGGGGGAGAACCCTGAGCCCAATCCCGGGGTCTCCACCTCACTCCCTGATACATGAGGAGATCAATGGACAGAAGATCCTAGAACTCACCAACAAGATGATTGAACTGCTGACTGGAGAGGTGACAGTGCTGGGAATGCTGGGACATTATACAGGAGCTATGAAGGGATCTGGTGATGACTGTATCATTGTGTTGTCAGGTTCCTATAAGGTGTCAGGATGTCACTGTCTATTTCTCCATGGAGGAGTGGGAGTATTTAGAAGGACACAAAGATGTGTACAAGGAGGTGATGATGGAGGATCAGCAGCCCCTCACATCAGCAGGTAATAGACATGACTAAATACACACGGCCTCTCATTATCTGTATGGAAAGAATGAATTCAGTCCCTGTATGTGTTTCCTCCAGTAAGAGAACATCACTGTTCATGAGAAAGGGGGTCCCGTCCCTCCTGAGTAGAGTATATGTCGAGGACCAGGAATCCAGGGACTGCGCGGGATCAGTATGGTTGAAAAATTCTTTTTATTGCAGACAATGAAAAAACACTACGCGTTTCGGGGTCATCGAAACCCCTTTTTCAAGTGTATACTACAAAAACAATAAATGATACCTATAAACATCAATCATATAAAATACATTATAATGACATATTAGATAAAACATGAAAAAATCAACCCAATTGGTGATCAAAATAAAATCACTGAGTCTGTGATAATGATACAAAGATTAACTAAATAAATTGATGTGGAGAAGATGATGAGACTGTACATATTGATAAAAACATAATAGTAAATAAAGAGAAGAAAAAAAAAAAATTTAGATATAATTAAAAATGTATGTTTTCTAAATATTACCAATAATTGCTAAAATATAACCATAATCATAACTATAAGAGCCCACGGCCAACGCCAACGTCTTACTGATAAACCATACTAAAGAAACCATGGGAAGTTATATTATTCTCAAAAAAGCAGTAGATCAGTAGATGGAAAAGAGTATAAAAAAACCAAAGTTTGTGATTTTAAACCAGACTAAGCAGCCATATGAGGGTCTCATAGAGGCTGAAAAAAGGGATCAAGGGAGTAGTTTTACCTTGTTTGAAGAGCCGCCTGGGGTGTAAGAGGTATCAGTGGGCTGTCAGCATGCTGAGGAATTTATTAGCTTCTAAGAGCGCTACTGCGCATGCGCGAAAGCGCTGATTCGCGCAAAAAAAAAAAAAAAAATTTTTTTTTTTTTTTTTTTTTTTCTTTTT
This sequence comes from Leptodactylus fallax, assembly GCA_947044405.1. Classification (NCBI taxonomy): domain Eukaryota; kingdom Metazoa; phylum Chordata; class Amphibia; order Anura; family Leptodactylidae; genus Leptodactylus; species Leptodactylus fallax. Next base: position 2,086,457 of record CAMRHE010000332.1, on the reverse strand, counting down.
TCCTTCCTCTCTTTTTTCCTCTTTATCAATTTTAACCATCTGGACTAACTCTATATGTCCAGGCATCTTTTATCTTTAAATAAGCTCTATCATTGAACTAGGTCAGTTTGATTAATATACACCTTCTGTGAACCCTTATCTTATGTTATTATCACTATTTGGTAGGGTTTCTCTGTATAAACTATTTGAATGACATGAAAAAAAACTATGAAGACTCTTGATGTGTGAATAAAAAGGAAGGAAGGTAATAAAATTAGGTGATATCTTCCAAAGCCTCATTTAAACCCTCTGGAGTCAGTGTGTTCAATTTATAGATCCAAAACATTTCTCTACGCTTCAAAGTATTGAACCGATCAGGTTTATCAACAGGTACATGGTCAATGGGTATTACTGAAAAGCCCGCAAAATTATTGTTGTGTTTCAACGTGGCGTGTCGGGAGACACTAGGTTTCAGAAAACCATTATGAACGTTTGACCGGTGTTTATTTAATCTTTCCCTTAAGCACATGATTGTGCGTCCCACGTATTGGAGACCGCATGGGCACTCCAATACATAAATGACATAAGATGTTGAACTGTCAAATCTTATTTTTAGATGGAAAGACTCAACGGTTGAGTGACTAATTACCTCGGTGACATCATGTTTAATGCTGAGACAGCATTTGCACTTTCTGTGTCCACACTTGAAACTCCCAATTTTCAATGGGAGGGAGGAAGCAAGGGGAGTAGGTTTAGTGGGTCCCTTGCGTAAGCGACTAGGGGCTAACAAATTTTTTAAAGTTGTGGCCCGTCTAAATGTTACATTTGGTTTTTCAGGGAGACATTTTTTCAGGTATTTGTCATTTAATAAAATATGCCAGTGTTTAAGTAAAATGTTGCGGATCCTACTGTGTGCATCATTAAACGTCGTAATGAAGTTGGTCCTAAATGAATTATTAACTTTATTTTTTGTATTCTTAGCAAGACATTGTGTTTGAGTCAGAATGCTAGCTCTAGTCCTAGCTGCTTTGATAATATTAGGTGGATAATTCTTTTCTTTAAATCTTTTCAGGAGTATGCTACTCTGTGCGGAGTAGTCCTCGTTGGTTGTACAATTACGCCTAATACGCTTAAATTGGCCAAAGGGCACATTACTCTTCCATTTTCTGTAGTGTTCGCTGTGGAAGTCAAGAAGGCTGTTACAGTCCACTTTTTTAAAAAAGGTACGTGTGGAGATTTTATCATTTGATCCAACCAAAATTAGATCTAAGAAGTCAATCTCATTAGGCCTAGTCTTCCCAAGAAATTTCAGGCCCCAATCGTTAGTGTTCAAATGCTGGGAAAAAACGTCAAATTCCTCGGGAGAACCATCCCAAATAAATAGCAGGTCATCAATATACCTTTTGAAATAAATTATATTCTGTGACCAAACTGCATTGTCATAGATAAAAATTTTATTTACTATTATGTTTTTATCAATATGTACAGTCTCATCATCTTCTCCACATCAATTTATTTAGTTAATCTTTGTATCATTATCACAGACTCAGTGATTTTATTTTGATCACCGATTGGGTTGATTTTTTCATGTTTTATCTAATATGTCATTATAATGTATTTTATATGATTGATGTTTATAGGTATCATTTATTGTTTTTGTAGTATACACTTGAAAAAGGGGTTTCGATGACCCCGAAACGTGTAGTGTTTTTTCATTGACTGCAATAAAAAGAATTTTTCAACTATACTGATCCCGCGCAGTCCCTGGATTCCTGGTCCTCGACATATGCTCTATTTCACACCTTTATGGTGTCACTGTGTGACAGCTGCGATTATCAGTGTCTCCCTTTCTATGGTCCCTCATATCCCTTTTGGTTATACTACCACATAAGGTGAGGAGCCAATTCTTTCTATTGGTCTATTGTGTCTATAGAAAATACTATACTATATACTGCTCGGTGTCTCTACTTTTGTTATCTCCTGAGTAGAGTGTCATTTCATGCATAAACATATAATTATATTATTAAAGGGATAATCAGTTTTCTTCTTGGCAGATGACTGTACCAGGAGCTCCGAGGGAAATCTCATATCTACAGATTATAAAGCAGATGATGGTGGTATCACACAAGATACATATGAAGAACATGTCATTATCCCAGATATACCCTCAGCCCTTCACAGCAAAGATCTGATTGAATCGTCTGATCCTTCTCTACTGGTCCTGTCTTCTGATTCATCACAGACTGAGAAGCAAGATAAAATTCATGGTCACGGAAGTATTGTACATCAAAAAGCTAAAGCAAGCAAGAAGCTATTTCCATGCTCAGAATGTGGTAAATATTATAACCAAAAGTCAGATCTTGTTAGACATCAGACCCTTCACACAGGGGAGAAGCCATTTCCATGTTCTGAATGTGACAAAAGTTTTAACCGGAAAGCAGATCTTCTTACACATCAGAGAACTCACACAGGGGAGAAGCCGTTTTTATGTTCAGAATGTGGAAAATCTTTTGCTTGGAAATCAATTCTTTATAAACACCAGAGAACTCACACAGGGGACAAACCGTATTTATGTTCACAATGTGGGAAATGTTTCAAAGAGAAATTTTATCTTGTCAGACATGAAAGAAGTCACACAGGCTCGAAACCGTTTCCATGTTCAGAATGTGGGAAATGTTTTAACCAAAAATCAGATCTTGTTAAACATCAGAGAATTCACACATGGGAGAGACCATTTTCATGTTTAGAATGTGGAAAATGTTTTAACCAGAAATCAGTTCTTGATAAACATCAGAGAGTTCACACAGGAGAGAAACCATATTCATGTTCAGAGTGTGGAAAATGTTTTGCTCGGAAATCAATTCTTGATATACATCGGAGAACTCACACAGATTAGAAGCCATATTCATGTTCACATTGTGGTAAATGTTTTACAGAGAAATTTTATCTTGTCAAACATGAAAGAAGTCACACAGGTGAGAAGCCATTTCCATGTTCAGAATGTGGGAAATGTTTTAACCAAAAATCAGTTCTTGCACTACGTGAAACAATTCACACAGGGGAGAAGCCATTTTCATGCCCTGACTGTGCGAAACGGTTTAACATAAAAATCACATCTTGTTAGACATCAGAGAAGTCACACAGGGTTGAAGCCATTTTCATGCTCAGAATGCAGTAAGCGTTTTATCCAGAGATCAGATGATGTTAGATATCAGAGAAGTCACACCGGGGAGAAGCCATATTCATGTTCAGAATGTGGGAAATGTTTTACTCAAAGATCAAATCTTATAGACCATCAAAAAGCTCACATAGGAGAAGCCATTTTGATGTCATTTATGTGGAAAGAGTTTTGACAAAAGCATCTTGAAAAGCAAAGAATATGGAAAACCACAAACTTAACCCCTTCCTGCCGGAGGCATTTTTTGATTTTCATTTTGACTCCCCGCCTTCCAAACTCCATAACTTTTTTATTTTTCTGTTCACAGAGCCATATGAGGGCTTAATGTTTACAGGACAAATTATTCTTCATAATGGTGCCATTTATTATTCTGTACGATGTGCTGGGAAACTGGAAAAAAAATTCAGAATGCAGAATGGGGTGGAATTGGAGAAAAGGTGCATTTGTTTGAATTTTTTATGGACTTTGTTTTTAAGGCGTTCACTGTGCAGACAAAATGACATGTCCTGTTTTCTTTGTTTTCTATGTTTTGGGATACCAAATATATATAGTTTAATTTACATTTTAACCCCTTAACAAAAATCCAAAACTTTGCAATAAAGCTTTTTTTTTTCCCTAAAATCGCCATATTCTGACACCCGTAGCTTTTTTATATTTCCGTGTACGGGGATGCATAGGGCATATTTTTCGCAGGGTCAGGTGTACTTTTTAGTTATACCATTTTGGGGAATGTCTATTGCTTTCATAACTTTTTATTAAAATTTTTATCAGAGGCAAAACAGATCACAACCTTCGGCCCCACGTTGTGGAAACGCAGCTTTTTTTTGTTGCAGATTCTGCTGCAGTTTATTGAACCAAGGCCAGGAGTGGACTGAGCAGAAGGGAGACGTAAACACAGGAGCTTCTGATTAAGCTTGTTACCACATAAGTCAGGCACACGTAGGCATAGGTACCAATTCACATGTCCAGTTTTATTGGATACAGTTCACACAGGGCAACTTAAAACAGCTTACTTCAGCAGAAACGAAAAAAAAAAGGTAACAAAAACCATCCTTAATTTCAGGGGCACAGAAACACTTCATAGGAGCTCCTCACCAGTGAGAGCTGGTTGGGTTTGGGTTTGTCCTCCACACATTGCAATGTCTGTAGCAGCTAAGCAGGCTCTATTCCAGGAGACAGCCACACCACACTCTTCTCTGGTAGCTTTAACTTCATTAATGGCTACACACACCAGGGGCACCAAGTTCAGATTAGTAACACCAGGACTGGAGTATAGGAGTGGACCTGCAGTAACTACCAAATCCCAGACCCATACTCCAGCCACTTACCTCACTGATACTAGCCACCTCAGTGGCAGATACCTGCCATCCACAATCTTACCCTCTGCCTGCTTACAGCGTATAAGAGCTTCCTACATATTTCCCATTCCTTTTGTAACTCCTAGATTTGGCTCAATAAACCTCAGCAAAATCTGCAACAAAAAGAGCTGCGTTTCCGCAACGTGGGGCCTTAGCCTCAAGAGGACCCCCGAAGACTCAATTCTTCAGAAAGGCCTACAACCTCTACGAGCACTGCGGCCACCACACCACCATCTGTACAGCCTCTACCCCCACCTTCTGTCTCTATCCCTCTTCCCTCATAGATTGTAAGCCCTTGTGGGCAGGGCCCTCTATCCCACTGTGCCAGTGATCACTGTTAGTATTGTACTTGTTTTGTGTATTGTATGTAAATCCTTAAATGTACAACACCATGGAATTAATATATTAACCCCTTAACGACCCAGGGCGTAATAGTACGACCTGCGTCGCATGACGATGTATGGAGAGCGCTCAGGAGCTGAGCGCTCTCCATACACCGCAGGTGCCGTCTGTATAATACAGCCAGGACCCGCAGCTAACAGCAGCGATCGGTGCCTGCACCGATCGCGGCTGTTAACCCTTTAGATGCCGCGGTCAAACGTGACCGCGGCGTCTAAACTGCGGAGCCGCCAAGGGCGCCGCCATTTTTACCTCATCACCGCCCTCCAGAACGTCATCAGAGGGCGGCGATTGGTTGCCGTGACAGCCGGGAGCCTATTGAAGGCTCCCAGGCCTGTCATTACAGTAGAGCTATTACACGATGCCAGAGGCATCATCTAATAGCAGTGACGGCATTTTGCTATTCACTGCGATACAGTAGTATCGCAGTGAATAGTATGATCGATCAGACTCCCTAGGTTTCAAGGTCCCTAGGGAGTCTGATCATACAAGTAAAAGTAGGAAAAAAAAAAGTTTTTAAAAGTATGTAAAAATTAAAAAAAAACACAAAAGTTCAAATCACCCCCCTTTCCCTAGATCAGCTATAAAAGTAAATAAACAAAAGTAAGCATAAACACTTTAGGTATCCCCGCGCTCCAAAATGCCCGAACTATTAAAATATTAAAATATTTATCCCATACGGTGAACGGCGTAGCGGGGAAAAAAAATCAAAATGGCTAAAAAGACGCCTTACCCAGCTCCATACATGTAAATATGAAAAAGTTACAGGTGACACAATATGGCGATGCAAAATTTTTTTTCTATTTAGCAAAGTTTTAAATTTTTTAAAAGGTATCAAAACATTACAAATACTATATAAATTTGGTATCGCCGTGTTCGTACTGACCCGCAGAATACAGGTAACATGTCATTTTTACCACACAGTGAATGGTGTAAAAATTAAACCCATATGAATTTGGCGCAAATGCAGTTTTTCTCCAATTGCACCTCATTCTGAATTTTTTTCCAGCTTCCCAGTACATTGCACAGCATATTGAATAGTGACATTACAAAGTACAATTTGTTTCGCAAACAATAAGCCATCATGTGAACTGGAAAATGAAAAAGTTATGGCTCTTGGAATGTGGGGAGGGAAAAACGAAAATGCAAAACCTTAAGGGGTTAATGTACAGCACCAAGGGATTAATATAATAATGTACAACACAATGTAATTAATGTACAGAGCACCATGGAATTAATATAATAATGTACAGAGCACCATGGGATTAATATAATAATGCACAGAGCACCATGGAATTAATATAATAATGTACAGCACCATGGGATTAATATAATAATGTACAGCACCATGGGATTAATATAATAATGTACAGCACCATGGAATTAATATAATAATGTACAGCACCATGGGATTAATATAATAATGTACAGCACCATGGGATTAATATAATAATGTACAGCACCATGGGATTAATATAATAATGTACAGCACCATGGAATTAATATAATAATGTACAGCACCATGGAATTAATATAATAATGTACAGCACCATGGGATTAATATAATAATGTACAGCACCATGGAATTAATATAATAATGTACAGCACCATGGAATTAATATAATAATGTACAGTACACCATGGAATTAATATAATAATGTACAGCACCATGGAATTAATATAATAATGTACAGAGCACCATGGAATTAATATAATAATGTACAGCACCATGGAATTAATATAATAATGTACAGTACACCATGGAATTAATATAATAATGTACACCACCATGGGATTAATATAATAATGTACAGCACCATGGAATTACTATAATAATGTAAAACACTATGGAATTAATATAATAATGTACAGCACCATGGAATTAATATAATAATGTACAGCACCATGGAATTAATATAATAATGTACAGCACCATGGAATTAATATAATAATGTACAGCACCATGGAATTAATATAATAATGTACAGAGCACCATGGGATTAATATAATAATGTACAGAACATGGGATTAATATAATAATGTACAGCACCATGGAATTAATATAATAATGTACAGCACCATGGGATTAATATAATAATGCACAGAGTACCATGGAATTAATATAATAATGTACAGCACCATGGAATTAATATAATAATGTACAGCACCATGGAATTAATATAATAATGTACAGCACCATGGGATTAATATAATAATGTACAGAACATGGGATTAATATAATAATGTACAGCACCATGGAATTAATATAATAATGTACAGCACCATGGGATTAATATAATAATGTACAGAACATGGGATTAATATAATAATGTACAGAGCACCATGGAATTAATATAATAATGTACAGCACCATGGAATTAATATAATAATGTACAGCACCATGGAATTAATATAATAATGTACAGCACCATGGGATTAATATAATAATGTACAGCACCATGGGATTAATATAATAATGCACAGAGCACCATGGAATTAATATAATAATGTACAGCACCATGGGATTAATATAATAATGTACAGCACCATGGGATTAATATACTAATGTACAGCACCATGGGATTAATATAATAATGTACAGAACCATGGAATTAATGGTGCGCTATAAATAAATAAATAATAATAGTCTGGTTGCCTCTACACTCCTTACAATCTTCTTACAGGCCACGGTCTGTGGTAGCCTGAACCGGCCCCAGCACACAGGTCTAGTGGCTTGTACGGACATCGTCATATATTCAAGAAGTAACCACAGTCTGAAATCTGACTCCGCCCACATACCTGACTGATCACATGGTCATGACATCATCACAGGTCCTTTAGCTCCTCTATTAATACAACCTGGAGCCTGACTCCTCCCACACAGTAGGACACCTCATCTCCTATATACATAGTGTACAGATATAGGTATGTGTGTATATATATATATATATATATATGTAGTGTACAGGTGCAGGTATGTGCATATACTGTATATATAGTGTACAGGTGGAGGTATGTGTGTATATATATTGTACAGGTGGAGGTATGTGCATGTATACATATATATATATATATGGTGTACAGGCAGAGGTGTGTATATATATCACACACACACACACACAGCACTAATCTACTAGGCCCTCTGTTCCTTGTTGCACGACCTACCCAAGGAAAGGACACACAATTTACATAGGGCTCGATGTCTTCAGCACTGTATTGAGGTAGAAGTTGCTCCCTCACTAGTTGTTGATGGCAGTTGCTCAGTTGCAGCAACAACAGCAGTTCAGCTTGGCAGTAAAGTCTCTGAACGCAAAGTAACCTTTCTCAATGTGAGAGCAGCGTCTTCGGGGTAGCTCACAGTGATTGCCCATTTCTCACAGGGGTTTGGCCACAGCTTCTATGGGTCTTGCTTCTAAGACACACAATAGATTTGCTCCGATAACCTTCGTACAAAGTCAGTGCTCACTTCCAGAATCACATTGCATGGACACATAGCTACAACAGGTCTGGATGAAGGACCCGAAAGGGGCAGGAAAAAAAGCTCTTATAGGCGCAGGCCCCATGTAGCAGGCCGCAGTGATAAAGCGATGCGGGATAAAACACAGCGGATACACATTGCAGTTTTTCCCACAACACTTTTCACAGAAAGTCCGCAGAGGTACGCTATGTGGGGCTCCGGCCATAGGGAGAGCATTCCCCTAAGCGTGACTACAAAGGATTCACCAACTGGCTAGTAGAGCCTACTTTGTGTCAACACTGAAGGGGCTTTGGAATGGCAGAACGGATTTCGATAAACAAAACACCAAAATACTCATGGTGACATCACCAATCAGATAAAGTATGTCATTGGGCTTTTCAGTCCTTGCACAAATCCTCTTTTAACCCCTTCCCGCCAGTGACATTTTTCGATTTTTGTTTTTGACAACCCCCCCCCCCCCACACACACACCTTCCAAACCCAATAACTTTTTTATCTTTCCGTTCTCAGAGCCATATGAGGTCTTAATGTTTATGAGACAAATTTTTTTTTATGATGCTACCATTAGTTATTCTGTACAATGTACTGGGAAGCTGGAAAAAAATTCAGAATGGGGTGGATTTGAAGAAAAAGTGCATTTGTGCGACTTTCTTACAGGTTTCGTTTTTACAACGTTCGCTCTACAGCCAAAATGACATGTCATCTGTATTCTATGTTTCGGTACGATTCTGGAGATACCAAATTTATATGGTTTTATGTACATATTAACCCCTTAACAAAAATCCAAAACTGTGCAAAAAATTGTTTTTTTTTAAAAGTCGCCATATTCTGACACTCGTACCTTTTTTATATTCCGTGTACGGGAATGCATAGAGCGTCTTTTCTTGCGGGGCCAGGTGTACTTTTTAGTTATACCATTTTGGGGAATTGCTATTGCTTTGATCACTTATTCAAATTTTTATCAGAGGCAAAACAGTGAAAAAATGGCAGTTTGGCACTTTTGATCTTTTTTTTCCCGCTACGGCATTTACCGTACGAAAAAAATATTTTTATAGATTTATAGACCGGGCGTTTTCAGACACAGTGATACCTAATTTTTATGTGTTTCACAGTATTTAAGTACTTTTATATGTGTTCTAGGGAAGGGGGGGGTGATTTGAACTTTTAATATATATTTTTTTTTTATATTTTTTTTTTAACTTTTTTTTTATTTTTTTGCATTTATTAGACCCCCTAGGAGTCTGGAACCCCAGGGCATCTGATCACTAATGCAATGCAAAAAAACGGCGCTTCTACTGCAGGCTACATAGAGTATCCTGCAATAGAAACTAATGTAAGACAGGCCTGGTAGCCTTCACAAGGCTCCCGGCTGTCATAGCAACGGGACGCTGGCACTGGAACTAGCTCTGGGTGCCGGCGGTCTCTGGCAAAATGGCGGCGCTCGCGTGCCACCGGTAAAATGGCTCCTTGGTCAACTTTGACCGAGGCGCCACAGGAGTTAATGCTCGCGATCATTGTGGACACTGTTCGCGGGCTGGGTCTACTGTACAATACAGCAGAAACCCGGCGGCTATGGCGGCTTGGGTCCCTAGCGGCCGCCATATTTAAGCACCCGACATCCGCCGTACTATTACGGCGGATGTCGGGAAAGGGTTAAAAAGGCTATTCCTCATGTTTATTTTCAAAACAAGATTAAAACTTTCTTCACAGCAGATCAGAATCACGAGCTTCAGAATGACGCCCATCTTACATTTGTATGATTTTAAATTGGTTCATTTTCTTTCCATTCAGGTTCCTGCAATATAACAAAATTTTAACCAGTCAAGAATGGATGGAGGAAGCGATAAAGAGAAGATGGCAGAAAGTCTAATAAATCTCACCCTAGAGATACTGTACCAGCTTACTGGAGAGGTGAGAGATTCTGATGATGTCACAAGACATCATTCTTATCTATAGTAATAACAGATGATATGACTGGAGAGGTGAGAGATTCTGATGATGTCACATTACATCATTCTTATCTATAGTAATAACAGATGATATGACTGGAGAGGTGAGAGATTCTGATGATGTCACATTACATCATTCTTATCTATAGTAATAACAGATGATATGACTGGAGAGGTGAGAGATTCTGATGATGTCACATGACATCATTCTTATCTATAGTAATAACAGATGATATGACTGGAGAGGTGAGAGATTCTGATGATGTCACATTACATCATTCTTATCTATAGTAATAACAGATGATATGACTGGAGAGGTGAGAGATTCTGATGATGTCACATTACATCATTCTTATCTATAGTAATAACAGATGATATGACTGGAGAGGTGAGAGATTCTGATGATGTCACATTCAGGGCCGGTTTTAGACAAAGTGGGGCCCTGGGCAAAAATTAAAAGCGGGGCCCCAAATGCTGATATGCAAACAACACCATCGTCTTGCAGTGATAACCCCTATAATAACGCCTCCTTTCTGCCAACAAAAAAGTAATAACAAGCCCCATTTTACCACACACAATACAAATGAGCACCTTTGTACCACCTATTAGATTTTTGCACCCAGTCATCAGTTATTATAGCACCTCCTTATAAATAATAGTCCCTGCTTATAAATAATATTACACTTTTATCAGTAATAGCGCCCTTATAAATGATAAATAGTGCCCTGTATCAGTAATATCCCCCTTATCAGTAACAGTCACCCGGTAATAGTCCCCATTATCACTAATAGCCCCCTTTATAAATAAGCCCACTTAACAATTATACCCCCCTTATAAATAGTTCCCCTCTTATAAATAATAGCCCCCTCATACTTAAGTTTCCCAATTATATATAGTAACCCACCCTTATATATAAAAGTTCTCTGTTATACAGTGTCGGACTGAAGGGCCTTAGGCCCACCAAAGGAACTTGTTCTGGGGCCCCACCCAACAGCTTCCTGCTAATAGCCTACACCGCGGCTCCTTCACTGAAGTCTTACATATGTGCTGACTATCTGGTGTTACTGAGTATGTTCCCCGTATAGTCAGCCCCTATAGTACTGTGCAGGCCCCAATAACTCCATGGCCAGTTCATGCACAGTACTGTATGGGGAATGACATGGCCATGGAGCACTACACATATGTGCAAGATTATAGTGAGGGAGCTGTGATGCAGACATAGCACAAAGGACTGCCAGCAGGAATTGTGAGCCCCCCCCCCCCCCCCCCCCCCCCACAGTATAATGCTCTACATGGTATATAATGCTGCACAGTATAAAATGATCTCCTGAGTCCTCCAGTTTCCCCACATGCTATATAATGCTCCACAGTGACCCCACACAGTATAAAATGCTCCCCTGAGCCCCCCATTGTGGCCCCACATTGTTTGTAAGGCTCCACACAATATAATACTCCACAGTGGCCCACACAGTATACTACCCCTTAGTGGCCCCAGACAGTACAATATGCTCCCCAGCAGCCCCACACAATATAATATGCTCCATACAGTATAATATGCACCCCACAATGCCCCCCCCCCCAGTATAATGCTCCACAGTGGCCTAACACAGTATAACATGCTCCATAATGACCTCCACACAGTATAATATTCTCCCCAGAGGGGTTCCCTCAGTATAATGCTCCACAGTGGTCCCCCACAGTATAATATGTTCCCCACAGTCCCCCCCAGTATAATGCTCTACAATGGCCCCACAGAGTATAATATGCTCCCGAAAAGTCCCACACAATATAATACACTCCATAGTGGCCCCACACAGTATAACAGGCTCCCCACACTGTCCATTCCCCCAGTATAAAGCTCCACAGTGGCCCATAGTATAATATGCTCCCCAGAGGGCCCCCGCTAGTATAATGCTCCACAGTGCCCCCTCCAGTATTTTGCTCCACAGTGGCCCCACGCAATATATTATGCTCCCCAGAGCGTCCCCCCAGTATAATGTTCCACAGTAGGCCCCATGCAGTATAATATGCTCCCCAGAGGGCCCCCTAGTATAATGCTCATTAGTCCCCCCCAAATAATTCCCCACAGTGGCGCCACGCAATATAATATGCTCTGCTGATGCCCCCCCCCCCAGAATAATGCTCCACAGTGACCCCACTCAGTATAACATGCTCCAGAATGGCCTCCACACAGTATAATATACTGCCCAGAGAGGTTTCCCCAGTATAATACTCACAGTGGCCCAAAATAGTATAATATGCTCTCCAGAGCCTCCCCCCAGTATAATGCTCCACAGTGGCCCAAAACAGTATAACATGCTCTCCAGAGCCCCCCCCCCCCAGTATAATGCTCCACGGTGGCCCAGCACAGTATAATATACTGGGGGGCCCCTCTGGAGAGCATATTATACTGGGGGGGCTCTGGAGAGCATATTATACTGTGTGGGGCCACTGTGGAGCATTATACTGGGGAGGGGGCCCTCTGGAGAACATGTTATATTCTGCGGGGCCTCTATGGAGTATTATAAAGTGGGGGGGGGGGCTCTGGAGAGCATGTTACACTGTTTTGGGCCACTGTGGAGCATTATACTGGGGGGAGGCTCTGGAGAGCATATTATACTGTTTTGGGCCACTGTGAGTATTATACTGGGGAAACCTCTCTGGGCAGTATATTATACTGTGTGGAGAGCTCTGGAGAGCATAATGCTCCAAAGTGGCCCCACAGAATATAACATTATCTCCAGAGCCCCCCCCCCACCCCACACACATTATAATTTTCCACAGAGGCCCCACAGAATATAACATGCTATCCAGAGGGGCCCCTTCCCCAGTATAATGCTCCACAGTGGCCCCACACAGTATAATATGCTATCCAGAGGGGGCCCCCAGTATAATGCTCCACAGGGGCCCTACAGTGCTATTATTATATTATATTCTGGGGTCTCTTCAGACCCCAGAGTATAATAATCAAAGGCCCGGGGTAAGTAAGGCAAAATAACAAACAGTTATATTTACCTTGTTCTTACCTCTCTTGGGCCTCCTCGCGCTGCTCCGCTATCCCCGCCGGGGACCGCTTCTTCTTCTCTGCGGCTGATGTCACGCGTTGTGGACGTCACCTCTGAGGCCTGTGATTGGGCCTCAGCGATTACGTGAGGCACGCCCCACGTAATCGCTGAGGCCAGGCCTCAGCGCCTCAGCAGTGATGTCCGGAACGCCAGAAGATGACGTCGGACGCAAGGACAGGTGAGTAAAAATGTTTGTTATTTTTACTCACCTCAGAAAGGGGCCCTGCTGTTATTACTTTGGCCGGGCCTGACTCCGGGATCCGGAGTCATCAGGTTCCGGATCCCAGGGGCCCCTTTGGGGACGGGGCCCTGGGCAATTGCCCAGTTTGCCCCCCCCTAACGCCGGCCCTGGTCACATTACATCATTCTTATCTATAGTAATAACAGATGATATGACTGGAGAGGTGAGAGATTCTGATGATGTCACATTACATCATTCTTATCTGTAGTAATAACAGATGATATGACTGTAGAGGTGAGAGATTCTGATGATGTCACATTACATCATTCTTATCTATAGTAATAACAGATGATATGACTGGAGAGGTGAGAGATTCTGATGATGTCACATTACATCATTCTTATCTGTAGTAATAACAGATGATATGAATGGAGAGGTGAGAGATTCTGATGATGTCACATTACATCATTCTTATCTATAGTAATAACAGATGATATGACTGGAGAGGTGAGGGACTCTGGACATGTATGTAGTGATATTTATTAATGTGTCTCTCCATAAACAGGGTTACACAGTAGTGAAGAAGACCTCTAGTGGGCGCTGTCAGGCTCCTGTGTCTGAAGGATGGGGGAGAACCCTGAGCCCAATCCCGGGGCCTCCACCTCACTCCCTGATACATGAGGAGATCAATGGACAGAAGATCCTAGAACTCACCAACAAGATGATTGAGCTGCTGACTGGAGAGGTGACACTGCTGGGAATGCTGGGACATTATACAGGAGCTATGAAGGGATCTGGTGATGACTGTATCATTGTGTTGTCAGGTTCCTATAAGGTGTCAGGATGTCACTGTCTATTTCTCCATGGAGGAGTGGGAGTATTTAGAAGGACACAAAGATGTGTACAAGGAGGTGATGATGGAGGATCAGCAGCCCCTCACATCAGCAGGTAATAGACATGACTAAATACACACGGCCTCTCATTATCTGTATGGAAAGAATGAATTTAGTCCCTGTATTCAGTTTCATCCAGTAAGAGAACATCACTGTTCATGAGAAAGGGGGTCGGCAGTCCGTACATGCACATTCCTGCACTATTCATTCTGTGTGTGGTGTGTACTGTGTTGAGGTATGATTTATGCACAGTTTGAAGCCTTAGCAGAAGGTGGAGTGAAAATAAATGAACCCATTGCAGTCCCACCTACATCATGTGCCGGGACAGTATATATGTAACAGATATGTCATAAAATATCAATATAATTTATAATATTTTTTTCTTGGCAGATGACTGCACCAGGAGCTCAGAGGGACATCTCATATCTACAGATGATAAAGCAGATGATGGTGGTATCACACAAGATACATATGAAGAACATGTCATTATCCCAGATATACCCTCAGCCCTTCACAGCAAAGATCTGATTGAATCTTCTGATCCTTCTCTACTGGTCCTGTCTTCTGATCCATCACAGACTGAAAAGCAAGATAAAATTCAAGGTCACGGGAGTATTGTACATCAAAAAGCTAAAGCAAGCAAGAAGCTATTTCCATGCTCAGAATGTGGTAAATATTATAACCAAAAGTCAGATCTTGTTAGACATCAGACCCTTCACACAGGGGAGAAGCCATATTCATGTTCACAATGTGGGAAATGTTTCAAGGATAAATTTTATCTTGTCAGACATGTAAGAAGTCACACAGGGGAGAAGCCATTTCCATGTTCTGAATGTGATAAAAGTTTTAACCGGAAAGCAGATCTTCGTAGACATTTGAGAACTCACACAGGGGAGAAGCCATTTTCATGTTCAGAATGTGGAAAATCTTTTGCTCGGAAATCAATTCTTTATAAACACCATAGAACTCACACAGGGGACAAACCATATTTATGTTCACAATGTGGGAAATGTTTCAAAGATAAATTTTATCTTATCAGACATGAAAGAAGTCACACAGGCTCGAAACCGTTTCCATGTTCAGAATGTGCGAAATGTTTTAACCAAAAATCAAATCTTGTTAAACATCAGAGAATTCACACATGGGAGAGACCATTTTCATGTTTAGAATGTGGAAAATGTTTTAACCAGAAATCAGTTCTTGATAGACATCAGAGAGTTCACACAGGAGAGAAACCATATTCATGTTCAGAGTGTGGAAAATGTTTTGCTCGGAAATCAATTCTTGATATACATCAGAGAACTCACACAGATTAGAAGCCATATTCATGTTCACATTGTGGTAAATATTTTAAAGAGAAATTTTATCTTGTCAGACATGAAAGAAGTCACACAGGTGAGAAGCCATTTTCATGCCCTGACTGTGCGAAACGGTTTAACATAAAAATCACATCTTGTTAGACATCAATTGTTCACATATAAATCAAGTCTTATTCAACATGAGAGAATTCACACAGGAGAGAAATATTCATGCTCCGAATGTGGGAAATGTTTTAGCCTTAAAGTATACCTTTTTAGACATGAGAAAACTCACAGAGAAGAAAAACCATTTTCATGTTCAGAATGTGGAAAAGGTTTTATTTGGAAAGGAGATCTTGTTACACACAGGGGAGAAGCCATTTATATGTTCAGAATGTGGGAAATGTTATACAAGCAAATCACAACTTGTTCGACATGAGAGAAGTCACACGGGGGATAAACCATTTGTATGTTCAGAATGTGGAAAATGTTTTAACCTTAAATCAGATCTGGTTACACATCAGAGAATTCACACAGGAGAGAAGCCATATTCATGTTTAGAATGTGGGAGATGTTTTAGCATAAAAAAATATCTTGTTATACATCACCGAAGTCACACAGGGTTGAAGCCATTTTCATGCTCAGAATGCAGTAAGCGTTTTATCCAGAGATCAGATGATGTTAGACATCAGAGAAGTCACACAGGGGAAAAGCCATATTCATGTTCAGAATGTGGGAAATGTTTTACTCAAAGATCAAATCTTATTGACCATCAAAAAACTCACAGAGGAGAAACCATTTTGATGTCATGTATGTGGAAAGCGTTTTAACAAAAGCATCTTGAAAAGCAAAGAATATGGAAAACCACGAACTTAACCCCTTCCTGCCAGAGGCATTTTTCGATTTTCATTTTGACTCCCCGCCTTCCAAACCCCATAACTTTTTTTATTTTTCTGTTCACATGAGTCATATGAGGGCTTAATGTTTACAGGACAAATTATTCTTCATAATGGTGCCATTTATTATTCTGTACGATGTGCTGGGAAACTGGAAAAAAAAAATTCAGAATTCAGAATGGGGTGGAATTGGAGAAAAGGTGCATTTGTTTGAATTTCTTATGGGCTTTGTTTTTAAGGCGTTCACTGTGCAGACAAAATGACATGTCCTGTATTCTTTGTTTTCTATGTTTTGGGATACCAAATATATATAGTTTAATTTACATTTTAACCCCTTAACAAAAATCCAAAACTTTGCAATAAAGCATTTTTTTCCCCCTAAAATCGCCATATTCTGACACCCGTAGCTTTTTTATATTTCCGTGTACGGGGATGCATAGGGCGTATTTTTTGCAGGGCCAGGTGTACTTTTTAGTTATACCATTTTGGGGAATGTCTATTGCTTTGATAACTTTTTATTAAAATTTTTATCAGAGGCAAAACAGATCACAACCTTCGGCTAAGGCCCCACGTTGCGGAAAACGCAGCTTTTTTTGTTTGCAGATTTTGTTGAGCCAAAGCCAGGAGTGGATTGAGCAGAAGGGAGACGTAAACACAGGAGCTTCTGATTAAGCTTGTTACCACATAAGTCAGGCACACGTAGGCGTAGGTACCAATTCACATGTCCAGTTTTATTGGATACGGTTCACACAGGGCAACTTAAAACAGCTTACTTCAGCAGAAACGAAAAAAAAAAGGTAACAAAAACCGTCCTTAATTTCAGGGGCACAGAAACAGTTCATAGGAGCTCCTCACCAGTGAGAGCTGGTTGGGTTTGGGTTTGTCCTCCACACCCATTACAATGTCCGTAGCAGCTAAGCAGGCTCTATTCCAGGAGACAGCCACACCACACTGTTCTCTGGCAGCTTTAACTTCATTAATGGCTGCACACACCTGGGGCACCAAGTTCAGATTAGTAACACCAGGACTGGAGTATAGGAGTGGACCTGCAGTAACTACCAAATCCCAGACCCATACTCCAGCCACTTACTTCACTGATACTAGCCACCTCAGTGGCAGATACCTGCCATCCACAATCTTACCCTCTGCCTGCTTACAATGTATAAGAGCTTCCTACATATTTCCCATTCCTTTTGTAACTCCTGGATTTGGCTCAATAAACCTCAGCAAAATCTGCAACAAAAAGAGCTGCGTTTCTGCAACGTGGGGCCTTAGCCTCAAGAGGACCCCCGAAGACTCAATTCTTCAGAAAGGCCTACAACCTCTACGAGCACTGCGGCCACCACACCACCATCTGTACAGCCTCTACCCCCACCTTCTGTCTCTATCCCTCTTCCCTTATAGATTGTAAGCCCTTGCGGGCAGGGCCCTCTATCCCACTGTGCCAGTGATCACTGTTAGTATTGTACTTGTTTTGTGTATTGTATGTAAATCCTTAAATGTACAGCACCATGGAATTAATATAATAATGTACAGCACCATGGGATTAATATAATAATGTACAGAACATGGAATTTATATAATAATGTACAACACCATGGGATTATAATGTAGAGAGCACAATGGAATTAATATAATAATATACAGAGCACCAAGGGATTAATTTAATCATATACAAGACAATGGAATTAATATAATAATGTACAGAACCATGGGATTAATATAATACTGTGCAGCACCATGGAATATATAAGGTACAGAGCACCATGGAATTAATATAATAATGTACAGAGCACCATGGGATTAATATAATAATGTACAGGGCACCATGGGATTAATATAATAATGTACAGCACCATGGAATTAATATAATAATGTACAGAGCACCATGGAATTAATATAATAATGTACAGAACCATGGGATTAATATAATACTGTACAACACCATGGGATTATAATGAAGAGAGCACAATGGAATTAATATAATAATGTACAGCACCATGGGTGTAATGGTTCAAATGCAGTTCACACTCAGTTTACAGGAAGAGGTCACAAAACCAGGACTACCAACTACTATGGCAAAAGCTGCTACCGTGTTTCTCCAAAAATAAGACCTACCCCGAAAATAAGCCCTAGCTACATTTTCCAGGTTTTTTGGCGTAGGCTTGAAATATAAGCCCTACTCCAAAAATAAGTCCTAACTAATTTAACCCCTTCCTGACATCTGCCGTGCGATTAAAGCGGAGGCCGGGTCCTTAAAGATGGCAGCCGCTCTGCTGCAGAGTTAATGCCCGCGATCAGTGTCTACCCTGATCGTGGGCATTGTTGAGCGTGAACCCCTCCAACCAAAGTAGCACAGCCGTCGGGCATTGCGTGACCTCCGCACTTCCCCCCGCAGTCCCTAGGGCCAGTCACCAACCCCTATAGCTACTATACCGGGTCTCCTTGTACAGCAGAGACCCGCAGTTAATGCCTGCGATCAGAGTCCATTCTGATCGCGGGCATTGTTGAGTGTGCCAGTCCGTGAACCCCGCCTCCAAATCAACCTACCAAAGCAGAGAAGCTATCACCGGGGCTGTTCCCCACTGGCCCCGTACCTTTTACGTTGCAGGTCAGCTCCCACCATAATTTGCAAATAAATTCTTAAAAAATCAGACAATGTGATTGTAAGGGAATCACTAGAGGAGCGATTCCCCAGAAGCTGCTGGAGAACTAGGGGGGAGGGGCACAACAAGACAGTGGACCCTAAGCTGAATCCCCCCACTGTCCCTGGCTAACTTGCCCGATCTGTGCTAGGTGACAGCCAGCAACCACGTCGACAGTCCCTCCTTATAATAAGTGATCACATAGAACGCAGACAAGACGCACAACAACAAAGGGAGGTCAGCTAGCCAAGGGGTCAGTAACAATCGAGCAATTGCAGCACAGAATCGAGATCCAAGAGAATAGTCAAAGTCAAAGCCAGTGGTCAGAAAATAAGAAGAGCAGGAAACAAATAACAAGAAGTAAAGCCAGAAAGCAAAAAGCAATAGCAGGCGCCCATAGGAAAGTGGGCAAACAATAAATAGGGAGAAAGAACCCGCCTCAGACTTGATAGGAGGATAGGCTGTCAATCACCAAGGCAGGACCAAAGTTAACTCTTAGTGGAGCAGGGGGAGAGCAAGGTGAAGGAGAAGGGCGTGGTGGAAAATCAATTAAGGAGGTGAGGGAATAGGACAGTGTTCAGACAGTACAAGAAAAATCCAAAGAAAAGAATCACAACCGGGCACGCCTCCTGCGCCGCAGCGTGCGCCCGGAGGACGGTGCCAAAGCCCGGACAGGCAAGGACGTTACAGTACCCCCCTTTTTACGAGGGGCCTCTGGACCCTCGCCAGATGGACCAGGTTTTGAAGGGTTCTGGCGATGAAAAAGATTAATTAAACGTGGCGCATGTAGGTCCCTACCAGAAACCCACGTTCGCTCTTCCGGGCCATAACCCTTCCAGTGCACGAGGTACTGAACTGCATTCTGCACCCGACGGGAATCCAGAATTTTTTCCACCTCGTATTCCAGTTCCCCTTGGACCACCACAGGCGCAGGTGGACTGGAAGAAGTAAGGACAGGGGAGATATACTTCTTCAAAAGCTACTTGTGGAAGACGTTGTGGATACGAAAAGAACTTGGAAGTTGTAATTTAAAAGATACTGGGTTTATGAGTTCAGAAATGACATAGGGCCCAATGTAACGTGGTGCAAATTTCCCAGAAGGAACTCTAAGACGCAGATTCCTAGTGGACAGCCAGACTCGATCTCCCACTCTGTATTCAGGGCCAGGCAAGCGTCTTTTATTTGCCTGCCATTTTTGATATTCTTGGGCTTTAACCAGGCTCAGACGAGCCTGGGCCCAGACTGTGCACAGTCGCTGATAAGTATGTTCGGCGGTGGGATTAACAGACTCGGTGCTACGGAGAGAGGAGTACCTGGGGTTAAAACCATAGTTGCAATAAAACGGAGACATTTTAGTGGTGA
This sequence comes from Leptodactylus fallax, assembly GCA_947044405.1. NCBI lineage: Eukaryota > Metazoa > Chordata > Amphibia > Anura > Leptodactylidae > Leptodactylus > Leptodactylus fallax. Next base: position 2,065,777 of record CAMRHE010000332.1, on the reverse strand, counting down.
CGTTAACCCTGTTGTTTATTGCAAACTCTGCTAGAGGAAGAAAGGTTCTCCATTTTTCTTGAGCATCAGACACAAAACACCTTAAGTACTGTTCCAAAGTTTGGTTGAATCTCTCAGTCTGGCTATTGGTCTCCGGGTGGAACGCGGAAGAGAAAGACAGAGAGACCCCCAGACGACCACAAAATTCCTTCCAGAATCTAGAGACAAATTGTACACCCCGATCAGATACAATATTTTCTGGTACACCATGCAAGCGGAGTATGTGGTTAATAAAGAACGAAGCTAGGCGTGGAGCATTAGGAATTTTCTTTAGGGGTACAAAATGGCACATTTTGGAGAATCTATCCACAACAACCCAAATCACAGTCTACCCTTGGGAACAAGGCAAATCAGTAATAAAGTCCATTGACAAATGGGACCATGGTCTCTTAGGTATAGGAAGAGGATGAAGAAGGCCCTCGGGTAATCTCCTAGGAGTCTTCATCTTAGCACATCTCACAGGCAGCAACAAATTCACATACGTCTCGAGACCAAGACGGCCACCAGTAAGAGCGGGAGAGAAGGTATTTAGTCCCAGCGAAGCCGGGATGTCCCGTTAAAGTAGAACAATGAATTTCCTCCAAAACACGAAGACGAAGATTTGGAGGTACAAATAGTTTCCCAATGGGAGTATTACTGGGAGCAAGATCTTGTGAATTAACCACTAAAGTAGCAAGATCAGGAGTAATAATGGCGAGAACCACTCCGGGAGACAAGATTTTATCTGGGACATCCTTAGGGGCACCGCTGGGACCAAAACTGCGAGATAGGGCATCAGCCCGTACATTTTTAGAGCCTGGACGATAAGTCACCACAAAATTAAAACGTGTGAAGAATAGCGCCCAGCGGGCCTGCCTAGGAGACAGTCGCTTAGCGTTATCCAGATATAGTAGGTTCTTATGATCAGTGAATACTGTGATCTGGTGTTTGGCCCCCTCGAGGAAATGTCTCCACTCCTCGAATGCCCATTTAATGGCTAGGAGTTCTCGATTACCAACATCATAGTTGTGCTGCGTAGGAGAGAATTTCCTTGAGAAGAAGGCTACAGGTTGCAAACACGTAAAATTTTCAGAGCCCTGAGACAACACGGCACCAACCCCCACTTCAGAGGCATCAACCTCAATAATAAATGGGCGATCATAGTCTGGTGGTACTAATACAGGAGCCTCAACAAAACATTTCTTGAGATGTACAAAAGCCTGTTCCGCTTCCGGAGTCCATTTGGTCACATTGGCACCTTTCTTTGTGAGATCCGTTAATGGCCTCACTATAGCAGAGAAATTCTTAATAAATTTTCGATAATAGTTGGAGAAACCCAAGAAACGTTGTAGGGCTTTAAGGTTGGAGGGGCGTTCCCAGTTATTAATAGCCGTGACCTTCAGTGGATCTATACAAAAAGAATCGGGAGTAATAACGTAACCGAGGAAGGTGACCCTTTGGACTCCGAACAGGCATTTGGACAGTTTGGCAAAGAGAGAGTTTTGACGCAACAGTAGCAAAACACTCCTAACATGCTCAATATGTGTGGCCCAATCAGGAGAGAACACTAGAATATCATCCAGGTAGACAATCACATAACGACCGAGCAAGTCTCTAAAGATATCGTTAACAAAGTGTTGAAATACTGCGAGTGCATTACATAACCCGAAAGGCATTACCAAATATTCAAAGTGACCTTCCGGGGTGTTGAACGCAGTTTTCCACTCATCTCCTTCTCTTATCCGGATCAGATTGTATGCCCCACGGAGGTCAATTTTAGAAAACCAGCGGGCACCCACAATCTGATTGAAAAGATCAGGGATCAGGGGAAGAGGGTACTGATTTTTAACCGTAATTTTATTTAATTCACGGTAGTCAATGCATGGTCGCAGTCCGCCATCCTTCTTTTTAACAAAAAAGAACCCAGCTCCCATGGGAGACTGAAACGGACGGATGTGACCTTTAAGAAGACTATCCTGAGTGTAATCCCGCATAGCCTCACGTTCTGGAGCAGAAAGATTGAAGAACCTTCCCTTAGGGTATTTGGAGTTGGGAAGGAGTTCAATAGCACAATCGTAAGGTCTATGCGGCGGTAAAACTTCAGCAGCTTTAGCATCAAAAACATGAAAATCAGACAGAAATTCAGGAAGAAGCGTCTCCTCACTGAGACAATCAGAGGTATGCAAAGCAATACAATGGGAGGAGCACTGATTCCCCCATTTAACTAACTCTTTTTTTTGGGCCAATCAAAGGTAGGGTTATGGAGGTCTAGCCAGGGAAGCCCTAAAATAATATCAGACGAGAGATCCTCCATAACAAAAAAGCTCATGAGCTCCGTATGTATTGAGCCCACTTGCAAAGAGAGTAAGGGGGTTTTAAAACGGATTTTACCCCTGGCCAGTGGAGTAAAATCCGCCCCAGTAACCAACAGAGGAGTATCTAATGATACAAGTTCAATACATAAGTCAGAAACAAACGAAAATTTAACAAAGTTAGTGGCAGCCCCAGAATCTACTAGGGCCTGCCCAGAAACAGATCTGTCCCCAAAGGACAGAGACACAAGTAACATCAATTTGTGAGATTTTTCAGAAGATTCCTGACTGCCTGAGTGGTTCTTCTGAACAATCCCCACCCTCTCTTTACGTCTGTCCTGGAGTCTCCTGTCAATGTGGACGGCTAAGGTCATGGCCTTTTCTAAGGTAGGGGGATCAGGGTGACCTACCCAGACATCCTTCACTGAATCATTCAGGCCCTGTTTAAAAAGAGCTTTCAAAGCGGAGTCACACCAACCTGCTGTTATACTCAACTTCCGAAACTCAGAGCAATAAGTTTCAGCGGATAGTTTACCTTGCCGGAGGGTAAGAAGTTGGGACTCGGCGAGTCCAATTTGATCAGGCTCAGCATAAATGGCCCCCAAAGACTTAAAAAATTTTTCTAGATCTGTCCACTCTTCTGCCTCAGGGGGGAGTTTAAGGGCCCAAGTCTGTGGATCCCCCCTGTAAGAGGGAAATGACCACCCCCACCATCTGAGACTGCAACGCATGGGGGTTGACCCGAAAATACAATAGACATGATTCCCTGAACGTCTCAAATTTACCTCGGTCCCCTGAAAACCTATCCAGGAGTAACATTTTAACCCTAGGGAGGGAAATGACAGCAGGTGGTGTAGCAGCGGCCTCAGCTTGATTCTGGGTGAGAGTGTGTACCTGGTTGGCCCGCTCAGACACCAAACCTGCCAAACCCTCCATTCGAGTCACAAGGTCCTGAAAAGAAGCCATGCCAGTAATGAGTAGAAGGGTTAAGGTTTTTTTTTTTATGGCCTGCTATTCTGTAAGGGAATCACTAGAGGAGCGATTCCCCAGAAGCTGCTGGAGAACTAGGGGGGAGGGGCACAACGAGACAGTGGACCCTAAGCTGAATCCCCCCCACTGTCCCTGGCTAACTTGCCCGATCTGTCCTAGGTGACAGCCAGCAACTCGTCGACAGTCCCTCCTTATAATAAGTGATCACATAGAACGCAGACAAGACGCACAACAACAAAGGGAGGTCAGCTAGCCAAGGGGTCATTAACAATCGAGCAATTGCAGCACAGAATCGAGATCCAAGAGAATAGTCAAAGTCAAAGCCAGTGGTCAGAAAATAAGAAGAGCAGGTAACTGACAAATAACAAGAAGTAAAGCCAGAAAGCAAAAAGGAATAGCAGGCGCCCATAGGAAAGTGGGCAAACAATAAATAGGGAGAAAGAACCCGCCTCAGACTTGATAGGAGGACAGGTTGTCAATCACCAAGGCAGGACCAAAGTTAACTCTTAGTGGAGCAGGGGGAGAGCAAGGTGAAGGAGAAGGGTGTGGTGGAAAATCAATTAAGGAGGTGAGGGAATAGGACAGTGTTCAGACAGTACAAGAAAAACCCAAAGAAAAGAATCACAACCGGGCACGCCTCCTGCGCCGCAGCGTGCGCCCGGAGGACGGCGCCAAAGCCCGGACAGGCAAGGACGTTACAGTGATTTTCTGGATGTTTTCTCATTTTGTCTCTCATAGTTGAGATCTACCTATGATGACAATTACAGGCCGGCCTCATCTTTTTAAGTGGGAGAACTTGCACAATTGGTGGCTGACTAAATACTTTTTTTCCCCACTGTACATTTATTAATCATTATCGTCTGGATGTCTCTGCAGTGGTAGGCTTGGCCTTCGGCAGGCAGATGCTATCCAGTGCTGTTTCACGAAATTCCCTGAACGACATACAAGAATGTGGAAATTTGCTTACCAAAATTTCTGTTTCCTGTAGTTCAAAGGCAGCGCAGGTTTCCCCCTCATTAAAAGTCTATTGCTGTAAAAATATCCACGTGGTTATTTATAAGGGGTTACCATGTCATGAATTGTCTAATTGCTTGTCATTATCTGTCCAATAAGGGTCAAGATAAACTTAACCCTTTCTTGCTGCCTTTGGACCACAGGACACAGAAATTTCAGTAAGCAAATTTCCACATTATATGTGTTTCTGAATCTTTTTTTGTTCCCCTGATATTTCATGACTTCCAATGTCTTTGGAAGTTCTGCACTGCCTTCTGAATTGACTGAATATGACAGTGTTGCTATATTAGCATTTAGGGCCCTGTTTTTAATTTTGCCCAGGGCCACACTTTGTCTAAATCTGGCCCTGACCTTCTTTCACCCACTCCATTGTAATGTCCTCCCCGTCAGCACAAATGTGTAGTCTGAGGCTTGTGAGGAAATCGTCATAGCAACAAGAAACGCAGCCTGGAGCCTGACTCCTCCCACATATGCAACCAATCACATGGTCATGACATCACCAAAGGTCCTTTAGCTGCCTGGACAACACAGCATAGAGCCTGACTCCTCCCACATATGAAACCAATCACATGGTCATGACATCACAGAAGATCCCTAAACTGCCCAGACAACTCAGCTTAGAGCCTGACCTCTCCCACATATGTGACTGATCACATGGTCATGACATCACTAAAGGTCCTTAAGTTCCTTCAGCACCACAGTCTAGAGACTGACTCCTCCCACATATACATCTGATCACATGGTCATGACATCACCCAAGGTCCTTTAGCTGCCCTGGCAACAAAGACTGGAGCCTGACTTCTCCCACACATGTGACTAATCACATGGTCATGACATCACCAAAGTTGCATACAGCTGTACAGGAGGAGGTATGTGTATATATTTATATGGGTAAACCTGTACAGGTGGCGGTATGTGTGGCTATATATATACAGTATATATATATTGCGACAACTTGGGGGAATTAGTCTCAAAATGGCGGCAGACTCCTGGTCCGGACAGCGGTGGTTCGTGGTACTGGGCACCGGAGAGATAGCGTTCAGACGGTCCAAGTGTAAAATAAACTGGCTTTATTCAGCTTAACTGCAACATAACAAAACAACAAAAAAAACCTAGGCCACAGTTAGGGCACTAACTGATTCCTTGAGCCCCTAACTAGCCTCTGGGGCAATAAGAAGCTTGACTTAGTCTCTGTAAGTCCTCTCTGGACCCCTGCCCTCTGGGGACAGCCCGCCCTGTCTGCCTTTGGCTGGGTCCACCACCTCCTGCTCCATGCAGGGTACTCCAGCCTTCTGGAGTTACACGCCCCACCCAAAGGCGTGGCTGAGAGCCTTTTCTGGCCTGGGCCTGGGTTGCTCAATAGTGCCCTCTGGTGCACATACAATATATATATATATATATATATATATATATATATATATATAACAGATGGAGATATGTGTATAGTCATAGTCACTGTCAGGATTACTACCTTCACTACCACCTCTCTGACCCGGGGTGTCCTCTCGGCCAGTATTCACCCCAGGAGGGTTTACATTTGTGTAAATAACAAGATCAGCACCTCTAAAGCGTAACTAAACCTTCCAACAACTTGTGTGATTTTCTGGCAGCATTTGTGTCATTAAAGCCCCAAGTTGCGGAAACACATCGAAAAAAAAAAACTGCTGTGTTTAACTGCACCAGCACATTTCATCAATATCATCCACACATTGCGGGAAAAAATCTGCTTTTTCGAAAATTGTTAATTTTAGATGCGGAATCGCCAGTGTTTTCCCTATATATTTCATAGGGAAACAAAAAAGCAGGAAAAAAAAAAAAATCAATGAAAAATACTGCAGAAAAAAACGCAATGCATTTTGGGGGAGTATTTTTTCTGCTGCGTTTCGCTACGTGGGGCCTTAGCGTAAAGGGAGTTTGTCTGCAATAAAATTCCCATTAACCCCCCTACAGAATCCTTTAAAAATTGGCGGAGAGAACAGTCCTGCATGGAGAACTTTTCTCTCTGCAGGTTTGAATATAAAAACAGTGGAAACATGGCGGACCCCATTATAGTCTATGGTGTCCGCAGGTAACTGCTCTTATAGCAGACGGGCTCTCTATTGTTTAGGTTCCCCAGCAGACCTGAACGGCAGAGAGCCCAGTGCAGGTGTGAACCTAGCCTTAGATCGCTGAAGAGTTAAAATACACTTAAGGCACCAGAGTTATTTCAGCCATAAATTCAAAATCTGCAATAGAAAAAGTGACAAGCAGAGGAGGCCGACTTCATACTGAAAAGAAAGGCTGGACCACTGCTCCCGGGTGTAGGATGACATGAGGCGCGCATGCGTAGTACAGCGCGCCTTATAAAACTGAGCTCCAGTACTCAGGAGGTGCCACCCTCCATGCTCCCCCTAGTAAGGCTATGTTTACATCTGTGTTGGAGTCTGTCCTGTTCAGAGTCATCTGAAATCACAGATGAAGAAGATGTGCTTGCAGGTTTTTTTTTTTCATCTGGTAATGTCAGTGAGAAATTACCAGATACCCAACAGACCCCTTTATAGTCTATGGGGTCTTTCGGAATCTATTGTTATCATTAGACAATCAGTTTTATTGTTCTATTCTTCTGGTCATATGATGTCCATGTTTTTTTGGGTAAACGTCTAACCATTTGTTTGCTGAGGTAAAGAGTGCCGTAATGTACACCTGCTAAACCATCACCACATCTCCTGCCTTTTAATTGCACCTAACATCGAGGGCAACCCTCCATCAGCCTAAATACCACCACGAGGGTGTGCCCCAGGAGAACAATACCCCCCATCAGTCACATCAGAGGATCCTCCTGGTCACTGCACCGCCCTAGACCCTTTGGGACATTTTCGTGGGAATGGCATAACCACTTTGACTGAAAATTCGAAAAAGGAAAGCAGGCCCTGGATGGAACCGGACTTAAAAGGCAATTCCACTGTAAGGGAATTGCTAGTTGAGCGATTCCCCAGTGCTGCTGCTGAAACAAGGGAAGAAGGGAAAGACAGAGACAGTCAGTGAGTCCTAAACTCAACCCAGCCCCTGTCCCTACCTAATTGCCACAACTGTCCTAACGACAGGGACAACTGGACGGCAATCCCTTCACTGAATAAGTGTACACAGAACAAGACAAACAAAAAAGAAGCAGAGTCAGCAAGCCCAGGTCAAACCAGATAGACAAACAGTACCAAATCAAAATCCAAGAGAATAGTCAAAGGGCAAGCAGAGGTCAGAAGTCAGTGATACAATAATAGCAGAAAGAAGAGCTTAGCAAGGACAAAGTCTCAATAGCCAGAAATCATGTGTGAGCAGATGACCTGTTTATTGGAAGTCCAGAATCTGTCCCAGACTTGATTGCTAGATAGGCTGTCAATCAAACAGGCAAGGCTAAGATTAACTGTTTGAGGAGCGGAGGGAAACAAAGGTGCAGGAGACGGGTGTGGCTGAAATACAATTACAGAGAAGAGGTAATAGAGCAGTGTTCAGACAGAGAAACAAGAACCCTAAGCAAGGAATCAAACTGAACACGCCTCCTGCACTGCAGCGTGCGAGCAGAGGGTGGCGCAGAGACCCGAACATGCAGAGACGTTAAATCCACAAAATTAAAACTTTCTTGACTGCAGATCAAAGTCGCAATCTTCAGGATAATGTCTGACTAGTTTTACCTTCCAGCTGTTTTAGGGGCTGATTCTGCATTTGGACGATTCATGAATGTTTGGTCTTAATGGTGTACCCATAGTTTACAGCAATAGAGGAGAATTTTCCGAAACACACCAAAGTGAGGAGTAACAGACAGCGATTTAAAACACAACCTTGTCTCTCAGAGAACTATCATGGAGTGGTGATATATATGTATATGTGACCACTACCAATTTTATTGGCTGTATAAAGACTGTTACTGTATACACCTTCAGTTTTCTATATTGTACAATAACCTCAAGAAGATCTGTACTTCTGTTTTTTCTCTAGTAATTGTATTTTTACATGGTCTAATGTTGGTTCATCTTCTTTACATTCAGATTTCTACAATATAGATTCATTTCTGTGGATAACTGCAATATAACATTTTCCTGAATGACCAACATGTACAGAGACAACATGGCAGAGAACATGTTAGAACTCACTCTAGAGATACTGTGCCAGCTTACAGGAAAGGTTTATGCTCCACATGTTTATGTTCAATAGAAGATTAAAACTTTCTTCACAGCAGATCAGAATCACGAGCTTCAGAATGACGCCCATCTTACATTTGTATGATTTTAAATTGGTTCATTTTCTTTCCATTCAGGTTCCTGCAATATGACAAAATTTTAACCAGTCAAGAATGGATGGAGGAAGCGATAAAGAGAAGATGGCAGAACGTATATTCCATCTCACCCTAGAGATACTGTACCAGCTTACTGGAGAGGTGAGAGATTCTGATGATGTCACATTACATCATTCTTATCTATAGTAATAACAGATGATATGACGGGAGAGGTGAGAGATTCTGATGATGTCACATTACATCATTCTTATCTATAGTAATAACAGATGATATGACTGGAGAGGTGAGAGATTCTGATGATGTCACATTACATCATTCTTATCTATAGTAATAACAGATGATATGACTGGAGAGGTGAGAGATTCTGATGATGTCACATTACATCATTCTTATCTATAGTAATAACAGATGATATGACTGGAGAGGTGAGAGATTCTGATGATGTCACGTTACATCATTCTTATCTATAGTAATAACAGATGATATGACTGGAGAGGTGAGAGATTCTGATGATGTCACATTACATCATTCTTATCTATAGTAATAACAGATGATATGACTGGAGAGGTGAGAGATTCTGATGATGTCACATTACATCATTCTTATCTATAGTAATAACAGATGATATGACGGGAGAGGTGAGGGACTCTGGACATGTATGTAGTGATATTTATTAATGTGTCTCTCCATAAACAGGATTACACAGTAGTGAAGAAGACCTCTAGTGGGCGCTGTCAGGCTCCTGTGTCTGAAGGATGGGGGAGAACCCTGAGCCCAATCCCGGGGCCTCCACCTCACTCCCTGATACATGAGGAGATCAATGGACAGAAGATCCTAGAACTCACCAACAAGATGATTGAGCTGCTGACTGGAGAGGTGACACTGCTGGGAATGCTGGGACATTATACAGGAGCTATGAAGGGATCTGGTGATGACTGTATCATTGTGTTGTCAGGTTCCTATAAGGTGTCAGGATGTCACTGTCTATTTCTCCATGGAGGAGTGGGAGTATTTAGAAGGACACAAAGATGTGTACAAGGAGGTGATGATGGAGGATCAGCAGCCCCTCACATCAGCAGGTAATAGACATGACTAAATACACACGGCCTCTCATTATCTGTATGGAAAGAATGAATTCAGTCCCTGTATGTGTTTCCTCCAGTTCCATCCAGTAAGAGAACATCAGCGGAGAGATGTCCCAGTCCTCTTCTAGCACAGGATTGTAAGGAAGAAAATGTCTTTCCCCAGGATGATCAGGTAGATGGAGATAAGGTGACATGAAATCTTCCCTCTGCCCTGTAGAAGGGCTGTGAAGGTCTCGGGGTCAGTCTGGTTTTATCCCACAGTATTAGATGTTTCCTACTTGTGTAATGAGAAAGGTGGAGATGGCAGGATAAAGCTGACCATAGACATGACATGTTGTCTGGATCTTCTCACAGTTTTCTGGCTATGGAGGCTGCTGGTTGGAATAAGGAGCCAACATGGTGGATTTATCCAGGAGACCTGCAGCTATTTGCTCAGATAACTCCTGCTGTCAGTTTTGGTGGTCATGATAATGAATGATCTTTTCTTCTCCTATAAAACCTCCCACGTGACTTCTCCATCCGTCTGGTGACTTTTACAATATTTCCTTCACAGCTTTTGTATGTGGGTGAAGATCTGAAGAATATTAATGCTCCGGAGACATATGTGAGGGGAGATGAGGAGTGTAAGGAGGACATTCCTACAGGGAACCGCACAGGTGAGGAGTCACCACTAAATACAGAATAGTCACAGATTCTCCTCTTTCACTGATTGCAACAATTTTGGCACTCTGTGCATTTGTAATATGGATGTCAAAATACAGCATGGGAGAATAGGAGAAAAGTCACTCTTTAAGATGTAGGTCTAAGCGGTGGTTTCTTTGTATATTATTTCAAATTAATCAGTTTTCTTCTTGGCAGATGACTGTACCAGGAGCTCAGAGGGACATCTCATATCTACAGATTATAAAGCAGAGGATGGTGGTATCACACAAGATACATATGAAGAACATGTCATTATCTCAGATATACCCTCAGACCTTCACAGCAAAGATCTATTTTCTGATTCATCACAGACTGTGAAGCAAAGTGAAATCTGCACAAGGAGTGTTGTACGTCAGAGAGTTCAAAAAGGGGAGAAGCCATTTTCATGTGCAGAATGTGGGAAATGTTTTAAACAAAAACCACATTTTATTACACATCAGAGAATTCACACCGGGGAGAAACCATTTTCATGTTCAGAATGTGGGAGATGTTTTAGACAGAAAGTAGCTCTTCTTAGACATAAGAGAATTCACACTGGGGAGAAGCCATATTCATGTTCAGAATGTGGGAAATGTTTTGCTCGGAAATCACATCTTGTTCTACATCAGAGAAGTCACACAGAGGAGAAGCCATTTTCATGTTCAGAATGTGGGATATCTTTTAGGCAGAAATATTCTCTTGTCAAACATGAAAGAAGTCACACAGGGGAGAAACCATTTTCATGTTCAGAATGTGAGAAATGTTTTATCGAGAAATCAGATCTTGTTACACATCAGAGAATTCACACTGGAGAGAAGCCATATTCATGTACTGAATGTGGAAAATGTTTTACTCAGAAATCAAAATTGGTTGATCATCAAAAGACTCACACAGGGGAGAAACCGTTTTCTTGTTCAGAATGTGGGAAATGTTTTGCTTGTAAACCAAATCTTCTTAAACATCACAGAACTCACACAGGTGAAAAACCGTATTTATGTTCAGAATGTGGGAAATGTTTTAATGACAAATCAGCTCTTATTAAACACCGTACAGTTCACACCGGGGAGAAGCCATTTTCATGTCCAGAATGTAGAAAATGTTTTGCTCGGAAATCACATCTTGTTAAACATCAGAGAACTCACATGGGGAGAAGCCATATTCATGTCCAGAATGTGACAAATGTTTTTTCAACAAATCAGAGCTTATTAGACATTTGAGAATTTAAAAAAAATAAATAAATGAGATTTACACAGAAGTCGCTATTTGTTTTTTTGTTTTTTTTTTTGACGAATTATACAAGAAAAAGATGCAGTTAAAATAAAGTGACGTTTAAGACAAGATAAAGGGAGAGCAAAGCAAAGCAGACCACTAAACAACGATGAAAGGTTTTTGATCATTGTGAAACTTTGCTTATAGGTAGAGATCTGTATAAAATAAATATCAAACCACTCAGGACCCCACTGCTCTGTCCCCAGCTAGCACGTCTGATAGGATTTCTTGTTCACCACTCACATGACTACTACAACCAATTAGTGGTCTTGGTGATCATATGCAATACATAGGCTCGTCTTTCTCTTTTCTCTAAACGTTAAGCCATTGCCTCAGAACTAGAGATGAGCAAACTGATTTATATGAAACCGCTTTTCATTCAAATTTTCCAAAAGTTTTGGTTATTGACTAAACAAAAACTTTTGCGATTCAGCTCACCTGAGATGAAATGTATCAGCCTCCCCCACCAAAGATATAGTGTTCATATGCCCCCAAAGGTCTAGAAAGTAGAAAAGTAAAAAATAAAAATTAAAGTAAAATAAATAAAATAATACGCCAATAACACACCCTTATCATAGGTTCTAGCCCCACCCCCAATGACACAATACAAAATGTTTTTGTTTATATTTTCCCAGATATTAAAAAAAAAAATTAAAAAACATGTAAAAATAAAAACAACATAAAAATAAAGCCCTATGTATCACCGAAAACAAACACAGAAATTAGCTGAATAATGCAAATGATAAAAATGTTATAGCCCTCAAAAACCCAAAAATGTGTCTGGTACTGAACCAGAAATTGGCCAATACTGAAGTAGTTAAAGTAGCAAAAAAGAAGGAGGATCACATGGTCTCTGTGACCTAGGTGGGTTTTGGGCCTCACTTGACAGGCTCTCAGCCAATCATGAGCGGTAGGTGAAGAGGTTACACGGCTGATGTCACATACAGAGTATAAGATAGTGGGAGCATTTTAAGCCATTTTGTGATACTCTATCTAGAGGACAGATGTGTTATCACTGCAGGATACAAAGCAATTACTGCTAATACATTGGTAGTGGAAAAACAACACCAACATTACAATAGGAATACACATTTATAGGAGGACTAGTGGAGCAGTTTATAGAACTATAGGGACTACCATCATTTTATAGACAATCATCTTGGCTATCTCATGCATAATTTTGACTTACAAATATTTAGCATATAACTAAAGAATCAAAATTAAAATTTTTATTATTTTGTTAGTATTTTGTAAATTCACCTTTGGCTTTCAACACTGGCTGAATCCTTCTGGGCATGCTCTTGATCAGATTCAAGCATGTCTCAACCGAAATCTGATCCCAGGTCTCTTCTACATGTTCCCAATGTTGGTACATACTGGTCGACTCACTTGGGTACAGCTTTTTTTTCAACTCTAGCCACAAGTGTAAAATGATGGTAGTCTCACGTTCGAAGTTGTAGTGAATGGTAATATATGGAGCATGAAAGTCACAAGTTCTAAACATTGTTACCCTTTTGCTCGTCAGTGTATAAGCAGTGCAGTAAAATGACTGTGAAAAAAAGAGTGCAGGGGACAAGCTAAAGGAGAGGGAAGAAAGAAACACTCATGTAAGTACTAACAAGAATGTGGGTGGCAACAGCAACACTACTTCTGGTTTTGTGGTCACTTGCAATAGTCACAGGATTGTTGTACCTCCTGAGATGAGAATGAAGGAATGTGAAACCATAACAAATCATCTGAAACAGAAGGGATATGGTTTAGGTATTATACCTAGGGCAAGGAATATTGTAGATATTAAAATGGCAGGTCACTTTCGTAAAGAAGCTTGGTTAATAAAAATAGGAACAAACCCAATGTGACATTTAGTACTAGTTCTAGTGCTCAGTGTGAACAGATCGTGGACATAACATGCTCCAGCGCTCTATTGCCTCAATTTTTGCATTTTTCTGGATTATCCTGACACTTACCCAGTACTACTTTCCTGAGGCTAGCAGCAGCTCCAAGAGATCCATTGGGAAATCCACCTTTATTTTACATGCCTTAAGAGTGGTTGTGGACTGACCACAACCCAGAATGGTGAGCAGCCAGTTGATAGCTACCCGTTAAACGTATACCCTTACTGTATTACACTATTAGGGCTCTGCGCTGCCTGTTTGTTTTTCTACTTTCTTGGTATTAAATAAATGATGATGTCAACCAGGCCAAAAAGGCAAAATAGTGGCCCAGTCATGGAGTAGGGAGGATGGGCACAGCATGAGAAGTGACATAGTGTTGAGGTAGCAGCAGTATGAGGAGGATACAGAGTGGCAAGGTGACATAATGTGGAGGTAGCAGCAGCATGAGGAGGCCACAGAGTGTCAAGGTGACAATGTGGAGGTAGCAGCAGCATAAGGAGGCCACAGAATGGCAAGGTGACATAATGTGGAGGTGGCAGCAGCATGAGGAGGCCATAGAGTGACTCGGTGACAGAGTGGGGAGATGGGTGGTACAAACAGTACCCGTTGACGATGGTGGCTATAAGAAGGAGCACTTGGCATCAGGCGGGTGGCAGCATCAGAATAGTAGCTGAGGCAGGTAGCCAGAAGAAACCGGTCTCTTTTTTCAAGGTTTGGGTGAGGCAGCATGGATGATTTAATCTGATTCAACTTGACAAAGGTCAGTCTCTCCACATTTTGGGTGGAAAGGCGAGTTCTCCTTGGGGTAACTATGGCCCCCGCCGCACTAAACACCTGCTCTGATGCCACACTACTGGCCGGGCAGGACAGCTTTTCCAGGGCAAACTCGGCCAGTTGCGAACACAAATCTAGTTTGACTGCCCAGTAGTCCAGCGGATCTTCGATGACGGATGGCAGGGTGAACTTCAAGTAACGCCACAACCTGCTGGTTGTAACACACTGAATTTCCCCACTGTGGGACTATTAAAGGACTATTATTATTATTATTATTATTCAGGTTTTGCTCTGTGGTGCTAAAATTGGCACCCTGGCGGCTTAACAAAAAACTGCCACACCGCCGAGTAGGTGATTTTACCTCCAACACTCCACACTGACTGACTGCTACTGCCACTGTGAGCCCCTGCTCCACTGCTTTCCGGGCAGGTAGGCTCCTGTGAAGCGGGTGGTCTACCCCGGGTACGTTTGGCTCCCGATCTCCCACTGCTACCACCCTGCTACGCTACCAACTTGCTGGCTCCGCCACTGCCTCATGCGCAAGCTGCCATGCTCTTCTCCCAATGATGATGAAGCCCCTCCTTTACTCAGCTCCCAATCACGATCAGCTACATCATCATTGAGTACTGTCTGCAGGTCACCGATGTCCTCCTCAACGGTCTCTGAGCCAGGAGCCCGACCGCTCGCAACACCAGCTCCCACGCCACTCTCCTCATCACTACTTACCCACCTACAGGAGGAAGCGGCGGATGTCTCCTCTACATCTTGGCTGAGCAGTAGCTGCTGACTGTCCTCTAGTAGCTCGTCCTCACTGTATAGTGGAGCTGAGCCCACAGCTTAGAGTACTTCTCAGGTTGAGGGAACAGAAGAAGACAGAAGCTGGTTGAGGACAGGTGAGGGCACAGGGCCTGCTCCGTGGCCATGCCAACTAATGGTTGTGTCTGACGAACCCACTGACTCTTGGCTGGGGGTGTCTGATGTGACTTGGGATGAAGTGGATAACCGAGTCAACCATTCTACAACCACTGGGTTGCTGGTCAAGACACGACTGCTAGCTGACACTGGGAGCTCAGGCCTCTGGAAGTGACCCTTGCTGCCATGACCCCTTACTCTGCTGCAACCTGTGCCTGCACCAGAAACATTTAGGCCTGTGCCCCTCCCCTATGTATGGCCTTTCGCTTCTTTGTCTGACATACTGTTAGATCAAATAAGTAAATCAAAAGGAAATTAATACAGGGCAAAAAGTCCTGTAATTTTCTTCCTTCAACACACAATGGCTAATAAGCCACTTATTTTTTCCCCACTAATAAACGGCAAGAAAAGGCTTTACAACTGCTCCGCACAAGGACTAATAAGACCCCAATAATTTGAATTACACAGGAATGATCTATTGCAAACCTGCAATGAGCAGCAGTATAATGGCAGTGAGTGCTGCAATGTGTAGTAGGATTGTTCCTATTACCAGGCTGCAAACACCACAAATGAACCCTGTTCTGCTTCAATACTCTGTATAAATTCCTCCCTATCCTTTCCCTGCACTTCTAATGCTCTTTCCCTGAACTTCAATTGAGCAAAATATCAGTTTTCAAGTGTTTTCTACCACTTTCCCTAGCGCCTGCTGACATCTCTCCCTGCACTAGGTACAATGGAAAATGCCTGAATCCAAGATGGCAGAGGGTATTTATAGGGCTGTGACATCACAGGGCTGGCTGCACGCATGGCATTGTGGGTGATCCCGAGTTGCCAGAGTTCCTTGCCCTATGTCCTAACATGTTCAGCAGCCATTTTAGGAAAAAATGCGATTCGTTACCACGAAGCGTGAGGAAATCCAGATTTGATGCGAATATTTCCTGAAATTCGGATTGAATTGCACTTCGTCAGCTTCGATGCGCTCATCTCTAGTTACAATATAAAGGTCATGTGAGATGTGGCAAGTCGTGCTGTAAACAGTGCCGTTTGATGTGTAAGACTACCACTACCTCTATGGTTACGGGCAGGACATTCCTAACATAAGTAACATAAATTGGGAAAGTAAGTGTGTGGTATATGTTGTTCACTGCAGTCCCGGGACCCAGTCTGTATATTTACCATTAACAAGCACGCTCTGTTTTCTATCAATGAGCCAGTTGTGAACTCAAATGCATATTAGGGCTGGGCCATTATCACCTAAATCAAAATCACCAATTAATCGGTATTTTACCTCGATTACGATTAATGTTGATTATTTAGGTCACACCCCTTTTAAAGTATGAGTATGTGTTGGACAAACCTTACGAAGGTTAGGTTAGGTTAATATACCCCACAGTATAATAGCAATTTCAGTTCAGACATGTTCAGTGCAAACTAAACTGCAGGTAAAACTTCATGAATATTTTAATAACTGATCCGAAATAACCGATGTGAAAAAAAAATCACGTCAGCTGATCTTCAGCTATTTTTATTTAATTGCCCACTCTAATGCATAAGTTTCCCTCAGTACCTGACCCTGCTGTATTATATATACACAGCACTATTACGTGTAGATAACAGACCTATACATACACATTACACACACTACGGTATTATATATACTGTATATACACACAACTCTATATATGCATTACAGACATACAGAACATTATATATAAATATATGTGTGTGTGTATATGTTATATTACACATACTGTACTGCTCAGCTCCATACACATCACACATATGGCTCTGCTCCATACACATCATACACACACAGCTCTGCTCCAAACACATCATACACACACAGCTCTGCTCCATACACATCATACACACACGGCTCTGCTCCATACACATCATACACACACGGCTCTGCTCCGTACACGTCATACACACACGGCTCTGCTCCGTACACGTCATACACACACAGCTCTGCTCCGTACACATCATACACACACAGCTCTGCTCCATACACGTCATACACACACAGCTCTGCTCCATACACGTCATACACACACAGCTCTGCTCCATACACGTCATACACACACGGCTCTGCTCCATACACGTCATACACACACGGCTCTGCTCCATACACGTCATACACACACAGCTCTGCTCCATACACGTCATACACACACAGCTCTGCTCCATATACGTCATACACACACAGCTCTGCTCCATACACGTCATACACACACAGCTCTGCTCCATACACATCATACACACACAGCTCTGCTTGAATACACATCACACACCGCCTCTCCCCATCACATCATACACACACGGCTCTGCTCCATACACATCATACACACACAGCTCTGCTCCATAAAC
Source organism: Leptodactylus fallax (assembly GCA_947044405.1). NCBI lineage: Eukaryota > Metazoa > Chordata > Amphibia > Anura > Leptodactylidae > Leptodactylus > Leptodactylus fallax. The sequence continues at coordinate 2,048,190 of CAMRHE010000332.1, read as the reverse complement.
GTCATACACACACAGCTCTGCTCCATACACGTCATACACACACAGCTCTGCTCCATACACATCATACACACACAGCTCTGCTCCATACACGTCATACACACACAGCTCTGCCCATACACATCTCACACACGCTCTGCTCCATACACGTCATACACACACAGCTCTATCCATACACACACGCTCTGCTCCATACACATCACACACACAACTCCGCTCCATATACATCATACACACACAGCTCTGCTCCGTACACGTCATACACACACAGCTCTGCTACATACACATCATACACACACAGCTCTGCTCCATACACACCCCCCCACCCCCCCCCACACACGTCATACACACACAGCTCTGCTCCATACACGTCATACACACACAGCCCTGCTCCATACACGTCATACACACACAGCTCTGCTCCATACACGTCATACACACACAGCTCTGCTCCGTACACGTCATACACACACAGCTCTGCTCCATACACATCATACACACACGGCTCTGCTCCATACACATCATACACACACGGCTCTGCTCCATACACATCATACACACACGGCTCTGCTCCATACACATCATACACACACGGCTCTGCTCCATACACATCAAACACACACGGCTCTGCTCCATACACGTCATACACACACGGCTCTGCTCCATACACGTCATACACACACGGCTCTGCTCCATACACGTCATACACACACGGCTCTGCTCCATACACGTCATACACACACAACTCTGCTCCATACACATCATACACACACAGCTCTGCTCCATACACATCATACACACACAGCTCTGCTCCATACACATCATACACACACAGCTCTGCTCCATACACATCATACACACACAGCTCTGCTCCGTACACATCATACACACACGGCTCTGCTACATCCACACTGTAACTACATCCTGATCCTGACACATACACTTCAGCTCATCCAGCACCGACCACAACCAGCACAGCAGAGTCCTGTATACACTGAGCAGTAACCTGGTAACACCTCATCATGTGATCACTTGACTCCTCCCACACATAGGACTGATCACATGACTGTTACATCATCACAGGTCCTGTATCCATAGAGGAAGTATATATATACAGTATACAGCTGTACAGTTGGAGGTATGTGTGTGTCTATATATATATATATATATATATATATATATATTGTGTACAGGTGGAGGTATGTGTGTGTGTATGTGTATATACAGTATATATATATATATATATATATATATATATTATTAGTATGTATAGTGTACAGGTCACCGTCACTGTGTGTCAGGATTACTGGGTCACATGTATTCTGCTTTCAGTGCAGCAGGAAGACGCTCATTGCAGTTACAGCCCCGGGCAGTCAGTGTGAGCTGCCATTATTACTCACCGCTCCGCTCTTCACTTCCACATCACAACAGGCCCCAGAACAGAGTGCTGTGCACAGTAATGTCTGCAGGTTGCCACTCACTCTTTAGGTATTCTTGGGTGTGGGGACCATTATATTACATGTGGGGCACTATGGGAGCCATTCTACTGACGGTGAGACCATTATACCATATGTGGGGCACCGAGGGAGCCATATTTAGCTAATATGTAACGTGATTGCTACATTGGGGGTACTCGATGAGGATTTTTTTCACTACACGGGGGAACATTCCTTAAAAGCATTGAAAATCAGTCTTATGCTAGGTTCACACCTTACGCCAGGTTCCCCAAGCTGACCCCCTGAACGGAAACCTAATCTGCTTAAAAAATTGCAGAAACCCGCGGACCCCAGAGACTATAATTTTTGAAGCGGAACTGGAAATCTGAGCGGAGAGCAGGCGCAGGTGTAAACCTAGCCTTCGCTTTCTAACAGGCACACTAAAATAGCAAAAACTCTCCCGAACATGTCCCCTTTTTCTATTTAGCGATCTATCACATTTTAGCCCCAAACCAGTAACATTTATCCCTTTCTACATTCCGGCTTTCATAATTTTTCTACATGCCATTGTAGATTTACAAGATCTTGTATTTTGTGGGTACAGAAGACTTTTTGATCAGTCTTTTCTACTTTTTGTTTTTTAGAGGTGAGATGAGCAGAAAACATCAATTCTGGCCTCTGAATGTTAAAGTTTATGGCATTTAACTTGTAGAATAAATAACTTACTAATATTATTTTAGGGCTTGTTACAGGTTTAGTGATACCAATTGTATGTTTTTTTTATTTTTTTTTTTCATTAATAGGATTAAAAAAGTCTATTTCTACTTTTTTTCTGTAAAGTGCTGCGCTCAGGAGAATAAAAACATCCTTCTCCTCTCCCTGCACTGTCAGCTGCTCATGTTCTCCTGCACACTGGTTAAAGTGAAAGCTGCGAATATCTGCCGCTCCGCTTTAACCAGTTATATCTCTACATCTAGGTGGGCTACAGACACCAGTCACCCCCACGTCCTATTTCCCTAGACAGCAGTGGTTTGTTACGACATTGGATCCATATTGAGAACGGAAGGTTGAATAGTAAAATCATAGAGGAATAAACCAAGCCCCCAGGGCATCACCTCAGCTTCCCAGCCAGTGACCCAATGAATGTCATCTCATGACATAGTTAGACAATTCCCAGTTAGGACAAGTTCCCATCCCGATTACTATGAAAAATTCTAATGGGGAATTCACCACCAAGGAGGTTGCAGCCAGAGATGCCTTGAAGGCAGCCCAACTAATGACCCCAAATGGGCTCAGATTTTGACTCCGCCTGTCTTTTCATCTATACCCCTCTCTTTAGTAAACCAGTTCAGCGCTATCATGTGTAATAACTGAGCCCCATCCATACTACATCTAGGACATCTAGAGTCAGACAAGCAATTTATCTTATGTTACAATTTATACAAAAAAGAAACAACATCTACACTTTATCATTTCTCAAGTTTTATCTTATTTATTGTATATATATTTATATATGTATTTCTATATTCAGGTTCCTACAATACAGGATCCTCTCTGTGGGCATATAAGACAATATTCCTGACTGACTAATCAAGGATGGAGAGAGACAGAGGCAAGATGGCAGAAAGTATAATAAATCTCACCTTAGAGATACTGTACCAGCTTACTGGAGAGGTGAGAGATTCTGATGATGTCACATTACATCATTCTTATCTATAGTAATAACAGATGATATGACTGGAGAGGTGAGAGATTCTGATGATGTCACATTACATCATTCTTATCTATAGTAATAACAGATGATATGACTGGAGAGGTGAGAGATTCTGATGATGTCACATTACATCATTCTTATCTATAGTAATAACAGATGATATGACTGGAGAGGTGAGAGATTCTGATGATATCACATTACATCATTCTTATCTATAGTAATAACAGATGATATGACGGGAGAGGTGAGAGATTCTGATGATGTCACATTACATCATTCTTATCTATAGTAATAACAGATGATATGACTGGAGAGGTGAGGGACTCTGGACATGTATGTAGTGATATTTATTAATGTGTCTCTCCATAAACAGGATTACACAGTAGTGAAGAAGACCTCTAGTGGGCGCTGTCAGCCTCCTGTGTCTGAAGGATGGGGGAGAACCCTGAGCCCAATCCCGGGGCCTCCACCTCACTCCCTGATACAGGAGGAGATCAATGGACAGAAGATCCTAGAACTCACCAACAAGATGATTGAGCTGCTGACTGGAGAGGTGACACTGCTGGGAATGCTGGGACATTATACAGGAGCTATGAAGGGATCTGGTGATGACTGTATCATTGTGTTGTCAGGTTCCTATAAGGTGTCAGGATGTCACTGTCTATTTCTCCATGGAGGAGTGGGAGTATTTAGAAGGACACAAAGATGTGTACAAGGAGGTGATGATGGAGGATCAGCAGCCCCTCACATCAGCAGGTAATAGACATGACTAAATACACACGGCCTCTCATTATCTGTATGGAAAGAATGAATTCAGTCCCTGTATGTGTTTCCTCCAGTTCCATCCAGTAAGAGAACATCAGCGGAGAGATGTCCCAGTCCTCTTCTAGCACAGGATTGTAAGGAAGAAAATGTCTTTCCCCAGGATGATCAGGTAGATGGAGATAAGGTGACATGAAATCTTCCCTCTGCCCTGTAGAAGGGCTGTGAAGGTCTCGGGGTCAGTCTGGTTTTATCCCACAGTATTAGATGTTTCCTACTTGTGTAATGAGAAAGGTGGAGATGGCAGGATAAAGCTGACCATAGACATGACATGTTGTCTGGATCTTCTCACAGTTTTCTGGCTATGGAGGCTGCTGGTTGGAATAAGGAGCCAACATGGTGGATTTATCCAGGAGACCTGCAGCTATTTGCTCAGATAACTCCTGCTGTCAGTTTTGGTGGTCATGATAATGAATGATCTTTTCTTCTCCTATAAAACCTCCCACGTGACTTCTCCATCCGTCTGGTGACTTTTACAATATTTCCTTCACAGCTTTTGTATGTGGGTGAAGATCTGAAGAATATTAATGCTCCGGAGACATATGTGAGGGGAGATGAGGAGTGTAAGGAGGACATTCCTACAGGGAACCGCACAGGTGAGGAGTCACCACTAAATAAATACAGGACAGTCACAGATTCTCCTCATTTACCAATGTTATGTTATAGGTGATAACACAGACTGTGCATTTATAGTAACAATCACCTCCTACATAGTTTCCATTGGGCCATGTAAACGCCCATTAAATGAGCACCGATTAAATCGTCAGTCAGCGCCTCTTATGGACCTCAGTTTGGTTCACGGTGATGGACATGGTAGTCAATACATTTCTTTAAAGATATGGCTCCTGAAAAAATGAATCCTGGGTCTTGATCCAGATTCTCCCCCCCATTGCCTCAGTCTTTGGCATGGGAAGTGGTTACATTCTACCCTTAGATGAGTTGTGGCCTGGCAAAAGTTTAATGTCACAATCACAGGAACTGTGCAGAGGAAAAATATCTGCTTTTTACTTATTGATGACATCCAAAAATTCCTTATATAGAGGAGGAAGACCAGTGTGATGAGAAATGACACATAAGTAGGCTCGTGTGCACCAGGTCCTGGAGGCAAAGGACCAGTCTAGAGATGGTGAGTGTTGCCTGAGCCAGAGTAATCCCAAATGTATCAGACTACTGGAACAAAGGAGGACCAGAAAGGATATCTTAGAAGTATGACAAATTTCACAGACTATTGCTGTACAGTGACTGATGTGACCCCGTGGGATGGACCATCCATTGACTGAAGTAAGACATAATGATATCCTTTCCAGGAGCCTTTCTATGGATCATGATAAAGTCTCTGCAGTCCTGAACTAAATACAGTCTGCGGGTCTCAAGGACTCTACCAGGGCAAGCAAGCTGGGACCTCTTCTCACGTTGTCATTCTCATGTATTATCATTGGCAGATAAGAATTGGAAGGTGAATGTGTTTTACTATTGACATCTCCCTGGAGGTTTCATCTGGAGGATATTTGTGTCCCTGATCTCCGAATCAAAGTGTTATTCTCAGAACATTCATCTAATGTCTAATTCTCTCTATCTAAAGATAGGTCATCAATTACTTTTGCCTGGAAAAACTCTTTAAGCACACCTGTAAACTCCTATCCTGCTTCTATTGGTGGCCGGGTTGGAAGCGAGACATCTGTGAACTTCTCCTCTTAAACTGTATGTGCTCAGTACACATCTTCCAGACAGGGTCCTTCAGGTCTCCTTCAGCCGTTACGTTTTTCAGATTAGCCTCATAAAGCTCATTAGATTTCTTCATGAACTTATCTCCCCATCAGACCATTGCTAAAGTCTGGATGATGGCACAATGTTTCTCAAAAACATCCCATCTTGTCTCATTGTCTGATTTATCCTCTGCTCCATAACTCGCACAAAGCTCCTTTCTTGAGACCTTCTGCCTTGATGGTGTTCCCACCAACATTATCTTGGATCAAAGAGTGCATTTTTTCTCCAAGTTACAGAGGTCTCTATGTAAGGGTATTACCACCTCATTAGCTTAAGAAACAGTCCCGAATCTGTTGCTGAAAAAGAATTTGCTGTAGTATTTCAGCGTAAACTGCAGCACAAAACCTAATCCATGTGCAAACCCAGCGTAGAAAGCCAAGGCTCGCTTTGTCTTTCCACTGCAGGCTCCACATGGCCGGTATTTAGAGAGGATTTTGAGGTGGAAGACGACCTCAGATTCCTCTCCAAATTATGCCATGTCCACATCCCCTAATGAGGTAAACCCTAATTATTATACCCATTTATGTGGACCTTTTCTATCGATACCATCACCTACAAAGTAACAATACGTCAATTGGTCTAAATTGGTGTATGGGTCAGTGGATGGTGAACCCACTGCACTTCCAAACCAGTTTGGCTTTGGACCACCTCTAAGAGCGTTATTCAAGCAGACCCCTGGTCTTCACCCTTTAACCACCATACAGGGATCTGAACTTCACAGCGAGGAGTCCACCAGATCGCTACCTCCTGAAGTGGCCCAGGTTTTGGTAGCAGGTGACAGAGCTATGGTGTAGGGTGCTACCAAAAGCACAATGTGAATGGACAGAATATGTGTACAGGCTAAAACAGACAGTGATACAGGACTGATAGAATATACAGATAATAAAAGCAGGTCTAAAACAGGAATCCAGGACACAAGAGTTAGCCAAGCGTCTAGGTCTGCTGGGAAAGGCAGTATGCCAGCAAGAACAGAGCACCAATGTTACAATCAGTCATTCCATCCATTTCCCAAAGCCCGACCCCCTCCCTTGATATGGCTGGGCTGTGGTTACCAAGTTTAAGTAGCTTGGTATCAACATAGTCCAAGATCATAATGACACCCTAGCCAAAACCATAACTCCTTTTGTAGAGCAGGTAAAATCCAAGCGCTCAATATGGGCCAAGTTTTCCCTATCGGTGGCTGTTCTAGCAACCTCATTAACCTGGTAGTTCAACCTAAATGTCTATATATCCAATAACATATGCCAGTTAGGGTCTCCAAGTAATTTTTCCAGTCTCTACGCTCAAGCATCATTATCTTCATGTTCTAAACTTGGGCTGTTCACTCTGCAATGGCTGAAGGATGAAAGGGGGAATATCACTGTCCAAATTTCAACTAGACTACTTAGCAGGACAATTGCATAATTTACGTGACATGAAGCTGGATGATCCGCTTCCCATAGCTGATTTCCATCTGGCAACTGTGGTTGCAGGTGGTGGCCTACTTAGCTTTCTTAAGGACCCTGAATATACCAGGAGTTCCCGGCTTTTACCATTGAAAGCGACGACCCTATTAATATGGCACACAGTTAAATGTCTCCTACACTATGATGATACTCCCCCTGAAATAGTCTTAGATACCCTGCAAGTGTCCAAAATCCGGGACCCCACGAAGTTCAGCTGCACTGGGTCAACATGGCTCCTAATAATGTTTACAACCATACTTATTCGCAGTACGATTTGTAGCAGGGCGTTTTGGTACTGCAGTGCTGCCCCATTAAAGTCTATAGGGCACTACTGCAGTACATAAAGTTACCACTGCAGCTTGTGCAATAAGTGAGCGGTTCTGTTTCCAATATGTAACCATTACCTGGTGCCGCCCTGTCCACGAACAGCAATATTCATGATCTATCCTAAGATGCGCCCTCAATATTACAAACTTGATAACCTTTTTAATTTTACTTAATTATTTTTTTCTTATTTATTTTTTTGTTTTCCTGAGTAAGCAGTTCATGCTCCTTCTGTTCATCGTGAATTCACATTTCAGATATCTAGTATCAAGTGTCAATAAATTGCTTTATAGAGAGGCTCTAAGGCCTCCTACACATAACCATGTTCAGTGTACGGGATGACACACAGATTGGAAGTGAATGGAAGAAGCTGCAAATATGGACAGGAAGACTTTGTGGCTCTCCACTATGGCCGGACATCATTCCACAAACTAAAAACTTTGCTGAAAAAAGAGGTCTTTGGGTGGAGAATGGGGGTTTGCTTATCAAGTTACCTTCCATAGAGTATAATGGGAGAAAAAAACAGTCTTTAAGGGGTGGTCCTATGGGAGGTTTCACTGTATATTATTTCGACTTAATCCATTTTCTTCTTGGCAGATGACTGTACCAGGAGCTCAGAGGGACATCTCATATCTACAGATTATAAAGCAGATGATGGTGGTATCACACAAGATACATATGAAGAACATGTCATTATTCCAGATCTACCCTCAGCCCTTCACAGCAAAGATCTATCATCTGATCCTTCTATACAGGTCCTATCTTCTGATCCATCATCTGATCCTTATATACAGGTCCTATCTTCTGATCCATCGTCTGATCCTGCTATACAGGTCCTATCTTCTGATCCATCATCTGATCCTTATATACAGGTCCTATCTTCTGATCCATCACAGACTGAGAAGCAAAATAAAATCCGCAAAAGAAGTGTTCAACAACAGGGAATTCACACAGGGAAGAAGCCATATTCATGTTCAGAATGTGGGAATTGTTTTTCTTCAAAAGCAGACCTTGTTAGACACGAGAGAATTCACACAGGGGAGAAGCCATATTCATGTTTAGAATGTGGAAAATGTTTTGCTCGGAAAGCAAATCTTGTTACACATCAGAGTGTTCACACCAGAGATAAACCATATTCTTGTTCACAATGTGGGAAATATTTGAAGGAGAAATTTAATCTTGTCAGTCATGAAAGTCACACAGCGGAGAAGTTATATTCTTGTTCTGAATGTGAGAAATGTTTTAACCAGAAATCAGAGTTAGTTCTATATCAGAAAATTCACACAAGGGAGAAGGCATATTCATGTTCAGAATGTGGGAAATGTTTTAAGCAGAAATCAACTCTTACTATACATCAGAGAATTCACACAGGAGAGAGGCCATTTGCATGTTCAGAATGTGGGAAATGTTTTACTCAGAAATCAAATCTTGTTGAACATCAAAAGACTCACACAGGGGTAAAACCGTATACATGTTCTGAATGTGGGAAATGTTTTGGTTCTAAACCAAACCTTCTTAACCATCTAAGAACTCACACAGAGGAAAAACCGTTTTCATGTTCAGAATGTGGGAAATGTTTTAATGAGAAATTGAAACTTGTAATACATGAGAGACATCACACAGGGGAGAAGCTGCTTTCATGTTCAGAATGTGGGAAATGTTTCATTGAGAAATTGAATCTTATAATACATCAGAGAATTCACACAGGGGAAAAACCATTTTCATGTTCAGAATGTGGGAAATGTTTTGCTCAGAAATCAAATCTTATTAGACATCAAAGAATTCATACAGGGGAAAAACCATACTCATGTAGAGATTGTGGGAAATGTTTCATTGAGAAATTGAAACTTGTAACACATCAGCGAACTCACACAGGGGAGAAGCCATACTCCTGTTCAGATTGTGAGAAATGTTTTGCTCAGAAATCCACTCTTATTAGACACCAGAGAACTCACACAGGGGAGAAGCCATATTCATGTACAGAATGTGGAAAACGTTTCAATGAAAAATTTAAACTGGTAATGCATCAGAGAATTCACACAGTTGCCTCCACTACAGTTTGTATGAAAGGTGAGCAGCTCACTATGTAAATATTACCAGGAGCCACCATGACCAAGTACCCGCCTTGTAAATATAATATTGATGACCTTTGCTAAGGTTAAGCTATAAATATTGGAGACCTGATAGCCCTCTTAATTTTACTTAACACATGAGAGACATATAGTTGTCCACAATATGGGAAATATTTTATTCACAAATAAAAATAAATTAAATTCACATGGAAGTAGATTCTTTGTCTTTTTAATAAATTTCACAAGAAAAAAATGCAGTTAATGAAGACCACAAAGTGATCAGGTCCCCACTGATCTGTCCCCCCACTAATAAGCTTTCATGTTCACCTCTGAGATGACTACTACAACCAACCAGTGGCCTTGGCGGTCACGTGCCAATTATGAGCCTATCTTTCTTTATTTTTTAGATCAGTGGTTCCCAAACTGTGGGTTGTGACCCCTAGACCTCCAGGGCATCACAAGCCTTCAGCGGTAACTATGTTGTGCAATGTTGCATTACAGTCCCGATATGGCTGCTGATAAAGATCTGTAGCAGAGTACTGCACATTACAAATCTTTTCTAAAACTATCGAAAAGGAAAAACTAAATCATTATACTGACAAAAGTACACAGCCGTTACTCATTACTTAGTTGGAGCCATTACTCATTACTTGGTTGAAGCCATTACTTAGTTGGAGCCATTACTCATTATTTAGTTGGAGCCATTATTTAGTTGGAGCCATTACTCATTATTTAGTTGGAGCCATTACTTAGTTGGAACCATTACTCATTACTTGGTTGAAGCCATTACTTAGTTGGAGCGATTACTTGGTTGGAGCCATTACTCATTATTTAGTTGGAGCCATTATTTAGTTGGAGCCATTATTCATTATTTAGTTGGAGCCATTATTTAGTTGGAGCCATTACTCATTATTTAGTTGGAGCCATTACTTAGTTGGAACCATTACTCATTACTTGGTTGAAGCCATTACTTAGTTGGAGCCATTACTTGGTTGGAGCCATTACTCATTATTTATTTGGAGCCATTACTTATTACTAAGTTGGAGCCATTACTCATTATTTAGTTGAAGCACCTTTGCAGCAATTTCAGTCTCCTGTCTTCTTGGATATGATGCCACAAGGTTTTCACACCTGGATTTGGGGATTTTTTTTGTTATTCTCTGCAGATCTTCTCAAACTCTGTCAGACTGGATGGGAACCATCCAGGATACTGCTAAATGCCAGGAAGCTTTACAAGCAGCGATCAGCAGCCCCTGCATCTGGCAATGGTTTTTCTACTCCCGATCGTTAGTCCTAATAGTAGGTAAAGTGTGGGGCCCCTATAGGTGTGGGGGCCCTGGACAATTGCCCAGTCTTCCCCCCCTACTGCCGGCCCTGAATGTGCATACAAAGACATACCACAACACCAATGTCAGGTGACTGAGAGGTGGAAAAGTGCTTGAAAGCTTCGTAAGCTTCATTGATGCAATCTTCACCATTCTTGTTGAAAAGGGCCAGGATTATCCAGAGCTAAAGGATGTTCAGTGGCTTGAAAAACTTATGTTTTTGACAGATATTACATCACACTTCAATGAACTGAATGTCTGCATGCGGGGAACTGGACAAACAGTGATGGGGCTGTATGAGACAAGGAAAGAACTCACTGTGACTTTCATGTAGGGGTCGGCAACTTTACAATTATTGTCCAACACATTAAGTAACCCATCTTTGATTCTCTTTAAGGCTAGGTTCAAACGTAGGAAAGTCTCACTGAATTTGACACTGAATTTGCCGCGATTCTGGCTGATCAAAATCGCTGACAAATTTGACGTGGAATCCGACCCAGAATTTTAATTATTTCTCACCTAGATTTAGGCAAGCCGACTAGGTAAAGCAAACTCCATGTACATCTCTGCAGAGGCCATTTTCCACCTCACCTTGGAAGACAAGGTGGTGATGGCGGGCTGGATGTGGGTATTGAACCCATAGCCTGCCGAAAATTTAAAATTAGTTGATCCATTTCTGGCAGGCTGGGATGACGTAGACAACAGACATAAATATTCCTTGGCGTTTGGTATTCATTCGGCAACAACAGGATGAGATTGTTTGACCAAAAAAGTCTATTTTGTCATCACCCTGGACCCTCGGGATAAGGGACATGGCTTCTGACTCAACTTCCAGTTGCCTCTTCGTTACCTACGTGTACAGGTTGAGGGAGGAGCCCAACATCTGGTGCTGGGGGGGAACCAACAGCTGGACAGGATGATGGTGAAAATTCATCCTCAGGTACTGATGATTTAGGTGGTGGTGATGACACAGGTTCCTCCTCCAGCAATGCAGATGGTCCAGGTTCATCAGACTCCTCCAGTTCAAGAAGGACATCTGCAGATGTAGATGGAGTGGGATCACTCACCTGCTGCTCCTGTTCCTCTTGTGGAGCAATGGACTCCAATTGCCCCTCTGGTTTCTGTAAGTTTCCAGAGGTTCTGTTTAGAAAAATAACAAAATATAAGTATGAAAATATTTGGGAAAAGTTAGATTATAGAGTCGTTGGCCCGAGCTGGGCAGGAGGAACAGGAGCGACTCGTAGTTGGTGATCTTCTTCTGTTTAGAAAGAGAGGACCCACACTTCTCAGTCTTATGGATGTCCTTCATGAACTGGTCCCATACACTCTTCCCCCCGGCTTTTGATATCCTCTAGCATCCATCCTCTGCTCATTTCAGCATATCCTGATACTTCTCTCCCTGCTCCTCACTCCTATTTGGTCCGATATCTGTTGAAGGTCATGTTATGACCGAAACTTTATCTTTTTTTGACTAATAAATATTGGAGATTTTTTTCACATTAAGTATGAGTTCCGGATTCTCTTTATATGTATGTTAAAGGGTTGAGCCCCTCTCCGTGCACCTACGTTTCTGCTTCACTGAATGCCGACACATTAATATCCACGGAATCATCACCTCCTTGTCACCCTGAACCAGATCCCAGGTCCTGACAAAAATGGTGATCTCTTGGCAACTGAGTTACCGATTCACAAGAGGAAAACACCATTTGGGGTGATATGCTGGTTCTGGTGACACTAACCTATCTATCTGTAGGGCTGGGGTGATCTGCTAGTTCTGGTGACACTAACCTATCTATCTGCAGGGCTGGGGTGATATGCTGGGTCTGGTGACACTAACCTATCTATCTGCAGGGCTGGGGTGATATGCTGGATCTGGTGACACTAGCCTATCTATCTGCAGGGCTGGGGTGATATGCTGGGTCTGGTGACACTAACCTATCTATCTGCAGGTCTGGGGTGATATACTGGATTCTGGTGACACTAACCTATCTATCTGCAGGGCTGGGGTGATATGCTGGTTGTGGTGACACTAACCTATCTATCTGCAGGGCTGGGGTGATATGCTGGTTCTGGTGACACTAACCTATCTATCTGCAGGGCTGGGGTGATATACTGGATTCTGGTGACCCTAACCTATCTATCTGCAGGGCTGGGTGATATACTGGATTATGGTGACACTAACCTATCTATCTGCAGGGCTGGGGTGATATGCTGGTTCTGGTGACACTAACCTATCTCTCTGCAGGCTGGGGTGATATGCTGGTTCTGGTGACACTAACCTATCTATCTGCAGGCTGGGGTGATATGCTGGTTCTGGTGACACTAACCTATCTATCTGCAGGGCTGGGGTGATATGCTGGTTCTGGTGACACTAACCTATCTATCTGCAGGGCTGGGGTGATATGCTGGGGTCTGGTGACACTAACCTATCTATCTGCAGGGCTGGGGTGATATACTGGATTCTGGTGACCCTAACCTATCTATCTGCAGGGCTGGGTGATATGCTGGTTCTGGTGACACTAACCTATCTATCTGAAGGACTGGGGTGATATGCTGGGGTCTGGTGACACTAACCTATCTATCTGCAGGGCTGGGGTGATATGCTGGTTCTGGTGACACTAACCTATCTATCTGCAGGGCTGGGGTGATATGCTGGTTCTGGTGACTATAAGCTATCTATCTGCAGGGCTGGGCTGATATGCTGGTTCTGGTGACACTAACCTATCTATCTGTAGGGCTGGGGTGATCTGCTAGTTCTGGTGACACTAACCTATCTATCTGCAGGGCTGGGGTGATATGCTGGGTCTGGTGACACTAACCTATCTATCTGCAGGGCTGGGGTGATATGCTGGATCTGGTGACACTAGCCTATCTATCTGCAGGGCTGGGGTGATATGCTGGGTCTGGTGACACTAACCTATCTATCTGCAGGTCTGGGGTGATATACTGGATTCTGGTGACACTAACCTATTTATCTGCAGGGCTGGGGTGATATGCTGGTTCTGGTGACACTAACCTATCTATCTGCAGGCTGGGGTAATATGCTGGGTCTGGTGACACTAACCTATCTATCTGCAGGGCTGGGTGATATACTGGATTCTGGTGACACTAACCTATCTATCTGCAGGTCTGGGGTGATATAATGGATTCTGGTGACACTAACCTATCTATCTGCAGGGCTGGGGTGATATGCTGGTTCTGGTGACACTAACCTATCTATCTGCAGGGCTGGGGTGATATGCTGGTTCTGGTGACACTAACCTATCTATCTGCAGGGCTGGGGTGATATGCTGGGGTCTGGTGACACTAACCTATCTATCTGCAGAGCTGGGGTGATATACTGGATTCTGGTGACCCTAACCTATCTATCTGCAGGGCTGGGTGATATGCTGGTTCTGGTGACACTAACCTATCTATCTGCAGGGCTGGGTGATATACTGGATTATGGTGACACTAACCTATTTATCTGCAGGGCTGGGGTGATATGCTGGTTCTGGTGACACTAACCTATCTATCTGCAGGCTGGGGTGATATGCTGGGTCTGGTGACACTAACCTATCTATCTGCAGGGCTGGGTGATATACTGGATTCTGGTGACACTAACCTATCTATCTGCAGGGCTGGGGTGATATGCTGGGTCTGGTGACACTAACCTATCTACCTGCAGGGCTGGGTGATATACTGGATTCTGGTGACACTAACCTATCTATCTGCAGGCTGAGGTGATATGCTGGGTCTGGTGACACTAACCTATCTATCTGCAGGGCTGGGGTGATATGCTGGGTCTGGTGACACTAACCTATCTACCTGCAGGGCTGGGTGATATACTGGATTCTGGTGACACTAACCTATCTATCTGCAGGCTGGGGTGATATACTGGGTCTGGTGACACTAACCTATCTGCCGGGCTGGGGTGATATGCTGGTTCTGGTGACACTAACCTATCTATCTGCAGCACTGGGGTGATATACTGGATTCTGGTGACACTAACCTATCTATCTGCAGGGCTGGGGTGATATACTGGATTCTGGTGACACTAACCTATCTATCTGCAGGGCTGGGGTGATATGCTGGTTCTGGTGACACTAACCTATCTATCTGCAGGGCTGGGGTGATATGCTGGGTCTGGTGACACTAACCTATCTACCTGCAGGGCTGGGTGATATACTGGATTCTGGTGACACTAACCTATCTATCTGCAGGCTGGGGGGGTGATATACTGGGTCTGGTGACACTAACCTATCTATCTGCCGGGCTGGGGTGATATGCTGGGTCTGGTGACACTAACCTATCTATCTGCAGGACTGGGGTGATATACTGGATTCTGGTGACACTAACCTATCTATCTGCAGGGCTGGGGTGATATGCTGGTTCTGGTGACACTAACCTATCTATCTGCAGGGCTGGGGTGATATGCTGGGCTGGTGACACTAACCTATCTATCTGCAGGGCTGGGGTGATATGCTGGGTCTGGTGACACTAACCTATCTACCTGCAGGGCTGGGGTGATATGCTGGGTCTGGTGACACTAACCTATCTATCTGCAGGGCTGGGGTGATATGCTGGGTCTGGTGACACTAACCTATCTACCTGCAGGGCTGGGGTGATATGCTGGGTCTGGTGACACTAACCTATCTATCTGCAGGGCTGGGGTGATATGCTGGGTCTGGTGACACTAACCTATCTATCTGCCGGGCTGGGGTGATATGCTGGTTCTGGTGACACTAACCTATCTATCTGCAGGACTGGGGTGATATACTGGATTCTGCTGACACTAACCTATCTATCTGCAGGGCTGGGGTGATATACTGGATTCTGGTGACACTAACCTATCTATCTGCAGGGCTGGGGTGATATGCTGGTTCTGGTGACACTAACCTATCTATCTGCAGGGCTGGGGTGATATGCTGGTTCTGGTGACACTAACCTATCTATCTGCAGGGCTGGGTGATATACTGGATTCTGGTGACACTAACCTATCTATCTGCAGGGCTGGGGTGATATGCTGGATTCTGGTGACACTAACCTATCTATCTGCAGGGCTGGGGTGATATGCTGGTTCTGGTGACACTAACCTATCTATCTGCACGGCTGGGGTGATATGCTGGGTCTGGTGACACTAACCTATCTATCTGTAGGGCTGGGGTGATCTGCTAGTTCTGGTGACACTAACCTATCTATCTGCAGGGCTGGGGTGATATGCTGGGTCTGGTGACACTAACCTATCTATCTGCAGGGCTGGGGTGATATGCTGGATCTGGTGACACTAGCCTATCTATCTGCAGGGCTGGGGTGATATGCTGGGTCTGGTGACACTAACCTATCTATCTGCAGGTCTGGGGTGATATACTGGATTCTGGTGACACTAACCTATCTATCTGCAGGGCTGGGTGATATGCTGGTTCTGGTGACACTAACCTATCTATCTGCAGAGCTGGGTGATATACTGGATTATGGTGACACTAACCTATTTATCTGCAGGGCTGGGGTGATATGCTGGTTCTGGTGACACTAACCTATCTATCTGCAGGCTGGGGTGATATGCTGGGTCTGGTGACACTAACCTATCTATCTGCAGGGCTGGGTGATATACTGGATTCTGGTGACACTAACCTATCTATCTGCAGGGCTGGGATGATATGCTGGGTCTGGTGACACTAACCTATCTATCTGCAGGTCTGGGGTGATATAATGGATTCTGGTGACACTAACCTATCTATCTGCAGGGCTGGGGTGATATGCTGGTTCTGGTGACACTAACCTATCTATCTGCAGGGCTGGGGTGATATGCTGGTTCTGGTGACACTAACCTATCTATCTGCAGGGCTGGGGTGATATGCTGGGGTCTGGTGACACTAACCTATCTATCTGCAGGGCTGGGGTGATATACTGGGGGGTGTTCTGGTGACCCTAACCTATCTATCTGCAGGGCTGGGTGATATGCTGGTTCTGGTGACACTAACCTATCTATCTGAAGGACTGGGGTGATATGCTGGGGTCTGGTGACACTAACCTATCTATCTGCAGGGCTGGGGTGATATGCTGGTTCTGGTGACACTAACCTATCTATCTGCAGGGCTGGGGTGATATGCTGGTTCTGGTGACTATAAGCTATCTATCTGCAGGGCTGGGCTGATATGCTGGTTCTGGTGACACTAACCTATCTATCTGTAGGGCTGGGGTGATCTGCTAGTTCTGGTGACACTAACCTATCTATCTGCAGGGCTGGGGTGATATGCTGGGTCTGGTGACACTAACCTATCTATCTGCAGGGCTGGGGTGATATGCTGGATCTGGTGACACTAGCCTATCTATCTGCAGGGCTGGGGTGATATGCTGGGTCTGGTGACACTAACCTATCTATCTGCAGGTCTGGGGTGATATACTGGATTCTGGTGACACTAACCTATTTATCTGCAGGGCTGGGGTGATATGCTGGTTCTGGTGACACTAACCTATCTATCTGCAGGCTGGGGTGATATGCTGGGTCTGGTGACACTAACCTATCTATCTGCAGGGCTGGGTGATATACTGGATTCTGGTGACACTAACCTATCTATCTGCAGGTCTGGGGTGATATAATGGATTCTGGTGACACTAACCTATCTATCTGCAGGGCTGGGGTGATATGGGGGGGCACCATCTCTGGGGCTG
This sequence comes from Leptodactylus fallax, assembly GCA_947044405.1. NCBI lineage: Eukaryota > Metazoa > Chordata > Amphibia > Anura > Leptodactylidae > Leptodactylus > Leptodactylus fallax. The sequence goes on along the minus strand of CAMRHE010000332.1, from coordinate 2,030,634 downwards.
GGGTGTATGCTGGTTCTGGTGACACTAACCTATCTATCTGCAGGGCTGGGGTGATATGCTGGTTCTGGTGACACTAACCTATCTATCTGCAGGGCTGGGGTGATATGCTGGGGTCTGGTGACACTAACCTATCTATCTGCAGGGCTGGGGTGATATACTGGATTCTGGTGACCCTAACCTATCTATCTGCAGGGCTGGGTGATATGCTGGTTCTGGTGACACTAACCTATCTATCTGCAGGGCTGGGTGATATACTGGATTATGGTGACACTAACTTATTTATCTGCAGGGCTGGGGTGATATGCTGGTTCTGGTGACACTAACCTATCTATCTGCAGGCTGGGGTGATATGCTGGGTCTGGTGACACTAACCTATCTATCTGCAGGGCTTGGTGGTATACTGGATTCTGGTGACACTAACCTATCTATCTGCAGGGCTGGGGTAATATGCTGGGTCTGGTGACACTAACCTATCTACCTGCAGGGCTGGGTGATATACTGGATTCTGGTGACACTAACCTATCTATCTGCAGGTGGGGGGGGCTGGGTGATATGCTGGGTCTGGTGACACTAACCTATCTATCTGCAGGGCTGGGGTGATATGCTGGGTCTGGTGACACTAACCTATCTACCTGCAGGGCTGGGTGATATAGGGGGGGTGGGGGGGTGTGGTTGGGGGGGTGGGGGTGGTCTGGTGACACTAACCTATCTACTGCAGGGCTGGGGTGATATACTGGATTCTGGTGACACTAACCTATCTATCTGCAGGGTGGGGTGATATACTGGGTCTGGTGACACTAACCTATCTATTGCCGGGCTGGGGTGATATGCTGGTTCTGGTGACACTAACCTATCTATCTGCAGGGCTGGGGTGATATGCTGGGGTGATTTACTGGGTGGGGTGATATGCTGGGTCTGGTGACACTAACCTATCTATCTGCAGGGCTGGGGTGATATGCTGGTTCTGGTGACACTAACCTATCTATCTGCAGGGCTGGGGTTATATGCTGGTTCTGGTGACACTAACCTATCTATGTGCAGGGCTGGGTGATATGCTGGTTCTGGTGACACTAACCTATCTATCTGAAGGGCTGGGTGATATACTGGATTCTGGTGACACTAACCTATCTATCTGCAGGGCTGGGGTGATATGCTGGTTCTGGTGACACTAACCTATCTATCTGCAGGGCTGGGGTGATATGCTGGTTCTGGTGACACTAACCTGTTTATCTGCAGGGCTGGGGTGATATGCTGTGTCTGGTGACACTAACCTATCTACCTGCAGGGCTGGGTGATATACTGGATTCTGGTGACACTAACCTATCTATCTGCAGGCTGGGGTGATATACTGGGTCTGGTGACACTAACCTATCTATCTGCCGGGCTGGGGTGATATGCTGGGTCTGGTGACACTAACCTATCTATCTGCAGGACTGGGGTGATATACTGGATTCTGGTGACACTAACCTATCTATCTGCAGGGCTGGGGTGATATGCTGGTTCTGGTGACACTAACCTATCTATCTGCAGGGCTGGGGTGATATGTTGGTTCTGGTGACAGTAACCTATCTATCTGCAGGGCTGGGGTGATATGCTGGTTCTGGTGACAGTAATCTATCTATCTGCAGGGCTGGGTGATATACTGGATTCTGGTGACACTAACCTATCTATCTGCAGGGCTGGGGTGATATGCTGGTTCTGGTGACACTAACCTATCTATCTGCAGAGCTGGGGTGATATGCTGGTTCTGGTGACACTAACCTGTTTATCTGCAGGGCTGGGGTGATATGCTGGGTCTGGTGACACTAACCTATCTACCTGCAGGGCTGGGTGATATACTGGATTCTGGTGACACTAACCTATCTATCTGCAGGCTGGGGTGATATACTGGGTCTGGTGACACTAACCTATCTATCTGCCGGGCTGGGGTGATATGCTGGGTCTGGTGACACTAACCTATCTATCTGCAGGACTGGGGTGATATACTGGATTCTGGTGACACTAACCTATCTATCTGCAGGGCTGGGGTGATATGCTGGTTCTGGTGACACTAACCTATCTATCTGCAGGGCTGGGGTGATATGTTGGTTCTGGTGACAGTAACCTATCTATCTGCAGGGCTGGGGTGATATGCTGGTTCTGGTGACAGTAATCTATCTATCTGCAGGGCTGGGAGATATACTGGATTCTGGTGACACTAACCTATCTATCTGCAGGGCTGGGGTGATATGCTGGTTCTGGTGACACTAACCTATCTATCTGCAGGGCTGGGGTGATATGCTGGTTCTGGTGACACTAACCTATCTATCTGCAGGGCTGGGTGATATAGTGGATTATGGTGACACTAACCTATCTATCTGCAGGACTGGGGTGATATGCTGGTTCTGGTGACACTAACCTATCTATCTGCAGGGCTGGGTGATATATTGGATTATGGTGACACTAACCTATCTATCTGCAGGGCTGGGGTGATATGCTGGTTCTGGTGACACTAACCTATCTATCTGCAGGCTGGGGTGATATGCTGGTTCTGGTGACACTAACCTATCTATCTGCAGGACTGGGGTGATATGCTGGGGTCTGGTGACACTAACCTATCTATCTGCAGGGCTGGGGTTATATGCTGGTTCTGGTGACACTAACCTATCTATCTGCAGGGCTGGGGTGATATGCTGGTTCTGGTGACTATAACCTATCTATCTGCAGGGTTGGGCTGATATGCTGGTTCTGGTGACAATAACCTATCTATCTGTAGGGCTGGGGTGATCTGCTAGTTCTGGTGACACTAACCTATCTATCTGCAGGGCTGGGGTGATATGCTGGTTCTGGTGACACTAACCTATCTATCTGCAGGGCTGGGGTGATATGCTGGGGTCTGGTGACACTAACCTATCTATCTGCAGAGCTGGGGTGATATACTGGATTCTGGTGACCCTAACCTATCTATCTGCAGGGCTGGGTGATATGCTGGTTCTGGTGACACTAACCTATCTATCTGCAGGGCTGGGTGATATACTGGATTATGGTGACACTAACCTATTTATCTGCAGGGCTGGGGTGATATGCTGGTTCTGGTGACACTAACCTATCTATCTGCAGGCTGGGGTGATATGCTGGGTCTGGTGACACTAACCTATCTATCTGCAGGGCTGGGTGATATACTGGATTCTGGTGACACTAACCTATCTATCTGCAGGGCTGGGGTGATATGCTGGGTCTGGTGACACTAACCTATCTACCTGCAGGGCTGGGTGATATACTGGATTCTGGTGACACTAACCTATCTATCTGCAGGCTGGGGTGATATGCTGGGTCTGGTGACACTAACCTATCTATCTTCAGGGCTGGGGTGATATGCTGGGTCTGGTGACACTAACCTATCTACCTGCAGGGCTGGGTGATATACTGGATTCTGGTGACACTAACCTATCTATCTGCAGGCTGGGGTGATATGCTGGGTCTGGTGACACTAACCTATCTGCCGGGCTGGGGTGATATGCTGGTTCTGGTGACACTAACCTATCTATCTGCAGGCTGGGGGTCTGGTCTGGTGCTACCCTCGCGCTGGGTGCTGGTTCTGGTGACACTAACCTATCTACTGCAGGCTGGGGTGATATGCTGGATTCTGGTGACACTAACCTATCTATCTGCAGGGCTGGGGTGATATACTGGATTCTGGTGACACTAACCTATCTATCTGCAGGGCTGGGGTGATATGCTGGTTCTGGTGACACTAACCTATCTATCTGCAGGGCTGGGGTGATATGCTGGGTCTGGTGACACTAACCTATCTACCTGCAGGGCTGGGGTGATATGCTGGTTCTGTTGTGACACTAACCTATCTATCTGCAGGCTGGGGTGATATGTGGGTCTGGTGACACTAACCTATCTATCTGCGGGCTGGGGTGATATACTGGATTCTGGTGACACTAACCTATCTATCTGCAGGGCTGGGGTGATATGCTGGGTCTGGTGACACTAACCTATCTATCTGCCGGGCTGGGGTGATATGCTGGGTCTGGTGACACTAACCTATCTATCTGCAGGGCTGGGGTGATATGCTGGATTCTGGTGACACTAACCTATCTATCTGCAGGGCTGGGGTGATATGCTGGGTCTGGTGACACTAACCTATCTATCTGCAGGGCTGGGGTGATATGCTGGTTCTGGTGACCTTGCGGGGGGTGGAACCTATCTATCTGCAGGGCTGGGGTGATATGTGGGTCTGGTGCACTAACCTATCTATCTGCGGGCTGGGGTGGGGTTGGTTCTGGTGACACTAACCTATCTATCTGCAGGGCTGGGGTGATATGCTGGGTCTGGTGACACTAACCTATCTATCTGCAGGGCTGGGGTGATATGCTGGGTCTGGTGACACTAACCTATCTATCTGCAGGGCTGGGGTGATATGCTGGTTCTGGTGACACTAACCTATCTATCTGCAGGGCTGGGGTGATATGCTGGTTCTGGTGACACTAACCTATCTATCTGCAGGGCTGGGGTGATATGCTGGGTCTGGTGACACTAACCTATCTATCTGCAGGGCTGGGGTGATATGCTGGATTCTGGTGACACTAACCTATCTATCTGCAGGGCTGGGGTGATATGCTGGGTTCTGGTGACACTAACCTATCTATCTGCAGGGCTGGGGTGATATGCTGGGTCTGGTGACACTAACCTATCTATCTGCAGGGCTGGGGTGATATACTGGATTCTGGTGACACTAACCTATCTATCTGCAGGGCTGGGGTGATATGCTGGTTCTGGTGACACTAACCTATCTATCTGCAGGGCTGGGGTGATATGCGGGGTCTGGTGACACTAACCTATCTATCTGCAGGGCTGGGGTGATATGCTGGTTCTGGTGACACTAACCTATCTATCTGCAGGGCTGGGGTGATATGCTGGATTCTGGGTGACACTAACCTATCTATCTGCAGGGCTGGGGTGATATGCTGGGTCTGGTGACACTAACCTATCTATCTGCAGGGCTGGGGTGATATGCTGGGTCTGGTGACACTAACCTATCTATCTGCAGGGCTGGGGTGATATGCTGGATTCTGGTGACACTAACCTATCTATCTGCAGGGCTGGGGTGATATGCTGGTTCTGGTGACACTAACCTATCTATCTGCAGGGCTGGGGTGATATACTGGATTCTGGTGACACTAACCTATCTATCTGCAGGGCTGGGGTGATATGCTGGTTCTGGTGACACTAACCTATCTATCTGCAGGGCTGGGGTGATATGCTGGGTCTGGTGACACTAACCTATCTATCTGCAGGGCTGGGTGATATACTGGATTCTGGTGACACTAACCTATCTATCTGCAGGGCTGGGGTGATATGCTGGGTCTGGTGACACTAACCTATCTATCTGCAGGGCTGGGGTGATATGCTGGTTCTGGTGACACTAACCTATCTATCTGCAGGGCTGGGGTGATATGCTGGTTCTGGTGACACTAACCTATCTATCTGCAGGGCTGGGGTGATATGCTGGTTCTGGTGACACTAACCTATCTATCTGCAGGGCTGGGGTGATATGCTGGTTCTGGTGACACTAACCTATCTATCTGCAGGGCTGGGGTGATATGCTGGGTCTGGTGACACTAACCTATCTATCTGCAGGGCTGGGGTGATATACTGGATTCTGGTGACACTAACCTATCTATCTGCAGGGCTGGGGTGATATGCTGGTTCTGGTGACACTAACCTATCTATCTGCAGGGCTGGGGTGATATGCTGGGGGACAGCGGTGGGGTGTCTGGTTGGTGACCTAACCTTCTATCTGCGGGTGGGGTGTTGTGGTTCTGGTGACACTAACCTATCTATCTGCAGGCTGGGGTGATATGCTGGTTCTGGTGACACTAACCTATCTATCTGCAGGGCTGGGTGATATGCTGGTTCTGGTGACACTAACCTATCTATCTGCAGGGCTGGGGTGATATGCTGGGGTCTGGTGACACTAACCTATCTATCTGCAGGGCTGGGGTGATATGCTGGTTCTGGTGACACTAACCTATCTATCTGCAGGGCTGGGGTGATATGCTGGTTCTGGTGACACTAACCTATCTATCTGCAGGGCTGGGGTGATATGCTGGGTCTGGTGACACTAACCTATCTATCTGCAGGGCTGGGGTGATCTGGTTCTGGTGACACTAACCTATCTATCTGCAGGGCTGGGGTGATATGCTGGGTCTGGTGACACTAACCTATCTATCTGCAGGGCTGGGGTGATATGCTGGTTCTGGTGACACTAGCCTATCTATCTGCAGGGCTGGGGTGATATGCTGGGTCTGGTGACACTAACCTATCTATCTGCAGGGCTGGGGTGATATACTGGATTCTGGTGACACTAACCTATCTATCTGCAGGGCTGGGGTGATATGCTGGTTCTGGTGACACTAACCTATCTATCTGCAGGGCTGGGGTGATATGCTGGGTCTGGTGACACTAACCTATCTATCTGCAGGGCTGGGGTGATATGCTGGTTCTGGTGACACTAACCTATCTATCTGCAGGCTGGGGTGATATGCTGGGTCTGGTGACACTAACCTATCTATCTGCAGGGCTGGGGTGATATACTGGATTCTGGTGACACTAACCTATCTATCTGCAGGGCTGGGGTGATATGCTGGGTCTGGTGACACTAACCTATCTATCTGCAGGTCTGGGGTGATATAATGGATTCTGGTGACACTAACCTATCTATCTGCAGGGCTGGGGTGATATGCTGGTTCTGGTGACACTAACCTATCTATCTGCAGGGCTGGGGTGATATGCTGGTTCTGGTGACACTAACCTATCTATCTGCAGGGCTGGGGTGATATGCTGGGGTCTGGTGACACTAACCTATCTATCTGCAGGGCTGGGGTGATATACTGGATTCTGGTGACCCTAACCTATCTATCTGCAGGGCTGGGTGATATGCTGGTTCTGGTGACACTAACCTATCTATCTGAAGGGCTGGGGTGATATGCTGGGTCTGGTGACACTAACCTATCTATCTGCAGGGCTGGGGTGATATGCTGGTTCTGGTGACACTAACCTATCTATCTGCAGGGCTGGGGTGATATGCTGGTTCTGGTGACACTAACCTATCTATCTGCAGGGCTGGGGTGATATGCTGGTTCTGGTGACACTAACCTATCTATCTGCAGGGCTGGGGTGATATGCTGGTTCTGGTGACACTAACCTATCTATCTGCAGGGCTGGGGTGATATGCTGGTTCTGGTGACACTAACCTATCTATCTGCAGGGCTGGGGTGATATGCTGGGTCTGGTGACACTAACCTATCTATCTGCAGGGCTGGGGTGATATGCTGGATCTGGTGACACTAACCTATCTATCTGCAGGGCTGGGGTGATATGCTGGGTCTGGTGACACTAACCTATCTATCTGCAGGGCTGGGGTGTATACTGGGTCTGGTGACACTAACCTATCTATCTGCAGGGCTGGGGTGATATGCTGGTTCTGGTGACACTAACCTATCTATCTGCAGGGCTGGGGTGATATGCTGGGTCTGGTGACACTAACCTATCTATCTGCAGGGCTGGGTGATATGCTGGGGGTTGGTGACACTAACCTATCTATCTGCAGGGCTGGGGTGATATGCTGGAGTCTGGTGACACTAACCTATCTATCTGCAGGGCTGGGGTGATATGCTGGGTCTGGTGACACTAACCTATCTATCTGCAGGGCTGGGGTGATATGCTGGATTCTGGTGACACTAACCTATCTATCTGCAGGGCTGGGGTGATATGCTGGGTCTGGTGACACTAACCTATCTATCTGCAGGGCTGGGGTGATATGCTGGATTCTGGTGACACTAACCTATCTATCTGCAGGGCTGGGGTGATATGCTGGTTCTGGTGACACTAACCTATCTATCTGCAGGGCTGGGGTGATATGCTGGATTCTGGTGACACTAACCTATCTATCTGCAGGGCTGGGGTGATATGCTGGTTCTGGTGACACTAACCTATCTATCTGCAGGGCTGGGGTGATATGCTGGGTCTGGTGACACTAACCTATCTATCTGCAGGGCTGGGGTGATATACTGGATTCTGGTGACACTAACCTATCTATCTGCAGGGCTGGGGTGATATGCTGGTTCTGGTGACACTAACCTATCTATCTGCAGGGCTGGGGTGATATGCTGGTTCTGGTGACACTAACCTATCTATCTGCAGGGCTGGGGTGATATGCTGGATTCTGGTGACACTAACCTATCTATCTGCAGGGCTGGGGTGATATACTGGGTTCTGGTGACACTAACCTATCTATCTGCAGGGCTGGGGTGATATGCTGGATTCTGGTGACACTAACCTATCTATCTGCAGGGCTGGGGTGATATGCTGGGTCTGGTGACACTAACCTATCTATCTGCAGGGCTGGGGTGATATGCTGGATTCTGGTGACACTAACCTATCTATCTGCAGGGCTGGGGTGATATACTGGGGTCTGGTGACACTAACCTATCTATCTGCAGGGCTGGGGTGATATGCTGGTTCTGGTGACACTAACCTATCTATCTGCAGGGCTGGGGTGATATACTGGATTCTGGTGACACTAACCTATCTATCTGCAGGGCTGGGGTGATATGCTGGTTCTGGTGACACTAACCTATCTATCTGCAGGGCTGGGGTGATATGCTGGTTCTGGTGACACTAACCTATCTATCTGCAGGGCTGGGGTGATATGCTGGTTCTGGTGACACTAACCTATCTATCTGCAGGGCTGGGGTGATATGCTGGATTCTGGTGACACTAACCTATCTATCTGCAGGGCTGGGGTGATATGCTGGGTCTGGTGACACTAACCTATCTACCTGCAGGGCTGGGGTGATATGCTGGTTCTGGTGACACTAACCTATCTATCTGCAGGGCTGGGGTGATATGCTGGGTCTGGTGACACTAACCTATCTATCTGCAGGGCTGGGGTGATATGCTGGGTCTGGTGACACTAACCTATCTATCTGCAGGGCTGGGGTGATATGCTGGGTCTGGTGACACTAACCTATCTATCTGCAGGGCTGGGGTGATATGCTGGTTCTGGTGACACTAACCTATCTATCTGCAGGGCTGGGGTGATATGCTGGTTCTGGTGACACTAACCTATCTATCTGCAGGGCTGGGGTGATATGCTGGTTCTGGTGACAGTAACCTATCTATCTGCAGGGCTGGGGTGATATACTGGATTCTGGTGACACTAACCTATCTATCTGCAGGGCTGGGGTGATATGCTGGTTCTGGTGACACTAACCTATCTATCTGCAGGGCTGGGGTGATATGCTGGTTCTGGTGACACTAACCTGTTTATCTGCAGGGCTGGGGTGATATGCTGGGTCTGGTGACACTAACCTATCTACCTGCAGGGCTGGGTGATATACTGGATTCTGGTGACACTAACCTATCTATCTGCAGGGCTGGGGTGATATACTGGGTCTGGTGACACTAACCTATCTATCTGCCGGGCTGGGGTGATATGCTGGGTCTGGTGACACTAACCTATCTATCTGCAGGACTGGGGTGATATACTGGATTCTGGTGACACTAACCTATCTATCTGCAGGGCTGGGGTGATATGCTGGTTCTGGTGACACTAACCTATCTATCTGCAGGGCTGGGGTGATATGCTGGTTCTGGTGACAGTAACCTATCTATCTGCAGGGCTGGGGTGATATGCTGGTTCTGGTGACAGTAATCTATCTATCTGCAGGGCTGGGGGATATACTGGATTCTGGTGACACTAACCTATCTATCTGCAGGGCTGGGGTGATATGCTGGTTCTGGTGACACTAACCTATCTATCTGCAGGGCTGGGGTGATATGCTGGTTCTGGTGACACTAACCTATCTATCTGCAGGGCTGGGTGATATAGTGGATTATGGTGACACTAACCTATCTATCTGCAGGGCTGGGGTGATATGCTGGTTCTGGTGACACTAACCTATCTATCTGCAGGGCTGGGTGATATATTGGATTATGGTGACACTAACCTATCTATCTGCAGGGCTGGGGTGATATGCTGGTTCTGGTGACACTAACCTATCTATCTGCAGGCTGGGGTGATATGCTGGTTCTGGTGACACTAACCTATCTATCTGCAGGACTGGGGTGATATGCTGGGGTCTGGTGACACTAACCTATCTATCTGCAGGGCTGGGGTTATATGCTGGTTCTGGTGACACTAACCTATCTATCTGCAGGGCTGGGGTGATATGCTGGTTCTGGTGACAATAACCTATCTATCTGCAGGGTTGGGCTGATATGCTGGTTCTGGTGACAATAACCTATCTATCTGTAGGGCTGGGGTGATATGCTAGTTCTGGTGACACTAACCTATCTATCTGCAGGGCTGGGGTGATATGCTGGATCTGGTGACACTAACCTATCTATCTGCAGGGCTGGGGTGATATACTGGATTCTGGTGACACTAACCTATCTATCTGCAGGGCTGGGGTGATATGCTGGATTCTGGTGACACTAACCTATCTATCTGCAGGGCTGGGGTGATATGCTGGTTCTGGTGACACTAACCTATCTATCTGCAGGGCTGGGGTGATATGCTGGATTCTGGTGACACTAACCTATCTATCTGCAGGGCTGGGGTGATATGCTGGGGTCTGGTGACACTAACCTATCTATCTGCAGGGCTGGGGTGATATACTGGATTCTGGTGACCCTAACCTATCTATCTGCAGGGCTGGGGTGATATGCTGGTTCTGGTGACACTAACCTATCTATCTGCAGGGCTGGGGTGATATGCTGGGGTCTGGTGACACTAACCTATCTATCTGCAGGGCTGGGGTGATATGCTGGTTCTGGTGACACTAACCTATCTATCTGCAGGGCTGGGGTGATATGCTGGTTCTGGTGACAATAAGCTATCTATCTGCAGGGCTGGGGTGATATGCTGGTTCTGGTGACACTAACCTATCTATCTGCAGGGCTGGGGTGATATGCTGGTTCTGGTGACACTAACCTATCTATCTGCAGGGCTGGGGTGATATGCTGGATTCTGGTGACACTAACCTATCTATCTGCAGGGCTGGGGTGATATGCTGGTTCTGGTGACACTAACCTATCTATCTGCAGGGCTGGGGTGATATGCTGGGTCTGGTGACACTAACCTATCTATCTGCAGGGCTGGGGTGATATACTGGATTCTGGTGACACTAACCTATCTATCTGCAGGGCTGGGGTGATATGCTGGTTCTGGTGACACTAACCTATCTATCTGCAGGGCTGGGGTGATATGCTGGATTCTGGTGACACTAACCTATCTATCTGCAGGGCTGGGGTGATATGCTGGATTCTGGTGACACTAACCTATCTATCTGCAGGGCTGGGGTGATATGCTGGGTCTGGTGACACTAACCTATCTATCTGCAGGGCTGGGGTGATATACTGGATTCTGGTGACACTAACCTATCTATCTGCAGGGCTGGGGTGATATGCTGGTTCTGGTGACACTAACCTATCTATCTGCAGGGCTGGGGTGATATGCTGGATTCTGGTGACACTAACCTATCTATCTGCAGGGCTGGGGTGATATGCTGGTTCTGGTGACACTAACCTATCTATCTGCAGGGCTGGGGTGATATACTGGAGTCTGGTGACACTAACCTATCTATCTGCAGGGCTGGGGTGATATGCTGGTTCTGGTGACACTAACCTATCTATCTGCAGGGCTGGGGTGATATGCTGGGTCTGGTGACACTAACCTATCTATCTGCAGGGCTGGGGTGATATGCTGGATTCTGGTGACACTAACCTATCTATCTGCAGGGCTGGGGTGATATGCTGGTTCTGGTGACACTAACCTATCTATCTGCAGGGCTGGGGTGATATGCTGGGTCTGGTGACACTAACCTATCTATCTGCAGGGCTGGGGTGATATGCTGGATCTGGTGACACTAACCTATCTATCTGCAGGGCTGGGGTGATATGCTGGGTCTGGTGACACTAACCTATCTATCTGCAGGGCTGGGGTGATATACTGGATTCTGGTGACACTAACCTATCTATCTGCAGGGCTGGGGTGATATACTGGATTCTGGTGACACTAACCTATCTATCTGCAGGGCTGGGGTGATATGCTGGTTCTGGTGACACTAACCTATCTATCTGCAGGGCTGGGGTGATATGCTGGTTCTGGTGACACTAACCTATCTATCTGCAGGGCTGGGGTGATATGCTGGGTCTGGTGACACTAACCTATCTACCTGCAGGGCTGGGTGATATACTGGATTCTGGTGACACTAACCTATCTATCTGCAGGCTGGGGTGATATACTGGGTCTGGTGACACTAACCTATCTATCTGCCGGGCTGGGGTGATATGCTGGGTCTGGTGACACTAACCTATCTATCTGCAGGACTGGGGTGATATACTGGATTCTGGTGACACTAACCTATCTATCTGCAGGGCTGGGGTGATATGCTGGATTCTGGTGACACTAACCTATCTATCTGCAGGGCTGGGGTGATATGCTGGTTCTGGTGACACTAACCTATCTATCTGCAGGGCTGGGGTGATATGCTGGTTCTGGTGACACTAACCTATCTATCTGCAGGGCTGGGTGATATACTGGATTCTGGTGACACTAACCTATCTATCTGCAGGGCTGGGGTGATATGCTGGTTCTGGTGACACTAACCTATCTATCTGCAGGGCTGGGGTGATATGCTGGGTCTGGTGACACTAACCTATCTATCTGCAGGGCTGGGGTGATATACTGGATTCTGGTGACACTAACCTATCTATCTGCAGGACTGGGGTGATATGCTGGTTCTGGTGACACTAACCTATCTATCTGCAGGGCTGGGGTGATATACTGGATTCTGGTGACACTAACCTATCTATCTGCAGGGCTGGGGTGATATGCTGGTTCTGGTGACACTAACCTATCTATCTGCAGGGCTGGGGTGATATGCTGGTTCTGGTGACACTAACCTATCTATCTGCAGGGCTGGGGTGATATGCTGGGGTCTGGTGACACTAACCTATCTATCTGCAGGGCTGGGGTGATATGCTGGTTCTGGTGACACTAACCTATCTATCTGCAGGGCTGGGGTGATATGCTGGTTCTGGTGACACTAACCTATCTATCTGCAGGGCTGGGGTGATATGCTGGTTCTGGTGACACTAACCTATCTATCTGCAGGGCTGGGGTGATATGCTGGTTCTGGTGACACTAACCTATCTATCTGCAGGGCTGGGGTGATATGCTGGATCTGGTGACACTAACCTATCTATCTGCAGGGCTGGGGTGATATGCTGGGTCTGGTGACACTAACCTATCTATCTGCAGGGCTGGGGTGATATACTGGATTCTGGTGACACTAACCTATCTATCTGCAGGGCTGGGGTGATATGCTGGTTCTGGTGACACTAACCTATCTATCTGCAGGGCTGGGGTGATATGCTGGTTCTGGTGACACTAACCTATCTATCTGCAGGGCTGGGGTGATATGCTGGGGTCTGGTGACACTAACCTATCTATCTGCAGGGCTGGGGTGATATACTGGATTCTGGTGACACTAACCTATCTATCTGCAGGGCTGGGGTGATATGCTGGTTCTGGTGACACTAACCTATCTATCTGCAGGACTGGGGTGATATGCTGGGGTCTGGTGACACTAACCTATCTATCTGCAGGGCTGGGGTGATATGCTGGTTCTGGTGACACTAACCTATCTATCTGCAGGGCTGGGGTGATATGCTGGTTCTGGTGACACTAACCTATCTATCTGCAGGGCTGGGCTGATATGCTGGTTCTGGTGACACTAACCTATCTATCTGTAGGGCTGGGGTGATCTGCTAGTTCTGGTGACACTAACCTATCTATCTGCAGGGCTGGGGTGATATGCTGGGTCTGGTGACACTAACCTATCTATCTGCAGGGCTGGGGTGATATGCTGGATCTGGTGACACTAGCCTATCTATCTGCAGGGCTGGGGTGATATGCTGGGTCTGGTGACACTAACCTATCTATCTGCAGGTCTGGGGTGATATACTGGATTCTGGTGACACTAACCTATCTATCTGCAGGGCTGGGGTGATATGCTGGTTCTGGTGACACTAACCTATCTATCTGCAGGGCTGGGGTGATATGCTGGATTCTGGTGACACTAACCTATTTATCTGCAGGGCTGGGGTGATATGCTGGTTCTGGTGACACTAACCTATCTATCTGCAGGGCTGGGGTGATATGCTGGGTCTGGTGACACTAACCTATCTATCTGCAGGGCTGGGGTGATATACTGGATTCTGGTGACACTAACCTATCTATCTGCAGGGCTGGGGTGATATGCTGGGTCTGGTGACACTAACCTATCTATCTGCAGGGCTGGGGTGATATACTGGATTCTGGTGACACTAACCTATCTATCTGCAGGGCTGGGGTGATATGCTGGTTCTGGTGACACTAACCTATCTATCTGCAGGGCTGGGGTGATATGCTGGTTCTGGTGACACTAACCTATCTATCTGCAGGGCTGGGGTGATATGCTGGTTCTGGTGACACTAACCTATCTATCTGCAGGGCTGGGGTGATATGCTGGTTCTGGTGACACTAACCTATCTATCTGCAGGGCTGGGGTGATATGCTGGTTCTGGTGACACTAACCTATCTATCTGCAGGGCTGGGGTGATATGCTGGTTCTGGTGACACTAACCTATCTATCTGCAGGGCTGGGGTGATATGCTGGTTCTGGTGACACTAACCTATCTATCTGCAGGGCTGGGGTGATATGCTGGATTCTGGTGACACTAACCTATCTATCTGCAGGGCTGGGGTGATATGCTGGGTCTGGTGACACTAACCTATCTATCTGCAGGGCTGGGGTGATATGCTGGTTCTGGTGACACTAACCTATCTATCTGCAGGGCTGGGGTGATATGCTGGATTCTGGTGACACTAACCTATCTATCTGCAGGGCTGGGGTGATATGCTGGGTCTGGTGACACTAACCTATCTATCTGCAGGGCTGGGGTGATATGCTGGATCTGGTGACACTAACCTATCTATCTGCAGGGCTGGGGTGATATGCTGGGTCTGGTGACACTAACCTATCTATCTGCAGGGCTGGGGTGATATACTGGATTCTGGTGACACTAACCTATCTATCTGCAGGGCTGGGGTGATATGCTGGTTCTGGTGACACTAACCTATCTATCTGCAGGGCTGGGGTGATATGCTGGATTCTGGTGACACTAACCTATCTATCTGCAGGGCTGGGGTGATATGCTGGTTCTGGTGACACTAACCTATCTATCTGCAGGGCTGGGGTGATATGCTGGGTCTGGTGACACTAACCTATCTATCTGCAGGGCTGGGTGATATACTGGATTCTGGTGACACTAACCTATCTATCTGCAGGGCTGGGGTGATATGCTGGTTCTGGTGACACTAACCTATCTATCTGCAGGGCTGGGGTGATATGCTGGTTCTGGTGACACTAACCTATCTATCTGCAGGGCTGGGGTGATATGCTGGTTCTGGTGACACTAACCTATCTATCTGCAGGGCTGGGGTGATATGCTGGTTCTGGTGACACTAACCTATCTATCTGCAGGGCTGGGGTGATATGCTGGGTTCTGGTGACACTAACCTATCTATCTGCAGGGCTGGGGTGATATGCTGGTTCTGGTGACACTAACCTATCTATCTGCAGGGCTGGGGTGATATGCTGGGTCTGGTGACACTAACCTATCTATCTGCAGGGCTGGGGTGATATACTGGATTCTGGTGACACTAACCTATCTATCTGCAGGGCTGGGGTGATATACTGGATTCTGGTGACACTAACCTATCTATCTGCAGGGCTGGGGTGATATGCTGGTTCTGGTGACACTAACCTATCTATCTGCAGGGCTGGGGTGATATGCTGGTTCTGGTGACACTAACCTATCTATCTGCAGGGCTGGGGTGATATGCTGGTTCTGGTGACACTAACCTATCTATCTGCAGGGCTGGGGTGATATGCTGGATTCTGGTGACACTAACCTATCTATCTGCAGGGCTGGGGTGATATGCTGGGTCTGGTGACACTAACCTATCTATCTGCAGGGCTGGGGTGATATGCTGGGTCTGGTGACACTAACCTATCTATCTGCAGGGCTGGGGTGATATACTGGATTCTGGTGACACTAACCTATCTATCTGCAGGGCTGGGGTGATATGCTGGTTCTGGTGACACTAACCTATCTATCTGCAGGGCTGGGGTGATATGCTGGTTCTGGTGACACTAACCTATCTATCTGCAGGGCTGGGGTGATATGCTGGTTCTGGTGACACTAACCTATCTATCTGCAGGGCTGGGGTGATATGCTGGATTCTGGTGACACTAACCTATCTATCTGCAGGGCTGGGGTGATATGCTGGTTCTGGTGACACTAACCTATCTATCTGCAGGGCTGGGGTGATATGCTGGTTCTGGTGACACTAACCTATCTATCTGCAGGGCTGGGGTGATATACTGGATTCTGGTGACACTAACCTATCTATCTGCAGGGCTGGGGTGATATGCTGGTTCTGGTGACACTAACCTATCTATCTGCAGGGCTGGGGTGATATGCTGGATTCTGGTGACACTAACCTATCTATCTGCAGGGCTGGGGTGATATGCTGGTTCTGGTGACACTAACCTATCTATCTGCAGGGCTGGGGTGATATGCTGGTTCTGGTGACACTAACCTATCTATCTGCAGGGCTGGGGTGATATGCTGGTTCTGGTGACACTAACCTATCTATCTGCAGGGCTGGGGTGATATGCTGGTTCTGGTGACACTAACCTATCTATCTGCAGGGCTGGGGTGATATACTGGATTCTGGTGACACTAACCTATCTATCTGCAGGGCTGGGGTGATATGCTGGTTCTGGTGACACTAACCTATCTATCTGCAGGGCTGGGGTGATATGCTGGTTCTGGTGACACTAACCTATCTATCTGCAGGGCTGGGGTGATATGCTGGTTCTGGTGACACTAACCTATCTATCTGCAGGGCTGGGGTGATATGCTGGATTCTGGTGACACTAACCTATCTATCTGCAGGGCTGGGGTGATATGCTGGATTCTGGTGACACTAACCTATCTATCTGCAGGGCTGGGGTGATATGCTGGTTCTGGTGACACTAACCTATCTATCTGCAGGGCTGGGGTGATATGCTGGTTCTGGTGACACTAACCTATCTATCTGCAGGGCTGGGGTGATATGCTGGTTCTGGTGACACTAACCTATCTATCTGCAGGGCTGGGGTGATATGCTGGGTCTGGTGACACTAACCTATCTATCTGCAGGGCTGGGGTGATATGCTGGTTCTGGTGACACTAACCTATCTATCTGCAGGGCTGGGGTGATATGCTGGATTCTGGTGACACTAACCTATCTATCTGCAGGGCTGGGGTGATATGCTGGTTCTGGTGACACTAACCTATCTATCTGCAGGGCTGGGGTGATATGCTGGTTCTGGTGACACTAACCTATCTATCTGCAGGGCTGGGGTGATATGCTGGTTCTGGTGACACTAACCTATCTATCTGCAGGGCTGGGGTGATATGCTGGATTCTGGTGACACTAACCTATCTATCTGCAGGGCTGGGGTGATATACTGGATTCTGGTGACACTAACCTATCTATCTGCAGGGCTGGGGTGATATGCTGGGTCTGGTGACACTAACCTATCTATCTGCAGGGCTGGGGTGATATGCTGGGTCTGGTGACACTAACCTATCTATCTGCAGGGCTGGGGTGATATACTGGATTCTGGTGACACTAACCTATCTATCTGCAGGGCTGGGGTGATATGCTGGTTCTGGTGACACTAACCTATCTATCTGCAGGGCTGGGGTGATATGCTGGTTCTGGTGACACTAACCTATCTATCTGCAGGGCTGGGGTGATATGCTGGATTCTGGTGACACTAACCTATCTATCTGCAGGGCTGGGGTGATATGCTGGTTCTGGTGACACTAACCTATCTATCTGCAGGGCTGGGGTGATATGCTGGTTCTGGTGACACTAACCTATCTATCTGCAGGGCTGGGGTGATATGCTGGATTCTGGTGACACTAACCTATCTATCTGCAGGGCTGGGGTGATATGCTGGTTCTGGTGACACTAACCTATCTATCTGCAGGGCTGGGGTGATATACTGGATTCTGGTGACACTAACCTATCTATCTGCAGGGCTGGGGTGATATGCTGGTTCTGGTGACACTAACCTATCTATCTGCAGGGCTGGGGTGATATGCTGGTTCTGGTGACACTAACCTATCTATCTGCAGGGCTGGGGTGATATGCTGGTGTCTGGTGACACTAACCTATCTATCTGCAGGGCTGGGGTGATATGCTGGTTCTGGTGACACTAACCTATCTATCTGCAGGGCTGGGGTGATATGCTGGTTCTGGTGACACTAACCTATCTATCTGCAGGGCTGGGGTGATATGCTGGTTCTGGTGACACTAACCTATCTATCTGCAGGGCTGGGGTGATATGCTGGGTCTGGTGACACTAACCTATCTATCTGCAGGGCTGGGGTGATATGCTGGATCTGGGTGACACTAACCTATCTATCTGCAGGGCTGGGGTGATATGCTGGGTCTGGTGACACTAACCTATCTATCTGCAGGGCTGGGGTGATATACTGGATTCTGGTGACACTAACCTATCTATCTGCAGGGCTGGGGTGATATGCTGGTTCTGGTGACACTAACCTATCTATCTGCAGGGCTGGGGTGATATGCTGGTTCTGGTGACACTAACCTATCTATCTGCAGGGCTGGGGTGATATGCTGGGTCTGGTGACACTAACCTATCTATCTGCAGGGCTGGGGTGATATACTGGATTCTGGTGACACTAACCTATCTATCTGCAGGGCTGGGGTGATATGCTGGATTCTGGTGACACTAACCTATCTATCTGCAGGGCTGGGGTGATATGCTGGGTCTGGTGACACTAACCTATCTATCTGCAGGGCTGGGGTGATATGCTGGTTCTGGTGACACTAACCTATCTATCTGCAGGGCTGGGGTGATATGCTGGTTCTGGTGACACTAACCTATCTATCTGCAGGGCTGGGGTGATATGCTGGTTCTGGTGACACTAACCTATCTATCTGCAGGGCTGGGGTGATATGCTGGTTCTGGTGACACTAACCTATCTATCTGCAGGGCTGGGGTGATATGCTGGGTCTGGTGACACTAACCTATCTATCTGCAGGGCTGGGGTGATATGCTGGATCTGGTGACACTAACCTATCTATCTGCAGGGCTGGGGTGATATGCTGGGTCTGGTGACACTAACCTATCTATCTGCAGGGCTGGGGTGATATGCTGGATTCTGGTGACACTAACCTATCTATCTGCAGGGCTGGGGTGATATGCTGGTTCTGGTGACACTAACCTATCTATCTGCAGGGCTGGGGTGATATGCTGGATTCTGGTGACACTAACCTATCTATCTGCAGGGCTGGGGTGATATGCTGGTTCTGGTGACACTAACCTATCTATCTGCAGGGCTGGGGTGATATGCTGGTTCTGGTGACACTAACCTATCTATCTGCAGGGCTGGGGTGATATGCTGGATTCTGGTGACACTAACCTATCTATCTGCAGGGCTGGGGTGATATGCTGGGTCTGGTGACACTAACCTATCTATCTGCAGGGCTGGGGTGATATACTGGATTCTGGTGACACTAACCTATCTATCTGCAGGGCTGGGGTGATATGCTGGTTCTGGTGACACTAACCTATCTATCTGCAGGGCTGGGGTGATATGCTGGTTCTGGTGACACTAACCTATCTATCTGCAGGGCTGGGGTGATATGCTGGGGTCTGGTGACACTAACCTATCTATCTGCAGGGCTGGGGTGATATGCTGGATTCTGGTGACACTAACCTATCTATCTGCAGGGCTGGGGTGATATGCTGGTTCTGGTGACACTAACCTATCTATCTGCAGGGCTGGGGTGATATGCTGGGGTCTGGTGACACTAACCTATCTATCTGCAGGGCTGGGGTGATATGCTGGTTCTGGTGACACTAACCTATCTATCTGCAGGGCTGGGGTGATATGCTGGTTCTGGTGACACTAACCTATCTATCTGCAGGGCTGGGGTGATATGCTGGTTCTGGTGACACTAACCTATCTATCTGCAGGGCTGGGGTGATATGCTGGTTCTGGTGACACTAACCTATCTATCTGCAGGGCTGGGGTGATATGCTGGGTCTGGTGACACTAACCTATCTATCTGCAGGGCTGGGGTGATATGCTGGTTCTGGTGACACTAACCTATCTATCTGCAGGGCTGGGGTGATATGCTGGGTCTGGTGACACTAACCTATCTATCTGCAGGGCTGGGGTGATATACTGGATTCTGGTGACACTAACCTATCTATCTGCAGGGCTGGGGTGATATGCTGGTTCTGGTGACACTAACCTATCTATCTGCAGGGCTGGGGTGATATGCTGGTTCTGGTGACACTAACCTATCTATCTGCAGGGCTGGGGTGATATGCTGGATTCTGGTGACACTAACCTATCTATCTGCAGGGCTGGGGTGATATGCTGGATTCTGGTGACACTAACCTATCTATCTGCAGGGCTGGGGTGATATGCTGGTTCTGGTGACACTAACCTATCTATCTGCAGGGCTGGGGTGATATGCTGGATTCTGGTGACACTAACCTATCTATCTGCAGGGCTGGGGTGATATGCTGGTTCTGGTGACACTAACCTATCTATCTGCAGGGCTGGGGTGATATGCTGGTTCTGGTGACACTAACCTATCTATCTGCAGGGCTGGGGTGATATGCTGGTTCTGGTGACACTAACCTATCTATCTGCAGGGCTGGGGTGATATACTGGATTCTGGTGACACTAACCTATCTATCTGCAGGGCTGGGGTGATATGCTGGTTCTGGTGACACTAACCTATCTATCTGCAGGGCTGGGGTGATATGCTGGTTCTGGTGACACTAACCTATCTATCTGCAGGGCTGGGGTGATATGCTGGTTCTGGTGACACTAACCTATCTATCTGCAGGGCTGGGGTGATATGCTGGTTCTGGTGACACTAACCTATCTATCTGCAGGGCTGGGGTGATATGCTGGTTCTGGTGACACTAACCTATCTATCTGCAGGGCTGGGGTGATATGCTGGGTCTGGTGACACTAACCTATCTATCTGCAGGGCTGGGGTGATATACTGGATTCTGGTGACACTAACCTATCTATCTGCAGGGCTGGGGTGATATGCTGGGTCTGGTGACACTAACCTATCTATCTGCAGGGCTGGGGTGATATGCTGGTTCTGGTGACACTAACCTATCTATCTGCAGGGCTGGGGTGATATGCTGGTTCTGGTGACACTAACCTATCTATCTGCAGGGCTGGGGTGATATGCTGGATTCTGGTGACACTAACCTATCTATCTGCAGGGCTGGGGTGATATGCTGGTTCTGGTGACACTAACCTATCTATCTGCAGGGCTGGGGTGATATGCTGGGTCTGGTGACACTAACCTATCTATCTGCAGGGCTGGGGTGATATGCTGGTTCTGGTGACACTAACCTATCTATCTGCAGGGCTGGGGTGATATGCTGGTTCTGGTGACACTAACCTATCTATCTGCAGGGCTGGGGTGATATGCTGGTTCTGGTGACACTAACCTATCTATCTGCAGGGCTGGGGTGATATGCTGGTTCTGGTGACACTAACCTATCTATCTGCAGGGCTGGGGTGATATGCTGGGTCTGGTGACACTAACCTATCTATCTGCAGGGCTGGGGTGATATGCTGGATCTGGTGACACTAACCTATCTATCTGCAGGGCTGGGGTGATATGCTGGTTCTGGTGACACTAACCTATCTATCTGCAGGGCTGGGGTGATATGCTGGATTCTGGTGACACTAACCTATCTATCTGCAGGGCTGGGGTGATATGCTGGTTCTGGTGACACTAACCTATCTATCTGCAGGGCTGGGGTGATATGCTGGTTCTGGTGACACTAACCTATCTATCTGCAGGGCTGGGGTGATATGCTGGATTCTGGTGACACTAACCTATCTATCTGCAGGGCTGGGGTGATATGCTGGTTCTGGTGACACTAACCTATCTATCTGCAGGGCTGGGGTGATATGCTGGATTCTGGTGACACTAACCTATCTATCTGCAGGGCTGGGGTGATATGCTGGGTCTGGTGACACTAACCTATCTATCTGCAGGGCTGGGGTGATATGCTGGATTCTGGTGACACTAACCTATCTATCTGCAGGGCTGGGGTGATATGCTGGTTCTGGTGACACTAACCTATCTATCTGCAGGGCTGGGGTGATATGCTGGATTCTGGTGACACTAACCTATCTATCTGCAGGGCTGGGGTGATATGCTGGTTCTGGTGACACTAACCTATCTATCTGCAGGGCTGGGGTGATATGCTGGTTCTGGTGACACTAACCTATCTATCTGCAGGGCTGGGGTGATATGCTGGTTCTGGTGACACTAACCTATCTATCTGCAGGGCTGGGGTGATATACTGGATTCTGGTGACACTAACCTATCTATCTGCAGGGCTGGGGTGATATGCTGGTTCTGGTGACACTAACCTATCTATCTGCAGGGCTGGGGTGATATGCTGGTTCTGGTGACACTAACCTATCTATCTGCAGGGCTGGGGTGATATGCTGGTTCTGGTGACACTAACCTATCTATCTGCAGGGCTGGGGTGATATGCTGGTTCTGGTGACACTAACCTATCTATCTGCAGGGCTGGGGTGATATGCTGGGTCTGGTGACACTAACCTATCTATCTGCAGGGCTGGGGTGATATGCTGGATCTGGTGACACTAACCTATCTATCTGCAGGGCTGGGGTGATATGCTGGGTCTGGTGACACTAACCTATCTATCTGCAGGGCTGGGGTGATATACTGGATTCTGGTGACACTAACCTATCTATCTGCAGGGCTGGGGTGATATGCTGGATTCTGGTGACACTAACCTATCTATCTGCAGGGCTGGGGTGATATGCTGGTTCTGGTGACACTAACCTATCTATCTGCAGGGCTGGGGTGATATGCTGGTTCTGGTGACACTAACCTATCTATCTGCAGGGCTGGGGTGATATGCTGGGTCTGGTGACACTAACCTATCTATCTGCAGGGCTGGGGTGATATACTGGATTCTGGTGACACTAACCTATCTATCTGCAGGGCTGGGGTGATATGCTGGGTCTGGTGACACTAACCTATCTATCTGCAGGGCTGGGGTGATATGCTGGGTCTGGTGACACTAACCTATCTATCTGCAGGGCTGGGGTGATATACTGGATTCTGGTGACACTAACCTATCTATCTGCAGGGCTGGGGTGATATGCTGGTTCTGGTGACACTAACCTATCTATCTGCAGGGCTGGGGTGATATGCTGGTTCTGGTGACACTAACCTATCTATCTGCAGGGCTGGGGTGATATGCTGGTTCTGGTGACACTAACCTATCTATCTGCAGGGCTGGGGTGATATGCTGGATTCTGGTGACACTAACCTATCTATCTGCAGGGCTGGGGTGATATGCTGGTTCTGGTGACACTAACCTATCTATCTGCAGGGCTGGGGTGATATGCTGGTTCTGGTGACACTAACCTATCTATCTGCAGGGCTGGGGTGATATACTGGATTCTGGTGACACTAACCTATCTATCTGCAGGGCTGGGGTGATATGCTGGTTCTGGTGACACTAACCTATCTATCTGCAGGGCTGGGGTGATATGCTGGATTCTGGTGACACTAACCTATCTATCTGCAGGGCTGGGGTGATATGCTGGTTCTGGTGACACTAACCTATCTATCTGCAGGGCTGGGGTGATATGCTGGTTCTGGTGACACTAACCTATCTATCTGCAGGGCTGGGGTGATATGCTGGATTCTGGTGACACTAACCTATCTATCTGCAGGGCTGGGGTGATATGCTGGTTCTGGTGACACTAACCTATCTATCTGCAGGGCTGGGGTGATATGCTGGTTCTGGTGACACTAACCTATCTATCTGCAGGGCTGGGGTGATATGCTGGTTCTGGTGACACTAACCTATCTATCTGCAGGGCTGGGGTGATATGCTGGTTCTGGTGACACTAACCTATCTATCTGCAGGGCTGGGGTGATATGCTGGTTCTGGTGACACTAACCTATCTATCTGCAGGGCTGGGGTGATATGCTGGTTCTGGTGACACTAACCTATCTATCTGCAGGGCTGGGGTGATATGCTGGATTCTGGTGACACTAACCTATCTATCTGCAGGGCTGGGGTGATATGCTGGGTCTGGTGACACTAACCTATCTATCTGCAGGGCTGGGGTGATATGCTGGATTCTGGTGACACTAACCTATCTATCTGCAGGGCTGGGGTGATATGCTGGTTCTGGTGACACTAACCTATCTATCTGCAGGGCTGGGGTGATATGCTGGTTCTGGTGACACTAACCTATCTATCTGCAGGGCTGGGGTGATATGCTGGGGTCTGGTGACACTAACCTATCTATCTGCAGGGCTGGGGTGATATGCTGGATTCTGGTGACACTAACCTATCTATCTGCAGGGCTGGGGTGATATGCTGGATTCTGGTGACACTAACCTATCTATCTGCAGGGCTGGGGTGATATGCTGGGGTCTGGTGACACTAACCTATCTATCTGCAGGGCTGGGGTGATATGCTGGTTCTGGTGACACTAACCTATCTATCTGCAGGGCTGGGGTGATATGCTGGTTCTGGTGACACTAACCTATCTATCTGCAGGGCTGGGGTGATATGCTGGTTCTGGTGACACTAACCTATCTATCTGCAGGGCTGGGGTGATATGCTGGTTCTGGTGACACTAACCTATCTATCTGCAGGGCTGGGGTGATATGCTGGTTCTGGTGACACTAACCTATCTATCTGCAGGGCTGGGGTGATATGCTGGGTCTGGTGACACTAACCTATCTATCTGCAGGGCTGGGGTGATATGCTGGATCTGGTGACACTAACCTATCTATCTGCAGGGCTGGGGTGATATGCTGGGTCTGGTGACACTAACCTATCTATCTGCAGGGCTGGGGTGATATACTGGATTCTGGTGACACTAACCTATCTATCTGCAGGGCTGGGGTGATATGCTGGTTCTGGTGACACTAACCTATCTATCTGCAGGGCTGGGTGATATACTGGATTCTGGTGACACTAACCTATCTATCTGCAGGGCTGGGGTGATATGCTGGTTCTGGTGACACTAACCTATCTATCTGCAGGGCTGGGGTGATATGCTGGGTCTGGTGACACTAACCTATCTATCTGCAGGGCTGGGGTGATATACTGGATTCTGGTGACACTAACCTATCTATCTGCAGGGCTGGGGTGATATGCTGGGTCTGGTGACACTAACCTATCTATCTGCAGGGCTGGGGTGATATACTGGATTCTGGTGACACTAACCTATCTATCTGCAGGGCTGGGGTGATATGCTGGTTCTGGTGACACTAACCTATCTATCTGCAGGGCTGGGGTGATATGCTGGATTCTGGTGACACTAACCTATCTATCTGCAGGGCTGGGGTGATATGCTGGGTCTGGTGACACTAACCTATCTATCTGCAGGGCTGGGGTGATATGCTGGTTCTGGTGACACTAACCTATCTATCTGCAGGGCTGGGGTGATATGCTGGTTCTGGTGACACTAACCTATCTATCTGCAGGGCTGGGGTGATATGCTGGATTCTGGTGACACTAACCTATCTATCTGCAGGGCTGGGGTGATATGCTGGTTCTGGTGACACTAACCTATCTATCTGCAGGGCTGGGGTGATATGCTGGTTCTGGTGACACTAACCTATCTATCTGCAGGGCTGGGGTGATATGCTGGTTCTGGTGACACTAACCTATCTATCTGTAGGGCTGGGGTGATCTGCTAGTTCTGGTGACACTAACCTATCTATCTGCAGGGCTGGGGTGATATGCTGGGTCTGGTGACACTAACCTATCTATCTGCAGGGCTGGGGTGATATGCTGGATCTGGTGACTCTAGCCTATCTATCTGCAGGGCTGGGGTGATATGCTGGGTCTGGTGACACTAACCTATCTATCTGCAGGTCTGGGGTGATATACTGGATTCTGGTGACACTAACCTATCTATCTGCAGGGCTGGGGTGATATACTGGATTCTGGTGACACTAACCTATCTATCTGCAGGGCTGGGGTGATATGCTGGTTCTGGTGACACTAACCTATCTATCTGCAGGGCTGGGGTGATATGCTGGTTCTGGTGACACTAACCTGTCTATCTGCAGGGCTGGGGTGATATGCTGGGTCTGGTGACACTAACCTATCTACCTGCAGGGCTGGGTGATATACTGGATTCTGGTGACACTAACCTATCTATCTGCAGGGCTGGGGTGATATACTGGGTCTGGTGACACTAACCTATCTATCTGCCGGGCTGGGGTGATATGCTGGGTCTGGTGACACTAACCTATCTATCTGCAGGACTGGGGTGATATACTGGATTCTGGTGACACTAACCTATCTATCTGCAGGGCTGGGGTGATATGCTGGTTCTGGTGACACTAACCTATCTATCTGCAGGGCTGGGGTGATATGCTGGTTCTGGTGACACTAACCTATCTATATGCAGGGCTGGGGTGATATGCTGGTTCTGGTGACAGTAACCTATCTATCTGCAGGGCTGGGGTGATATACTGGATTCTGGTGACACTAACCTATCTATCTGCAGGGCTGGGGTGATATGCTGGTTCTGGTGACACTAACCTATCTATCTGCAGGGCTGGGGTGATATGCTGGTTCTGGTGACACTAACCTATCTATCTGCAGGGCTGGGGTGATATACTGGATTATGGTGACACTAACCTATCTATCTGCAGGACTGGGGTGATATGCTGGTTCTGGTGACACTAACCTATCTATCTGCAGGGCTGGGTGATATACTGGATTATGGTGACACTAACCTATCTATCTGCAGGGCTGGGGTGATATGCTGGTTCTGGTGACACTAACCTATCTATCTGCAGGGCTGGGGTGATATGCTGGTTCTGGTGACACTAACCTATCTATCTGCAGGACTGGGGTGATATGCTGGGGTCTGGTGACACTAACCTATCTATCTGCAGGGCTGGGGTGATATGCTGTTTCTGGTGACACTAACCTATCTATCTGCAGGGCTGGGGTGATATGCTGGTTCTGGTGACTATAACCTATCTATCTGCAGGGCTGGGCTGATATGCTGGTTCTGGTGACAATAACCTATCTATCTGTAGGGCTGGGGTGATCTGCTAGTTCTGGTGACACTAACCTATCTATCTGCAGGGCTGGGGTGATATGCTGGATCTGGTGACACTAGCCTATCTATCTGCAGGGCTGGGGTGATATGCTGGGTCTGGTGACACTAACCTATCTATCTGCAGGTCTGGGGTGATATACTGGATTCTGGTGACACTAACCTATCTATCTGCAGGGCTGGGGTGATATGCTGGTTCTGGTGACACTAACCTATCTATCTGCAGGGCTGGGGTGATATGCTGGTTCTGGTGACACTAACCTATCTATCTGCAGGGCTGGGGTGATATGCTGGGGTCTGGTGA
This sequence comes from Leptodactylus fallax, assembly GCA_947044405.1. Classification (NCBI taxonomy): domain Eukaryota; kingdom Metazoa; phylum Chordata; class Amphibia; order Anura; family Leptodactylidae; genus Leptodactylus; species Leptodactylus fallax. The sequence continues at coordinate 2,002,996 of CAMRHE010000332.1, read as the reverse complement.
CACTAACCTATCTATCTGCAGGGCTGGGGTGATATACTGGATTCTGGTGACCCTAACCTATCTATCTGCAGGGCTGGGTGATATGCTGGTTCTGGTGACACTAACCTATCTATCTGAAGGACTGGGGTGATATGCTGGGGTCTGGTGACACTAACCTATCTATCTGCAGGGCTGGGGTGATATGCTGGTTCTGGTGACACTAACCTATCTATCTGCAGGGCTGGGGTGATATGCTGGTTCTGGTGACTATAAGCTATCTATCTGCAGGGCTGGGCTGATATGCTGGTTCTGGTGACACTAACCTATCTATCTGTAGGGCTGGGGTGATCTGCTAGTTCTGGTGACACTAACCTATCTATCTGCAGGGCTGGGGTGATATGCTGGGTCTGGTGACACTAACCTATCTATCTGCAGGGCTGGGGTGATATGCTGGATCTGGTGACACTAGCCTATCTATCTGCAGGGCTGGGGTGATATGCTGGGTCTGGTGACACTAACCTATCTATCTGCAGGTCTGGGGTGATATACTGGATTCTGGTGACACTAACCTATCTATCTGCAGGGCTGGGGTGATATGCTGGTTCTGGTGACACTAACCTATCTATCTGCAGAGCTGGGTGATATACTGGATTATGGTGACACTAACCTATTTATCTGCAGGGCTGGGGTGATATGCTGGTTCTGGTGACACTAACCTATCTATCTGCAGGCTGGGGTGATATGCTGGGTCTGGTGACACTAACCTATCTATCTGCAGGGCTGGGTGATATACTGGATTCTGGTGACACTAACCTATCTATCTGCAGGGCTGGGGTGATATGCTGGGTCTGGTGACACTAACCTATCTATCTGCAGGTCTGGGGTGATATAATGGATTCTGGTGACACTAACCTATCTATCTGCAGGGCTGGGGTGATATGCTGGTTCTGGTGACACTAACCTATCTATCTGCAGGGCTGGGGTGATATGCTGGTTCTGGTGACACTAACCTATCTATCTGCAGGGCTGGGGTGATATGCTGGGGTCTGGTGACACTAACCTATCTATCTGCAGGGCTGGGGTGATATACTGGATTCTGGTGACCCTAACCTATCTATCTGCAGGGCTGGGGTGATATGCTGGTTCTGGTGACACTAACCTATCTATCTGCAGGGCTGGGGTGATATGCTGGGGTCTGGTGACACTAACCTATCTATCTGCAGGGCTGGGGTGATATGCTGGTTCTGGTGACACTAACCTATCTATCTGCAGGGCTGGGGTGATATGCTGGTTCTGGTGACACTAACCTATCTATCTGCAGGGCTGGGCTGATATGCTGGTTCTGGTGACACTAACCTATCTATCTGCAGGGCTGGGGTGATCTGCTAGTTCTGGTGACACTAACCTATCTATCTGCAGGGCTGGGGTGATATGCTGGGTCTGGTGACACTAACCTATCTATCTGCAGGGCTGGGGTGATATGCTGGATCTGGTGACACTAGCCTATCTATCTGCAGGGCTGGGGTGATATGCTGGGTCTGGTGACACTAACCTATCTATCTGCAGGTCTGGGGTGATATACTGGATTCTGGTGACACTAACCTATCTATCTGCAGGGCTGGGGTGATATGCTGGTTCTGGTGACACTAACCTATCTATCTGCAGGGCTGGGGTGATATGCTGGGTCTGGTGACACTAACCTATCTATCTGCAGGGCTGGGGTGATATACTGGATTCTGGTGACACTAACCTATCTATCTGCAGGGCTGGGGTGATATGCTGGATTCTGGTGACACTAACCTATCTATCTGCAGGGCTGGGGTGATATGCTGGTTCTGGTGACACTAACCTATCTATCTGCAGGGCTGGGGTGATATGCTGGTTCTGGTGACACTAACCTATCTATCTGCAGGGCTGGGGTGATATGCTGGGTCTGGTGACACTAACCTATCTATCTGCAGGGCTGGGGTGATATGCTGGATTCTGGTGACACTAACCTATCTATCTGCAGGGCTGGGGTGATATGCTGGTTCTGGTGACACTAACCTATCTATCTGCAGGGCTGGGGTGATATGCTGGATTCTGGTGACACTAACCTATCTATCTGCAGGGCTGGGGTGATATGCTGGTTCTGGTGACACTAACCTATCTATCTGCAGGGCTGGGGTGATATGCTGGTTCTGGTGACACTAACCTATCTATCTGCAGGGCTGGGGTGATATGCTGGTTCTGGTGACACTAACCTATCTATCTGCAGGGCTGGGGTGATATGCTGGTTCTGGTGACACTAACCTATCTATCTGCAGGGCTGGGGTGATATGCTGGATTCTGGTGACACTAACCTATCTATCTGCAGGGCTGGGGTGATATGCTGGTTCTGGTGACACTAACCTATCTATCTGCAGGGCTGGGGTGATATGCTGGATTCTGGTGACACTAACCTATCTATCTGCAGGGCTGGGGTGATATGCTGGTTCTGGTGACACTAACCTATCTATCTGCAGGGCTGGGGTGATATGCTGGTTCTGGTGACACTAACCTATCTATCTGCAGGGCTGGGGTGATATGCTGGTTCTGGTGACACTAACCTATCTATCTGCAGGGCTGGGGTGATATGCTGGTTCTGGTGACACTAACCTATCTATCTGCAGGGCTGGGGTGATATGCTGGTTCTGGTGACACTAACCTATCTATCTGCAGGGCTGGGGTGATATGCTGGGGTCTGGTGACACTAACCTATCTATCTGCAGGGCTGGGGTGATATGCTGGTTCTGGTGACACTAACCTATCTATCTGCAGGGCTGGGGTGATATGCTGGTTCTGGTGACACTAACCTATCTATCTGCAGGGCTGGGGTGATATGCTGGTTCTGGTGACACTAACCTATCTATCTGCAGGGCTGGGGTGATATGCTGGTTCTGGTGACACTAACCTATCTATCTGCAGGGCTGGGGTGATATGCTGGGTCTGGTGACACTAACCTATCTATCTGCAGGGCTGGGGTGATATGCTGGTTCTGGTGACACTAACCTATCTATCTGCAGGGCTGGGGTGATATGCTGGTTCTGGTGACACTAACCTATCTATCTGCAGGGCTGGGGTGATATGCTGGATTCTGGTGACACTAACCTATCTATCTGCAGGGCTGGGGTGATATGCTGGTTCTGGTGACACTAACCTATCTATCTGCAGGGCTGGGGTGATATGCTGGATTCTGGTGACACTAACCTATCTATCTGCAGGGCTGGGGTGATATGCTGGTTCTGGTGACACTAACCTATCTATCTGCAGGGCTGGGGTGATATGCTGGGTCTGGTGACACTAACCTATCTATCTGCAGGGCTGGGGTGATATGCTGGAGTCTGGTGACACTAACCTATCTATCTGCAGGGCTGGGGTGATATGCTGGTTCTGGTGACACTAACCTATCTATCTGCAGGGCTGGGGTGATATGCTGGATTCTGGTGACACTAACCTATCTATCTGCAGGGCTGGGGTGATATGCTGGTTCTGGTGACACTAACCTATCTATCTGCAGGGCTGGGGTGATATGCTGGATTCTGGTGACACTAACCTATCTATCTGCAGGGCTGGGGTGATATGCTGGTTCTGGTGACACTAACCTATCTATCTGCAGGGCTGGGGTGATATGCTGGGTCTCTGGTGACACTAACCTATCTATCTGCAGGGCTGGGGTGATATGCTGGATTCTGGTGACACTAACCTATCTATCTGCAGGGCTGGGGTGATATGCTGGATTCTGGTGACACTAACCTATCTATCTGCAGGGCTGGGGTGATATGCTGGTTCTGGTGACACTAACCTATCTATCTGCAGGGCTGGGGTGATATGCTGGTTCTGGTGACACTAACCTATCTATCTGCAGGGCTGGGGTGATATGCTGGTTCTGGTGACACTAACCTATCTATCTGCAGGGCTGGGGTGATATGCTGGATTCTGGTGACACTAACCTATCTATCTGCAGGGCTGGGGTGATATGCTGGTTCTGGTGACACTAACCTATCTATCTGCAGGGCTGGGGTGATATGCTGGTTCTGGTGACACTAACCTATCTATCTGCAGGGCTGGGGTGATATGCTGGTTCTGGTGACACTAACCTATCTATCTGCAGGGCTGGGGTGATATGCTGGATTCTGGTGACACTAACCTATCTATCTGCAGGGCTGGGGTGATATGCTGGTTCTGGTGACACTAACCTATCTATCTGCAGGGCTGGGGTGATATGCTGGTTCTGGTGACACTAACCTATCTATCTGCAGGGCTGGGGTGATATGCTGGTTCTGGTGACACTAACCTATCTATCTGCAGGGCTGGGGTGATATGCTGGTTCTGGTGACACTAACCTATCTATCTGCAGGGCTGGGGTGATATGCTGGTTCTGGTGACACTAACCTATCTATCTGCAGGGCTGGGGTGATATGCTGGGTCTGGTGACACTAACCTATCTATCTGCAGGGCTGGGGTGATATGCTGGTTCTGGTGACACTAACCTATCTATCTGCAGGGCTGGGGTGATATGCTGGATTCTGGTGACACTAACCTATCTATCTGCAGGGCTGGGGTGATATGCTGGTTCTGGTGACACTAACCTATCTATCTGCAGGGCTGGGGTGATATGCTGGTTCTGGTGACACTAACCTATCTATCTGCAGGGCTGGGGTGATATGCTGGATTCTGGTGACACTAACCTATCTATCTGCAGGGCTGGGGTGATATGCTGGATTCTGGTGACACTAACCTATCTATCTGCAGGGCTGGGGTGATATGCTGGTTCTGGTGACACTAACCTATCTATCTGCAGGGCTGGGGTGATATGCTGGGTCTGGTGACACTAACCTATCTATCTGCAGGGCTGGGGTGATATACTGGATTCTGGTGACACTAACCTATCTATCTGCAGGGCTGGGGTGATATGCTGGTTCTGGTGACACTAACCTATCTATCTGCAGGGCTGGGGTGATATGCTGGTTCTGGTGACACTAACCTATCTATCTGCAGGGCTGGGGTGATATGCTGGTTCTGGTGACACTAACCTATCTATCTGCAGGGCTGGGGTGATATGCTGGTTCTGGTGACACTAACCTATCTATCTGCAGGGCTGGGGTGATATGCTGGATTCTGGTGACACTAACCTATCTATCTGCAGGGCTGGGGTGATATGCTGGTTCTGGTGACACTAACCTATCTATCTGCAGGGCTGGGGTGATATGCTGGTTCTGGTGACACTAACCTATCTATCTGCAGGGCTGGGGTGATATGCTGGATTCTGGTGACACTAACCTATCTATCTGCAGGGCTGGGGTGATATGCTGGTTCTGGTGACACTAACCTATCTATCTGCAGGGCTGGGGTGATATGCTGGATTCTGGTGACACTAACCTATCTATCTGCAGGGCTGGGGTGATATGCTGGTTCTGGTGACACTAACCTATCTATCTGCAGGGCTGGGGTGATATGCTGGGGTCTGGTGACACTAACCTATCTATCTGCAGGGCTGGGGTGATATGCTGGTTCTGGTGACACTAACCTATCTATCTGCAGGGCTGGGGTGATATGCTGGTTCTGGTGACACTAACCTATCTATCTGCAGGGCTGGGGTGATATGCTGGATTCTGGTGACACTAACCTATCTATCTGCAGGGCTGGGGTGATATGCTGGTTCTGGTGACACTAACCTATCTATCTGCAGGGCTGGGGTGATATGCTGGTTCTGGTGACACTAACCTATCTATCTGCAGGGCTGGGGTGATATGCTGGGTCTGGTGACACTAACCTATCTATCTGCAGGGCTGGGGTGATATGCTGGATTCTGGTGACACTAACCTATCTATCTGCAGGGCTGGGGTGATATGCTGGTTCTGGTGACACTAACCTATCTATCTGCAGGGCTGGGGTGATATGCTGGTTCTGGTGACACTAACCTATCTATCTGCAGGGCTGGGGTGATATGCTGGTTCTGGTGACACTAACCTATCTATCTGCAGGGCTGGGGTGATATGCTGGTTCTGGTGACACTAACCTATCTATCTGCAGGGCTGGGGTGATATGCTGGTTCTGGTGACACTAACCTATCTATCTGCAGGGCTGGGGTGATATGCTGGGTCTGGTGACACTAACCTATCTATCTGCAGGGCTGGGGTGATATGCTGGATTCTGGTGACACTAACCTATCTATCTGCAGGGCTGGGGTGATATGCTGGTTCTGGTGACACTAACCTATCTATCTGCAGGGCTGGGGTGATATGCTGGTTCTGGTGACACTAACCTATCTATCTGCAGGGCTGGGGTGATATGCTGGTTCTGGTGACACTAACCTATCTATCTGCAGGGCTGGGGTGATATGCTGGGTCTGGTGACACTAACCTATCTATCTGCAGGGCTGGGGTGATATGCTGGATTCTGGTGACACTAACCTATCTATCTGCAGGGCTGGGGTGATATGCTGGTTCTGGTGACACTAACCTATCTATCTGCAGGGCTGGGGTGATATGCTGGATTCTGGTGACACTAACCTATCTATCTGCAGGGCTGGGGTGATATGCTGGTTCTGGTGACACTAACCTATCTATCTGCAGGGCTGGGGTGATATGCTGGGTCTGGTGACACTAACCTATCTATCTGCAGGGCTGGGGTGATATGCTGGGTCTGGTGACACTAACCTATCTATCTGCAGGGCTGGGGTGATATACTGGATTCTGGTGACACTAACCTATCTATCTGCAGGGCTGGGGTGATATGCTGGTTCTGGTGACACTAACCTATCTATCTGCAGGGCTGGGGTGATATGCTGGTTCTGGTGACACTAACCTATCTATCTGCAGGGCTGGGGTGATATGCTGGTTCTGGTGACACTAACCTATCTATCTGCAGGGCTGGGGTGATATGCTGGATTCTGGTGACACTAACCTATCTATCTGCAGGGCTGGGGTGATATGCTGGTTCTGGTGACACTAACCTATCTATCTGCAGGGCTGGGGTGATATGCTGGTTCTGGTGACACTAACCTATCTATCTGCAGGGCTGGGGTGATATGCTGGTTCTGGTGACACTAACCTATCTATCTGCAGGGCTGGGGTGATATGCTGGTTCTGGTGACACTAACCTATCTATCTGCAGGGCTGGGGTGATATGCTGGTTCTGGTGACACTAACCTATCTATCTGCAGGGCTGGGGTGATATGCTGGTTCTGGTGACACTAACCTATCTATCTGCAGGGCTGGGGTGATATGCTGGATCTGGTGACACTAACCTATCTATCTGCAGGGCTGGGGTGATATGCTGGGTCTGGTGACACTAACCTATCTATCTGCAGGGCTGGGGTGATATGCTGGATTCTGGTGACACTAACCTATCTATCTGCAGGGCTGGGGTGATATGCTGGTTCTGGTGACACTAACCTATCTATCTGCAGGGCTGGGGTGATATGCTGGTTCTGGTGACACTAACCTATCTATCTGCAGGGCTGGGGTGATATGCTGGTTCTGGTGACACTAACCTATCTATCTGCAGGGCTGGGGTGATATGCTGGATTCTGGTGACACTAACCTATCTATCTGCAGGGCTGGGGTGATATGCTGGTTCTGGTGACACTAACCTATCTATCTGCAGGGCTGGGGTGATATGCTGGGTCTGGTGACACTAACCTATCTATCTGCAGGGCTGGGGTGATATGCTGGTTCTGGTGACACTAACCTATCTATCTGCAGGGCTGGGGTGATATGCTGGTTCTGGTGACACTAACCTATCTATCTGCAGGGCTGGGGTGATATGCTGGTTCTGGTGACACTAACCTATCTATCTGCAGGGCTGGGGTGATATGCTGGTTCTGGTGACACTAACCTATCTATCTGCAGGGCTGGGGTGATATGCTGGGTCTGGTGACACTAACCTATCTATCTGCAGGGCTGGGGTGATATGCTGGATCTGGTGACACTAACCTATCTATCTGCAGGGCTGGGGTGATATGCTGGGTCTGGTGACACTAACCTATCTATCTGCAGGGCTGGGGTGATATGCTGGATTCTGGTGACACTAACCTATCTATCTGCAGGGCTGGGGTGATATGCTGGTTCTGGTGACACTAACCTATCTATCTGCAGGGCTGGGGTGATATGCTGGATTCTGGTGACACTAACCTATCTATCTGCAGGGCTGGGGTGATATGCTGGTTCTGGTGACACTAACCTATCTATCTGCAGGGCTGGGGTGATATGCTGGTTCTGGTGACACTAACCTATCTATCTGCAGGGCTGGGGTGATATGCTGGATTCTGGTGACACTAACCTATCTATCTGCAGGGCTGGGGTGATATGCTGGGTCTGGTGACACTAACCTATCTATCTGCAGGGCTGGGGTGATATGCTGGGTTCTGGTGACACTAACCTATCTATCTGCAGGGCTGGGGTGATATGCTGGTTCTGGTGACACTAACCTATCTATCTGCAGGGCTGGGGTGATATGCTGGATTCTGGTGACACTAACCTATCTATCTGCAGGGCTGGGGTGATATGCTGGTTCTGGTGACACTAACCTATCTATCTGCAGGGCTGGGGTGATATGCTGGTTCTGGTGACACTAACCTATCTATCTGCAGGGCTGGGGTGATATGCTGGTTCTGGTGACACTAACCTATCTATCTGCAGGGCTGGGGTGATATGCTGGATTCTGGTGACACTAACCTATCTATCTGCAGGGCTGGGGTGATATGCTGGTTCTGGTGACACTAACCTATCTATCTGCAGGGCTGGGGTGATATGCTGGTTCTGGTGACACTAACCTATCTATCTGCAGGGCTGGGGTGATATGCTGGTTCTGGTGACACTAACCTATCTATCTGCAGGGCTGGGGTGATATGCTGGTTCTGGTGACACTAACCTATCTATCTGCAGGGCTGGGGTGATATGCTGGGTCTGGTGACACTAACCTATCTATCTGCAGGGCTGGGGTGATATGCTGGATCTGGTGACACTAGCCTATCTATCTGCAGGGCTGGGGTGATATGCTGGGTCTGGTGACACTAACCTATCTATCTGCAGGGCTGGGGTGATATGCTGGATTCTGGTGACACTAACCTATCTATCTGCAGGGCTGGGGTGATATGCTGGATTCTGGTGACACTAACCTATCTATCTGCAGGGCTGGGGTGATATGCTGGTTCTGGTGACACTAACCTATCTATCTGCAGGGCTGGGGTGATATGCTGGTTCTGGTGACACTAACCTATCTATCTGCAGGGCTGGGGTGATATGCTGGGTCTGGTGACACTAACCTATCTATCTGCAGGGCTGGGGTGATATGCTGGATTCTGGTGACACTAACCTATCTATCTGCAGGGCTGGGGTGATATGCTGGGTCTGGTGACACTAACCTATCTATCTGCAGGGCTGGGGTGATATGCTGGGTCTGGTGACACTAACCTATCTATCTGCAGGGCTGGGGTGATATGCTGGATTCTGGTGACACTAACCTATCTATCTGCAGGGCTGGGGTGATATGCTGGTTCTGGTGACACTAACCTATCTATCTGCAGGGCTGGGGTGATATGCTGGTTCTGGTGACACTAACCTATCTATCTGCAGGGCTGGGGTGATATGCTGGTTCTGGTGACACTAACCTATCTATCTGCAGGGCTGGGGTGATATGCTGGATTCTGGTGACACTAACCTATCTATCTGCAGGGCTGGGGTGATATGCTGGTTCTGGTGACACTAACCTATCTATCTGCAGGGCTGGGGTGATATGCTGGTTCTGGTGACACTAACCTATCTATCTGCAGGGCTGGGGTGATATGCTGGATTCTGGTGACACTAACCTATCTATCTGCAGGGCTGGGGTGATATGCTGGTTCTGGTGACACTAACCTATCTATCTGCAGGGCTGGGGTGATATGCTGGATTCTGGTGACACTAACCTATCTATCTGCAGGGCTGGGGTGATATGCTGGTTCTGGTGACACTAACCTATCTATCTGCAGGGCTGGGGTGATATGCTGGTTCTGGTGACACTAACCTATCTATCTGCAGGGCTGGGGTGATATGCTGGTTCTGGTGACACTAACCTATCTATCTGCAGGGCTGGGGTGATATGCTGGTTCTGGTGACACTAACCTATCTATCTGCAGGGCTGGGGTGATATGCTGGTTCTGGTGACACTAACCTATCTATCTGCAGGGCTGGGGTGATATGCTGGTTCTGGTGACACTAACCTATCTATCTGCAGGGCTGGGGTGATATGCTGGTTCTGGTGACACTAACCTATCTATCTGCAGGGCTGGGGTGATATGCTGGTTCTGGTGACACTAACCTATCTATCTGCAGGGCTGGGGTGATATGCTGGGTCTGGTGACACTAACCTATCTATCTGCAGGGCTGGGGTGATATGCTGGATTCTGGTGACACTAACCTATCTATCTGCAGGGCTGGGGTGATATGCTGGGTCTGGTGACACTAACCTATCTATCTGCAGGGCTGGGGTGATATGCTGGTTCTGGTGACACTAACCTATCTATCTGCAGGGCTGGGGTGATATGCTGGTTCTGGTGACACTAACCTATCTATCTGCAGGGCTGGGGTGATATGCTGGTTCTGGTGACACTAACCTATCTATCTGCAGGGCTGGGGTGATATGCTGGGTCTGGTGACACTAACCTATCTATCTGCAGGGCTGGGGTGATATGCTGGATTCTGGTGACACTAACCTATCTATCTGCAGGGCTGGGGTGATATGCTGGTTCTGGTGACACTAACCTATCTATCTGCAGGGCTGGGGTGATATGCTGGGGTCTGGTGACACTAACCTATCTATCTGCAGGGCTGGGGTGATATGCTGGTTCTGGTGACACTAACCTATCTATCTGCAGGGCTGGGGTGATATGCTGGTTCTGGTGACACTAACCTATCTATCTGCAGGGCTGGGGTGATATGCTGGTTCTGGTGACACTAACCTATCTATCTGCAGGGCTGGGGTGATATGCTGGTTCTGGTGACACTAACCTATCTATCTGCAGGGCTGGGGTGATATGCTGGTTCTGGTGACACTAACCTATCTATCTGCAGGGCTGGGGTGATATGCTGGGTCTGGTGACACTAACCTATCTATCTGCAGGGCTGGGGTGATATGCTGGATCTGGTGACACTAACCTATCTATCTGCAGGGCTGGGGTGATATGCTGGGTCTGGTGACACTAACCTATCTATCTGCAGGGCTGGGGTGATATACTGGATTCTGGTGACACTAACCTATCTATCTGCAGGGCTGGGGTGATATGCTGGTTCTGGTGACACTAACCTATCTATCTGCAGGGCTGGGGTGATATGCTGGATTCTGGTGACACTAACCTATCTATCTGCAGGGCTGGGGTGATATGCTGGTTCTGGTGACACTAACCTATCTATCTGCAGGGCTGGGGTGATATGCTGGATTCTGGTGACACTAACCTATCTATCTGCAGGGCTGGGGTGATATGCTGGATTCTGGTGACACTAACCTATCTATCTGCAGGGCTGGGGTGATATGCTGGTTCTGGTGACACTAACCTATCTATCTGCAGGGCTGGGGTGATATGCTGGGTCTGGTGACACTAACCTATCTATCTGCAGGGCTGGGGTGATATGCTGGATTCTGGTGACACTAACCTATCTATCTGCAGGGCTGGGGTGATATGCTGGTTCTGGTGACACTAACCTATCTATCTGCAGGGCTGGGGTGATATGCTGGTTCTGGTGACACTAACCTATCTATCTGCAGGGCTGGGGTGATATGCTGGTTCTGGTGACACTAACCTATCTATCTGCAGGGCTGGGGTGATATGCTGGTTCTGGTGACACTAACCTATCTATCTGCAGGGCTGGGGTGATATGCTGGTTCTGGTGACACTAACCTATCTATCTGCAGGGCTGGGGTGATATGCTGGTTCTGGTGACACTAACCTATCTATCTGCAGGGCTGGGGTGATATGCTGGATTCTGGTGACACTAACCTATCTATCTGCAGGGCTGGGGTGATATGCTGGTTCTGGTGACACTAACCTATCTATCTGCAGGGCTGGGGTGATATGCTGGTTCTGGTGACACTAACCTATCTATCTGCAGGGCTGGGGTGATATGCTGGATTCTGGTGACACTAACCTATCTATCTGCAGGGCTGGGGTGATATGCTGGGTCTGGTGACACTAACCTATCTATCTGCAGGGCTGGGGTGATATGCTGGATTCTGGTGACACTAACCTATCTATCTGCAGGGCTGGGGTGATATGCTGGGTCTGGTGACACTAACCTATCTATCTGCAGGGCTGGGGTGATATGCTGGATTCTGGTGACACTAACCTATCTATCTGCAGGGCTGGGGTGATATGCTGGTTCTGGTGACACTAACCTATCTATCTGCAGGGCTGGGGTGATATGCTGGATTCTGGTGACACTAACCTATCTATCTGCAGGGCTGGGGTGATATGCTGGTTCTGGTGACACTAACCTATCTATCTGCAGGGCTGGGGTGATATGCTGGTTCTGGTGACACTAACCTATCTATCTGCAGGGCTGGGGTGATATGCTGGTTCTGGTGACACTAACCTATCTATCTGCAGGGCTGGGGTGATATGCTGGATTCTGGTGACACTAACCTATCTATCTGCAGGGCTGGGGTGATATGCTGGTTCTGGTGACACTAACCTATCTATCTGCAGGGCTGGGGTGATATGCTGGTTCTGGTGACACTAACCTATCTATCTGCAGGGCTGGGGTGATATGCTGGTTCTGGTGACAATAACCTATCTATCTGCAGGGCTGGGGTGATATGCTGGTTCTGGTGACACTAACCTATCTATCTGCAGGGCTGGGGTGATATGCTGGGTCTGGTGACACTAACCTATCTATCTGCAGGGCTGGGGTGATATGCTGGATCTGGTGACTCTAGCCTATCTATCTGCAGGGCTGGGGTGATATGCTGGGTCTGGTGACACTAACCTATCTATCTGCAGGTCTGGGGTGATATACTGGATTCTGGTGACACTAACCTATCTATCTGCAGGGCTGGGGTGATATACTGGATTCTGGTGACACTAACCTATCTATCTGCAGGGCTGGGGTGATATGCTGGTTCTGGTGACACTAACCTATCTATCTGCAGGGCTGGGGTGATATGCTGGTTCTGGTGACACTAACCTGTCTATCTGCAGGGCTGGGGTGATATGCTGGGTCTGGTGACACTAACCTATCTACCTGCAGGGCTGGGTGATATACTGGATTCTGGTGACACTAACCTATCTATCTGCAGGCTGGGGTGATATACTGGGTCTGGTGACACTAACCTATCTATCTGCCGGGCTGGGGTGATATGCTGGGTCTGGTGACACTAACCTATCTATCTGCAGGACTGGGGTGATATACTGGATTCTGGTGACACTAACCTATCTATCTGCAGGGCTGGGGTGATATGCTGGTTCTGGTGACACTAACCTATCTATCTGCAGGGCTGGGGTGATATGCTGGTTCTGGTGACACTAACCTATCTATATGCAGGGCTGGGGTGATATGCTGGTTCTGGTGACAGTAATCTATCTATCTGCAGGGCTGGGTGATATACTGGATTCTGGTGACACTAACCTATCTATCTGCAGGGCTGGGGTGATATGCTGGTTCTGGTGACACTAACCTATCTATCTGCAGGGCTGGGGTGATATGCTGGTTCTGGTGACACTAACCTATCTATCTGCAGGGCTGGGTGATATACTGGATTATGGTGACACTAACCTATCTATCTGCAGGACTGGGGTGATATGCTGGTTCTGGTGACACTAACCTATCTATCTGCAGGGCTGGGGTGATATACTGGATTATGGTGACACTAACCTATCTATCTGCAGGGCTGGGGTGATATGCTGGTTCTGGTGACACTAACCTATCTATCTGCAGGCTGGGGTGATATGCTGGTTCTGGTGACACTAACCTATCTATCTGCAGGACTGGGGTGATATGCTGGGGTCTGGTGACACTAACCTATCTATCTGCAGGGCTGGGGTGATATGCTGTTTCTGGTGACACTAACCTATCTATCTGCAGGGCTGGGGTGATATGCTGGTTCTGGTGACTATAACCTATCTATCTGCAGGGCTGGGCTGATATGCTGGTTCTGGTGACAATAACCTATCTATCTGTAGGGCTGGGGTGATCTGCTAGTTCTGGTGACACTAACCTATCTATCTGCAGGGCTGGGGTGATATGCTGGATCTGGTGACACTAGCCTATCTATCTGCAGGGCTGGGGTGATATGCTGGGTCTGGTGACACTAACCTATCTATCTGCAGGTCTGGGGTGATATACTGGATTCTGGTGACACTAACCTATCTATCTGCAGGGCTGGGGTGATATGCTGGTTCTGGTGACACTAACCTATCTATCTGCAGGGCTGGGGTGATATGCTGGTTCTGGTGACACTAACCTATCTATCTGCAGGGCTGGGGTGATATGCTGGGGTCTGGTGACACTAACCTATCTATCTGCAGGGCTGGGGTGATATACTGGATTCTGGTGACCCTAACCTATCTATCTGCAGGGCTGGGTGATATGCTGGTTCTGGTGACACTAACCTATCTATCTGAAGGACTGGGGTGATATGCTGGGGTCTGGTGACACTAACCTATCTATCTGCAGGGCTGGGGTGATATGCTGGTTCTGGTGACACTAACCTATCTATCTGCAGGGCTGGGGTGATATGCTGGTTCTGGTGACTATAAGCTATCTATCTGCAGGGCTGGGCTGATATGCTGGTTCTGGTGACACTAACCTATCTATCTGTAGGGCTGGGGTGATCTGCTAGTTCTGGTGACACTAACCTATCTATCTGCAGGGCTGGGGTGATATGCTGGGTCTGGTGACACTAACCTATCTATCTGCAAGGCTGGGGTGATATGCTGGATCTGGTGACACTAGCCTATCTATCTGCAGGGCTGGGGTGATATGCTGGGTCTGGTGACACTAACCTATCTATCTGCAGGTCTGGGGTGATATACTGGATTCTGGTGACACTAACCTATCTATCTGCAGGGCTGGGTGATATGCTGGTTCTGGTGACACTAACCTATCTATCTGCAGAGCTGGGGTGATATACTGGATTATGGTGACACTAACCTATTTATCTGCAGGGCTGGGGTGATATGCTGGTTCTGGTGACACTAACCTATCTATCTGCAGGCTGGGGTGATATGCTGGGTCTGGTGACACTAACCTATCTATCTGCAGGGCTGGGTGATATACTGGATTCTGGTGACACTAACCTATCTATCTGCAGGGCTGGGGTGATATGCTGGGTCTGGTGACACTAACCTATCTATCTGCAGGTCTGGGGTGATATAATGGATTCTGGTGACACTAACCTATCTATCTGCAGGGCTGGGGTGATATGCTGGTTCTGGTGACACTAACCTATCTATCTGCAGGGCTGGGGTGATATGCTGGTTCTGGTGACACTAACCTATCTATCTGCAGGGCTGGGGTGATATGCTGGGGTCTGGTGACACTAACCTATCTATCTGCAGGGCTGGGGTGATATACTGGATTCTGGTGACCCTAACCTATCTATCTGCAGGGCTGGGTGATATGCTGGTTCTGGTGACACTAACCTATCTATCTGAAGGACTGGGGTGATATGCTGGGGTCTGGTGACACTAACCTATCTATCTGCAGGGCTGGGGTGATATGCTGGTTCTGGTGACACTAACCTATCTATCTGCAGGGCTGGGGTGATATGCTGGTTCTGGTGACTATAAGCTATCTATCTGCAGGGCTGGGCTGATATGCTGGTTCTGGTGACACTAACCTATCTATCTGTAGGGCTGGGGTGATCTGCTAGTTCTGGTGACACTAACCTATCTATCTGCAGGGCTGGGGTGATATGCTGGGTCTGGTGACACTAACCTATCTATCTGCAGGGCTGGGGTGATATGCTGGATCTGGTGACACTAGCCTATCTATCTACAGGGCTGGGGTGATATGCTGGGTCTGGTGACACTAACCTATCTATCTGCAGGTCTGGGGTGATATACTGGATTCTGGTGACACTAACCTATCTATCTGCAGGGCTGGGGTGATATGCTGGTTCTGGTGACACTAACCTATCTATCTGCAGGGCTGGGGTGATATGCTGGGTCTGGTGACACTAACCTATCTATCTGCAGGGCTGGGGTGATATACTGGATTCTGGTGACACTAACCTATCTATCTGCAGGGCTGGGGTGATATACTGGATTCTGGTGACACTAACCTATCTATCTGCAGGGCTGGGGTGATATGCTGGTTCTGGTGACACTAACCTATCTATCTGCAGGGCTGGGGTGATATGCTGGTTCTGGTGACACTAACCTATCTATCTGCAGGGCTGGGGTGATATGCTGGATTCTGGTGACACTAACCTATCTATCTGCAGGGCTGGGGTGATATGCTGGTTCTGGTGACACTAACCTATCTATCTGCAGGGCTGGGGTGATATGCTGGATTCTGGTGACACTAACCTATCTATCTGCAGGGCTGGGGTGATATGCTGGTTCTGGTGACACTAACCTATCTATCTGCAGGGCTGGGGTGATATGCTGGTTCTGGTGACACTAACCTATCTATCTGCAGGGCTGGGGTGATATGCTGGTTCTGGTGACACTAACCTATCTATCTGCAGGGCTGGGGTGATATGCTGGTTCTGGTGACACTAACCTATCTATCTGCAGGGCTGGGGTGATATGCTGGGGTCTGGTGACACTAACCTATCTATCTGCAGGGCTGGGGTGATATGCTGGATTCTGGTGACCCTAACCTATCTATCTGCAGGGCTGGGGTGATATGCTGGTTCTGGTGACACTAACCTATCTATCTGCAGGGCTGGGGTGATATGCTGGATTATGGTGACACTAACTTATCTATCTGCAGGGCTGGGGTGATATGCTGGTTCTGGTGACACTAACCTATCTATCTGCAGGGCTGGGGTGATATGCTGGTTCTGGTGACACTAACCTATCTATCTGCAGGGCTGGGGTGATATGCTGGTTCTGGTGACACTAACCTATCTATCTGCAGGGCTGGGGTGACCTGCTAGGTTCTGGTGACACTAACCTATCTATCTGCAGGGCTGGGGTGATATGCTGGATCTGGTGACACTAGCCTATCTATCTGCAGGGCTGGGGTGATATGCTGGGTCTGGTGACACTAACCTATCTATCTGCAGGTCTGGGGTGATATACTGGATTCTGGTGACACTAACCTATCTATCTGCAGGGCTGGGGTGATATGCTGGTTCTGGTGACACTAACCTATCTATCTGCAGGGCTGGGGTGATATGCTGGTTCTGGTGACACTAACCTATCTATCTGCAGGGCTGGGGTGATATGCTGGGGTCTGGTGACACTAACCTATCTATCTGCAGGGCTGGGGTGATATACTGGATTCTGGTGACCCTAACCTATCTATCTGCAGGGCTGGGTGATATGCTGGTTCTGGTGACACTAACCTATCTATCTGAAGGACTGGGGTGATATGCTGGGGTCTGGTGACACTAACCTATCTATCTGCAGGGCTGGGGTGATATGCTGGTTCTGGTGACACTAACCTATCTATCTGCAGGGCTGGGGTGATATGCTGGTTCTGGTGACTATAAGCTATCTATCTGCAGGGCTGGGCTGATATGCTGGTTCTGGTGACACTAACCTATCTATCTGTAGGGCTGGGGTGATCTGCTAGTTCTGGTGACACTAACCTATCTATCTGCAGGGCTGGGGTGATATGCTGGGTCTGGTGACACTAACCTATCTATCTGCAGGGCTGGGGTGATATGCTGGATCTGGTGACACTAGCCTATCTATCTGCAGGGCTGGGGTGATATGCTGGGTCTGGTGACACTAACCTATCTATCTGCAGGTCTGGGGTGATATACTGGATTCTGGTGACACTAACCTATCTATCTGCAGGGCTGGGGTGATATGCTGGTTCTGGTGACACTAACCTATCTATCTGCAGGGCTGGGGTGATATGCTGGATTATGGTGACACTAACCTATTTATCTGCAGGGCTGGGGTGATATGCTGGTTCTGGTGACACTAACCTATCTATCTGCAGGGCTGGGGTGATATGCTGGGTCTGGTGACACTAACCTATCTATCTGCAGGGCTGGGGTGATATACTGGATTCTGGTGACACTAACCTATCTATCTGCAGGGCTGGGGTGATATGCTGGGTCTGGTGACACTAACCTATCTATCTGCAGGTCTGGGGTGATATACTGGATTCTGGTGACACTAACCTATCTATCTGCAGGGCTGGGGTGATATGCTGGTTCTGGTGACACTAACCTATCTATCTGCAGGGCTGGGGTGATATGCTGGATTCTGGTGACACTAACCTATCTATCTGCAGGGCTGGGGTGATATGCTGGTTCTGGTGACACTAACCTATCTATCTGCAGGGCTGGGGTGATATGCTGGTTCTGGTGACACTAACCTATCTATCTGCAGGGCTGGGGTGATATGCTGGTTCTGGTGACACTAACCTATCTATCTGCAGGG
Organism: Leptodactylus fallax; assembly: GCA_947044405.1. Classification (NCBI taxonomy): domain Eukaryota; kingdom Metazoa; phylum Chordata; class Amphibia; order Anura; family Leptodactylidae; genus Leptodactylus; species Leptodactylus fallax. The sequence goes on along the minus strand of CAMRHE010000332.1, from coordinate 1,984,455 downwards.
CTGGGGTGATATGCTGGGTTCTGGTGACACTAACCTATCTATCTGCAGGGCTGGGGTGATATGCTGGTTCTGGTGACACTAACCTATCTATCTGCAGGGCTGGGGTGATATGCTGGTTCTGGTGACACTAACCTATCTATCTGCAGGGCTGGGGTGATATGCTGGCTGGGTGGGCTGATATGCTGGTTCTGGTGACAATAACCTATCTATCTGTAGGGCTGGGGTGATCTGCTGGTTCTGGTGACACTAACCTATCTATCTGCAGGGCTGGGGTGATATGCTGGGTCTGGTGACACTAACCTATCTATCTGCAGGGCTGGGGTGATATGCTGGATCTGGTGACACTAGCCTATCTATCTGCAGGGCTGGGGTGATATGCTGGGTCTGGTGACACTAACCTATCTATCTGCAGGTCTGGGGTGATATGCTGGATTCTGGTGACACTAACCTATCTATCTGCAGGGCTGGGGTGATATGCTGGATTCTGGTGACACTAACCTATCTATCTGCAGGGCTGGGGTGATATGCTGGTTCTGGTGACACTAACCTATCTATCTGCAGGGCTGGGGTGATATGCTGGTTCTGGTGACACTAACCTATCTATCTGCAGGGCTGGGGTGATATGCTGGGTCTGGTGACACTAACCTATCTATCTGCAGGGCTGGGGTGATATACTGGATTCTGGTGACACTAACCTATCTATCTGCAGGGCTGGGGTGATATGCTGGGTCTGGTGACACTAACCTATCTATCTGCAGGGCTGGGGTGATATGCTGGGTCTGGTGACACTAACCTATCTATCTGCAGGGCTGGGGTGATATGCTGGATTCTGGTGACACTAACCTATCTATCTGCAGGGCTGGGGTGATATGCTGGTTCTGGTGACACTAACCTATCTATCTGCAGGGCTGGGGTGATATGCTGGTTCTGGTGACACTAACCTATCTATCTGCAGGGCTGGGGTGATATGCTGGTTCTGGTGACACTAACCTATCTATCTGCAGGGCTGGGGTGATATGCTGGATTCTGGTGACACTAACCTATCTATCTGCAGGGCTGGGGTGATATGCTGGTTCTGGTGACACTAACCTATCTATCTGCAGGGCTGGGGTGATATGCTGGTTCTGGTGACACTAACCTATCTATCTGCAGGGCTGGGGTGATATCTGGGTCTGGTGACACTAACCTATCTATCTGCAGGGCTGGGGTGATATGCTGGTTCTGGTGACACTAACCTATCTATCTGCAGGGCTGGGGTGATATGCTGGTCTGGTGACACTAACCTATCTATCTGCAGGGCTGGGGTGATATGCTGGTTCTGGTGACACTAACCTATCTATCTGCAGGGCTGGGGTGATATGCTGGTTCTGGTGACACTAACCTATCTATCTGCAGGGCTGGGGTGATATGCTGGTTCTGGTGACACTAACCTATCTATCTGCAGGGCTGGGGTGATATGCTGGTTCTGGTGACACTAACCTATCTATCTGCAGGGCTGGGGTGATATGCTGGTTCTGGTGACACTAACCTATCTATCTGCAGGGCTGGGGTGATATGCTGGTTCTGGTGACACTAACCTATCTATCTGCAGGGCTGGGGTGATATGCTGGTCTGGTGACACTAACCTATCTATCTGCAGGGCTGGGGTGATATGCTGGGTCTGGTGACACTAACCTATCTATCTGCAGGGCTGGGGTGATATGCTGGTCTGGTGACACTAACCTATCTATCTGCAGGGCTGGGGTGATATGCTGGTTCTGGTGACACTAACCTATCTATCTGCAGGGCTGGGGTGATATGCTGGTTCTGGTGACACTAACCTATCTATCTGCAGGGCTGGGGTGATATGCTGGTTCTGGTGACACTAACCTATCTATCTGCAGGGCTGGGGTGATATGCTGGGTCTGGTGACACTAACCTATCTATCTGCAGGGCTGGGGTGATATGCTGGTCTGGTGACACTAACCTATCTATCTGCAGGGCTGGGGTGATATGCTGGGTCTGGTGACACTAACCTATCTATCTGCAGGGCTGGGGTGATATGCTGGGTCTGGTGACACTAACCTATCTATCTGCAGGGCTGGGGTGATATGCTGGTTCTGGTGACACTAACCTATCTATCTGCAGGGCTGGGGTGATATGCTGGTTCTGGTGACACTAACCTATCTATCTGCAGGGCTGGGGTGATATGCTGGTTCTGGTGACACTAACCTATCTATCTGCAGGGCTGGGGTGATATGCTGGTTCTGGTGACACTAACCTATCTATCTGCAGGGCTGGGGTGATATGCTGGATTCTGGTGACACTAACCTATCTATCTGCAGGGCTGGGGTGATATGCTGGTTCTGGTGACACTAACCTATCTATCTGCAGGGCTGGGGTGATATGCTGGTTCTGGTGACACTAACCTATCTATCTGCAGGGCTGGGGTGATATGCTGGATTCTGGTGACACTAACCTATCTATCTGCAGGGCTGGGGTGATATGCTGGTTCTGGTGACACTAACCTATCTATCTGCAGGGCTGGGGTGATATACTGGATTCTGGTGACACTAACCTATCTATCTGCAGGGCTGGGGTGATATGCTGGTTCTGGTGACACTAACCTATCTATCTGCAGGGCTGGGGTGATATGCTGGTTCTGGTGACACTAACCTATCTATCTGCAGGGCTGGGGTGATATGCTGGGGTCTGGTGACACTAACCTATCTATCTGCAGGGCTGGGGTGATATGCTGGTTCTGGTGACACTAACCTATCTATCTGCAGGGCTGGGGTGATATGCTGGTTCTGGTGACACTAACCTATCTATCTGCAGGGCTGGGGTGATATGCTGGTTCTGGTGACACTAACCTATCTATCTGCAGGGCTGGGGTGATCTGCTGGTTCTGGTGACACTAACCTATCTATCTGCAGGGCTGGGGTGATATGCTGGATCTGGTGACACTAACCTATCTATCTGCAGGGCTGGGGTGATATGCTGGGTCTGGTGACACTAACCTATCTATCTGCAGGGCTGGGGTGATATGCTGGATTCTGGTGACACTAACCTATCTATCTGCAGGGCTGGGGTGATATGCTGGTTCTGGTGACACTAACCTATCTATCTGCAGGGCTGGGGTGATATGCTGGTTCTGGTGACACTAACCTATCTATCTGCAGGGCTGGGGTGATATGCTGGGGTCTGGTGACACTAACCTATCTATCTGCAGGGCTGGGGTGATATGCTGGATTCTGGTGACACTAACCTATCTATCTGCAGGGCTGGGGTGATATGCTGGTTCTGGTGACACTAACCTATCTATCTGCAGGGCTGGGGTGATATGCTGGGGTCTGGTGACACTAACCTATCTATCTGCAGGGCTGGGGTGATATGCTGGTTCTGGTGACACTAACCTATCTATCTGCAGGGCTGGGGTGATATGCTGGTTCTGGTGACTCTAACCTATCTATCTGCAGGGCTGGGGTGATATGCTGGTTCTGGTGACACTAACCTATCTATCTGTAGGGCTGGGGTGATCTGCTGGTTCTGGTGACACTAACCTATCTATCTGCAGGGCTGGGGTGATATGCTGGGTCTGGTGACACTAACCTATCTATCTGCAGGGCTGGGGTGATATGCTGGATCTGGTGACACTAGCCTATCTATCTGCAGGGCTGGGGTGATATGCTGGGTCTGGTGACACTAACCTATCTATCTGCAGGTCTGGGGTGATATGCTGGATTCTGGTGACACTAACCTATCTATCTGCAGGGCTGGGGTGATATGCTGGTTCTGGTGACACTAACCTATCTATCTGCAGGGCTGGGGTGATATGCTGGATTATGGTGACACTAACCTATTTATCTGCAGGGCTGGGGTGATATGCTGGTTCTGGTGACACTAACCTATCTATCTGCAGGCTGGGGTGATATGCTGGGTCTGGTGACACTAACCTATCTATCTGCAGGGCTGGGGTGATATGCTGGATTCTGGTGACACTAACCTATCTATCTGCAGGGCTGGGGTGATATGCTGGGTCTGGTGACACTAACCTATCTATCTGCAGGTCTGGGGTGATATACTGGATTCTGGTGACACTAACCTATCTATCTGCAGGGCTGGGGTGATATGCTGGTTCTGGTGACACTAACCTATCTATCTGCAGGGCTGGGGTGATATGCTGGTTCTGGTGACACTAACCTATCTATCTGCAGGGCTGGGGTGATATGCTGGGGTCTGGTGACACTAACCTATCTATCTGCAGGGCTGGGGTGATATGCTGGATTCTGGTGACCCTAACCTATCTATCTGCAGGGCTGGGGTGATATGCTGGTTCTGGTGACACTAACCTATCTATCTGAAGGGCTGGGGTGATATGCTGGGGTCTGGTGACACTAACCTATCTATCTGCAGGGCTGGGGTGATATGCTGGTTCTGGTGACACTAACCTATCTATCTGCAGGGCTGGGGTGATATGCTGGTTCTGGTGACTCTAACCTATCTATCTGCAGGGCTGGGCTGATATGCTGGTTCTGGTGACACTAACCTATCTATCTGTAGGGCTGGGGTGATCTGCTAGTTCTGGTGACACTAACCTATCTATCTGCAGGGCTGGGGTGATATGCTGGGTCTGGTGACACTAACCTATCTATCTGCAGGGCTGGGGTGATATGCTGGATCTGGTGACACTAGCCTATCTATCTGCAGGGCTGGGGTGATATGCTGGGTCTGGTGACACTAACCTATCTATCTGCAGGTCTGGGGTGATATGCTGGATTCTGGTGACACTAACCTATTTATCTGCAGGGCTGGGGTGATATGCTGGTTCTGGTGACACTAACCTATCTATCTGCAGGGCTGGGGTGATATGCTGGGTCTGGTGACACTAACCTATCTATCTGCAGGGCTGGGGTGATATACTGGATTCTGGTGACACTAACCTATCTATCTGCAGGGCTGGGGTGATATGCTGGATTCTGGTGACACTAACCTATCTATCTGCAGGGCTGGGGTGATATGCTGGTTCTGGTGACACTAACCTATCTATCTGCAGGGCTGGGGTGATATGCTGGTTCTGGTGACACTAACCTATCTATCTGCAGGGCTGGGGTGATATGCTGGGGTCTGGTGACACTAACCTATCTATCTGCAGGGCTGGGGTGATATGCTGGATTCTGGTGACCCTAACCTATCTATCTGCAGGGCTGGGGTGATATGCTGGTTCTGGTGACACTAACCTATCTATCTGCAGGGCTGGGGTGATATGCTGGATTCTGGTGACACTAACCTATTTATCTGCAGGGCTGGGGTGATATGCTGGTTCTGGTGACACTAACCTATCTATCTGCAGGGCTGGGGTGATATGCTGGGTCTGGTGACACTAACCTATCTATCTGCAGGGCTGGGGTGATATGCTGGATTCTGGTGACACTAACCTATCTATCTGCAGGGCTGGGGTGATATGCTGGGTCTGGTGACACTAACCTATCTATCTGCAGGGCTGGGGTGATATGCTGGATTCTGGTGACACTAACCTATCTATCTGCAGGGCTGGGGTGATATGCTGGGTCTGGTGACACTAACCTATCTATCTGCAGGGCTGGGGTGATATGCTGGGTCTGGTGACACTAACCTATCTATCTGCAGGGCTGGGGTGATATGCTGGATTCTGGTGACACTAACCTATCTATCTGCAGGGCTGGGGTGATATGCTGGGTCTGGTGACACTAACCTATCTATCTGCAGGGCTGGGGTGATATGCTGGTTCTGGTGACACTAACCTATCTATCTGCAGGGCTGGGGTGATATGCTGGATTCTGGTGACACTAACCTATCTATCTGCAGGGCTGGGGTGATATGCTGGTTCTGGTGACACTAACCTATCTATCTGCAGGGCTGGGGTGATATGCTGGTTCTGGTGACACTAACCTATCTATCTGCAGGGCTGGGGTGATATGCTGGTTCTGGTGACACTAACCTATCTATCTGCAGGGCTGGGGTGATATGCTGGATTCTGGTGACACTAACCTATCTATCTGCAGGGCTGGGGTGATATGCTGGTTCTGGTGACACTAACCTATCTATCTGCAGGGCTGGGGTGATATGCTGGTTCTGGTGACACTAACCTATTTATCTGCAGGGCTGGGGTGATATGCTGGGTCTGGTGACACTAACCTATCTATCTGCAGGGCTGGGGTGATATGCTGGATTCTGGTGACACTAACCTATCTATCTGCAGGGCTGGGGTGATATGCTGGGTCTGGTGACACTAACCTATCTATCTGCAGGGCTGGGGTGATATGCTGGGTCTGGTGACACTAACCTATCTATCTGCAGGGCTGGGGTGATATGCTGGATTCTGGTGACACTAACCTATCTATCTGCAGGGCTGGGGTGATATGCTGGTTCTGGTGACACTAACCTATCTATCTGCAGGGCTGGGGTGATATGCTGGTTCTGGTGACACTAACCTATCTATCTGCAGGGCTGGGGTGATATGCTGGTTCTGGTGACACTAACCTATCTATCTGCAGGGCTGGGGTGATATGCTGGATTCTGGTGACACTAACCTATCTATCTGCAGGGCTGGGGTGATATGCTGGTTCTGGTGACACTAACCTATCTATCTGCAGGGCTGGGGTGATATGCTGGTTCTGGTGACACTAACCTATCTATCTGCAGGGCTGGGGTGATATGCTGGGTCTGGTGACACTAACCTATCTATCTGCAGGGCTGGGGTGATATGCTGGATTCTGGTGACACTAACCTATCTATCTGCAGGGCTGGGGTGATATGCTGGGTCTGGTGACACTAACCTATCTATCTGCAGGGCTGGGGTGATATGCTGGGTCTGGTGACACTAACCTATCTATCTGCAGGGCTGGGGTGATATGCTGGATTCTGGTGACACTAACCTATCTATCTGCAGGGCTGGGGTGATATGCTGGTTCTGGTGACACTAACCTATCTATCTGCAGGGCTGGGGTGATATGCTGGTTCTGGTGACACTAACCTATCTATCTGCAGGGCTGGGGTGATATGCTGGTTCTGGTGACACTAACCTATCTATCTGCAGGGCTGGGGTGATATGCTGGATTCTGGTGACACTAACCTATCTATCTGCAGGGCTGGGGTGATATGCTGGTTCTGGTGACACTAACCTATCTATCTGCAGGGCTGGGGTGATATGCTGGTTCTGGTGACACTAACCTATCTATCTGCAGGGCTGGGGTGATATGCTGGATTATGGTGACACTAACCTATCTATCTGCAGGGCTGGGGTGATATGCTGGTTCTGGTGACACTAACCTATCTATCTGCAGGGCTGGGGTGATATGCTGGATTCTGGTGACACTAACCTATCTATCTGCAGGGCTGGGGTGATATGCTGGTTCTGGTGACACTAACCTATCTATCTGCAGGGCTGGGGTGATATGCTGGTTCTGGTGACACTAACCTATCTATCTGCAGGGCTGGGGTGATATGCTGGGGTCTGGTGACACTAACCTATCTATCTGCAGGGCTGGGGTGATATGCTGGTTCTGGTGACACTAACCTATCTATCTGCAGGGCTGGGGTGATATGCTGGTTCTGGTGACAATAACCTATCTATCTGCAGGGCTGGGGTGATATGCTGGTTCTGGTGACACTAACCTATCTATCTGCAGGGCTGGGGTGATATGCTGGTTCTGGTGACACTAACCTATCTATCTGCAGGGCTGGGGTGATATGCTGGATCTGGTGACACTAACCTATCTATCTGCAGGGCTGGGGTGATATGCTGGGTCTGGTGACACTAACCTATCTATCTGCAGGGCTGGGGTGATATACTGGATTCTGGTGACACTAACCTATCTATCTGCAGGGCTGGGGTGATATGCTGGTTCTGGTGACACTAACCTATCTATCTGCAGGGCTGGGGTGATATGCTGGATTCTGGTGACACTAACCTATCTATCTGCAGGGCTGGGGTGATATGCTGGTTCTGGTGACACTAACCTATCTATCTGCAGGGCTGGGGTGATATGCTGGTTCTGGTGACACTAACCTATCTATCTGCAGGGCTGGGGTGATATGCTGGTTCTGGTGACACTAACCTATCTATCTGCAGGGCTGGGGTGATATGCTGGATTCTGGTGACACTAACCTATCTATCTGCAGGGCTGGGGTGATATGCTGGTTCTGGTGACACTAACCTATCTATCTGCAGGGCTGGGGTGATATGCTGGTTCTGGTGACACTAACCTATCTATCTGCAGGGCTGGGGTGATATGCTGGTTCTGGTGACACTAACCTATCTATCTGCAGGGCTGGGGTGATATGCTGGTTCTGGTGACACTAACCTATCTATCTGCAGGGCTGGGGTGATATGCTGGGTCTGGTGACACTAACCTATCTATCTGCAGGGCTGGGGTGATATGCTGGATCTGGTGACACTAACCTATCTATCTGCAGGGCTGGGGTGATATGCTGGGTCTGGTGACACTAACCTATCTATCTGCAGGGCTGGGGTGATATGCTGGATTCTGGTGACACTAACCTATCTATCTGCAGGGCTGGGGTGATATGCTGGATTCTGGTGACACTAACCTATCTATCTGCAGGGCTGGGGTGATATGCTGGTTCTGGTGACACTAACCTATCTATCTGCAGGGCTGGGGTGATATGCTGGTTCTGGTGACACTAACCTATCTATCTGCAGGGCTGGGGTGATATGCTGGGTCTGGTGACACTAACCTATCTATCTGCAGGGCTGGGGTGATATACTGGATTCTGGTGACACTAACCTATCTATCTGCAGGGCTGGGGTGATATGCTGGGTCTGGTGACACTAACCTATCTATCTGCAGGGCTGGGGTGATATGCTGGGTCTGGTGACACTAACCTATCTATCTGCAGGGCTGGGGTGATATGCTGGATTCTGGTGACACTAACCTATCTATCTGCAGGGCTGGGGTGATATGCTGGTTCTGGTGACACTAACCTATCTATCTGCAGGGCTGGGGTGATATGCTGGTTCTGGTGACACTAACCTATCTATCTGCAGGGCTGGGGTGATATGCTGGTTCTGGTGACACTAACCTATCTATCTGCAGGGCTGGGGTGATATGCTGGATTCTGGTGACACTAACCTATCTATCTGCAGGGCTGGGGTGATATGCTGGTTCTGGTGACACTAACCTATCTATCTGCAGGGCTGGGGTGATATGCTGGTTCTGGTGACACTAACCTATCTATCTGCAGGGCTGGGGTGATATGCTGGATTCTGGTGACACTAACCTATCTATCTGCAGGGCTGGGGTGATATGCTGGTTCTGGTGACACTAACCTATCTATCTGCAGGGCTGGGGTGATATGCTGGATTCTGGTGACACTAACCTATCTATCTGCAGGGCTGGGGTGATATGCTGGTTCTGGTGACACTAACCTATCTATCTGCAGGGCTGGGGTGATATGCTGGTTCTGGTGACACTAACCTATCTATCTGCAGGGCTGGGGTGATATGCTGGGGTCTGGTGACACTAACCTATCTATCTGCAGGGCTGGGGTGATATGCTGGTTCTGGTGACACTAACCTATCTATCTGCAGGGCTGGGGTGATATGCTGGTTCTGGTGACACTAACCTATCTATCTGCAGGGCTGGGGTGATATGCTGGTTCTGGTGACACTAACCTATCTATCTGCAGGGCTGGGGTGATATGCTGGTTCTGGTGACACTAACCTATCTATCTGCAGGGCTGGGGTGATATGCTGGATCTGGTGACACTAACCTATCTATCTGCAGGGCTGGGGTGATATGCTGGGTCTGGTGACACTAACCTATCTATCTGCAGGGCTGGGGTGATATGCTGGATTCTGGTGACACTAACCTATCTATCTGCAGGGCTGGGGTGATATGCTGGTTCTGGTGACACTAACCTATCTATCTGCAGGGCTGGGGTGATATGCTGGTTCTGGTGACACTAACCTATCTATCTGCAGGGCTGGGGTGATATGCTGGGGTCTGGTGACACTAACCTATCTATCTGCAGGGCTGGGGTGATATGCTGGATTCTGGTGACACTAACCTATCTATCTGCAGGGCTGGGGTGATATGCTGGTTCTGGTGACACTAACCTATCTATCTGCAGGGCTGGGGTGATATGCTGGGGTCTGGTGACACTAACCTATCTATCTGCAGGGCTGGGGTGATATGCTGGTTCTGGTGACACTAACCTATCTATCTGCAGGGCTGGGGTGATATGCTGGTTCTGGTGACACTAACCTATCTATCTGCAGGGCTGGGGTGATATGCTGGTTCTGGTGACACTAACCTATCTATCTGCAGGGCTGGGGTGATATGCTGGATTCTGGTGACACTAACCTATCTATCTGCAGGGCTGGGGTGATATGCTGGTTCTGGTGACACTAACCTATCTATCTGCAGGGCTGGGGTGATATGCTGGATTCTGGTGACACTAACCTATCTATCTGCAGGGCTGGGGTGATATGCTGGTTCTGGTGACACTAACCTATCTATCTGCAGGGCTGGGGTGATATGCTGGTTCTGGTGACACTAACCTATCTATCTGCAGGGCTGGGGTGATATGCTGGGGTCTGGTGACACTAACCTATCTATCTGCAGGGCTGGGGTGATATGCTGGTTCTGGTGACACTAACCTATCTATCTGCAGGGCTGGGGTGATATGCTGGTTCTGGTGACACTAACCTATCTATCTGCAGGGCTGGGGTGATATGCTGGTTCTGGTGACACTAACCTATCTATCTGCAGGGCTGGGGTGATATGCTGGTTCTGGTGACACTAACCTATCTATCTGCAGGGCTGGGGTGATATGCTGGATCTGGTGACACTAACCTATCTATCTGCAGGGCTGGGGTGATATGCTGGTTCTGGTGACACTAACCTATCTATCTGCAGGGCTGGGGTGATATGCTGGATTCTGGTGACACTAACCTATCTATCTGCAGGGCTGGGGTGATATGCTGGTTCTGGTGACACTAACCTATCTATCTGCAGGGCTGGGGTGATATGCTGGTTCTGGTGACACTAACCTATCTATCTGCAGGGCTGGGGTGATATGCTGGGGTCTGGTGACACTAACCTATCTATCTGCAGGGCTGGGGTGATATGCTGGATTCTGGTGACACTAACCTATCTATCTGCAGGGCTGGGGTGATATGCTGGTTCTGGTGACACTAACCTATCTATCTGCAGGGCTGGGGTGATATGCTGGGGTCTGGTGACACTAACCTATCTATCTGCAGGGCTGGGGTGATATGCTGGTTCTGGTGACACTAACCTATCTATCTGCAGGGCTGGGGTGATATGCTGGTTCTGGTGACAATAACCTATCTATCTGCAGGGCTGGGGTGATATGCTGGTTCTGGTGACACTAACCTATCTATCTGCAGGGCTGGGGTGATATGCTGGTTCTGGTGACACTAACCTATCTATCTGCAGGGCTGGGGTGATATGCTGGGTTCTGGTGACACTAACCTATCTATCTGCAGGGCTGGGGTGATATGCTGGATCTGGTGACACTAACCTATCTATCTGCAGGGCTGGGGTGATATGCTGGGTCTGGTGACACTAACCTATCTATCTGCAGGGCTGGGGTGATATGCTGGATTCTGGTGACACTAACCTATCTATCTGCAGGGCTGGGGTGATATGCTGGTTCTGGTGACACTAACCTATCTATCTGCAGGGCTGGGGTGATATGCTGGGGTCTGGTGACACTAACCTATCTATCTGCAGGGCTGGGGTGATATGCTGGATTCTGGTGACACTAACCTATCTATCTGCAGGGCTGGGGTGATATGCTGGTTCTGGTGACACTAACCTATCTATCTGCAGGGCTGGGGTGATATGCTGGGGTCTGGTGACACTAACCTATCTATCTGCAGGGCTGGGGTGATATGCTGGTTCTGGTGACACTAACCTATCTATCTGCAGGGCTGGGGTGATATGCTGGTTCTGGTGACACTAACCTATCTATCTGCAGGGCTGGGGTGATATGCTGGTTCTGGTGACACTAACCTATCTATCTGCAGGGCTGGGGTGATATGCTGGTTCTGGTGACACTAACCTATCTATCTGCAGGGCTGGGGTGATATGCTGGGTCTGGTGACACTAACCTATCTATCTGCAGGGCTGGGGTGATATGCTGGATCTGGTGACACTAACCTATCTATCTGCAGGGCTGGGGTGATATGCTGGGTCTGGTGACACTAACCTATCTATCTGCAGGGCTGGGGTGATATGCTGGATTCTGGTGACACTAACCTATCTATCTGCAGGGCTGGGGTGATATGCTGGTTCTGGTGACACTAACCTATCTATCTGCAGGGCTGGGGTGATATGCTGGATTCTGGTGACACTAACCTATCTATCTGCAGGGCTGGGGTGATATGCTGGTTCTGGTGACACTAACCTATCTATCTGCAGGGCTGGGGTGATATGCTGGGTCTGGTGACACTAACCTATCTATCTGCAGGGCTGGGGTGATATGCTGGATTCTGGTGACACTAACCTATCTATCTGCAGGGCTGGGGTGATATGCTGGGTCTGGTGACACTAACCTATCTATCTGCAGGGCTGGGGTGATATACTGGATTCTGGTGACACTAACCTATCTATCTGCAGGGCTGGGGTGATATGCTGGTTCTGGTGACACTAACCTATCTATCTGCAGGGCTGGGGTGATATGCTGGTTCTGGTGACACTAACCTATCTATCTGCAGGGCTGGGGTGATATGCTGGGGTCTGGTGACACTAACCTATCTATCTGCAGGGCTGGGGTGATATGCTGGATTCTGGTGACCCTAACCTATCTATCTGCAGGGCTGGGGTGATATGCTGGTTCTGGTGACACTAACCTATCTATCTGCAGGGCTGGGGTGATATGCTGGGGTCTGGTGACACTAACCTATCTATCTGCAGGGCTGGGGTGATATGCTGGTTCTGGTGACACTAACCTATCTATCTGCAGGGCTGGGGTGATATGCTGGTTCTGGTGACACTAACCTATCTATCTGCAGGGCTGGGGTGATATGCTGGTTCTGGTGACACTAACCTATCTATCTGCAGGGCTGGGGTGATCTGCTGGTTCTGGTGACACTAACCTATCTATCTGCAGGGCTGGGGTGATATGCTGGGTCTGGTGACACTAACCTATCTATCTGCAGGGCTGGGGTGATATGCTGGATCTGGTGACACTAACCTATCTATCTGCAGGGCTGGGGTGATATGCTGGGTCTGGTGACACTAACCTATCTATCTGCAGGGCTGGGGTGATATGCTGGATTCTGGTGACACTAACCTATCTATCTGCAGGGCTGGGGTGATATGCTGGTTCTGGTGACACTAACCTATCTATCTGCAGGGCTGGGGTGATATGCTGGGTCTGGTGACACTAACCTATCTATCTGCAGGGCTGGGGTGATATGCTGGATTCTGGTGACACTAACCTATCTATCTGCAGGGCTGGGGTGATATGCTGGATTCTGGTGACACTAACCTATCTATCTGCAGGGCTGGGGTGATATGCTGGTTCTGGTGACACTAACCTATCTATCTGCAGGGCTGGGGTGATATGCTGGTTCTGGTGACACTAACCTATCTATCTGCAGGGCTGGGGTGATATGCTGGTTCTGGTGACACTAACCTATCTATCTGCAGGGCTGGGGTGATATGCTGGTTCTGGTGACACTAACCTATCTATCTGCAGGGCTGGGGTGATATGCTGGTTCTGGTGACACTAACCTATCTATCTGCAGGGCTGGGGTGATATGCTGGATTCTGGTGACACTAACCTATCTATCTGCAGGGCTGGGGTGATATGCTGGTTCTGGTGACACTAACCTATCTATCTGCAGGGCTGGGGTGATATGCTGGTTCTGGTGACACTAACCTATCTATCTGCAGGGCTGGGGTGATATGCTGGATTCTGGTGACACTAACCTATCTATCTGCAGGGCTGGGGTGATATGCTGGGTCTGGTGACACTAACCTATCTATCTGCAGGGCTGGGGTGATATGCTGGATTCTGGTGACACTAACCTATCTATCTGCAGGGCTGGGGTGATATGCTGGGTCTGGTGACACTAACCTATCTATCTGCAGGGCTGGGGTGATATGCTGGGTCTGGTGACACTAACCTATCTATCTGCAGGGCTGGGGTGATATGCTGGATTCTGGTGACACTAACCTATCTATCTGCAGGGCTGGGGTGATATGCTGGGTCTGGTGACACTAACCTATCTATCTGCAGGGCTGGGGTGATATGCTGGTTCTGGTGACACTAACCTATCTATCTGCAGGGCTGGGGTGATATACGCTGGTTCTGGTGACACTAACCTATCTATCTGCAGGGCTGGGGTGATATGCTGGTTCTGGTGACACTAACCTATCTATCTGCAGGGCTGGGGTGATATGCTGGTTCTGGTGACACTAACCTATCTATCTGCAGGGCTGGGGTGATATGCTGGTTCTGGTGACACTAACCTATCTATCTGCAGGGCTGGGGTGATATGCTGGATTCTGGTGACACTAACCTATCTATCTGCAGGGCTGGGGTGATATGCTGGTTCTGGTGACACTAACCTATCTATCTGCAGGGCTGGGGTGATATGCTGGTTCTGGTGACACTAACCTATCTATCTGCAGGGCTGGGGTGATATGCTGGGTCTGGTGACACTAACCTATCTATCTGCAGGGCTGGGGTGATATGCTGGATTCTGGTGACACTAACCTATCTATCTGCAGGGCTGGGGTGATATGCTGGGTCTGGTGACACTAACCTATCTATCTGCAGGGCTGGGGTGATATGCTGGTTCTGGTGACACTAACCTATCTATCTGCAGGGCTGGGGTGATATGCTGGTTCTGGTGACACTAACCTATCTATCTGCAGGGCTGGGGTGATATGCTGGATTCTGGTGACACTAACCTATCTATCTGCAGGGCTGGGGTGATATGCTGGTTCTGGTGACACTAACCTATCTATCTGCAGGGCTGGGGTGATATGCTGGTTCTGGTGACACTAACCTATCTATCTGCAGGGCTGGGGTGATATGCTGGGTCTGGTGACACTAACCTATCTACCTGCAGGGCTGGGGTGATATGCTGGTTCTGGTGACACTAACCTATCTATCTGCAGGGCTGGGGTGATATGCTGGGTCTGGTGACACTAACCTATCTATCTGCAGGGCTGGGGTGATATGCTGGGTCTGGTGACACTAACCTATCTATCTGCAGGGCTGGGGTGATATGCTGGATTCTGGTGACACTAACCTATCTATCTGCAGGGCTGGGGTGATATGCTGGTTCTGGTGACACTAACCTATCTATCTGCAGGGCTGGGGTGATATGCTGGTTCTGGTGACAGTAACCTATCTATCTGCAGGGCTGGGGTGATATGCTGGTTCTGGTGACAGTAACCTATCTATCTGCAGGGCTGGGGTGATATGCTGGATTCTGGTGACACTAACCTATCTATCTGCAGGGCTGGGGTGATATGCTGGTTCTGGTGACACTAACCTATCTATCTGCAGGGCTGGGGTGATATGCTGGTTCTGGTGACACTAACCTATCTATCTGCAGGGCTGGGGTGATATGCTGGATTCTGGTGACACTAACCTATCTATCTGCAGGGCTGGGGTGATATGCTGGTTCTGGTGACACTAACCTATCTATCTGCAGGGCTGGGGTGATATGCTGGATTCTGGTGACACTAACCTATCTATCTGCAGGGCTGGGGTGATATGCTGGTTCTGGTGACACTAACCTATCTATCTGCAGGGCTGGGGTGATATGCTGGTTCTGGTGACACTAACCTATCTATCTGCAGGGCTGGGGTGATATGCTGGGGTCTGGTGACACTAACCTATCTATCTGCAGGGCTGGGGTGATATGCTGGTTCTGGTGACACTAACCTATCTATCTGCAGGGCTGGGGTGATATGCTGGTTCTGGTGACACTAACCTATCTATCTGCAGGGCTGGGGTGATATGCTGGTTCTGGTGACACTAACCTATCTATCTGCAGGGCTGGGGTGATATGCTGGTTCTGGTGACACTAACCTATCTATCTGCAGGGCTGGGGTGATATGCTGGGTCTGGTGACACTAACCTATCTATCTGCAAGGGCTGGGGTGATATGCTGGATCTGGTGACACTAACCTATCTATCTGCAGGGCTGGGGTGATATGCTGGGTCTGGTGACACTAACCTATCTATCTGCAGGGCTGGGGTGATATACTGGATTCTGGTGACACTAACCTATCTATCTGCAGGGCTGGGGTGATATGCTGGTTCTGGTGACACTAACCTATCTATCTGCAGGGCTGGGGTGATATACTGGATTATGGTGACACTAACCTATTTATCTGCAGGGCTGGGGTGATATGCTGGTTCTGGTGACACTAACCTATCTATCTGCAGGCTGGGGTGATATGCTGGGTCTGGTGACACTAACCTATCTATCTGCAGGGCTGGGGTGATATACTGGATTCTGGTGACACTAACCTATCTATCTGCAGGGCTGGGGTGATATGCTGGGTCTGGTGACACTAACCTATCTATCTGCAGGTCTGGGGTGATATACTGGATTCTGGTGACACTAACCTATCTATCTGCAGGGCTGGGGTGATATGCTGGTTCTGGTGACACTAACCTATCTATCTGCAGGGCTGGGGTGATATGCTGGTTCTGGTGACACTAACCTATCTATCTGCAGGGCTGGGGTGATATGCTGGGGTCTGGTGACACTAACCTATCTATCTGCAGGGCTGGGGTGATATACTGGATTCTGGTGACCCTAACCTATCTATCTGCAGGGCTGGGGTGATATGCTGGTTCTGGTGACACTAACCTATCTATCTGAAGGGCTGGGGTGATATGCTGGGGTCTGGTGACACTAACCTATCTATCTGCAGGGCTGGGGTGATATGCTGGTTCTGGTGACACTAACCTATCTATCTGCAGGGCTGGGGTGATATGCTGGTTCTGGTGACAATAAGCTATCTATCTGCAGGGCTGGGCTGATATGCTGGTTCTGGTGACACTAACCTATCTATCTGCAGGGCTGGGGTGATCTGCTGGTTCTGGTGACACTAACCTATCTATCTGCAGGGCTGGGGTGATATGCTGGGTCTGGTGACACTAACCTATCTATCTGCAGGGCTGGGGTGATATGCTGGATCTGGTGACACTAGCCTATCTATCTGCAGGGCTGGGGTGATATGCTGGGTCTGGTGACACTAACCTATCTATCTGCAGGTCTGGGGTGATATACTGGATTCTGGTGACACTAACCTATTTATCTGCAGGGCTGGGGTGATATGCTGGTTCTGGTGACACTAACCTATCTATCTGCAGGGCTGGGGTGATATGCTGGGTCTGGTGACACTAACCTATCTATCTGCAGGGCTGGGGTGATATACTGGATTCTGGTGACACTAACCTATCTATCTGCAGGGCTGGGGTGATATACTGGATTCTGGTGACACTAACCTATCTATCTGCAGGGCTGGGGTGATATGCTGGTTCTGGTGACACTAACCTATCTATCTGCAGGGCTGGGGTGATATGCTGGTTCTGGTGACACTAACCTATCTATCTGCAGGGCTGGGGTGATATGCTGGGGTCTGGTGACACTAACCTATCTATCTGCAGGGCTGGGGTGATATACTGGATTCTGGTGACCCTAACCTATCTATCTGCAGGGCTGGGGTGATATGCTGGTTCTGGTGACACTAACCTATCTATCTGCAGGGCTGGGGTGATATACTGGATTATGGTGACACTAACTTATTTATCTGCAGGGCTGGGGTGATATGCTGGTTCTGGTGACACTAACCTATCTATCTGCAGGGCTGGGGTGATATGCTGGGTCTGGTGACACTAACCTATCTATCTGCAGGGCTGGGGTGATATACTGGATTCTGGTGACACTAACCTATCTATCTGCAGGGCTGGGGTGATATGCTGGGTCTGGTGACACTAACCTATCTACCTGCAGGGCTGGGGTGATATACTGGATTCTGGTGACACTAACCTATCTATCTGCAGGGCTGAGGTGATATGCTGGGTCTGGTGACACTAACCTATCTATCTGCAGGGCTGGGGTGATATGCTGGGTCTGGTGACACTAACCTATCTACCTGCAGGGCTGGGTGATATACTGGATTCTGGTGACACTAACCTATCTATCTGCAGGGTGGGGTGATATACTGGGTCTGGTGACACTAACCTATCTGCCGGGCTGGGGTGATATGCTGGTTCTGGTGACACTAACCTATCTATCTGCAGGACTGGGGTGATATACTGGATTCTAGTGACACTAACCTATCTATCTGCAGGGCTGGGGTGATATGCTGGTTCTGGTGACACTAACCTATCTATCTGCAGGGCTGGGGTGATATGCTGGTTCTGGTGACACTAACCTATCTATCTGCAGGGCTGGGGTGATATGCTGGTTCTGGTGACACTAACCTATCTATCTGAAGGGCTGGGTGATATACTGGATTCTGGTGACACTAACCTATCTATCTGCAGGGCTGGGGTGATATGCTGGTTATGGTGACACTAACCTATCTATCTGCAGGGCTGGGGTGATATGCTGGGTCTGGTGACACTAACCTATCTATCTGCAGGGCTGGAGTGATATGCTGGTTCTGGTGACACTAACCTATCTATCTGCAGGGCTGGGGTGATATGCTGGTTCTGGTGACACTAATCTATCTATCTGCAGGGCTGGGTGATATACTGGATTCTGGTGACACTAACCTATCTATCTGCAGGGCTGGGGTGATATGCTGGTTCTGGTAACACTAACCTATCTATCTGCAGGGCTGGGTGATATGCTGGGTCTGGTGACACTAACCTATCTATCTGCAGGGCTGGGGTGATATGCTGGGGTCTGGTGACACTAACCTATCTATCTGCAGGGCTGGTGTGATATGCTGGTTCTGGTGACACTAACCTATCTATCTGCAGGGCTGGGGTGATATGCTGGTTCTGGTGACTATAACCTATCTATCTGCAGGGCTGGGGTGATATGCTGGTTCTGGTGACCCTAACCTATCTATCTGCAGGGCTGGGGTGATATACTGGATTCTGGTGACACACTCCCTTCCAATTATTTTTTAATAAAAAACCAAAAACTTGTCACTTGGACTGAAGTATAGAGGCCCTGTATAAATGTTTGGAAAATTAATCAATACCAAATAAGATACCGTGTAAAATAATTGCAGCAACATTCAGCACACACACAGCTCTGCTACATATACGTATCATCACTGGATTACATAACAGCTAACACACAACTCTATTACATGTACATTACACATGTTCTACTATTTGTATATTACACATAGAGCGGTGACACTTGCATATTACATACTGTGCTCTTCTGCCTGCACTTTACAAAGACATTACTGTATTATACGCACATTACACACACAGCTCTGCTGTGTACACATGTAACGCTCTCTATATACACACAGCACCTTGCTGTGGGCATGATTAGCGCGCAGGCGCACGCTCACACACACAGCACTGCTTCATGCCCATCACATATGATCACTTGACTCCTCCCATACATGAGCATGATCACATGATTGTGACATCATCACAGGTCCTGTATGCACAGGACACCCATATATACTGTATACAGCTGTACAGGTGGAGGTATGTGTGTAGTCACTGGGCCACATGTATCATTAACCCCTTCATTACCGGAGGCTTTACCCCCTCCCACATTTTTTTTTTCTTTAAAATCAAAAACCCATATCATATATTATATTTACAAAACTGAACCTTTATGGAAAAAAATATGTTTTTTGTATTTATTTTTCTACATATAATTTTTTACTTTATTGATTGTTTACTCTTCGGGGACTTCTTAGGGCGATCTGCTGATCACGTAGTATAAGGGAGTATTCAAACAAGTGTGGCAGTTTTTCTATTTGTGCATTTCATTTTATTTCCTTTTTTACTCATCCAGATAGACTTGAGTCTGTGGGACAGTTTTCAATGTCGGTCTTCACATGTCACGTGCCAGCAGAGGGTGCCCCTCATTTAGGACAAGGTCACACCTCAGAAATTAGGTGCACCCTCTGCCGGGCCAGGCACCTGCGCTGAAATCTATGCCAGCTCATAGGTCGTCGATTTCAGACCAAGAAACTGGCGTAAATGATAAATTCTGGAAGTGGGCCCACCCATGCCCCATTTTAGGAAAGTGGTGTGGGTGTTGTGTAAATGAAAGCACAAAACCTTGTACACCAGAAAACCAATGTACAAGGTAGGATAAATCTGCCCATATGAGATAAACTGTGAAATCGGAGCCATGGAGTCAGAAAAAAGTTATCGATTCCAACTTCAAAATAGAATGATTAATTCTTTGTAAGTTTATTATATAATTATTGACATTATAGAATTATTAATACTGCATAATTAGATGTATAAATTGTTACATATTTATTGTCATAGGAATCAGTCACTACATTTTTTGTTAATTAGAGGAGATTTACGTCTTCTATATGTTATATTATATGTTACACTTTTTCATTCAGGTCCCTACAATACAGAATCCTCTCTGTGGACATATAAGATAAATATCCTGATCAAGGATGGAGAGAGACAGAGACAAGATGGCAGAAAGTCTAATAAATCTCACCCTAGAGATACTGTACCAGCTTACTGGAGAGGTGAGAGATTCTGATGATGTCACATTACATCATTCTTATCTATAGTAATAACAGATGATATGACTGGAGAGGTGAGAGATTCTGATGATGTCACATGACATCATTCTTATCTATAGTAATAACAGATGATATGACTGGAGAGGTGAGAGATTCTGATGATGTCACATTACATCATTCTTATCTATAGTAATAACAGATGATATGACTGGAGAGGTGAGAGATTCTGATGATGTCACATTACATCATTCTTATCTATAGTAATAACAGATGATATGACTGGAGAGGTGAGAGATTCTGATGATGTCACATTACATCATTCTTATCTATAGTAATAACAGATGATATGACTGGAGAGGTGAGAGATTCTGATGATGTCACATGACATCATTCTTATCTATAGTAATAACAGATGATATGACTGGAGAGGTGAGAGATTCTGATGATGTCACATTACATCATTCTTATCTATAGTAATAACAGATGATATGACTGGAGAGGTGAGAGATTCTGATGATGTCACATTACATCATTCTTATCTATAGTAATAACAGATGATATGACCGGAGAGGTGAGAGATTCTGATGATGTCACATTTCACTTTGCTCTGTACTGATGAAGGACAACAATCCGGAAACAGCGCTGTATGCAGATAAGTGAAATTGGCTTGGCTAAGATCCCTTTTGCTGTCTCAAGGCTCGGTGAGTCAAAAGCAAATTGAGGATCTGTTACATCCAATAGAGGGCGCATGAGCTCCCCAGCTCCTTTCCCATAATGCCTTGTGATATGATGTCACATTACATCATTCTTATCTATAGTAATAACAGATGATATGACTGGAGAGGTGAGAGATTCTGATGATGTCACATTACATCATTCTTACCTATAGTAATAACAGATGATATGACTGGAGAGGTGAGAGATTCTGATGATGTCACATTACATCATTCTTATCTATAGTAATAACAGATGATATGACTGGAGAGGTGAGAGATTCTGATGATGTCACATTACATCATTCTTATCTATAGTAATAACAGATGATATGACGGGAGAGGTGAGGGACTCTGGACATGTATGTAGTGATATTTATTAATGTGTCTCTCCATAACCAGGATTACACAGTAGTGAAGAAGACCTGTAGTGGGCGCTGTCAGGCTCCTGTGTCTGAAGGATGGGGGAGAACCCTGAGCCCAATCCCGGGGCCTCCACCTCACTCCCTGATACATGAGGAGATCAATGGACAGAAGATCCTAGAACTCACCAACAAGATGATTGAGCTGCTGACTGGAGAGGTGACACTGCTGGGAATGCTGGGACATTATACAGGAGCTATGAAGGGATCTGGTGATGACTGTATCATTGTGTTGTCAGGTTCCTATAAGGTGTCAGGATGTCACTGTCTATTTCTCCATGGAGGAGTGGGAGTATTTAGAAGGACACAAAGATGTGTACAAGGAGGTGATGATGGAGGATCAGCAGCCCCTCACATCAGCAGGTAATAGACATGACTAAATACACACGGCCTCTCATTATCTGTATGGAAAGAATGAATTCAGTCCCTGTATGTGTTTCCTCCAGTTCCATCCAGTAAGAGAACATCAGCGGAGAGATGTCCCAGTCCTCTTCTAGCACAGGATTGTAAGGAAGAAAATGTCTTTCCCCAGGATGATCAGGTAGATGGAGATAAGGTGACATGAAATCTTCCCTCTGCCCTGTAGAAGGGCTGTGAAGGTCTCGGGGTCAGTCTGGTTTTATCCCACAGTATTAGATGTTTCCTACTTGTGTAATGAGAAAGGTGGAGATGGCAGGATAAAGCTGACCATAGACATGACATGTTGTCTGGATCTTCTCACAGTTTTCTGGCTATGGAGGCTGCTGGTTGGAATAAGGAGCCAACATGGTGGATTTATCCAGGAGACCTGCAGCTATTTGCTCAGATAACTCCTGCTGTCAGTTTTGGTGGTCATGATAATGAATGATCTTTTCTTCTATAAAACCTCCCACGTGACTTCTCCATCCGTCTGGTGACTTTTACAATATTTGTTTCACAGCTTTTGTATGTGGGTGAAGATCTGAAGAATATTAATGCTCCGGAGACATATGTGAGGGGAGATGAGGAGTGTAAGGAGGACATTCCTACAGGGAACCGCACAGGTGAGTCACCACTAAATACAGAATAATAATAATAATAATATAAATAATCTGTGAATTTTCAGTTCTTGTATCACACCATGTCTGAAGAAGAGAGCCAATACTCCTGAAAGCTTACTTATAAATATACTCAGTTATCCTCTAAAAGGTATCGCCTGATTTCTTCACTCTTCCACTACTTTCATTGGCTAACACGGTACAACATTATACTACTAAATACAGAATAGTCACAGATACTTCTCATTCACAGACTACAACAATTCTGTGTTCTATCAGATCTTTTGAGCTTTGTAATCCCCCATTCAGCCAAAGGACAAATAAACCCTTTAACCCCTTCCTGCCAGAGGAATTTTTGATTTTCGTTTTTGACTCCCCGCCTTCCAAACAACATAAATTTTTTATTTTTCTGTTCACAGAGCCATAGGAGGGCTTAATGTTTGCAGGACAAATTGTTCTTAACGATGCTACCATTTATTATTCTGTACAATGCACTGGGAAGCTGGAAAACAATTCAGAATGGGGTGGAATTAGAGATAAAGTGCATTTGTGTGACTTTTTAATGGGCTTTGTTTTTATAGCAGCCAAAATGAAATGTCACCTGTATTCTATATTTCGGTACAATTCCAGGGATACTAAATGTATATGGTTTTATTTATATTTTAACCTCTTATCAAAAATCCAAAATAAATTAACTTTTTTTATATTTCCTTGTACGAGGATGCATGGGGTGTATTTTTTGCGGGGCCAGTTGTACTTTTTAGTCATACCATTTTGGGGTATGTCTATTGCTTTGATCACTTTTTTTTTTTTTTTTTTTTTTTTTACATTTTATCAGAGGCGAAATAGTAAAAAAAACATTGGTTTGGCACTTTTGATTTTTTTCCCGTTACAGTGTTTACCGCAACGGAAAAATATTTTTATAAGTTAAGTTATAAGTAGACCGGGCATTTTTGGACTCAGGGATACCTAATGTATGTGTTTCACAGTAATTTTGGACTTTTATATTTATTCTAGAGAAAGTGAGGTGAATAGAATTTTTAATTCTGTTTTTTTTTTTATTTAATATTACTGTATTTATTAGAGCCCCTATGGGTCTTGAACATCAGGGGGTCTGATCATTAATGCAATGTATTACAATGCATTGCAAAATATCAGCATTTCTGCATTCTGCTTCTCTCTCTCCACCATTCTACAGTGTATAAATGACTGAATAAATAAGAATTTTATCCAAGTGCCATTCTCTGTGCAAAGATAGATTACTATACTGTTATACTAATACTGTTTCAGATTATATTATCCAAAAATAATCAGTGTTCTTCTTGGCAGATGACTGTACCAGGAGCTCAGAGGGACATCTCATATCTACAGATTATAAAGCAGATGATAGTGGTATCACACAAGATACATATGAAGAACATGTCATTATCCCAGATCTACCCTCAGCCCTTCACAGCAAAGATCCATCATCTGATCCTTATATACAGGTCCTATCTTCTGATCCATCATCTGATCCTTCTATACAGGTCCTATCTTCTGATCCATCATCTGATCCTTCTATACAGGTCCTATCTTCTGATCCCTCACAGACTGTAAAGAAAAATAAAAGCCACAGAAGGGGCGTTCGACATCAGAGAAGTCACACAGGGGAGAAGCCATATCCATGTTCACAATGTTGGAAAGGTTATAACCATAAATCAGATCTTGTTATACATCAGAGAATTCACACAGGGGAGAAGCCATATTCATGTTCAGAATGTGGGAAATGTTTTGCCCGAAAATCAAATCTTCGTAGACATCTGAGAATTCACACAGGAGAGGAACCATATTCATGTACAGAATGTGTGAAGTGTTTTAAAGATAAACTGAAACTTATTAAACATCAGAGAACTCACACATTGGCATATCCATATGCAGGTTCAGAATCCGAGAAATCTTGTAACCAGAAATCAGATTTTTATGTACAGAGGATTCACACAAGGGAGAAGCCATATTCATGTTCAGAATGTGGGAAATGTTTTGCCCGAAAATCACATCTTGTTGTACATCAGAGAATTCACACAGGAGAGAAGCCATATTCATGCTCAGAATGTGGGAAATGTTTTAAAGAGAAAACAAAACTTGTTAAACATGAAAGTAGTCACACAGGGTTAAAGCGATTTTCATGTTCAGAATGTGGGAAACGTTTTGCAGATAAATCAAATTTAGTTAGGCATCAGAGCATTCATAAGGGGGCAAAGCCATTTTCATGTTCAGAATGTGGGAAATGTTTTAACCAGAAGTCAGTTCTTGTGATACATCAGAGAATTCACACAGGTGAGAAGCCGTTTGTATGCCCAGAATGTGAGAAATGTTTTAAACAAAAATCTGTTCTTGTTTTACATCAGAGAATACACACAGGTGAGAAGCCGTTTTCATGTTCAGAATGTGGGAAAGATTTTTCTCGGAAATCACATCTTGTTAAGCATGAGACAACTCACACAGGGGAGAAGCCATATTCATGTCCAGAATGTAGGAAATGTTTTAACCAGAAATCCGTTCTTGTTAGGCATCAACGAATTCACACAGGAGAGAAACCATTCATATGTCCTGAATGTGGGAAATGTTTTAACCAGAAATCCGTTCTTGTTGTACATCAGAGAATTCACACAGGGGCAAAACCATATTCATGTTCAGAATGTGGGAAATGTTTTAAAGAGAAGTGTAATCTTGTTAAACATGTAACAAGTCACACCAGAGAAGTAATTTTAATGCCCAGAACATAATACATGTGCATTATTACTCAGAGATCAAGATTGTTGACACAGGAGAGAAGCTATTGTCATGTTCTAAGAAATCAGATCTTATTAAAGATTAGGTGAATCACATGGAGAGAAGACATTTTGAATTTTGTACTTTTTGTGGAAAGTGGAAACCCATTAACAATATGCAACACTTCAAGTGTAACTCTGATTTTATTTTTTTCTATTGTGTTGGGGGTGTTTGGGGAACATTTTTTTAAATATACTTAATTAACCTATCTAACTTTCTTTTAATAGAAAACAGACTGTAAAATCCTCCCT
Source organism: Leptodactylus fallax (assembly GCA_947044405.1). NCBI lineage: Eukaryota > Metazoa > Chordata > Amphibia > Anura > Leptodactylidae > Leptodactylus > Leptodactylus fallax. The sequence goes on along the minus strand of CAMRHE010000332.1, from coordinate 1,958,552 downwards.
AGCAATGGCTGGGTCTAGGTTTTATACAATCTAGAAAAAATGGTTCTGGTATGACATGAAAACTGAGAGTCTCAGCTTTTATGTAAGCATTTGTAGGTTGTATAAAATCGGAGATACAGCCATTTGAAATGACAATCCACCCAGTGCTACAGCTCTACATACTGTATTGAGCTGAGGTGTATAGAACAGACTCTTTATTAAAAGAAAGTTAGATAGGTTAACAGTTTTGTAATATACTTAATTAACCTAGCACAATAGCAAACAAAAAAATAAAATGAGAGTTACACTTTAAATTTCTGATGTTTTTATGGACAATTTTAAAAACATGATAGTTGGTGTAACAAAAGTTACTGTCTGTTGGCCAAATGGGAGAAATAGTCCTTTGTCATTAGGACCATATTATATTCCTTGTCAGCTTGGCCGTCGTCCTCTCTTCGTTTTTATAACAAGGTTTTCTGTGCTTTTTAACCCTCTAAGGGATGACTCTCCGACTCTTCATTTTTCATTGTATTTCTGTTGTTTTGATGTAGGGGGGTAAATCAGAGACACTTCAGTCTGAATCTGTGGTCCAGAAATCATTTTCTTTTCCCAATAAAACCTTTTTTTTTCAACTTCTTTTGATTTCAAAGTCTTTCTTACCAATTAGGAATTGATGATTTTTCTCATTCTTTTATATACTCCCCTTTATGAGGATGATGATGGTCACTTTTGGGGAGTAGCGAGAAATGGAGCCACCATTGTGCCCGCTGGTTTTCCGATACCACTTGTCAACCTGTTCGAGAAGCACAAACCCACCAGAAGAAGTTGTGGTTTATCTGTAAGATAGTCGCTAATCCCATTTACCAGAAATTCAGCAATCGACCCCGCCGTAGTTTCTGCACCAGCAGCCTTGGTCAAATTGGTATTATGTGCACAGCTAAAATCGAAGAAGGTAATCTTAATCCTAGAGTCTCCAAATACGAGTACACACTATGCAGTAGATGAATACCCCCACTTTAGCACAGTAAGCAAACTGCAACTCACTCTCCCAAGTAAGAGAGCACTTGGTGCTCCGACATGTTCATGACCTGTGAGGTCACGACAATAAGTGGTTGCTCATGTCACAGTCTCCCTTTTTCTCAAGCAATGGGATCACCCAGGAGGTTTCCATAACACAGAAACTCGCTGTACCCATTTAGTAAGATGAAACAAAACTACTAGCACCTCACACAGGCACCACATCCCTTCAAGACGTTGGGAACAGCATATGCTGTCCATGAAACTTCCTTAGCCCTCTGCCTAGACAAGTTACAGTTTGTGGCTTCTCCTCCATCCACCTGCTTGAAAAACCAATTAGAATCTTCTCAACTGATCTGTGAACTCTTCGTCACCGGTAACAATACTTACAATGGTTTTAGAACCACTTCTGGTTTTCATTGTTGTCCATACACCTTTCATGATATTCCTAACTAATTTACTTTGGACCCTTCACTTGTACGATAGTTTGCAGACCTTAAACTTGGCCTTGAGCTCTTTCTGCTCTGCTTTAACTGCCTCCTTATCTTTACTAGCAGATGTCCCTTCTTTCTTGTTTAGAAGGCTCTTCAGCTCTCTCGTAACCCAACGCTTATTGTATCACTAAATACAATTATTGTAGCACTAAATCTCCTTGGTAGGCACAATGTCGTCAGTGCAAAAGATAATATAATCTGTTACTACCCCAGCGCCCAGATCAACATCATCCCCAATCCGGCGGATTCCACGTCAGAAATCCCATACAAATGAATGGGAAGCGGAAAATACCACTTTTTCAGCTGCCTCGGAATTTGACCAATACTGTAACAAAATCCACTTACAAAATTTTGAACTTGGCCCTGCCCAAAAAAGTGGTGGCAACTTCATTAATAAGCCACCGGCCATTTTGAGGATGCAAGAGAACCAGTTTAGACATCAGCCAGAAACCACCAACAGGCCTGTGAATCTCCTGTTCGCTGGCCAAAGAGTAAGTCGGATTGTACATGTATTTCATGTGAATGAAACGTAACAATTTATGTAATATTAAATTAATATCTAGATTTTTACTAATTTCTCACACATATCTACTTTGCAGAATCTACTTCTGCACTTGCTGACCAGTGTCCTGACCTGTCTTTACCAACTTCCAGTAAGTAGATTATAGTGGCCATCTTTGGTTTGTTCTTCAACTTTTTTTTTTCATTGGAAACTAATGACTTTTTTTCAGATTTCTGCAGTTCTACTTTGCACAACACAGTGCAGATGCAGAAGACACTGGCAAAATCTGATTCCACATATATTTTGTGTGCATGCCCTTTGCTTAAAATAGATTTCAACTAGAGATGAGCGAATTTCTCAAAAGTTCGATTTGGCAGTTCGATTCGAAGTTCCAAAAAAAATTGCTTCGATCCGAATTACTTCGCGGCGAATAAAAAGCTATTTCCAGGCTGCAGAGAGCCGGGGTGGGCGGCAAAATGGCGGAAGCCCTTGGATGCCGCGGTCATGTCTCTCTCTCTTGAGCACGGACTTTTATTCATGTGGAAGGATCTGCTAACAAGCAAAGACACGCCTACCCAATCACATCACTAGAGAACATCATGTGACCGTCTGATGTTACAAAGGTCCTCACTAAATATTCGTTACCACGAAGCATCAGGAAATCCGGAATCGTGGAGAATCGAAGATTTCCTGAAATTCGGATCGAATTCCACTTCTGCAGAATCGATTCGCTCATCTCTAATTTTAACATAATTAATAATTTTTATTTCTTATGCAGATAACATTTGCAGACTCCAAGCAAAACTCCCAAAAGTGAGTATTCTAAATGCACATTTTTCAGGGACAGGTAGACTGTAGGTCAAGGGAATAAAATATATTGCATCATCTAATGTAATCTGGGGATGGGGGCACATTTTAGACTAGAAGTTTTTTTTTGTTATTTAGCATCCTTTATTTTATTTTAGGCCTAGTAGGTAAAGCACATTTTGTAATAGCAAATAATTGAAATATGTAATATTATATTGATATGCATTAAAAGTCCCAAATATAAAAATAAAAAATGAAAAATTACATGACCACACTACTTCGAATGGATTCCCAACTCATAAGATCATGTATGTAACAAGGGGGGATGTTATTCCGTTCCAGTGTTACTGTCTGGGTTAATGCGTATACGGGGATTCTTTTTCATAAATCCAAAATACCCTGCAAAGAGATGGCATCAACACCCCAGATAGGAGCACTGTCTGGCATTGTCAAAGAAAGTTCTTATGCTGGTATATTAAAGTATACAAATTATACCCACAAGACCAGCCTACAAATGCCCTGGAAATTATTATCCATAGGTGTGTCAATAAATCAAATGCCGTTAGGATGTCATTCAGCACCAGATATCGATACTAGAGCCCATGGACTTATACATAAGCTTAGTCCTTGAGATCTACATGGGTACAGATATTCGCTGTGTACCCTTTGTTTACCCTCCTCTATTAATATGTATAATACATCACACTATTAGATAGGGTTGAACCAGATTGAGGCATTGTGATGATGAGAGACCTGCAGATAAGTATTTCTGCTGTGATATATTACTACCGGTCCATATTATTACTACACATGGGCAGTTGGTGCCTAGTATCAAAGCTAGTTTGGATACAGGAGGGGGGTTGGGCTGCGTTGTGCCCAGACCCTGTGTAGTCCCATGTATAGCCCAATTAACATACCCTTGTCACACCAATCATCTCCACAGGGGTTCCCTGCAGAGAGTTGGAATTGCCAGACCAGATGGAGCAAGCTACCCATCAAAAGTATTATGGTTTTATGACCATATCTCCACCGGGAAACCTCTTACAGGCGCCCCAGTAAATTCCCCAGATGCGTCAGGTCAAGGCGCACATTTTGAGGTCAAACTAGTCATGGTCCAAAGCCCCTAAAAGGTCCAGACACTGATATCCTTACCCAAAGGGGATTGGGGTGTCATCCTTGGGGTCTACACGATGGGGTTCTTGCCATGAACCCTATCATACCGCCAGTCCAACTCTACAGTCACCGGTCAAGGAACCATAACGAAATATGATTCTGATGGATTTAGAAAGGAGGGTGGGGCTTCTCCTCCTGGTGACATCACTTAGGGAGGAGACCAGGTTAGGTAAAAGTTCTCAGACCAGAAAGGTTTGTCTTTGTGTTACTGAAAGAGTTGGGAGTCTTCTGCTGCTGAAAGCCACCCATTGCCCAAAGCTAGGGGGTGCTGCTACTGGAATAGCATGCCCAGACACATGCTTTTGGACTGCTTGAAATACGCACCCTGAGCTCAACATTCGGAGCTCAGAGAGCCAATCACAGGCTTGTGTTGGTAATATTTCCTTTTCTTCTGTTTATTCCCATTTTTATTTTGTGCACCGTGTCATGTTGCTTTCCACTTGTATTTGCTTGCTAACCTCTACATGTATTTTCTGTATGTGTTAAGTGTCTAGTATCGACCCTTTTAGGGGTTAATAAATATATAAAATTTAGAAAGCTTGTTTTGTATTATCCTATTGGCCCAGAACACTCACTGGAGGTGTGTGTGAGGTAATTGAAGCGATCTCAGGTGTGCAGAACGCAGGTTTCGGTAGGACAAGATCCTTCACAGGCATCATTGCATAACAAAATGCAATATTCATTAGAAGGACTATTTCAGTTCTCTTGACTTTAATCCACCCATCTGCTGGGGCTATGGTGCGGCCTAGGACCCTAGAGCTGCCAGAGTAAGACATGTGTCTTCCAAGGTGAGGTGGAAAATGGCCTCTGCAGAGATGTAGGTGGAGTTTGCTTTACCTAGTGGGTTTACCTAAATCCAGGTGAGAAATTAAAATTATGACAAGCAGAATCCGCCTGAAATTCCAGAAGCAGAAAATTTCCGCTGTGCAAATTCAGTGACACTTTCCTCCGTGTGAACCTAGCCTTATAGATGTTGATAAACACATGTATGTGATCTAGTTATTATTATTATTTAATTCCATGGTGTTTTACATTTGCGACATTACATAGTTGCTTATTGAATGCCAAGGGTCACATGATGTGTCCAGAATAAGCCACTGAGGCAGCAAACGAAGGGACCCCCATATTTTAACCTGCGTAATTCACATAATGAACTGACACTTTTGCAGCAGTTTTTTGGTGGGGTTTCTGACAAGTGCCAAACCATAGAAAGTTCCTGCATTCATGGTTGTATCCAACTGATCAAAGCAAAAGATGTCACCACTAAAATGGTTAAAGAAAATCTTAATAATAATAATAATACATTTTATTTATATAACGCCAACATATTCCGCAGCTTTGTACAATTTGTAGGGTTCAAGTACTGATAAAAAAAAAGATACGAGCCTGAGAGGTTCTGATAATAGAGGATGTTAGTCTTAGGTCATTGAGTGAACGGAGAGTACGAGTTGGGCGATAGAGATGAGGGAGGAAATGTAGGGAGGTGCAGCATTATGGAGAGCCTTGTGGAGGAGGGGGATAAGTTTATATTGTATTCTGTATTGAATAGGCAGCCAATGTAGTGACCGGCACAGACCGGAGGCATCGCTGTAGCGTCTAGACTGATAGATGAGCCTGGCCGCCGCATTCAGAATAGATTGTAGAGGGGAGAGTTTAGTAAGGGGAAGAGCGATTAGTAAGGAGTTACAGTAGTCAAGGCGAGAGTGAATCAGGGCAACAATAAGTGTCTTTAGTGTATCTGTGGTAAGGAAAAAGCGGATTCTGGAGATCTTTTTGGGGTGGAGATGACATGAGCGTGCTAGTGATTGGATATGGGGGGTGAAGGAAAGGTCTGAGTCAAACAAAACCCCGAGGCAGCGGGCATACTGCCTAGGAGTTATGGTAAGGCAGGAGACTGCAATGGAGAGATCAGGGACAGATCTATTAAATTAAAATTAAATCTTTTCTTTAAAACTCTTCAAAATTTTACTTTTGTAATTACTTATATTTCCAAAAAATTTTAAATTCTAGTTGTCAGATAGTTACATTTTTGGACAAAAACACTTTAACCCACTGACAGTTCTGAATTTATCCAGCACCTAAGTGGTTTTACAGATAAAAAGTAAAAATAGACTTCTATTCCCCTTGTTAATGAAAAAAATTGTAAAGAAAAACCCCACAAAATCGTTATTGCCACATCCATAACAAACCCTAAAATTAAATTAGTAGGTTATTTATTCTAAATAATAAACAATTAATGTTTTCTGCTGATCTCACCTCTCAAAACAAAAAGTAATAAAAACTGATCATAAAGTTTTATGTGTCCACAAAATACAAGGTCTCGTAAAGCTACAAAAAGATAAAATGTAAAACGTTATGAAGGCGGAAATACAGAGAGGGATAAAATGTTACTGGTTTAAGGCTAAATGTGATAGATCGCTTAAGGGTTAAAATGTATATAAGGCACTGGAGTTATGTGCCAGGAATATTTACTGGAGCCAGAAATTAAAAATCTGCAAAAAAAGGACATTTTTGGGAAAGTTTTTGCAATTTTCAACTCCTTCCCGACATCTGCCATAATATTATGGCGGATGCTGTGTCTTTAAAGATAGCAGCCATTACTGTGAAACACATACACATTAGGTATCTCAGTGTCAGAAAACACCCGGACTACAAACTTGTAAAAATAATTTTCCCGTAGGGTGAACACCATAGCAGAAAAAAAAAAAATCAAAAGTGCTGAACCGCCATTTTTTTTGCTGTTTCACCGCTAATAAAAATTTGACTAAAAAGTGATCAAAGCAATAGAAATTTCCCAAAATAGTATAAGTGAAAAGTACACCTGACCCCACCAAAAAACGACGCCCTATCCATCCCCGTACACAGAAATATAAAAAGTTATGGGTGTCAGAATATGGCAACTTTAAGAAAAAATGTTTTTGGCAAAGTTCTGGATTTTTGGTAAGTTCTTACAATGTAAATAAAACTATATAAATCCCCGGAATCGTACTGAAACATAGAATACAGGTGACATGTCATTTTGGCTGCAGAGTGAACGCCGTAAAAACGAAGCCTGTAAGAAAGCTGCACAAACGCAGGTCTTCTCCAAATATACCCCATTCTGGATTTTTTTTCCAGCTTCCCAGTACATTGTACAGAATAATAAATGGTAGCATCATGAAGAAAAATTTGTCCCGCAAACATTAAGCCCTCATATGGTTCTGAGAACGGAAAAATAACAAAGTTATGGGGTTTGGAAAGCAGGGAGTCAAAAAGGGGTTAATGTGACTGTTAGGGGTTAAGACGCACACACAGCTCTGCTCCATACATACGGCTCTGCTCCATACACATCATACACACACAGCTCTGCGCCATACACATCATACACACACAGCTCTGCTCCATACACATCATATACACACGGCTCTGCTACATACACGTCATACACACACGGCTCTGCTCCATACACGTCATACACACACGGCTCTGCTCCATACACGTCATACACACACGGCTCTGCTCCATACACGTCATACACACACGGCTCTGCTCCATACACGTCATACACACACGGCTCTGCTCCATACACGTCATACACACACGGCTCTGCTCCATACACGTCATACACACACGGCTCTGCTCCATACACGTCATACACACACAGCTCTGCTACATCCACCCTGTAACTACATCCTGACCCTGACACGTACACTTCAGCTCATCCAGCACCGACCAAAACCAGCACAGCAGAGTCCTGTATACACTGAGCAGTAACCTGGTAACACCTCATCATGTGATCAGTTGACTCCTCCCACACATGACATCATCACAGGTCCTGTAGCCCTAAAGTAAGTATATATATATATATCTACAGCGTACAGCCATGTGGGTGGAGGTATGACTATATATGTGTCCAGGAGGAGGTATGTGTGTGTGTGTGTATATATGTGTATATATGTATAGTGTACAAGAGGAGGTATGTATGTGTGTATATATATATATAGTGTACAGGTGGAGGTGTGTGTGTATATAGTCACTGAAGTTAGGGGTTGTTCACACTACCGCAGGTGACCGTCAGCAGTGTCCGTTGCTTTTGTCTGTTACAATATTTTAGCACACTAGCAGAACCGTCAGAAATCCGTTAAAATTTCCATTCTTTTCACTGGGATTTTACCTTCTTACTGTTAGTGTCCGGTTTACACCAAAGCCGTCACATGTCTGCTCTTTTCTCGCGGACAAAAAAAATCCTAAGAGCAGGACTTTGTGTCATGGCGGACGTCAGGCGTCTGTTATTCTTTAACATTATAGTCTATGGGTAACGGACGGGCGTCCATTATACTGTCCGTTATTACTGTCCGTTTTTTGTTCTGCGCATGCTCAGTGTCTGTTAATGTCTTTTATGATGGGTGTTCATTTTTGGGGGGGGGGGTTTTTAACGGACACTATCATAATGGACATCAACGCTAGTGTGAGCCCTGCCTTATGTGGCGGGGTCGCTGGGGAAGATAAATTCGGCCAAGAGTCAGAACTTTTTTTTTATTTGTCTTATCTAATACTTTGTAGATTCTTCTCCCTCTTTGCTTCCTTATTGTATACGTTGTGTCTCTTTGTGTTATTTTTTGTGCTCTTCTTCCCCTTCACCTCACTATCCAGCACCAGACTCCGGCCAGGACTATATGGCATTCGCATGTAACGATTACCTATACGTACGCTTTGTGACCTCCAGCCTTGCACAATTGTTCCTATCGTCTTGAATGTTACTTATAGGAATATATATCATCTTATTATCAACAAGATGCTAAAAAACATTGAACCAGGAATGTGGACGGAGGGATGAGCTGTCCTGAAAACTGACTAGAAGATCTGTCCTGTTAGAATTGGCAGAAGAAGAGACAACGTAGGTTACAGCGGTGATGTGAGGATGTAGGTCATGTAACTGCTAGGGATGAGCGAACCGAATTCGGATCAAACTGGATTCAGCCCAAAACCAAAAATTTTGGTGTTTGTCGCCCACTAAACCCAATCATACCCTGGGGTCTCTTCAGACACTTTTTCTTACCTCACCTCTCTTGGGCATTCTTTTGACATCTGGGGTCTTCTCCAGCCTCACATCAAGTGCCATGGGGTCACCACCGAGGCCTGTGATTGAGACTCAGGGTCAAAGCATCATGGCGTTGGCCTTAGTAGTGACCCCAGGGTATGTGACATTAGCCAGAAGAGGACGCTGAGAGATTGCGGGGATGCCCAGGAGAGGTGAGTGTAACTCTTTTATGTTTGAGCGCCTCCTCTGGACAGTTACTTCTTATATTCCAGGGTCCCTTCTGACCCCAGAGTATAATAATAGCACTTCTGGTTTGTGCTGGTAAGTCTTGAGGCCTGTAGTGGTGCACAGAGGTCACATGTCATACATACTGACATCACTGCAGGGTCTCATGCTTGGCTGTAGCAGTCTACAAACTAATATGATGGGAAAGTAACAACAAGCCATTCATCTGGTGTTCCAATTTATGCAAAAGAAGAAGACACCATATACACTTTATTATCTTCTCAAGTGTTTCCTGTTATCTTATTAATATTATTTTATATTACTTATACATGTTTTACTTTTAGGTTCAATACAGTATAGGATCTTCTCTATAGGATCTTTCCTGTCAAGGATAAATCAAGACAGAGACAAGATGGCAGAAAGTATATTAAATCTCACCCTAGAGATACTGTACCAGCTTACTGGAGAGGTGAGAGATTCTGATGATGTCACATTACCTCATTCTTATCTATAGTAATAACAGATGATATGACTGGGGAGGTGAGAGATTCTGATGATGTCACATTACATCATTCTTATCTATAGTAATAACAGATGATATGACTGGGGAGGTGAGAGATTCTGATGATGTCACATTACATCATTCTTATCTATAGTAATAACAGATGATATGACCGGAGAGGTGAGAGATTCTGATGATGTCACATTACATCATTCTTATCTATAGTAATAACAGATGATATGACTGGAGAGGTGAGAGATTCTGATGATGTCACATTACATCATTCTTATCTATAGTAATAACAGATGATATGACTGGAGAGGTGAGAGATTCTGATGATGTCACATTACATCAGTCTTATCTATAGTAATAACAGATGATATGACTGGAGAGGTGAGGGACTCTGGACATGTATGTAGTGATATTTATTAATGTGTCTCTCTATAAATAGGATTACACAGTAGTGAAGAAGACCTCTAGTGGGCACTGTCAGCCTCCTGTGTCTGAAGGATGGGGGAGAACCCTGAGCCCAATCCCGGGGCCTCCACCTCACTCCCTGATACATGAGGAGATCAATGGACAGAAGATCCTAGAACTCACCAACAAGATGATTGAGCTGCTGACTGGAGAGGTGACACTGCTGGGAATGCTGGGACATTATACAGGAGCTATGAAGGGATCTGGTGATGACTGTATCATTGTGTTGTCAGGTTCCTATAAGGTGTCAGGATGTCACTGTCTATTTCTCCATGGAGGAGTGGGAGTATTTAGAAGGACACAAAGATGTGTACAAGGAGGTGATGATGGAGGATCAGCAGCCCCTCACATCAGCAGGTAATAGACATGACTAAATACACACGGCCTCTCATTATCTGTATGGAAAGAATGAATTCAGTCCCTGTATGTGTTTCCTCCAGTTCCATCCAGTAAGAGAACATCAGCGGAGAGATGTCCCAGTCCTCTTCTAGCACAGGATTGTAAGGAAGAAAATGTCTTTCCCCAGGATGATCAGGTAGATGGAGATAAGGTGACATGAAATCTTCCCTCTGCCCTGTAGAAGGGCTGTGAAGGTCTCGGGGTCAGTCTGGTTTTATCCCACAGTATTAGATGTTTCCTACTTGTGTAATGAGAAAGGTGGAGATGGCAGGATAAAGCTGACCATAGACATGACATGTTGTCTGGATCTTCTCACAGTTTTCTGGCTATGGAGGCTGCTGGTTGGAATAAGGAGCCAACATGGTGGATTTATCCAGGAGACCTGCAGCTATTTGCTCAGATAACTCCTGCTGTCAGTTTTGGTGGTCATGATAATGAATGATCTTTTCTTCTCCTATAAAACCTCCCACGTGACTTCTCCATCCGTCTGGTGACTTTTACAATATTTCCTTCACAGCTTTTGTATGTGGGTGAAGATCTGAAGAATATTAATGCTCCGGAGACATATGTGAGGGGAGATGAGGAGTGTAAGGAGGACATTCCTACAGGGAACCGCACAGGTGAGGAGTCACCACTAAATACAGAATAGTCACAGATACTTCTCATTCACTGGCGACAATTCTGAGATTTGTAATTTTTATTTTTTTTTTCATCAGTCAAAGTGCAGATTAACCTTATTAGATCACAGCCTAGTTTGTGTATAAAAGCCATGTCGACTTGTTCCTTCACTGTTTTTCAAAATCTGCAACCTTTTTTTTTTATATTGCTACTCCATGGAAACAGACTACAAACAATTCTCTTTGTAGTCATTTATTATCGGTTTCCTGACGGACAAGGCTTCTTTTTTTTTTTCATTATATTTCTTTTATTATTTTATAAATGATAAAACCATCATACATAAAGATCTTATTCCCTACAGAAAAATGGTTCATCCCTCACCCTCTGAATTATACATGGGAGGAATTTATTAACACTAGCTCTGCCCTCTTCCTATTCCTTGCTTGTGTAGGTATGCCTCCAGGTAAATCTCGGCCAATCAGGGACTGTGAGAGATTTCCGTTATACGAGTTTTCTGGTGTGAGTTATAGTAAATCTGACAGTCGGGCATCCGAGATTCCTGCCATGATCCACCCATTGTCTAAACAAGTGGTGAGCTTGCCATTGTACACCAAAAATCCATGTAACAGAATGTCCCCAATGAGATGTCCCAGGTTTGGGACATCTCTGCTGTCTGGTCATCGTGTACTTAAAGGGAGAGTGTCACCAGAACCCAGCAAATTAACCCAGCTCCGCAGAAAGATAGGTTAGGTTTACCTGAATCAAACAGTCTTATCCTCCATTGCTAAGAGATCACCATTTTTTGTCAATATGTGCATGAACCCTTTTGAGAACATTGCTTCTTAACTCTTTGGAGTAATGGCAGTGACCTTGTTCACCCATAGTGCTAATCTATCTATACTGGGTCTGGTGACAGGCTCCCTTTAAACACACCATTTTCTGTTTCTATTGGTGACCAAGTTGAAAATGAACCATCCATAAACTAGTCTTCACTTTTACTGTATATTGATGGTCTTCTTGCTAAAATTATCTTGGATGGGGAGTGCATTTTGTCTTAAACTTCTGGAAGGCACTATGAGAAGTCTTGAACATTGCCATGGCTACAGAGTAACAGATGGAGTCAACAAGTTCCTTGACATTCAGATTTGTACAGACCCATTGCTCAAGTCAAGTCCTTTAAGATGATCTGTAGATGGAGTCCAAGTATTTCTCGGTCTAGTTCTACTCACCCTCTGTTCCTGTGCTTGTGATTGATTGTCAAAATATGTCATGGGCCACAATTCTCCGACTCAGCAGCAGCAGCTTTATAAAGCAGTAGGCACCCAAATTATTGTCATGTCTGAGAACCTATAGAGACATTTGCAAGCATACAGTTATGACCGTAAGCATTGGCACCCCTAAAATTTTTTCCAGAAAATGAAGTATTTCTCCAAGAAAATTACTGCAATTAAACCTGTTTTGTATAGACATGTTTATTTCCTTTGTGTGTATTGGAACAACACAAAAAAAGAGAAAGAAAGGCAAATTGGACATAATTTCACACAAAACTCCAAAAATGGGCCAGACAAATTTGTGGGTAAATAACTTTGTTTCAAACATATGATGCCAATTCTAACTCACCTGTGGCAAGTAACAGGTGTGGGCAATATAAAAAAAAATCACACCAGAAGCCAAATTAAAAGGAGAGACATTGGCTCAATCTTTGCATTGTGTGCCACACTAAACCTGGAGAACAGAAAGAGGAGAAGAGAACTGACTGAAGACTTGAGACCCAAAAATTATGGAAAAATATCAACAATCTCAAGGTTACATGTCCATCTCCAGAGATCTTGATGATCCTTTGTCCACGGTGCACAACATAATCAAGAAGTTTAGACCCCCATGGCCCTGTAGCTAATCTCCCTGGATGTGGATGGAAGAGAAACATTGATGAAAGGTTGTAATGCAGGATAGTCCGGATGGTGGAGAAGCAGCCCCAATCAAGTTCCAAAGAAATTCCAGCTGTCCTGCAGGCTCAGGGGGCATCAGTGTCAGCGCCAACTATAGGTCAGGAGACCCAGGAGGACCCCACTGCTGAGAGACAGAAAAAAGCTAGACTGCAGTTTACAGACAAAATGTATGTTAGTAAGCCAAAATCCTGGGAAAACATCTTGTGGACAGATGAGACCAAGATAGAGCTTTTTGGTAAAGCACATCATTCTACCGAAAAGGGAATAAAGCCTACAAAGAAAAGAACACAAGACCAACAGTCATATATGGTGCATGATCAAAGATGTTTTGGGGTTGTTTTGCTGCCTCTAGCACTGGGTACCTTGACTGTGTTCAAGGTACCATGAAATCTGAAGATTACCAAAGTATTTTGGGTCTCAGTGTAGGGCCCAGTGTCAGAAAGCTGGGTTTGCGTCCTAGGTCATGGGTCTTCCAGCAGGACAAAGACCCCATACATACTTCAAAAAGCCCTCAGAAATGGATGGAAACAATGCGCTGCAGAGTTCTGAAGTGACCAGCAATGAGTCCGCATCTAAATCCCATTGAACACCTTTGGAAAGATCTTAAAATTGCTGTTGGGAGAAGAGAAGACGGCCCCAAATATGAGAGACCTGGAGCAGTTTGTAAAAGAAGAGGGGTCCAAAATGCCAGTTGAGGTATAAGAAGCTTGTGGATGGTTATAGGAAGTGATTGAGTTCAGTTATTTTTTCCAAAGGGTTGGCAACCAAATATTAAGGTGAGGGTCCAGTAATTTTATATTCCCCATTTTTGGAGTTTTACAAGAAATTATATCATTTTTGGCTTTTTTTTTTATGTTTATTGCGTTGTTCCAATACACACAAAGGAAATAAACGTGTGTATAACAAAACGTGTAATTTTAAAAAAATTTTCTAGGAGAAATACTTCATTTTATGGAAAAACTTCAGGGGTGTCCAATTCTTTTAAGTGCCATTAAAGTGCACCATTGGAAAACATAATTCGAGTAGTGTTTTTTTTTTTTCTCTTCTTTAGTGATGTTCCTAAGATTAACTACATCCTGATTGTTAATGAAGATACTGTGGCCCAAGGAAGTAATCACTAGAGATGGGCGAGCCTCGCAAAAGTCATATTGCAAGGTTCGACCTCCAGTTTAGTTTCAGAACAAACTTGTTTGGTTAAAACTGGAAGATCTATTATTATACTCCCAAACTCCCTTGAGGCACTCAGCACTCCTTTGTGGGTGTCTCTTTCGACCTCCTGGATAATGCCAGTGGCCCCAGGAGGACTGCTGAGACCTTGTGATTGAAAATATCAATATAATTTTAATATAACTTAAGAATATAGTGTTTAAAAATAATCCATTTTCTTCTTGCAGATGACTGTACCAGGAGCTCAGAGGGACATCTCATATCTACAGATTATAAAGCAGAGGATGGTGGTATCACACAAGATACATATGAAGAACATGTCATTATCCCAGATATACCCTCAGACCTTCACAGCAAAGATCTATCATCTGATCAGTCACAGACTGAGAAGCAAGATAAAATCCACAGAAGGCGTGTTAAGCAACAAACAAGTCACACACGGGGAGAGAAGCCACATTTATGCTCAGAATGTGGGAAATGTTTTAAAGCTCAGTCAAATCTTGTTAGACATAAGAGAATTCACACAGGGACGAAGCCATTTTTATGTTCAGAATGTGGGAAACATTTTATCCAGAAATCAGGGCTCATCATACACCAACGACTTCACACAGGAGAGAGGCCATTTTCATGTTTAGAGTGTGGCAAATGTTTTAATGACAAATCATATCTTGTTAGACATCAAAGAATTCACACAGGGGAGAAGCCATTTTCATGTTCACAATGTGGGAAATGCTTTACAGATAAATCAAATCTTATTAGACATCAGATAATTCACACAGAGGAGAAATCATATTCATGTTTAGTGTGTGGCAAATGTTTTAATGACAAATCGGATCTTGCTAGACATCAGAGAATTCACACAATAGAGAAGCCATTTCATTGCTCACATTGTGGGAAATGGTTTAATGACAAATCAGGGCTTATCATACACCAAAGAATTCACACAGTGGAGAAGCCATTTTCATGTTTAGTGTGTGGCAAATGTTTTAATGACAAATCGGATCTTGCTAGACATCAGAGAATTCACACAGTAGAGAAGCCATTTTCATGTTTAGTGTGTGGCAAATGTTTTAATGACAAATCGGATCTTGCTAGACATCAGAGAATTCACACAGTAGAGAAGCCATTTCATTGCTCACATTGTGGGAAATGCTTTACAGCTAAAGCAAATCTTGTTAAACATGTAAGAATTCACACAGGAGAGAAGCCATTTTCATGCTCACATTGTGGGAAATGTTTTACAGATAAAGCAAATCTTGCTAGACATGAGAGAATTCACACAGGAAAGAAACCATATTCATGTTCACATTGTGGGAAATGTTTTAATGAGAAATTGAGACTTCTTGCACATCAGAGAAGTCACACGGGGGAGAAGCCATTTTCATGTTCACAATGTGGGAAATGTTTTACAGTTAAGCCTAATCTTGTTAAACATCAGAAAATTCACAAAGAGGAGAAGCTTTAGTGATGTACTATAGGTGGAAAACTTTTTCATAAATGTCAGCCATAAGTGCACCTTAAAGAACACATGAAGAACATATACTTGTCCATTTTTGTTTCTCTTCCTTTACAAATAGTCGAAGAAAAAAAGTGCCTTCACAATCACTAGAGAGGGATCTCAACAATTACTTTACCTCTAATGACACCCCTGATATAGGGGTCAACCTCCTTTGGAACGCACATAAAGCCTGCATAAGATGGTCGTTTATTAGGTTAGGTCATATAGTTAAGAAGCAGCGCCAAACCCAGCTATCCAGACTCCTCGAGGATCTTAAGAAAAAGGAGCTACTGAATAAGTCTGCTCCTTCCCCATTTCATGCTGAGCAGCTCCTCCTCTCTAGGCAAAAATTATGAGATCTCCTGTTGTTTGACTATGAAAAATCTTTGAAAAAACTTAAGATTAGATATTACTCCCAAGGGAATCGTGCGGGTAGATTTCTGGCAGCTAAATTGAAGAGGAGAC
Organism: Leptodactylus fallax; assembly: GCA_947044405.1. Lineage (NCBI taxonomy): Eukaryota > Metazoa > Chordata > Amphibia > Anura > Leptodactylidae > Leptodactylus > Leptodactylus fallax. The sequence goes on along the minus strand of CAMRHE010000332.1, from coordinate 1,942,260 downwards.
ATCTTAAATCCCGTATTCCTTTTCTTTTTGACCCCGTGTCTAAAGGGAAATTAGTTAACCCTGAGGACATTGCTGACCAATTTAGTCAATATTATGCTAATCTCCGGGATGACCCCTCCTCCCCTTGTCCCACTGATTTGGATATTTCCTCTTTTTACAGTCCCTCAACCTCCCTTCCTTCTCCCCTTTCCAGTCACAACATCTTAATAGACCCATCTCTGTTGAAGAGACTGTTGAGGTGATTGCCTCCCTGCCTGTTAGGAAAACCACAGGACCAGATGCACTAACGAATGAATATTACAAGACCTTTGCCCCTATCTTTCTCCCTCATTTAGCAAAATTTTTCAATTCCGCTATGACTACAGGCTCCTTTCTTAAGGAAAATCAGGAAGCTTATGGTTACAATTCCTAAGCCAGGGAAGCCCACTGATTCTCCTCAAAATTTCTGGCCCATCTCCTTGCTAAACTGCACTCTAAACTTTTAGCCCGTAGACTGGCCCCATTGATACCCTTCTTGACCTCCCCTGACCAGGTAGGCTTTGTCACTGGTCGACAGGCTCCTGACAATACTAGGAGAGTGAACATTTTACATCATATTGAACAGGGAGGGATCCCTTCTGTGATGATAGAGTTGGGCACCGAGAAGGTGTTTGACCATATCCACTGGTCGTTCACCTTCTCGGCATTACGAGCTATGGGCCTAGGAGGGGAGCTCCTGTCGACTACATCTGCTCTATAATCTACGCCTTCCGCAAGGGTGTTTGTCAACGGGACTTTGTCTGCTCACTTTGAAATTACCAATGGTACCCAACAGGACTGCCCATTATCCCCCCTCATATTTATACTCTCCTTTATATACTCTCTACATACAGTACAGACCAAAAGTTTGGACACACCTTCTCATTCCAAGAGTTTTCTGTATTTTCATGACTATAAAAATTGTAGATTCACACTGAAGGCATCAAAACTATGAATTACCACATGTGGAATTATATACTTAACAAAAAAGTGTGAAACAACTGAAAATATGTCTTATATTCTAGGTTCTTCAAAGTAGCCACCTTTTGCTTTGATTACTCCATGCTCTTAGATGTCACCCCAATGTCTGAGGGGTTACAGTAGCTGATCTCACCCATACTATCTAATTATACGCTGACAACATTGTCCTATCCTTAACAGACCCACTCCCATCTCTTAGGGCCACCATTGACTTCATTGATTTATTTAGCTCCTTATCTTACTATAATTTGAACATAGCTAAGACCCAGATCCTCCCGTTGCATCTCCCTGATTCGGAAGTACTTTCACTTAAGCAGGACTATTCTTTTGATTGGAGACAGGACAGTGTCCAATATCTGGGAATTTACCTCAACCCTGCTCATTCTTTCTTGTATCTCGCAAACTTCCTTGTATCTCACAACTCTGATGTTTTACTTTTGCTTAAAACGGTACGGAAGGGTCTTAGACCAATCTATTGCTCCATTAATCCTCGATCCTCCTTCCAGAATACTTATCCTTTGCGTCTCTGGTAGAGGGATCTTGACATGGTCATGGACTTGACAGGTCAAGTCTTTTGGATTGCTTCATACCTCTCTCGCATGTAGCTCTCATATTGAGACTGCCTACAAGGTAATTCTCAGATGGTGTTTTCCCCCAGCACGGTTACACCAGATGTTCCCGCAGTCATCCTCCTCTTGCTGGAGACTATGGGGTGGTGTGGGTTCGTTACTCCATACTTTTTGGGCTTGCCCTCGACTCACTTATTGGAGAGATGTTTTTGATCTTTTGGATGGCCTCCTGGATAGCTCTGTTTTACGTGCTCCCTAGCTGGCGCTGCCTAATTTGGAGATGGACTCAATCCCCCTACCACATCGTAAACTGGCTTGTAAAATTCTACTGATGGCCAAGCTAATTATTGCTAGGAAATGGAAACAACCTCTCCCGCCCTCATTGCAGGATCTTTTAGCCTTAATTGATACTACTCATTCCTATGAAAGGACCATCGCTCTTGGTAACTTTTCGTTTTCTAAATATATGCTTACCTGGGGCTGTTGGTTAGCGAGCCTGCACTGCTCTATGCATTGATCACTTCTTCTCCACTGCCTTTTGTGTCTATGGCTACTGATTTAGGTGTCTTCGTTTTCTCTTATTGAAACCACTCCATGAGACTTTATTTAACAGTTTTGCTTTTTCCAGACATCGGGTTATATCTGGACTGAATCGCTCTCGTTAGGCCTGCTCCCTGTATCCCCTTCCTCCACTCTTCCCGTTTGTACGTATTTTGTAATCTGTGCTCTTTTGTTCATGCTTCCATGCAATTTCTTTATTATTTGTCTTGTTGAAAAATTCAATAAAAATCATTGAAAATAAAAATATGCAAATGACGTGAAAAGGGCATTAGGGCGTGTAATCTGCAGTTTGGGCTTCGGTGAATGCTGCAGATTACATGCCCCTAAAGCCCTCCCAGATCTGTCCACCAGAAGAAGGACATCCCTCTGTCGTGGCTCAGCTTTCGTAAAATTTTTGGCAAGCGCAGTACACACCATGTCCTGCCACCAGATAATCTGCGGCAATTCCTGCAATCAGTGCCTAAACTGGTTATGGGTATTATCAACCCACCATTTTTGGGTGGATGACCAGCCCCCAGCATCTGTTGCCATGGCATCCAGGAGCCTATTGAAGGCCGTCTGTAATAGAAGTGTAGCAAATTTTCAATGCATTGTATTAGTGATCAGACCCCCTGGGGTTCAAAACTCCTAGGGGATCTAAAATTGACAGTAAAAAAGAAATATGAAAAACAAATACATACAAAATAATTAAAAATCCAAATCATCCCCCTATCCCTAGAATACATATAAAAGTACATAAGTAAACTGAAACACATACACATTAGGTATCCCTGTGTCTGAAAACAGTGTAGTGGGAAGGAAATTAAAAGAGGCGAACCGCAGTTTTTTTTTTTTGTTTATCCTTGAATAAAAAATTATCAAAGCAACAGACATTCCCAAAATGGAATAAATAAAAAGTACATCTGGCCCTGCAAAAAAAAAAGATGCCCTATATATTCCTGCATACGGAAATATAAAAAAGTTACGGGTGTCAGATTATGGCGACAAGAATTTTTATTTTTTTTTGCAAAGCTTTGTTTTTTTTAAGGGTTAAGAAAATTTCATATCCCCAGAATCGTACCAACCCATAGAACCATGGAATACAGATGACATGTCATTTTGGCTGCTCAGTGAACGCCATAAAAGCAAAGCCCCTAAAAAAGTTGCACAAACACAGTTTTTTCCCCATTCTAAATTTTTTCCAGCTTCCCAGTACATTGTACAGAATAATAAATGGTACCATTACAAAGTACAATTTGTCTCACAAACATTAAGCCCTCATATGGCTCTGTGAACGGAATAATAAAAAAGTTATGTCTTTTAGAAGGCAGGGACTCAAAAATGAAAAAAAAAATGTCTGTGTCGGGAAGGTGTTAAAAGGGGTATCAGCGGCTTCAGTGGAACTCCAGAAGAGACCCAGAGAAGCCGCTGGAGCAGAAGAACCGCGACACGCCAGGAGGACACCGGAGCACTGCCCCCAGCTGATTTAACCGTTAAAAGTAGAGATGAGTGAAGTATTCAAAAATTCGATTTGGCAACTTCGCTGAATTTCGCAATATGATTCTATTCGATCCGAATTAATTCGCGGCGAATAAACAGCTATTTCCTGTCTGCAGAGAGCCGGGGTGGGCGGCAAAATGGCAGAAGCCCTTGGATGCCGCGGTCATGTCTCTCTCTCTCTCTCCAGCACAGACAACTTTTATTCATGTAGAAGGATCTGCTAACAAGCAAAGACATGCCTACCCAATGACATCACTAGAGAATATCATGTAACCATCTGATGTCACAAAGGTCCTTACTAAATATTCGTTACCGCGAAGCATCAAGAAATCCGGATTCCATGTGAATAGAATATTTTCTGAAATTCGGATGGAATTCCACTTCTGCAGCTTCGATTCGCTCATCTCTAGTTAAAAGGGTTGTCCATTTTTGCCAGGACAACCCCTTTAACCTAACTGAAGTATTTTACCCAATACATTGCTTTATCTATCGTGCTGTTTTCGCCTCTTAGTCTACAGCTGGTTTCCTAGGTTCCAGGCCTGTTATCAGGTCAGGATGATGAGTCAGTCCGTGCTCTTGGTTGTCTATATTCTCTTCTCTCCCTGTTGCAGGTTTTGAGCAGTGATAACGGCTGGTCAAGTTTCTTAGAGTGAGCTGAAAACCAGGAAGTGAAGGGGAGAGGAGACAGAGGGGCAGGTGAAATCCTGAGGTGGGAAAACCCCTTTACTCAATATAAGTTTTATCATATTATCTAAATAACAGATTGAATAAGAAATATAATTACTAGTAAAGTTATAAATCTCCATCTATGTCTAATATACAGAAAACACTAAAGTTTATCCTTTTCAACACTTTTGTGCATTTTACACAACTTTCACATCGGTCCAATTTGCATCAGGGAAATGTGTCAGATTTGGAAGTACAAAGCTTTATAAATCTGTGTAATTCTACATCATGTGTTAGCCACGCCTGTTTTTACATTTTAGAAGGAAAAGTGATGAGCGAGTCGCATTTCCTGCAGCTTTTTATCACATATGTAATGTAGACAGTGCAGAGTGGAGTGAACCACATGAAACACCTCAGAAAGCCACAGCCTGGAGTCTGACTCCTCCCACACATGACTTATCACGTGGATATGACATCATCACAGGTCCTTTTGCTCCTCTAGCAGCACAGCCCTGAGTCTGACTCCTCCCACATGAGACTGATCACATGATCATAACATCACCAAAGGTCCTTTCCCCAGTATTATTCCTCTTCTCCCATATATATGCTGTACAGGTGGAGGTATGTGTGTGTATATATGTATATGTGTGTGTGTAGTCACCGTCACTGTCTGTTAGGCTAGTTGCTCATGACTGTGTGCTAGCCACCGGCCATGATTCCGCAGCCCCATTCATTCAATGAATAGAAGCTGGAGAAGCACAGCCGAAAAAACTGGACAGGAATTGGACCTATCCTGAGTTTTATGTCCCATGAGCATGGGAAAAAAACGTATAGCACACTGACCTATGCCATGGTTGTCTGCAAGGGGACGTAGGATTACTGGGCCACATGTAGCATTAACCCCATCACTACCACCTCTCTGACCCGGGGTGACCTCTCGGCCAGTATTCACACCAGGAGGGCGGTGCTGGTAATAATTGGTGGTTCAAGGATTTCTCCCTCCCTGATTGGCCATGCTGTGTGTCAGTCTTCCAGCCTGGCCAATCAGAAGTGTCAGGGGCTGAGAGGACAGAGCTGCAGTGTGGCTGTCAGCTTCCAGCCCAGGACATTGCAGGCTCAGAGCCTGGAGTAAGTGATGTGCAGGGGATGTCATGTCAGCAGGATGTGGGGGAGACACTGCTGTGTGGACTGTAGAAAGAGGGAGGACGCTGCTGTGTGGACTGTAGAGGGAGGGAGGATGCTGCTGTGTGGACTGTAGAGGGAGGGAGGATGCTGTAGTATGGACTGTAGAGGGAGGGAGGAAGGACACTTCTGTGTGGACTGTAGAGGGAGGGAGGATGCTGTAGTATGGACTGTAGAGGGAGGGAGGAAGGACGCTGCTGTGTGGACTGTAGAGGGAGGGAGGATGCTGTAGTATGGATTGTAGAGGGAGGGAGGGAGGATGCTTCTGTGTGGACTGTAGAGGGAGGGAGGATGCTGCTGTGTGGACTGTAGAAGGAGGGAGGGAGGATGCTGCTGTGTGGACTGTAGAGGGAGGGAGGACGCTGCTGTGTGGACTGTAGAGAGAGGGAGGGAGGGAGGACGCTGCAGTGTAGACTGTAGTGGGAGAGAAGGAGGATGCTGCAGTGTGGACTGTAGTGGGAGAGAGGGAGGACGCTTCTGTGTGGACTGTAGAGAGAGGGAGGATGCTGCTGTGTGGACTGTAGAGAGAGGGAGGGAGGACGCTGCTGTGTGGACTGTATAGGGAGGACGCTGCTGTGTGGACTGTAGAGGGAGGGAGGGAGGAAGGACGCTGCTGTGTGGACTGTAGAGGGAGGGAGGGAGGGAGGACGCTGCTGCTTCATCATGGGTGAACTGGGTATAATTTGTATCATGTTCTTGTATGTATTCATGTAGCTTTATGCAAAATTTACTTTCAAAGTGGAAGGCGGGAGCGTGATCAGTGGAGGGTTAGATTTAGGGATTCTAACTGTGGAAGGGTTTGCATTAGGAATTGTGATAGGCCTGTCTGTAGAGATGTGTCTTTAGGATGTACTGTAGAAATTGTGAGATCTGTTTGTCTGGGGTAGAGCATTCCAGAGAAGTGGTGCAACTCGGGAGAAGTCTTGGATACGGGAGTGGGATCTTCTGATAATAGAGGATGTTAGTCTTAGGTCATTGAGTGACTGGTATAGACCAGAGACATCAGTGTAGTGACTGGTACAGACCAGAGGCATCGCTATAGTGTTTAGACTGATAGATGAGCCTGGCCGCTGAATTCAGAATAGATTGTACAGGGGAAAGTTTAGTAAGGCAAAGACTGAATAATAAGGAGTTACAGTAGTCAAGGTGAGTGTGAATCAGGGCAACAATAAGGATCTTTAATGCTTCCAAGGTAAGAAAAGGACGGATTCTGGAGATGTTTTTGAGGTGCAGGTGACAAGAGCATGCGAATGATTAGTAAAAGAAAGGACTGAGTCAAACATAACCCCGAGGCAGCGGGCATTCTGCTTGGAGATATGGTAAGGCTGGAGACTGAAATGGAGATATCAGGGTTAGGTTTGGTAGATGGTGGAAACAGCAGTAGTTCAGTCTTTGAGAGATTCAGTATCAGATAAAGAGAAGACATGAAGTCACGGGATGAGGTATATAATTGGGTGTCATCAGCATAAAGATGGTACCAGAAGCCAAATCTGCTGATGGTTTGTCCACTAGGGGCTGTGTAAAGATAGAAGAGGAGGGGGCCTAGGACCGAGCCCTGAGGAACCCCAACTGCAAGGGGCAGAGGAGAAGAAATAGCACCAGTGAATGATACACTAAATGAGCGGTCAGAGAGATATGAGGAGAGAAATTGTATTATATATATATCTTTACATTACCTCACATTGTTTCCATTCAGGTTCCTACAGTATATGATACTCAGTGGATATCTACTATATAAGATCATGACCTGATTAACCCAGCAAAGATGGATAGAGAAAGAGACAAGATGGCAAAAAGTATATTGAATCTTACCCTAGAGATACTGTACCAGCTTACTGGAGAGGTGAGAGATTCTGATGATGTCACATTACATCATTCTTATCTATAGTAATAACAGATGATATGACTGGAGAGGTGAGAGATTCTGATGATGTCACATGACATCATTCTTATCTATAGTAATAACAGATGATATGACTGGAGAGGTGAGAGATTCTGATGATGCCACATTACATCATTCTTATCTATAGTAATAACAGATGATATGACGGGAGAGGTGAGAGATTCTGATGATGTCACATCACATCATTCTTATCTATAGTAATAACAGATGATATGACTGGAGAGGTGAGAGATTCTGATGATGTCACATCACATCATTCTTATCTATAGTAATAACAGATGATATGACTGGAGAGGTGAGAGATTCTGATGATGTCACATTACATCATTCTTATCTATAGTAATAACAGATGATATGACTGGAGAGGTGAGGGACTCTGGACATGTATGTAGTGATATTTATTAATGTGTCTCTCCATAAACAGGATTACACAGTAGTGAAGAAGACCTCTAGTGGGCTCTGTCAGGCTCCTGTATCTGAAGGATGGGGGAGAACCCTGAGCCCAATCCCGGGGCCTCCACCTCACTCCCTGATACATGAGGAGATCAATGGACAGAAGATCCTAGAACTCACCAACAAGATGATTGAGCTGCTGACTGGAGAGGTGACACTGCTGGGAATGCTGGGACATTATACAGGAGCTATGAAGGGATCTGGTGATGACTGTATCATTGTGTTGTCAGGTTCCTATAAGGTGTCAGGATGTCACTGTCTATTTCTCCATGGAGGAGTGGGAGTATTTAGAAGGACACAAAGATGTGTACAAGGAGGTGATGATGGAGGATCAGCAGCCCCTCACATCAGCAGGTAATAGACATGACTAAATACACACGGCCTCTCATTATCTGTATGGAAAGAATGAATTCAGTCCCTGTATGTGTTTCCTCCAGTTCCATCCAGTAAGAGAACATCAGCGGAGAGATGTCCCAGTCCTCTTCTAGCACAGGATTGTAAGGAAGAAAATGTCTTTCCCCAGGATGATCAGGTAGATGGAGATAAGGTGACATGAAATCTTCCCTCTGCCCTGTAGAAGGGCTGTGAAGGTCTCGGGGTCAGTCTGGTTTTATCCCACAGTATTAGATGTTTCCTACTTGTGTAATGAGAAAGGTGGAGATGGCAGGATAAAGCTGACCATAGACATGACATGTTGTCTGGATCTTCTCACAGTTTTCTGGCTATGGAGGCTGCTGGTTGGAATAAGGAGCCAACATGGTGGATTTATCCAGGAGACCTGCAGCTATTTGCTCAGATAACTCCTGCTGTCAGTTTTGGTGGTCATGATAATGAATGATCTTTTCTTCTCCTATAAAACCTCCCACGTGACTTCTCCATCCGTCTGGTGACTTTTACAATATTTCCTTCACAGCTTTTGTATGTGGGTGAAGATCTGAAGAATATTAATGCTCCGGAGACATATGTGAGGGGAGATGAGGAGTGTAAGGAGGACATTCCTACAGGGAACCGCACAGGTGAGGAGTCACCACTACAGAATAGTCACAGATTCTCCTCATTCTCCGGCCACAATTCTGTGTTCTGTAATTATTTTTTTCATCAGTCAAAGTGCAAATTAACCTTATTAGATCACAGTCTAGTTTGTGTGTAAAAGCCATGTCGACTTGTTCCTTCACTGCTTTTCAAAATCTGCACTCAGAGAACCTTTAGACAGTAGATTCTTATTGCCTGAGATGAGTAGTTGGATATCGTATATATCATGAAAATATCAACTAATATTCTGTTTACTCTTAGAGGAGATCTGCAGCTGCTTAAGACCATCTTTATTGGGGCAGTGCACCAGCTAGCAGCCTGACCAGTGAAAAATATTGGCCCTTCCTCTGCAGCTGATTCATTCTATAAGCTTTTTACCGGGGCCGTTTCAATAAAGTAGTGTCCCCCCCACACACACATGTATAATTCAATGTCCGCTTAAGTAGACCCTCAGGCTTATATCGACTGACCAAAACACTGACGTGTGAATACAACTAGTGTTGCCTCTCCGTTGTTCAGGTCCGTTGACGGACTCTTTGACAGAGTCTGTGGCGAAGATGTGAACATAGCCTTACTCTTATCTTAGACATATTGGATCTGCTTCACCAAGTTAGACCTGCAGGTTGGCCTAGAACCTGTATCAAAATAAAAAAAGGAGAATCTTACTATTTTTCTAAAATCTTTGGGGTTGCCTTTGACAGTTGTCTTGGCCTACCTCAACAATATCCTGGTCTCTGAAGACTGACTGAAGGTCCACTTTGTCTTCTGTAATTTTGTAAGAAGTCTTTTCTTGCTAAATTGAAGTAGTTGCTATTTCAGTAACAAGATTAGAGATTCATTTAGTGAATATTCACAGGTTCACAAACCAATTTTGTTAGAAAACGAATTTTTCAGTGTGAACTGGAAGTGCTTTTATTATACTCAGATGTCTCTTCAGACCCCCCAGTGTCATAAGCGGAACCCCAGGGGAGGTGCGTAAAAATATTAAACACTTCTCCTTACCTTTCATGAACTCCCTCGTGGCGCCCAACTCTCCTCTTTCGGGTGTCTTTGGTCCTCTTCTGGCCTCCTGGGTGATGTCAGAAATCTCAGGCTCATCTCTAAACAAGACCTACCGTTCCTAGGTAGTAGTTTTTGCTAGGGGCCTTTGTATGGATCATGACAACATCTCTGCAGTCCTGAACTGGCCACAATCTGTGGATCTCAAGGCTCGTTGGAGATCCGTTAGCTTTGGCAAATTAATAATGTGACATTATTTGCTATTATTATAGGTTTGATAAACCTCATTATTTATATATGATACTGTTTTAGATTATTAAAAACTAACTAGCTTTATTCCTGCAGATTTCTGTACCAGGAGCTCAGAGGGACATCTCATGTCTTCAGATTATAAAGCAGATGATGTTGGTATCACACAAGATACATATGAAGAACATGTCATTATCCCAGATATACCTTCAGCCCTTCACAGCAAAGATCTATCATCTGATCCTTCTATACAGGTCCTATCTTCTGATCCACCAGTGACTGAGAAGGAAGATAAAAGTTGTAGAAGGAGTGTTGGACATGAAAGAAGTCACACAGGGGAGAAGCAATTTCCATGTTCAGAATGTTGGAAAAGTTATAACCATAAATCAGACCTTGTTGTACATCAGCGAAGTCACACAGGGGAGAGGCCATATTCGTGTTCAGAATGTGGGAAATGTTTTGTTTCGAAATCAAATCTTGTGGTACATGAGAGAATTCACACAGGAGAGAGGCCATATTCATGTTCAGAATGTGGGAAATGTTTTAAAGATAAGGCAAATCTTGTTCAACATCAGATCACTCACACTGGTACAAAACCATTTGTATGTTTAGAATGTGGAAAATGTTATAACTATAAATCAGCTCTTGTTGTACATCAGAGACATCACACAGGGGAGAAGCCATATTCATGTTCAGAATGTGGAAAAGGTTTTGCTCGGAAAACAAGCCTTGTTATACATCAGAGCGTTCACATGAGGGAGAAACCATATTCTTGTTCAGAATGTGGGAAATGTTTTAAAGGTAAAGTGACATTTGTTAGACATCAGAGAATTCATAAAGGGGAGATGCCGTTTTCATGTTCAGAATGTGGAGAATTTTTCAAACAGAAAGCAGCTCTTGTTATACATCGGAGAATTCATACAGGGGAGAAGCCATTCTCATGTTCAGAATGTGGGAAAATTTTTAACTATAAATCAGCTCTCATTGTACATCAGAAAATTCACACAGGGGAGAGGCCATTTTCATGTTCAGACTGTGGCAAATATTTTGCTCGGAAATCACATCTTCTTAAACATAAGAGAATTCACACAGGGGAGAAGCCATATTCATGTTCAGAATGTGGGAAATGTTTTCAAGACAAATATAAGCTTGCTAGACATCTAAGAATTCACACAGGTTGAAGCTGAAGGTCTTCATGTTTAAAATGGAAAATGTTACACGTTATAATGAATAAGTTCATGCCTTATTAGACCCTTCGCTGAGATGAAACCAGAAGAAGGTTAGGTCATAATTAGACCAAAACGTTGCACTATTTTTTGATCTGCGATTAAGTGTGTACAGACTTACACTACAATACATGGCGCTGTTGTGATGTGATTACTTTGCAACTACGTATGTCTTGAAAATAAAGAATACCTCTTGATTCAGCATTCAGATACATGCTGTACTTTGGCTTGTCTCCCCTTAGATGTGTATAAATAGAGAGCAGAGAATGATACCACAGATCTGAGACCTTATGGAATTAGGTCACCTTGGGGCTAATTGTCGAGACAAAGGTTTTACACGCAGGCCTTGATAATCCCTGTCCCACCAGAGTTTGTGCCTAATCTATGACGAAATGCATGCCTCACCATAAATTAGGCGTATTCTCCAGGGTCCATGCACCTAAACACACATGTACTCGAAGTTCTTGCTTACATAAATTTCTTGTACAACAGTTTTTGTAAAATCTTCTATTTTAATATGCATTTATACTTTAAAATCTTCGAGCTAAACTCTCAGAAAAGCCAAAGCCTTACAGGATGCAACAATTTTATTGGGTTCCTTTCCCGTGGCCTCAGCGGTCATGTGCAGGGCAGGACTTCCGGTGGCGGCTTCACCGGATTGCACCAGAACAGACAGCGGTGGTGGACACTTCAGTGCCAGGAACAAGTGAGTATGATTTTTTTTTTTTTTTTTTTATTGTTATGTTTCACCTTCCCTGGCCTCCTTCAGAATTGCAGAAATTCCAGGACAACCCCTGGACAAACTTCTTCCTTGAGGGCTCAGTTCAGAAATAAAGTGGGTACAATGAAGAATGTGCTTGTAAACATTGAATGGAGAGAATCAGTGGGTCTTATATCTAAGATCATTCAGGAATTGCTTCAGCAGGGTGTCATAAGAAAAGCTAATTCTGTCCAAAAAATTGGATTTTAAAGGGGTTTTCCGGGCAAAAAAACTATTCTTAAAAAAGGTCTGTTAGTGCTATTAATGGGTTAATAAGTGCACCCAAATACATTTAGCAGTGTTTTGAGTGATTTCTGGGTTTCTCTGGGAGCTCCTGGCATCTTCTGCATTTGTTTACATGGGTAGCTTCCTGCTGTCTTAGCCTACAACTACCATGATACATTGCTGTTCACTCAGATCCCCCTCTCACTCCCTCCCCATCCCTACCTCACACCCCCCCTGTTTCCCTAGCTAGCCCGCGGACTACTAGCTATTCCTACCTAACTCAGTCCCCCAACCTCCTCCCCATCCCATCATACTTACCTGTCTTCTTGTCCTGGAGATCACTTTTTTCTGTGCCGCTGTCTCCTCTTCTGCCCGCGCCTCCACAATAGAGCTGTTCTATTGCGCATGCGTGGAAGGCCCGCTGCTTCTATTCACTTCTGCCGGTGTTCTATTGTGTAGGTTCTGGCTCCCCTGAAGAAAGCGACGCCCAGCAGAAGAAGAGGACCAGAAAACAGGTGAGTATGATGGGAGTGGGGGAGAGAAGTATTGATGACGTTCCATTTCCGGAGATTAGAAGTTAGGCAGGGGGAGGGGGTTTAGCTTAGTGTTTTGTGTCCATTGTCACTGATATGCGTGATTCATCTCAACTGAAAGAGGTATCTCAGAAGTTGCTACTTGATAGGACTTTTCCTTCCATTGACATGTATTCTGGCTGCTATTTTTATAGAAGTTACACAACAGTATGACAATAACAAGAAGAGTGAGCAATTGGAGAAGACATCGCTATCCCTGAAAAGCAAGAGGATAACGGACTGGATGGATGAACACCTGAGAGATGATTCTAGAGACATCACAGGAAGCCCTTGTATGGGTTATGGTGCTATATGCTGCATCGAAATACACTTCATATATGTTACTAACATTGTATTACGTGCTAAAGCAGGACCGAAAACTAAACTCGCTCAATTACAGGGAACTTATACGTATAACAATATCACAGGTTCATGGCAATGTACGTCAATAGATGTGTTAGCTTGGATTGTAGTCCTAAAAGATATATCTGCAGGAAAAATAGGAGGATCTAAGATTGAAATTTGGTTTAACACCCAAGATTATGTAAAAAATTTGGATTCTTCGTACATCCCCATTACAGGAAGGGATTATAAATAGGGATTATAGGTGGTAACGAATAACGAGACATTTTGAGAATATCAATTGATTTCACAGTCTCTAATAATATAACTCCTGAGATACAAGTTAGTCCATAAGTAGTGAAAATTTTAAAGGGAATAGATCCTTTAAGGCTGGGGCCCCAAGTGGTGTAAACCGCAGCATTTTTCAGTCCCTGCAAAGTGGACTAGTGAATCCCATCCACACATAGCCAAAAAATACGCGCTGCGGACACGGTTTGATGGGGAAAACATACAAATTTCTTAAAGATGTTGTCCTTGGCTGGACTTGAACCTAGGACCCAGTGCTGTGTTATGTCTGAAAATGATAAGGTTTTGGCATTCCTTCCATCATATGTACATGCTGACCATTTGACCAGAGGATTGGATTGTAATGAAGGAGATTTGAACACTATTACAATGAATATAGAAAGATTTAAAATGTCATCCATTACTAATAATTATTTCAGAAATCTTCCGATACAATATATATCTATCTCAGGTTGATAAATTTCATCAGAATATGTGGACAGATTAATAAAGCAGATATAGTGTGCTATATGTGCTGCCCTATATGAAGGCTAAAGATACTGCACATCATTGTATTACAGGAGTAACCCAGAGGCTGCAAGGAGTGTGGCAAAAGCAAACTATGGCATAGACTGGAAGCTCTCGCGAGCAGGCCCTCACTTATGTTGTTTGATATGTTAATTATTTTCTCACATTGTAATGTCAAATTTTCATATTATTATTTGTTTAATTAATATAATACCATGGTGCTCTGTACTGTACATTATGATATTATATGGTGCTGTATATTATTATCCTAATTCCATGATGCCATACGTTATTATGTCAATCCCATAGTGCTGTACATTATTATATTAATTCCATGGTGTACAGTTTTATTATATTAATCCCATAGTGCTGGACAATATTATATTAATTAAATGCTGTTGTACATTATATTATTAATCCCATGGTGTGCTGTACAGTATTATATTAATTTCATGGTGTTTGTACAGTACAGACCAAAAGTTTGGACACACCTTCTCATTCCAAGAGTTTTCTGTATTTTCATGACTATAAAAATTGTAGATTCACACTGAAGGCATCAAAACTATGAATTAACACATGTGGAATTATATACTTAACAAAAAAGTGTGAAACAACTGAAAATATGTCTTCTATTCTAGGTTCTTCAAAGTAGCCACCTTTTGCTTTGATTACTGCTTTGCACACTCTTGGCATTCTCTTGATGAGCTTCAAGAGGTAGTCACCTGAAATGGTTTTCACGTCACAGGTGTGCCCTGTCAGGTTTAATAAGTGGGATTTCTTGCCTTATAAATGGGGTTGGGACCATCAGTTGTGTTGTTCAGAAGTGAGGTGGATACACAGCTGATAGTCCTACTGAATGGAGTGTTAGAATTTGTATTATGGCAAGAAAAAAGCAGCTAAGTAAAGAAAAACGAGTGGCCATCATTACTTTAAGAAATGAAGGTCAGTCAGTCCAAAAATTGGGAAAACTTTGAAAGTGTCCCCAAGTGCAGTGGCCAAAACCATCAAGCGCTACAAAAGAAACTGGCTCACATGAGGACCGCCCCAGGAAAGGAAGACCAAGAGTCACCTCTGCTGCGGAGGATAAGTGCATCCGAGTCACCAGCCTCAGAAATCGCAGGTTAACAGCAGCTCAGATTAGAGACCAGGTCAATGCCACACAGAGTTCTAGTAGCAGACACATCTCTACAACAACTGTTAAGAGGAGACTGTGTGCAGCAGGCCTTCATGGTAAAATAGCTGCTAGGAAACCACTGCTAAGGACAGGCAACAAGCAGAAGAGACTTGTTTGGGCTAAAGAACACAAGGAATGGACATTAGACCTGTGGAAATCTGTGCTTTGGTCTGATGAGTCCAAATTTGAGATCTTTGGTTCCAACCACCGTGTCTTTGTGCGACGCAGAAAAGGTGAACAAATGGACTCTACATGCCTGGTTCCCACCGTGAAGCATGGAGGAGGAGGTGTGATGGTGTGGGGGTGCTTTGCTGGTGACACTGTTTGGGATTTATTCAAAATAGAAGGAATACTGAACCAGCATGGTTACCACAGCATCTTGCAGCGGCATGCTATTCCATCCGGTTTGCGTTTAGTTGGACCATCATTTATTTTTCAACAGGACAATGACCCCAAACACATCTCCAGACTATGTAAGAGCTATTTGACCAAGAAGGAGAGTCATGGGGTGCTACGCCAGATGACTTGGCCTCCACAGTCACCAGACCTGTACCCAATCCAGATGGTTTGGGGTGAGCTGGACCGCAGAGTGAAGGCAAAAGGGCCAACAAGTGCTAAGCATCTCTGGGAACTCCTTCAAAACTGTTGGAAGACCATTTCAGGTGACTACCTCTTGAAGCTCATCAAGAGAATGCCAAGAGTGTGCAAAGCAGTAATCAAAACAAAAGGTGGCTACTTTGAAGAACCTAGAATATAAGACATATTTTCAGTTGTTTCACACTTTTTTGTTAAGTATATAATTCCACATGTGTTAATTCATAGTTTTGATGCCTTCAGTGTGAATCTACAATTTTTATAGTCATGAAAATACAGAAAACTCTTGGAATGAGAAGGTGTGTCCAAACTTTTGGTCTGTACTGTACATTATTATATTAATCCCATGGTGCTCTGTACATTATTATATTAATTCCATCCTGTTGTACATTATTATAATAATCCCATAGTGCTGGACATTATTATATTAATTAAAAGCTGTTGCACATTATTATATTAATCCCATGGTGCGCTGTACAGTATTATATTAATTTCATGGTGTTGTACATTATTATATTAACTCCTTCCTGCCCTGTGCCATACTATTACGTCACGCTGAGCGTATAGTTAATGCTCAGCGCTGTAATACTATGATGCTGTAATGCCACGGGCATTACTTCCGGCACTCGGCTGTGTTAAAACCCTGGATGCCATAATGAATAGTGACATATCTCCGTCAACAATACAATAAAAAAGTTATAAGCGTCAGAACACGGAGACCTCAGGAAAATCGTTCATTTTCAAAAAATGACATTTTATTTGTAAAAGCAATAAACCATAATAAAAACCAATGCCATGTTGTTGTAATGCAGAGTGAACGCCGTAAAAACAAAATGCAAAAAATTATGAATTGTGTTATTTCACATGGACCCCCAAAAAACGTAAATAATAGCTAATCAAAAGTTATATGCACCCCAAAATAGTGGCAAACTAAACAACTTGTCACGCAAAGAATAAGCCCTCACATAGCTATGTCAACAAAAAAATAAGAAAATTATAAATTTTGGAAAATGGGAGGGAAAATATGAAAAAAGTTGCTGAGCATTAACCCCTTCTTGACATCCACCAGGTGTTTAAATTTATACAGCAGACACCCAGCGCTAATGCCCGCACTGATCATGGGCATTAACCCCCCCCCCGGAGTCTCAGTTAAAGCTGACCGAGGCGCCATTGTGCCAGTGATCGCCATTTGACGGGGATCGCCGGCACTCAGAACAAGCTCCGGGGCTGGTGTCTTTGTGGCATGACAGCCGGGAGCCTTTTGAAGGCTCCCAGGCTTGTCTGCCATTTACTTCTATTGCAGGCTGCTCTATGCCGATATTTTGCAATGCATTAGCAAAAATTCAAATCACCCCCCTTTCCCTAGAACACATACTGTATAAAAGTACTCAAATACTGTCAAACATATACACATTAGGTATCCCTGTGTCCTAAAATGCCTGTTCTACAAACCCATAAAAATATTTTTCCTGTACGGTAAACACCGTAATGGGAAAAAAAATATCAAAAAGCGAAACTGCTGTTTTTTCACTGTTTCGCCTCTGATAAAAATTTTAATAAAAAGTGATCAAAGCAATAGACATTCCTCAAAATGGTATAACTATACAGTATACCTGTCCCCGCAAAAAAAGACGCTCTATGTATCCCTGTGCACAGAAGTATAAAAAAGTTACATGTGTCAGAATATGTCAACTTTTAGAAAAAAAAAATTTTTTTTGCAGTTTTAGATTTTTGTTTAAGGTGTTTAAAATGTAAATAAAACCATATAAATTTGGAATCGTACCCAAACATTGAATACAGGTGACATGTCATTTTGGCTGTAGAGTGAATGCTGTAAAAAAGAAGCCTGTAAGAAAGTCGCACAGATGCAGTTTTTCTTCAAATCCACCCCATTCTGAATTTTTTTACAGCATCCAAGTACATTGTACAGAATAATAAATGGTAGCATCATGAAGAAAAATTTGTCCTGCAAACATTGAGACCTCATATGGCTCTGAGAATGGAAAATAAAAAGGTTATGGGGTTTGGAAGGTGGGGAGTGAAAAATTCCTTTGGCGGGAAGGGGTTAATATACAAACTACCCTGCATCCTTAAAGGATTAATTCCATGGTGTACAGTATTATTATTATATTAATCCCATAGTGGTGGACATTATTATATTAATTTAAATGCTGTTGTACATTATTATATTAATCCCATGGTGTGCTGTACATTATTATATTAATTCCATGGTGCTGTACATTATTATAATAATTCCATGGTGCTGTACATTATTATATTAATTCCATGGTGCTGTACATTATTATATTAATTCCATGGTGCTGTACATTATTATATTAATTCCATGGTGCTGTACATTATTATAGTAATTCCATGGTGCTGTACATTATTATATTAATGCCATGGTGCTGTACATTATTATATTAATCCCATGGTGCTGTACATTATTATATTAATTCCATGGCGCTCTGTACATTATTATAGTAATCCCATGGTGCTGTACATTATTATATTAATTCCATGGTGCTGTACATTATTATATTAATTCCATGGTGCTCTGCACATTATTATATTAATTCCATGGTGCTGTACATTATTATATTAATTCCATGGTGCTGTACATTATTATATTAATTCCATGGTGCTCTGTACATTATTATATTAATTCCATGGTGCTCTGTACATTATTATATTAATCCCATGGTGTGCTATACATTATTATATATATTCCTTGGTGCTTTACATTTGAGGGTTTACATACAATACACTAACTACACAAAACAAGTACAATACTAACAGTAACCAACTGGCACAGTGGGATCAAGATCCCCTCCCCAAAGTGCTTACAATCTATGAGGAAAGAGGGATAGAGACAGAAGGTGGGGGTAGAGGCTGTACAGATGGCGGTGTGGTGACAGTAGTGTTATTGGAGGTTGTAGGCCTTCCTGAATAGGTGAGTCTTCAGGGCCTTCTTGAAGATTGTGACTGTGGGGGTCAGTCTGATGTGTCTTGGTAATGAGTTCCAGAGTATGGGGGATGCACGGGAGAAGTCTTGGAGATGGTTGTGTGAAGAGTGGATAAGAGCAGAGCGGAGTAGGAGGTCTTTGGAGGATCGGAGGTTACGTGCGGGCAGGTAGCGGGAGATTAGGTCAGAGATATACAATAAATCTGTGTATTATTATTATTATTATATTTTATATAGCACAATTAATTCCATGGTGCTTTACATTATTATATTAATTCCATGGTGCTTTACATTTGAGGGTTTACATACAGTACACAAAATATACAAAACAGATAATACTAACAGTGATCACTGGCACAGTGGGATAGAAGGCCCTGCCCGCAAGGGCTTACAATCTATGAGGGAAGAGGGATAGAGACAGAAGGTGGGGGTAGAGGCTGTACAGATGGTGGTGTGGTGACAGTAGTGTTATTGGAGGTTGTAGGCCTTCCTGAATAGGTGAGTCTTCAGGACCTTCTTGAAGCTTGTGACTGTGGGGGTCAGTCTTATGTGTCTTGGTAATGAGTAATGAGTATGGGGGATGCACGGGAGAAGTCTTGGAGACGATTGTGTGAAGAGCAGATAAGAGCAGAGCGGAGTAGGAGGTCTTTGGAGGATCGGAGGTTACGTGCGGGCAGGTAGCGGGAGATTAGGTCAGAGATATATGGAGGGACAGGTTGTGGATGGCTTTGTATGTCAGCGTTAGTAATTTGAACTCTATTCGCTGGGCAATGGGTAGACAGTGAAGGGATTGGCAGAGGGGAGCGGCTGGTGAAAAACAGGGGGAGAGGTGGATTAAGTGAGTGGCAAATTTAAGGTAGACTGGAGGAGGGTGAGAGGAGGCCGTGGCGAAGGGTGTTACAATAGTCTAAACAAGGGGTGTGGACTAGCATTTTTGTAGATTAAGGGGGTGAAGAAGGATCCAATGGATGTCTAATATTGTCTGTTTATGTCCCCTCTGACTTGTACAGTGCTGTGGAATATGTTGGTACTATATAAATAAAATAATTATTGTTATTATTATGGCTGCCACATCTATGAGAGAGGGCTGTGTGTGTATAACAAGAAGAGCCTGGGTTAGTTTGTAATCCCCCAGTCCTTAGTGACAGCCTGGTGTGAGGTGCTGGGGAGAGCTGTAAGTGCTGCCCTGTAGGAAGGCTGAAGACACCGCACATCATTGTCTCCTCACATCTACCCGGTATTAAAGGGGTAACCCAGAGCCTACAGGAGGCGCAAGGAGAACATGGCTGCCACCTCTATGTGAGAGAGCTGAATACTGAGCAGAGCTGTGTGTGTACAATATATAATGTAGCCTGGAGACTGACTCCTCCCACATAAGACTGATCACATGGTCATGACATCACCACAGGTCCTTTCACCAGAAGGATTCCTCCTCGCATACATACAGTATACAGCTGTACAGGTGGAGGTATGTGTATATATATATGTCTATAGTCACCGTCACTGTGTCAGGATTAGGATACACGTGCATCTCAATAAATTAGAATATCTTTAGCGTCTTCCATGATTGTGTGTCCAACTGAACCAGACTGAGGGACCATTTAAAGGTTTCCAATTCTATGAGGTGAATGTACCCTTACTGGGCCACATGTAGCATTAACCCCTTAAATACCATCTCTCTGGAGATAGTGGACCTATCTTTGTGATAGCTTATCAGTTAAAGATTAGCGCAAGTCCAATACTCGGGCCTCCTGCCGATCAGTGGTTTGAAGAGTCTTACAGCCTCTTCAGTATTTACCAAGCTCAGAGCTGTACATTTATGCAGTGGCTGTGCTTGGTATCGTAGCTCAGCCCATTCACTTGAATAGGACTGAGCTGCAATTAGGCCATGTGACCGATGAACGTGACCTCACAAGCTTCTGGATGATACACAACTAGTTTAACCTTCCAGCATTTTGAATCTGCAATTTGAGGGCTGAAGGAAGTTTGACCTGAACAGTGTACCTGTAGTTTACGACTACAAACGAGAACATGTGTCTTCGTGGAACACACCAAACCCTATCTTTCTAGGTAATGTCATGGATTGGTAAAATGTATACAAAGTGAGCACTAACAGTTTTATTGACAGTTTACACTTTGAGTTCCTTATACAGCTCCAAGACAATTAGTGTTGTTTTTTTCCCTGTAATCGTCCTTTACATGGAATTATGTATAATTTTATCTTCTCTCCATTCAGATTCCAAGATTATATTATCCTCTCAGTGGATATCTTCTATATTACATAATTTTCCTAGATGGACAGCAAAAGGAGCAAGATGGCAGAGAGTATATTAAATCTCACCCGAGAGATTCTCTTCTGGCTTACTGGAGAGGTAAGAGATTCTGATGATGTCACATTACATCATTCTTATTTATAGTAATAACAGATGATATGACTGGACAGGTGAGAGATTCTGATGATGTCACATTACATCATTCTTATCTATAGTAATAACAGATGATATGACTGGACAGGTGAGAGATTCTGATGATGTCACATTACATCATTCTTATCTATAGTAATAACAGATGATATGACCGGAGAGGTGAGAGATTCTGATGATGTCACATTACATCATTCTTATCTATAGTAATAACAGATGATATGACTGGAGAGGTGAGAGATTCTGATGATGTCACATTACATCATTCTTATCTATAGTAATAACACATGATATGACTGGAGAGGTGAGGGACTCTGGACATGTATGTAGTGATATTTATTAATGTGTCTCCCCATAACCAGGATTACACAGTAGTGAAGAAGACCTCTAGTGGGCGCTGTCAGGCTCCTGTGTCTGAAGGATGGGGGAGAACCCTGAGCCCAATCCCGGGGCCTCCACCTCACTCCCTGATACATGAGGAGATCAATGGACAGAAGATCCTAGAACTCACCAACAAGATGATTGAGCTGCTGACTGGAGAGGTGACACTGCTGGGAATGCTGGGACATTATACAGGAGCTATGAAGGGATCTGGTGATGACTGTATCATTGTGTTGTCAGGTTCCTATAAGGTGTCAGGATGTCACTGTCTATTTCTCCATGGAGGAGTGGGAGTATTTAGAAGGACACAAAGATGTGTATAAGGAGGTGATGATGGAGGATCAGCAGCCCCTCACATCAGCAGGTAATAGACATGACTAAATACACACGGCCTCTCATTATCTGTATGGAAAGAATGAATTCAGTCCCTGTATGTGTTTCCTCCAGTTCCATCCAGTAAGAGAACATCAGCGGAGAGATGTCCCAGTCCTCTTCTAGCACAGGATTGTAAGGAAGAAAATGTCTTTCCCCAGGATGATCAGGTAGATGGAGATAAGGTGACATGAAATCTTCCCTCTGCCCTGTAGAAGGGCTGTGAAGGTCTCGGGGTCAGTCTGGTTTTATCCCACAGTATTAGATGTTTCCTACTTGTGTAATGAGAAAGGTGGAGATGGCAGGATAAAGTTGACCATAGACATGACATGTTGTCTGGATCTTCTCACAGTTTTCTGGCTATGGAGGCTGCTGGTTGGAATAAGGAGCCAACATGGTGGATTTATCCAGGAGACCTGCAGCTATTTGCTCAGATAACTCCTGCTGTCAGTTTTGGTGGTCATGATAATGAATGATCTTTTCTTCTCCTATAAAACCTCCCACGTGACTTCTCCATCCGTCTGGTGACTTTTACAATATTTGTCTCACAGGCTTTGTATGTGGGTGAAGATCTGAACATTATTGTTGTTCCGGAGACATATGTGAGGGGAGATGAGGAGTGTAAGGAGGACATTCCTACAGGGAACCGCACAGGTGAGTAGTCACCACTAAATAAATACAGAACAGTCACCGATTCTTCGGGTTACCTTCTCATACATGCAGTGTTCCTGCCTGATAACCTGTCCACAATAAGGGCATCATGGCTGGATGTCTGACAAGTCCCAGACCATAAAAAGTTCCTGCATTCATGGTCGTATCCATTGGTAAGCGATCAAGACAATAGATGCCACCAGTAAGATTAGAGAAAATCTATAAAATTCTACAAAATTTTTAATTATTTATATTTACAAAAAAATTACCTTTTAATTGTCTGCAAATTTAAATATGGCTGTGTTCATGGTAAAACCCCTTTAAAAAGATTCCTCAGTGGTTAATGACTTGCTGTACAAAGTTGTTTTAGATGAGCAGTTCTTCCTTTGACATACAGGATGTGGTATTGATATTCTGCTTCATAAGCTACTTTGGGAAAAAGAGAAGTTAATATTGACGATGAAACAGCCACATCTATATGTAAAGTTCTTTTCATGTAGCCTCATCTAGTTGATCTAGCAGGAATAAACACCCATGACTTGCAGATGACTTAGCTATACCTTCTTTGGCATGCCCCTTTCTCACATTTTCTGGTGCCCCCATATTACTGATGATAGCCATTATTTATTAATAAGTCCAGATTTGCACTTGCAGTTTTTGTTGGTGCTTTCTGCAGACTTTTAGCCAATGGCAAATCTCAATTGTCAAGGGTGAAAAAGTATAAATGATTTGGAACTTTTTTCTAACCACTCCTAGCTTGTTAAAAAAAAAGGAAAAAAAAACAATCATGACCTACTGGACCTTTTACTGAGGTCCATAGTTATTTTTGCCACCACAGGCATAGTCAAGTGATGACTAAATTTCACAGAATGCCTTACAATTACTTTGGGAATTTTTATCTAGAAATGTTATAAAATATCAATAAAATGTAAAAGTTACTGTATATCATGAGAAACTGATCATCAGTTTTCTTCTTGGCAGGTGACTGTACCAGGAGCTCAGAGGGACATCTCATATCTACAGATGATAAAGCAGATGATGGTGGTATCACACAAGATACATATGAAGAACATGTCATTATCCCAGATATACCCTCAGCCCTTCACAGCAAAGATCTATCATCTGATCCTTCTATACAGGTCCGATCTTCTGATCCATCTTCTGATCCTTCTATACAGGTCCTATCTTCTGATCCATCACAGACTGTGATGCAAGATAATAGTCAGAGAAGGAGTGTTGTTCAAGAAAGAGCCCAAACAGAGAAGCCATTTTCATGTCCACAATGTGGCAAAAGTTTTGTCCGTAAGACGACCCTTATTATGCATCAAAGAACTCACACAGGGGAGAAGCCGTTTTCATGTTCAGAGTGTGGGAAATGTTTTACAGATAAATCTAATCTTGTTGCACATCAGAAAATTCATACAGGGGCAAAGCCATTTTTATGTTCTGAATGTGGGAAAAGTTTTAACCGGAAACCCGATCGTGACAGACATCAGAGAATTCACACAGGAGAGAAGCCATATTCATGTTTAGAATGTGGGAAATGTTTTACACAGAAATCAGATCTTGTTGTACATCAGAGAATTCACACAGGGGAAAATCCATATGCATGTTCAGAATGCGGGAAATGTTTTAACTATAAAAAAGATCTCATTAGACATCAAAGAATTCATACAGGGGAGAAGCCATATTGTTGTTTAGAATGTGGAAAATGTTTTAATCACAAATCATATATTGTTAAACATCAGAGAATTCACACAGGGGAGAAACCATATTCGTGTTCAGAATGTGGGAAATGTTTTAACCATAGAAACGATGTTGTTAGACATCAAAGAGTTCACACAGGGGAGAAGCCATTTACATGTTTAGAATGTGGAAAATTTTTTTAACCATGAATCATATTTTGTTAAACATCAAAGAATTCACACGGGGGAAAAACCATATTCATGTTCAGAATGTGGGAAATGTTTTTACCAAAAATCAGATCTTGTTCTACATCAGAGAACTCACACAGGGGCAAAACCGTTTTTATGTTCAGAATGTGGAAAATGTTTTTCTCAGAAATCAAACCTCGTTACACATCAGAGAATTCACACAGGGGAGAAGCCATTCTCATGTTCAGATTGTGGGAAATGTTTTTCTCGGAAAACATACCTTGTTAGACATGAGGCGGTTCACACAACAGAGAATCCATAGTCATGTCCAGGCTGTGAGAAATTATTTAACCAAAATCCAAATCTTATTCAATATCAGATGAGTCAGAGAAGATATTTAGATTTACGAGAAACTAACATGGAAGTAGCCATTTTCATTTTTTTCCTTATTTACAAGTAGTATAAATAATACCGTCACCTGTTGCTGCTTCGGCTCTCTACTTCATATTTATTGACAATTCCCTTTGATTATACTTTTCTGGTCCATGGCCTAGAACTTGTGGCATGGCCTTTTTGATCTAGTAATTCCATTAGACCCCGTTGTCTACCTCTTAGATCTCTGAGCAAGTGTGGTACCAAGCTGCTTTTCCGTGTTACCACTTCTGGCAAACGGCTCCACCATCCCGGCCAGATATCTAGTCTAGGATTTGGATCTTGAGGCTATGGAATATCTGACGGTCATCCTTCATAACAGTAATGAAAAGTTTACGGACACGTCCTTATGGGACACATATTGTGCTCAGGCTAATATTGTGTTGACAACTTTGAGCTTCTGGGGTAACCTCGGGTGATGTAGACTTTCTGATACCTTGCTGGTGTTTCTGGTTGTGCTGCACTGTTAAGGTTTTATACACTGTTTTAGTATTGTCTCTGTCCTTTTTTTTTCTTTTTGTTTTAATAAAATTAAAAATTTTTTAAATCTTTATTAATAATTATGAGTTCCGGAACATACGATTCTGCTAAAACCGCAAGAAGAGAACATTTGGAGAAACATAAGTTTAGACACATTTCAGGTAGAAGCTTATAGTAAAAGAAAGCTCATACACTTTATTTGATGTATGTCGAAATTTAAGAATACGTTTTTCTCTACTATGCATTCTATTAGTCATTGGGATCTATAGTCTGTAAGGAGGCCTCTCCCTTCAAGTTTTAATATAGTTAAAAGAGCCTCGAGACTCCATTACACGCAAGCTTGTGTCCGTATCCTCTCCCGTAACTCCCAAAGGGAGAGAAACTTACAGGCAATAGAAATCCTCTAAAGTTTGGAACTTGCCCTAAATTTTGGAGCAACATATCTGGTGCCCCATGTGCGAATCCCAACAGCAGTCTGAGGGGACGATCGATAAGGAATTATGGTCATGTGACAACTGGGAACAGCACCTGGAATCAATGGTTAAAGTGTAACTCCCATTTTATTTTTTGCCACTGTGTCAAGGGATGGGTGGTGAACACATTTTTTTTTTATATACTTTATTAGAGACTTTGTCCAGGCTAAAATATTATTTTTGTAATTAGGCTGGGTGATGTGAAAAAATAAAATAAAATACTTACCTCTGGTGTTCTCCCAGCGTGGTCCGGTCTTTCTGCTCGGCTGTTTTCTTGCAGTGGAATTCCTCACCGGCTGTAACGTCCCGGGTCCCTTCACGTGCGCTATATGGAGCGTTTGTATTATAGATAAAATCTCTTACGTAGTTATTGAGCTTATTAACGTCATTATAAAGGATCAGGTAAATTCCTGTTTATACGGAGGTTTGTTGGACTCCGTTGGCGTCCCCAGATTTATGGTGCGCATGCGCAGCTAGGTTCCCCGCTGGATATATGAATTGTATCCAGCGGGGATTTCGTGCTGTATTGCGCATGCGCTATTCGGAGAACTTGTATTATATGCTCAGACGGTTAATGCGCATGTCATACTAAGGGGAGGGAGGAACAAAAGGGGGAGAACGATGGATAGTTAGTTTAATATATGATTGTTTTAAGTAGTGTATCACCATTGACTTGAAAGTTTCATTTATACCATATTGTCCCATTCTACCACCAATATAGAACTTACTACATTAATGGAGCAATTCAACTGTTTTCATGTATAAAACAAATGTGTATAAATTACTATACTAATGTGTTGCATAAAAACTGAATGTAATATAAAACACAATATTGTTAATTAGCAAATAATATGAATACAGTAGCCAGTAAGTTGTACAAAAGAAAATATAATCAAAACCACAAATAATGTTAATTGAATTAAAACTGATTTAAACTATACTGTAAATATATATATATATATATATATATATATATATAACACACAAAAAAAATAAAAAAATAAATTTTTATATATAATATATATTTATACACATATGTATATTTGTAACCATGTGTACTTTAATTGAATATATTTTCTAGGGCTTCATTAAGACCCCCTGTTGTGAGTGTATTAAACTTGAAGATCCAATACATCTCTTTTCTTTTAAGTTTGTCAAATCTATTATTAACATGTGGTGGAATATGATCTATGGGTGTAATTCTGAAGCCCTCAAAGCTGGACCTGTGGGCTTGAAAAGCATGCTTGGAAACGCTATGTTTCAGATATCCATTTAAAATATTCGACCTATGTTTATTAAGTCTTTCTCGTAATGGTCTGATAGTCCTTCCAACATACTGTAAACCGCATGGGCATTCAAGGATATAAATCACATAAGAAGAGGAGTAATTCAATGGAAAATTAATCTGGATCGTATCTCCTGTAGTGAAACTACTGATGGAATCAGCTTGATGATTTATTGTAAAACAACATTTGCATCTCTTATGAAAACATTTCGAGACTCCTTTATTCTGGGGCTGTGTTTGTCTTACATGTTGGTTCTCTCTTTCAGATCTGAGTTTACTAGGTGCCAGTATATTTTTGAGAGTTTTGGCCCTCCGAAATGTTAATACTGGTTTTGATGGAATGGCTCCTTTTAATAATGGGTCATTGAGTAAAACTCCCCAGTGTTTATTCAAGATAGCACGGATTTTGCTGTGTGCATTGTTATAAGTTGTAATAAAATTATGTCTAAAATTGGTATCTTCTTTTCTTTTAGATGGAAATAGACACTCTGACTGTGTTAGTGATTGTGCTTTATCTTTAGCTGCTCTTATGATTTTACTCGGATACTTTTTTTTCTTTAAAACGTTGAATTAAAATTTTACTCTGATTTTCAAAATCTTTATCGTCCATACAATTCCGGCGAATGCGTTTAAATTGTCCGTAGGGGACATTGTCTTTCCATTTTTTAAAATGAGAGCTACGATAGTCAAGTAGACTGTTACAGTCTACTTGTTTAAAATAAGTACGGGTCCGTATACCATCTGTGTCCCCAATGAGTTCCAAAAATGTTCCTGTTCAGTCAGTAAACGCATTGACTCAATTATGCTATTCGAGAAAATTCATGCTGTCATTTCAGATAAACGCTTAATTTTTACATGATGTGGTCTCCCTGGGTCAATAGAGCCAACGTCCCGGGTTTGTCATACTGTCTACATCCTTGGATAAAGTGATCTGACTTTAGCTTCTCCCAAGGACAGCGCTATCCCTGCCTAACCCCCAGTATAAGCTACATGGCTTGTCTTATGGATGTCATGTACATTCCTTTGTATTATCTTGTATCATGTAGTATGTAATATTGACAATATTTACTCATTTTGATCATTTCTATACTGTTCACTTTCTCTATACCTCGTATCATTTAATAAAAACCTAATTAATTAATCGTGATTTTGAGTTAGTCGAGATTCACATCCATCAGAGACTCCGCCACAGAAACCAAAGAAATTAATCAGAGAGAAAAGTGCTGCAAGGAGGACTTTTCTCTCCGCCGTTTCAGTATAAAAATAGCAGAAACCTGACAGACGCCATTATTGTCTATAGGGTCCGCTGTTTTAGTGGTCCGGTAGAGCCCAGCACAGGTGTGAACCAAGCCTTAGCTTGTAATCCCCAATCCTAAGTGACAGCCTGGTGTGAGGTGCTGGGCAGAGCTGTAAGTGCTGTCCTGTATGGAGGCTGAAAACACCGCACATCATTGTCTCCTCACATCTACCCGGTATTAAAGGGGTACCCCAGTGCCTGCAGGGAGTGCGGAGAAGACATGGCTGCCATGTCAATATGAGAGAGCTGTGTGTGTACAATATACACACGTGGACAAAATTGTTGGTACCCCTCCCTCGTTTAATGAAAGAAAAACCCACAATGGTCACAGAAATAACTTGAATCTGACAAAAGTAATAAAATATAAAAATTCTATGAAAATGAACAAATGAAAGTCAGACATTGCTTTCCAACCAGGCTTCAACAGAATTTTTTTAAAAAGAAAACTCATGAAACAGGCCTGGACAGAAATGATGGTTCCCCTGAAAATAATGTGACCAAAGGGACATGTTACATCAAGGTGTGTCCACTAATTATCATCCCAGGTGTCTACAATCCTGTAATCAGTCAGTGGCCTGTATATAGGGCTACAGATACTCGCTGTGCTGTTTGGTGACATGGTGAGTACCACACTCAACATGGACCTGAGGAAGCAAAGGAAAGCGTTGTCTCAGGAGCATAGAGAGAAATTATAGACAAGCATGTTAAAGGTAAAGGTTATAAGACCATCTCCAAGCAGTTTGATGTTCCAGTGACTACAGTTGTACATATTATTCAGAAATTTAAGATCCATAGGACTGTAGCCAACCTCCCTGGATGTGGCCGCAGGAGGAAAATTGATGACAAATCAAAGAGAAGGATAATACGAATGGTAACAAAAGAGCCCAGAAAAACGTCTAAAGAGATTAAAGGTGAACTTCAAGCTCAAGGAACATCAGTGTCAGATCGCACCATCCGTCGTTGTTTGAGCCAAAGTGGATTTCATGGCAGACGACCAAGGAGGACACCATTGTTGAAAACAAATCATAAAAAAGCCAGACTGAAATCTGCCAAACTACATGTTGACAAGCCACAAAGCTTCTGGGAGAATGTCCTATGGACAGATGAGACAAAAATCGAAATTTTTGGCAAGGCACATCAGCTCTATGTTCACAGATGGAAAAATGAAGCATATCTTGAAAAGAACACTGTCCCTACTGTGAAACATGGAGGAGGCTCTGTTATGTTCTGGGGCTGCTTTGCTGCATCTGGCACAGGGTGTCTTGAATATGTGCAGGGTACAATGAAATCTCAAGGCTATCAAGGGATTCTAGAGAGAAATGTGCTGCCCAGTGTCAGAAAGCTTGGTCTCAGTCGCAGGTCATGGGTCTTGCAACAGGATAATGACCCAAAACACAGCTAAAAACACCCAAGAATGGCTAAGAGGAAAACATTGAACTATTCTGAAGTGGCCTTCTATGAGCCCTGACCTAAATCCTATTGAGCATCTTTGGAAGGAGCTGAAACATGCCGTCTAGAAAAGGCACCCTTCACACCCGAGACAACTGGAGCAGTTTGCTCATGAGGAGTGGCCAAAATACCTGCTGAGAGGTGCAGAAGTCTCATTGACAGTTACAGGAATCGTCTGATTGCAGGGATTGCCTCAAAGGTTGTGCAACTAAATATTACGTTAATGGAACCATCATTTCTGTCCAGGCCTGTTTCATGAGTTTTCTTTTTTTTTAAATTCTGTTGAAGCCTGGTTGGAAAGCAATGTCTGACTTTCATTGGTTCATTTTCATAGAATTTTTATATATTATTACTTTCGTCAGATTCAAGTTATTTCTGTGACCATTGTGGGTTTTTCTTTCATTAAACGAGGGAGGGGACCAACAATTTTGTCCACATGTGTATAATGTAGCCTGGAGACTGACTCCTCCCACATGTGATGGATCACATGGTCATGACATCACCAAAGGTCCTTTAGCTGCTCCTGCAGAACAGTCTGAAGTCTGGCTCCTCCCACACATACCACCGATCACATGACTGTGACATCATCACAGGTCCTGTAACCTCAAAGTAAATATATACATATATAGTGTACAGGTGGAGTTGTATCATTAACCCCTTAATCTCTTTTCCCTCTAATTATACTTTTTTTTTACTTATGATTTTATATTCGTTTATTGTCTATTCATTTAGGTTCGTACAGTATAGGATCCTCCTGGTGGATATCTTCTACATACCATAATTTTTCTGGATGGACAAGGACAAGATGGTGGAGAGTATAATAAATCTCACCCTAGAGATACTGTACCAGCTTACTGGAGAGGTGAGAGATTCTGATGATGTCACATTACATCATTCTTATCTATAGTAATAACAGATGATATGACTGGAGAGGTGAGAGATTCTGATGATGTCACATTACATCATTCTTATCTATAGTAATAACAGATGATATGA
Source organism: Leptodactylus fallax (assembly GCA_947044405.1). Taxonomy (NCBI): domain Eukaryota; kingdom Metazoa; phylum Chordata; class Amphibia; order Anura; family Leptodactylidae; genus Leptodactylus; species Leptodactylus fallax. The sequence continues at coordinate 1,911,384 of CAMRHE010000332.1, read as the reverse complement.
CTGGAGAGGTGAGAGATTCTGATGATGTCACATTACATCATTCTTATCTATAGTAATAACAGATGATATGACTGGAGAGGTGAGAGATTCTGATGATGTCACATTACATCATTCTTATCTATAGTAATAACAGATGATATGACTGGAGAGGTGAGAGATTCTGATGATGTCACATTACATCATTCTTATCTATAGTAATAACATGATATGACTGGAGAGGTGAGAGATTCTGATGATGTCACATTACATCATTCTTATCTATAGTAATAACAGATGATATGACTGGAGAGGTGAGAGATTCTGATGATGTCACATTACATCATTCTTATCTATAGTAATAACAGATGATATGACTGGAGAGGTGAGAGATTCTGATGATGTCACATTACATCATTCTTATCTATAGTAATAACAGATGATATGACGGGAGAGGTGAGAGATTCTGATGATGTCACATTACATCATTCTTATCTATAGTAATAACAGATGATATGACTGGAGAGGTGAGAGATTCTGATGATGTCACATTACATCATTCTTATCTATAGTAATAACAGATGATATGACTGGAGAGGTGAGAGATTCTGATGATGTCACATTACATCATTCTTATCTATAGTAATAACAGATGATATGACTGGAGAGGTGAGGGACTCTGGACATGTATGTAGTGATATTTATTAATGTGTCTCTCCATAAACAGGATTACACAGTAGTGAAGAAGACCTCTAGTGGGCGCTGTCAGGCTCCTGTCTCTGAAGGATGGGGGAGAACCCTGAGCCCAATCCCGGGGCCTCCACCTCACTCGCTGATACATGAGGAGATCAATGGACAGAAGATCCTAGAACTCACCAACAAGATGATTGAGCTGCTGACTGGAGAGGTGACACTGCTGGGAATGCTGGGACATTATACAGGAGCTATGAAGGGATCTGGTGATGACTGTATCATTGTGTTGTCAGGTTCCTATAAGGTGTCAGGATGTCACTGTCTATTTCTCCATGGAGGAGTGGGAGTATTTAGAAGGACACAAAGATGTGTACAAGGAGGTGATGATGGAGGATCAGCAGCCCCTCACATCAGCAGGTAATAGACATGACTAAATACACACGGCCTCTCATGATCTGTATGGAAAGAATGAATTCAGTCCCTGTATGTGTTTCCTCCAGTTCCATCCAGTAAGAGAACATCAGCGGAGAGATGTCCCAGTAAAGCTGTGGAGTTGAAGTCAGAGTCATGACCAATTTTGAGTGGAGTCAGAAAAGAGTTACCAACTCCGGCATCAAAATAAAATCTTTCATTATTTTTTAAAATATTAATATTATTAATATTGTATAATTAATTAGATATATAACTCTTTGTATATTTACTTGCTTGACCTCAGTTTGCAGCAAAATATATTTAAAAAGCTGAACAGGCATTTAAAAGCCATAACACATAGCACCATTTTGCCCGACCCAGGGTTTCGCCTCTCAGTCTTCTGCCCTGAAAGAAGCCTGAGTGGTTAAACCGTGGGTTGGGTAAAATAGTGCTATGTGTTATGGCTTGTTCAGCATCCCATGCATTGATAGATAACCCTGAGAAAAGTAAAATAATGGATTCAGGTAAGACATAGGAGATTGAGTCCGTGTGCAGACCACCCCCTGGAGATCCATGAGTGCTGTAGAAACAAGGATGGATTTTGGAAGTGTCACTACATTGACTATGGACTAAGCGTTTTCCAAATGTGGTTACAGGTCACCGTCAGAAGCAGTGTCCAGAAAGGCCTGGTCAGAGATGGGGACATTTACAGAATCGGAGGAATTGTAAGGTTATGTTATCCAAAAATTAATAATAAGTTTTATTCTTTTCAGATGACTGTATCAGGAGCTCAGAGGGACATCTCATATCTACAGATTATAAAGCAGATGATGGTGGTATCACACAAGATACATATGAAGAACATGTCATTATCCCAGATATACCCTCAGCCCTTCACAGCAAAGATCTATCATCTGATCCTTTTATACAAGTCCTATCTTCTGATCCGTCACAGACTGAGCAGAAAAATAAAAAACGCAAAAGGATTATTGTACATTCAAGAACTCACTCAAGGGAGAAGCCATATTCATGCTTGGAATGTGGGAAATGTTTTACCCAGAAAGCAGTCCTTATTGGGCATCAAAGAATCCATACAGGGGAGAAACCATTTTCATGTTCAGAATGTGGAAAATGTTTTAACCAGAAACCAAATCTTATTAAACATTTGAGAATTCACACAGGGGTGAGGCCATATTCATGTTCAGAATGCGGGAAATGTTTTAACCAGAGAACAGACCTTGCTACACATAAGAGAATTCACACAGGGGAGAAGCCATATTCATGCTCAGAATGTGGGAAATGTTTTACAGACAAATCATATCTTGTTGTACATGAGAGAACACATAGAGGGGAGAAGCCATATCCATGTTCAGAATGTCAGAAATCTTTTTACCATAAATCAGCTCTTGTTCGACATCAGAGAAGTCACACAGGGGAGAAGCCATTTTCATGTTCAGAATGTTGGAAATGTTTCACAGAGAAATCAAATTTTCTTAGACATCAGAGCATTCACAAAGGGGAGAAGCCATTTGTATGTTCAGAATGTGGGAAATGTTTTAACCAGAAATCGCAGCTTGGTACTCATCAGAGAATTCACACAGGGGAGAAGCCATTTTCTTGTTCAGAATGCGGCAAATGTTTTACAGATAGAGGAAATTTTGTTATACATCAGAGAAGTCACAAGGTGGCAAAGCCGTCTGTATGTTCAGAATATGGGGAATCTGCTCATGTTGGACATCAGAGAAACCACAAAGGGAAGAAGTCATATTCATGTTCAGAATGTGGAAAATGTTTTGACTATAAATCACTTCTTGTTATTCATCAGAGAAGTCACACAGGGGAAAAACCATTCTCATGTTCAGAATGTGGGAAAGGTTTTAACTATAAATCAAATCTTGTTGTACATCAGAGAAGTCACACGGGAGAGAAGCCATATTCATGTTCAGAATGTGGGAAAGGTTTTTCTGTGAAAGCAAATCTTATTAGACACCAGACAACTCACACAAGGGAGGAACCATAACAATGTTCAGGAGGCGGACAAAGGGAATTTAATCTGGTTAACCCCATTCTGAGCCGTACACTTAAAGCATAAATACATTTTTGGACATCTTTTGATTTTCTGGCAGTATTTGTGTCATTAATAAATTTTGTAATATGCTTTATTAACACATTTTGTCTCCTTTCTGTGGAATCCTGCCTCTCTTTATTCTTCCCCTTGCTTCTGTATTGAGAGCTGTTTCTGCCTCTCACTGAATGTTACTGTGTATGGAGGACAGGTTGTGTAAGAGGTAGAGGAAATGAGGGTGGGGGAGGGTTACCGCAAACAGTAATATATCTCGGACATTATAATATGTACAAACTTGCTTTTGGTGTCATATGAAAGAGGAGAATATAATGAAAATATCCTAATCCAAAGTGTTTTCAACCAGTGATATAGCTGGAAATAATATAGGTAGAACTTAAAGAGATTGTCCAGGCAAAAATGGACAACCCTTTTAACTTTTAAATCAGCCGGGGGCATTGAAAAAAATAAAAAAAAATTCATACTCACTTGTGCCCAATGCTCCGTTGTCTTCCCGGCGTGTCCTGGTCCTTCTGCTGAATGGGTCTCTTCCAGAATTCCACCGAAGCCGCTGATTGGCCAAAGTGGTCACGTGACCGCTGAGGCCAATCAGCGAATGGCATGCGATGTCACTACCTGTGACATCACGGGTCCTCTTCCTTAGGCCTGCTGAGGCTGCTAATTAAGGCCAATCAGCAGCTTCAGCGAAACTCCAGAAGAGACCCGAGAGAAGCCGTCGGAGCAGAAGAACTGGGACGCGCCGGGAGGACACAGGATCATCGAGGACAGGTGAGTATGCATTTTTTTATTTTTTTCACTTCTCCCAGATGACTTAAAAATTGAAGAGGTTGTCTAATTTTGCCTGGACAACCTTTAATATCTTATGAAAGAAGATAATCTCTTTCATATGAGCTTTTTTTTTTTTACTTATATGCTTTTTCCTGATGCCCTGACCTCACTCTCTTCTGCCCATTTAGTTTCTCTTCCTTCTCCCTCCTTGTATGATGTCTGTCTGTTTTCCTCCTTTTTCCTCTCGAATGGTAGCTGCATTTTCCCCTGGTTTACTTAGACAGTCTCTTCTCAACCATATTTTAGTGGATACTCCCTATCTCGGGCTCGCTATGGCCTTTTATGTATTTTTTGTTGCGACACTACTTATACTGTTCATAGTACAGATAAACTGGGGTAGTTGTCTTGAACTTCTGCCCTAGAATTCGCTCACTCATGTCACTCGCTGTTGCTCATTTGTTTCTATGGGCCTGAGGCTCTTTCTCTTGTTGTTTGTTACATTTAAAAAACTCTTTAATAAAAACATAATTAATAATTAACATGATTAAACATAAAAATGTGGCTGCTTTCTGCCTGAGAAACCCTATGTAAAGTTACGAAGGAAGTCCATTCATAGATGCCAGATAAAGGCAAGACGGAAAGACAGTGAGTGTAGAGGGCAGTCTTTCTTTCTTCACACAGTGAATGGAGAGGAGAGGGGTTGATTCTCCTCATAGCCTGCACAGACATGTCTGCACACAGTGTGCAAAAAACAGTATTCTGCAAATTTAACAGCTTACAACGTAAGAAAAGTCTTCTATGTACTTGTATCTACTTCTAGCTGCTTGTGCGGTGTGAGGGTGTAAACCTAGAGGGCGCTGGAGAGCGACCCAAAAACAGGGTTGAAAAGGACCTTCACCACACCCATACCTGGGGGCCTCACTCCAGAGCGAGTGCACACAGCAGGAGAGTGCTGCTGGTAACCTGCAGGGAGCAGGTGGATGGTGGACCAGTTAGAGACAAACAGGTGGTCTGACCCAAGAGGACTGGATTCTACAACGGACTTGGTTAAGCTCAGTGTGAGTCAGCCTGCTGTTTTTGGGTCGCTCTCCAGCGCCCTCTAGATTCACACCCTCACAGTGGATACAGATGAGATATTATTCACAGACCACAAACATTTTTCCTACTTATTTTTGCTTATAGATTTTTTATTTTTTTTTATTCTTATCTTTTATCTGCTTGGCTGCATGTATTTGCCCTGTATTTACAGTCCAGTGTTCCTGGATCTCCCATATTATGGTCACTCTGGATTTTCTCAGCTAGTTACTCCTGGCAGAATGGCAGAACATTATCAGCAATGGATAGGAGAGGGGGCAGACTGCTCCTTATTGTACACACACCCTGCCTGAGAGACAAATGCAAAATGTGTTTCAGCCATAATTTGATTAGCAGCAAAAAAAAAAAAAAAAACTGATAAAATATCATGTATGAAGCCAGAAGAAAAAATAATGTCAGTACTACTGTAACAGCAACTCAGGCAAGCTGGCATTCCAATCAGTCCACGGCACAGTCGTGATCCCAAACAGTCCACACTGCTGTAACTTCGTAGTGCCATGTATAGTGGCCATCACCTGCGACAGTACCACCTTCTTCCAGTATAATGCACTAAAGCACTTTGCAGCCGTTAAAATATGGAGGAGCAGCCTGGCAGCCATTTCCACATGTTCTTAGCAGGGAGGTTAAGGAGATAGAATTCTGGTGTTAAGGAGAGATCTCTATCAAAGATCTCCTGGAGTAGGCGGACATCTGTCCAAAACGGAACTATAAGGGGACAAGTCCGGAAGAGATGGTATACAGAGCCTCCTGGGGAGCTGCATCTCAAGCATATATACGATACCAGAGCATGAAGAGCTTAATTTGGTTTTCCTGGTATTGAATATATTGAGAGCTCTTCTTAGCCTGTGACCAGAGGATTGACCAAATGGAGGGAAGGAATTCTCGACCAACCCAGCTTTTCCACCTAACCACGTAGGCCCTTTTCAGATAGTTTGCATAAAACTAAAAAACTGGCTTTCATAAAAATGGTTTTGCAATGTTGCACCGATATCTCTGGCACCCGCGCGCATACCGTCAAAGCTGAAAAAATATGAAAAAATTAAAAATTCAAATCATTCTCCTTTCCCTATAATATATATAAAAGTAGAAAATTACTGTGAAATACATGCACATTAGGTATCCCTGTGTCCAAAAACGCCTGGTCTACAAACTTATAAAAATATTTTTCCCATACAGTGAACGCCGTAGCAGGAAAAAAAAAAATCTAAAGTGCCGAACCGCCGTTTTTATCGCAGTTTCGCCTCTGATAAAAATTTTAATAAGAAGTGATCAAAGCAATAGACATTCCCCAAAATGGTATAACTAAAAAGTACACCTGGCCCCGCAAAAAAAGACGCCCTATGCATCCCCGTACATAGGAGTATAAAAAAGTTAAGGGTGTCAGAATGACGACTTTAAGAAATTTTTTTATTTTTGCAGTTTTAGATTTTTGTTAAAATGTAAATAAAATTATATAAATTAGTATCACCCAAATCATACCAAAACTTAGAATACAGGTGACATGTCATTATGGCTGCAGAGTGAACGCTGTAAAAATGAAGCCCATAAGAAAGTCGCACAAATGCACTTTTTCTCCAATTCCACTCCATTCTGAATTTTTTCCAGCTTACCAGTACATTGTATAGAATAATAAATGGCACCATTATGAAGAACAATTTGTCCCACAAACATTAAGCCCTCATATGGCTCTGAGTACGGAAAAATAAAAAAATTTATGGGCAGGAAGTGGTTGAGACAATGGTGTACATATACACAAACCAACACAAAAATAGAAGAACCACAAATAGCCTATCAATACAATGAAACATAAGAACAACACAAACAACTTAATACCCAAACACACCGCTGGGTAGCATGTGGTCACATGCCATCCATTGACATGTCTTTTTTTTTTATTCTTTAGATGTTAAGCCTTTGCCTCAAAACCTACAGAGTTAACGGAGAACCAGTGGGCATTTTGTGTATAAATCGTGGAATTTGGACACTTTTTGTTTTTCAGAATAGTCCTTTTATAGGGCATCCTATACCATCCTGTGATCATCCCAGTACCCGACCAGCACTAGATAGTATTGGATCAAATTGGTGGTGGCATTGGGGAGAGTCTTTTTACCAGCTAACACTAGTAAGGGATAATAAGACATTACTAAGGCAGTAAAAAAGTGTAAGTAAATTAGTTTATTGACATATCCCCCACACAACCCTATCTGACCTTTTTTTTAATGGATGGAGTCCAATGAAGTCTAAAGGATCCTGTGAAACCTGAAAAAATACAAACAATTAAAAAAAAATAAGACTTATGCTTATCTCCATTATCTCTCTGGGTACTGTCCAGCTCCTTCTAGTTCTAGCCTGGCCTACTTTTAAAAGGCTTTTTGCATGTGGTTGTACTGTGCAGATTCAGTAAGTTACAAGTATATGTTTTTGTCTGTATTTGATTTTTTTTTTTTTTTTTCACAGACGTGTGTAGTGTGAGGGAGAGGTCCCTCGTTGTATAAGCCATCCTTAATAGACAATAAAATTCTCATGCACAATTTCTTTAAATTGATACATCTTTTTATTAGATGAGTAAAAGCATACATTTTGCTACAACATTTATAAATAATGAAAACGGCTTCTACCCTGTGTGAATTCTCTGATGTCTAACAAGACCTGATTTACCAATATAACTTTTCCCACATTCTAAACATGAGAATGGCTTCTCTCCTGTGTGAGTTCTCTGATGCAGAACAAGCGCTGATTTTTGGTAAAAACATTTCCCACATTCTGAACATGAATATGGCTTCTCTCCTGTGTGAAATCTCTGGTGTAGAACCAGATCTGATTTTTCATAAAAACATTTCCCACATTCTGAACATGGAAACTGCTTCACCCTTGTGTGAATTCTCTGATGACTAAGAAGACGTGATTTAATGCTATAACATTTCCCACATTCTGAGCATGAGAAGGGCTTCTCTACAGTGTGAGTTCTCTGATGCAAAACAAGATCTGATTTAACGGTATAACATCTCCCACATTCTGAACACGAAAATGGCCTCTCCCCTGTGTGGATTCTCTGATGTCTAACAAGACTTTCTTTCCTGTTAAAACATTTTTCACATTCTGAACATGAATATGGCTTCTCCCCTGTGTGAAGTCTCTGATGCTGAACGAGAGCTGATTTTTGGTAAAAAGATTTTCCACATTCTAAGCATGGAAATGGCTTCTCCCCTGTGTGAATTCTCTGATGTAGAACAAGATCTGATTTTTGGTAAAAACATTTCCCACATTCTGAACATGGAAACTGCTTCACCCTTGTGTGAATTCTACGATGACTATGAAGACGTGATTTAATGCTATAACATTTCCCACAGTCTGGGCATGAGAAGGGCTTCTCCCCTGTATTAGCTCTTTGGTGGATAACATCCCTTGTGTCAATTTTACTTTGCTCAACAGTCTGTGATGGATCAGAAGATCGGACCTGTATAGAAGGATCAGATGATGGATCAGAAGATAGGACCTGTATAGAAGGATCAGATGATGGATCAGAAGATAGGACCTGTATATAAGGATCAGATGATGGATCAGAAGATAGGACCTGTATAGAAGGATCAGATGATAGATCTTTGCTGTGAAGGTCTGAGGGTATATCTGGGATAATGACATGATCTTCATATGTGTCTTGTGTGATACCACCATCATCTGCTTTATAATCTGAAGATATGAGATGTCCCTCTGAGCTCCTGGTGCAGTCATCTGACAAGAAGAAAAATTATATTATCTATTGTGTATAATATATTATATTGCTAGTTTATAACTTTTTATATAACAACTTTCATACAAAATTGCAAGGTAACTCATTGAGGTCTTGTAGACATGCTCTGTGCAGGGAGGAGGAGATAACCTGTGACATCATCTATTGTCAATAATGATGTAATGATGTGTCACAATGGCTGTTCTCTGTAGAGGTGTGAATTTCTATTGTGATCCTGTCTGTCTTGCTTGTGTTGTAAATGAATTCACTGCTGAAATTAAAACCCCTACAGAATTAACAAGTGTAGCCCTGTTTTAGGGTTTAGTGGCCACAGTGAAAATTTCAGGATATTGTGCTTTCTTTTAATATAGATAATGATATGGACAATTACGTTCACGTGTGGCGAGGACTTCCACCGGGACAAGCTGCTGGGTGCCGCTGGATCAAACAGTGGTGCAAGGGACACTGGAGTGCCGGGGACAGGTATGTTTTTTATTTTTATGTTTCATCTTCCCCAGCTTTCAGCCACAATTCTATATTTCCTGGACAAACCCTATAGGTGCACAATGTAAAAAGTGGAATGCTGATAGGGTGATTGAAAGTGCCCCATCACTAATTACTTACATGGAGTGATCAGCATTGATCACAGAAACTAAACGGTTAATTTCCTGGAATCTGAGATTTCCCTGACTTGGCATTGAGAGCCTGGTGAGAGCATTAAGTCACTTTAAATGGCTCTAACTCTGGAACTGTGTTGGCTAGAGCAACGATTTTTGGTCTTCTTCTAAAGCCAAGAATCTTCAACCCACATGGATTTTGAGATATCGCTGGTTAAAGCGGAGCTGCATATACTCGCACTTTCACTTTAACCAGTGTGCAGAGAACACGAGCAGCTGTCAGATAACCCATGGGGTTAGAAGCATATTTGCCATTTAACCCCTTATATTCTGTGATCAATGCTGACCGCAGCACCTAAGTCGTTTTACAGAAAAAAAGTAAAAACAGACTTTTTACCCTCTGTTTAATAGAGAAAAATAAAAAATAATAAAAAATACACAATTGTTATCACCACATCTGTAATAATCCCTAAAATAATATTAGCAGGTTATTTATTCTGCATGATAAACGCCATAAACCTTAAAATTCAGAGGCCAGAATTGATATTTTCTGCTTATCTCACCTCTAAAAAACAAAAAGTAATAAAGACTGATCAAAAAGTATTTTGTACCCACAAAATACAAGGTCTGGTAAAGCTACAATGAAATAAAATGTAAAAAGTTATCAAATCAGAAATATAGAGAGGAATACAATGTTACTGATCTAAGGCTATAATGTGATAAATCGCTAAAGGGTTAAAATTTACACAAGGCTCCGGAGTTATGCGCCAGGAATATTTACTGAGCCATAAAGTCAAAATCTGCAATAAAAAAGGAACATTTTTGAGAGAGGATTTGCAATTTTAATGTGACTGTAAGAGGGTCAATAAAAATATTTAAAAAAACAAAAGAGGACCCGGAGATACTGCCCCATATAGCTAAACAGAGAACGGGAAAACTGACAAAATAAAGAGAGTAAAAATCCAACACAGAATTGTTGTAGCCGGTGAAAGAGGAGAAACTGTGACTGTTCTGTATGTAGTGGTGACTCCTCACCTGTGCGGTTCCCTGGAGGAATGTCCTCCTTACACTCCTCATCTCCCCTCACATATGTCTCCGGAGCATTAATATTCTTCAGATCTTCACCCACATACAAAAGCTGTGAAGGAAATATTGTAAAAGTCACCAGACGGATGGAGAAGTCACGTGGGAGGTTTTATAGGAGAAGAAAAGATCATTCATTATCATGACCACCAAAACTGACAGCAGGAGTTATCTGAGCAAATAGCTGCAGGTCTCCTGGATAAATCCACCATGTTGGCTCCTTATTCCAACCAGCAGCCTCCATAGCCAGAAAACTGTGAGAAGATCCAGACAACATGTCATGTCTATGGTCAGCTTTATCCTGCCATCTCCACCTTTCTCATTACACAAGTAGGAAACATCTAATACTGTGGGATAAAACCAGACTGACCCCGAGACCTTCACAGCCCTTCTACAGGGCAGAGGGAAGATTTCATGTCACCTTATCTCCATCTACCTGATCATCCTGGGGAAAGACATTTTCTTCCTTACAATCCTGTGCTAGAAGAGGACTGGGACATCTCTCCGCTGATGTTCTCTTACTGGATGGAACTGGAGGAAACACATACAGGGACTGAATTCATTCTTTCCATACAGATAATGAGAGGCCGTGTGTATTTAGTCATGTCTATTACCTGCTGATGTGAGGGGCTGCTGATCCTCCATCATCACCTCCTTGTACACATCTTTGTGTCCTTCTAAATACTCCCACTCCTCCATGGAGAAATAGACAGTGACATCCTGACACCTTATAGGAACCTGACAACACAATGATACAGTCATCACCAGATCCCTTCATAGCTCCTGTATAATGTCCCAGCATTCCCAGCAGTGTCACCTCTCCAGTCAGCAGCTCAATCATCTTGTTGGTGAGTTCTAGGATCTTCTGTCCATTGATCTCCTCATGTATCAGGGAGTGAGGTGGAGGCCTCGGGATTGGGCTCAGGGTTCTCCCCCATCCTTCAGACACAGGAGCCTGACAGCGCCCACTAGAGGTCTTCTTCACTACTGTGTAATCCTGGTTATGGGGAGACACATTAATAAATATCACTACATACATGTCCAGAGTCCCTCACCTCTCCAGTCATATCATCTGTTATTACTATAGATAAGAATGATGTAATGTGACATCATCAGAATCTCTCACCTCTCCAGTCATATCATCTGTTATTACTATAGATAAGAATGATGTAATGTGACATCATCAGAATCTCTCACCTCTCCAGTCATATCATCTGTTATTACTATAGATAAGAATGATGTAATGTGACATCATCAGAATCTCTCACCTCTCCAGTCATATCATCTGTTATTACTATAGATAAGAATGATGTAATGTGACATCATCAGAATCTCTCACCTCTCCAGTCATATCATCTGTTATTACTATAGATAAGAATGATGTAATGTGACATCATCAGAATCTCTCACCTCTCCAGTCATATCATCTGTTATTACTATAGATAAGAATGATGTAATGTGACATCATCAGAATCTCTCACCTCTCCAGTCATATCATCTGTTATTACTATAGATAAGAATGATGTAACGTGACATCATCAGAATCTCTCACCTCTCCAGTAAGCTGGTACAGTATCTCTAGGGTGAGACTGAATATACTTTCCGCCATCTTGCTCCTGTCTCTATTCATCTTAGAGGAGTAAATCAGGAAAAGTATCTGCTATGTCCATGTAGAGGATCTTGTATTGTAGGGACCTGAATATAAAAAATAAAATTCCCGGAGATAATAAGATATAACATGTGAGGAGATAATAAAGTATAGATTCTCTCTTTGTATAGTTTGGTACATGACATTTCCACCATGTTAGGTTTGAGGCAATTTCCTTCCTCATTCGGGCTATAATGATCATACGGATGTCTCCCATTACGACCTGGCGGGAGCAGTAAGTCCAGCACATGCGCACAAACATCTGCCTCAAAATCTGCTTGCAAAAAGCTCTGTGTGAACACACCTTAAGGCTGAGGCCCCACGTTGCAGAAACGTAGCGTTTTTTTGTTGCAGATTTTGCTGCGGAGTTTTGAGCCAAAGTCAGGAGTGGCTTAAAAGGAATGGAAACTGATATAACCATAAAGTAGTGATAGGTTTGATAATATTTAATGTGGGTGTTATGACGATCTGTCTAAAAAGCAGAGATTTTTACATTTTAAAAATTGTGAATTTTTCCAAATTTCCACCATATTTCTTATTTTTTCACAAATCACGAAAAACAATCTCGAAATCACTTGGGCAAGTTAAAGCATCACCAAGTTATTACCACATGAAGTGACAAGGGCCATGTCCTTAAGGGGTTAATCTATATGCATCACAAAAACTATTCCTCAAACGTCTACACAAGTAAAATGTTTTGTCTTTTGGAAAGCAGCAAATTCCGAAACTGAAAAATGACATATAAGATACTGATGTACCCCGAGGATCCTGCCAGACAATGACGGAAATATACAGATATATATATATACACACATACCTCCTCCTGTACAGCTGTATACTGTATATATATATATATATATATATATATATATAATCGCTCTGAGGTTACAGGACCTGTGATGATGTCACCGTCATGTGATCAGTCCTATGTGTGGGAGGAGCGAAGTGATGACATGATGAGGTGTTACCAGGTTACGTGCTCAGTGTATACAGGACTCTGCTGTGCTGGTTGTGGTCGGTGCTGGATGAGCTGAAGTGTACGTGTCAGGATCAGGATGTAGTTACAGTGTGGATGTAGCAGAGCTGTGTGTGTATGATGTGTATGGAGCAGAGCTGTGTGTGTATGATGTGTATGGGTCCTTAAAAAAAAATGCAATCTAAGTAGAGAAGTTATTTACAACCGGTCAAAAAAACAATCTGGAAACTTGTGGTGCGTGACGGAGGGATCAGTAATTCTTGCTGTTATCTGTTTGCTATCAGGAGGTGATTTGTGACCCGCAATGCAGACATTTTTTGATTTTCGTTTTTGATCCCCCCCCTGCTGCCATTATCCTTTTTATTTTTCCACTTACAGAGCTGTATGAGGGCTTAATTTTTGCAGGACAAATTGTACTTGTTAATGGTACCAATTACTATATTGTACTGAGAATCTGGAAACAAATTCAGAATGGGGTGGAATTGGAGGAAAATTGCATTTATGCGACTTTCTTACGGGCCTTGATTTTACAGCATTCACTGTGCAGCCAAAATTACATTGCACCTGTATTCTATGGGTCAGGACAAGTCCGGCAATACCAAATTTATATAGTTTTTTTATGTTTTAAACACTTAAAAAAATCCAAAACTTAGCAACAAAAATACATTTCTTGTAGTTGCCAAAATTCCCATCATTAGTGGGAGAATATTCAGGGAACTATTATAATGTGGGAACATATTCAGGGAGATGTTATAATGGGGGGGTATATTATAATGTAAGGATTTCAAGGGCATATTATACTGCATGGAAACAGGGGCCAAAATATAGTGTGAGGGCCACTACGAGGTCCTTATACTGTGTCAGGGCACAAATACGGTGGCTCTCTCCTTCTGCCCCTCGGCACGCACTGACCATATCCAACTCTGCAATGATATGGAGGAGTTTTTCAGAAAAATTAGATTAAGGGAATATTTTTATGACAAAGACCTTCCATACAGCAGCAACTCTGAGCTGGAACAGCCCATAAGGAATCCTACCAAAAAATCTACCTGGACCCCACGCCCTGGAGCTAATGCAGCACTGGATAAATATATTGACTGTTTCAGAAGCAAAGTAAAATCTGAAATCCTGGAGAAACAAAAGAAACAGGCGCATAACCTAACCCTGCAGGAACAGAAGGCTATTACTTCACTGAAAGAAAATCAGGATATAATAATAAAACCGGCTGACAAAGGGGGCGCAATAGTCATAATGAACACCTCAGATTATATCCAGGAAGCAAACAGGCAACTGTCAAATCCCATCCATTACTCCAAACTTGGAAGTGATCCCACAGAGGCCTATATGAAAGAACTAAAGAGTATGATCAAGAAGTTTCCAATCCAGGTCCAGAATCAGGTAAAAGGCCTTATCCCACAAGATCCCAGGCCGGGCTGCTTCTATATGGTCCCAAAGATACACAAAGATGGCAATCCTGGGAGGCCCATCATTTCTGGCATTGGGACACTGACAGAAAACATCTCGGGTTGGGTGGAAAATCTCCTAAAACCCCTTGTCAGGGATACTCCAAGCTATATCCAGGACACCACTGACCTTCTTAACAAACTGAATTCCCTGGGCCCTCTACCTGAGGGGACCATTTTGGCCACCATGGATGTGGAATCCCTGTATACCAACATTCCCCACAAGGATGGAGTTGCAGCATGTCGGGGACACCTGGAGAAACAAAACCTCCCAACAGAACCAGTAACGCAGCTCATACAATTCATCCTTAGCCACAACCATTTTACCTTTGGAGAGGATCTATATCTACAGCGAATGGGAACTTCAATGGGGACCAGATGTGCACCCCAGTATGCAAATCTCTTTATGGCAGAAATGGAAGGAACATATTTATCAACATGCACCACCAAACCTATGATTTACCTTCGTTATATCGATGATATCCTTGTCATCTGGACTGCAGGTGAGGAGGCCCTACTTCAATTCCATAATGACTTCAATGACTTTCACCCGACCATCAACCTTAAACTTAGCTATTCAGAGAGTGAAATTCACTTTCTGGATACCACAATATACATTAAAGACCACCGGCTACTCACATCACTATACCACAAACCTACAGACAGAACGGCCTACCTGAGAAACGACAGCTTCCACCCCAAGCACACAAGACAATCTATCATCTACAGCCAGGCTATACCATACAATCGTATTTGCTCCGACAAAGCAGACCTGGACAAGCACCTCCTGGATCTGAGGATGAAATTTCTCAGATTGGGATACAAACCAAAAGTAACAGACAACCAATTAAAGAAAGCGGCAGCCATTACCAGAGACAGTCTGCTCACATATAGAGAGACCCAGAAAGAAGCCCGAGTGCCCCTAGTTGTCACCTACAACCCACAGCTGGAGATCCTACGATGGACTGCCAAGGAGCTCCAACCTGTGCTACATAGGGACAACAGACTCAAGGACATATTTCCAGTCCCCCCTCTCCTCTCCTTTCGACAACCACCAAACCTGAGGCGTATTATTGTCCGGAGTGCCCTGAAGGCCCCAACTGAAAATGGCACCTCACCTTGCCTACATAAAAGGTGCATGACCTGCAAGCACATCCACACCGCTGACAGGGTACCTATCCCACAGTCACAACAGGTGCACAGAATTAGGGGGACATTTTCCTGCAGGTCTTCCAATGTGGTGTACCTCATAATGTGTGTGCAATGTCCCACCACAGGCCTCTATGTGGGGGAAACAGGGCAGAGACTCAGTCAACGAATGAACTCACACAGATCCACCATTAATAACAGCAGAACCGATCTCCCAGTGGCCGCACATTTCTCCGGAGAAAACCACTCTATTGAAGATCTGCGGGTTGTGGTTTTAATGGGACATTTTAAGACGCAGGAGAAAAGAAAAGAAATGGAGTACAAATTTATGCAAAAATTTCAAACTCTGCAATTTGGACTTAATATTCATGCCAGCTTCATGTCACACTATGTATGAACCATGAACTGAACTCAATATTCATGCCAGCTTCATGTCACACTATGTATGACCTGTGAGGGTCACAAATCACCTCCTGATAGCAAAGAGATAACAGCAAGAATTACTGATCCCTACGTCACGCACCACAAGTTTCCAGACTGTTTTTTTGACCTGCTGTAAATAACTTCTCTACTTAGATTGCAATTTTTTTAAGGACTCTAAAATGCTTTGAAAACCATGTGTTTAAAAATCTGTGAATTTTCAGTTCTTGTATCACACCATGTCTGATGAAGGGAGCGAGTACTCCTGAAAGCTTACTTATAAATATACTCAGCCTCTAAAAGGTATCGCCTGATTTCTTCACTCGTCCACTACTTTCAATGGCTAACACGGTACAACATTATACTACTATGATGTGTATGGAGCAGAGCCGTGTGTGTATGACGTGTATGGAGCAGAGCCGTGTGTGTATGACGTGTATGGAGCAAAGCTGTGTGTGTATGATGTGTATGGAGCAGAGCCGTGTGTGTATGACATGTATGGAGCAGAGCCGTGTGTGTATGACGTGTATGGAGCAGAGCCGTGTGTGTATGACGTGTATGGAGCAGAGCCGTGTGTGTATGACGTGTATGGAGCAGAGCTGTGTGTGTATGATGTGTATGGAGCAGAGCCGTGTATGTATGACATGTATGGAGCAGAGCCGTGTGTGTATGACGTGTATGGAGCAGAGCCGTGTGTGTATGACGTGTATGGAGCAGCGCCGTGTGTGTATGATGTGTATGGAGCAGAGCTCGTGTGTGTATGATGTGTATGGAGCAGAGCCGTGTGTGTGATGTGTATGGAGCAGAGCCGTGTGTGTATGATGTGTATGGAGCAGAGCTATGTGTATGATGTGTATGGAGCAGAGCCGTGTGTGTATGACGTGTATGGAGCAGAGCCGTGTGTGTATGATGTGTATGGAGCAGAGCCGTGTGTGTATGACGTGTATGGAGCAGAGCCGTGTGTGTATGACGTGTATGGAGCAGAGCCGTGTGTGTATGATGTGTATGTAGCAGAGCTCTGTGTGTATGATGTGTATGGAGCAGAGCTGTGTGTGTATGGAGCAGAGCTGTGTGTATGATGTGTATGGAGCAGAGCCGTGTGTGTATGACGTGTATGGAGCAGAGCCGTGTGTGTATGACGTTTATGGAGCAGAGCCGTGTGTGTATGTAGCAGAGCTTTGTGTGTATGATGTGTATGGAGCAGAGCTGTGTGTGTATGATGTGTATGGAGCAGAGCTGTGTGTGTATGACGTGTATGGAGCAGAGCCGTGTGTGTATGACGTGTATGGAGCAGCGCCGTGTGTGTATGACGTGTATGGAGCAGAGCCGTGTGTGTATGACGTTTATGGAGCAGAGCCGTGTGTGTTTGACGTGTATGGAGCAGAGCCGTGTGTGTATGACGTGTATGGAGCAGAGCCGTGTGTGTATGACGTGTATGGAGCAGAGCCGTGTGTGTATGACCTGTGTGTGTATGGGAAAGGTGGGTAACATAGCATGTGGAGCTTTAATAGGGAATACTGAATACTACATTTACCTACATAAATCTACCTCCTTGCACTATAATCATACCATAGTATTCTAAGATTCCCCTTTCAGGGTTCTAGAGAAGCTGGGTAACATACCAGGTAATTCAATAATAGGGACTGCTGAATATTAAATATATCTAAATAAATCTAAATCCTCTTGCTTCCTCTCAAATCATGCCAAAGCTTGCTTGATTTACATTTCAGGGTTCTGGGAAAGCTGGGTAGCATAACATGAGGATCTGTGATAGGGAACACTACATTTATCTAAATAAATCCAACTCCTTGCCCCATATCATGTTAGATGTGATTTTCAGGATCCCGGTATTTAGGAGGGCGCTCCTTATGCTAAGCTGTGAGTCCGGCCCCTCTGACAGTTCAGTGATATCGGAGCCAAAACTAACAGCCCCGATAGCTCTGCAATGGCGGAAGATACTGGCAAAGCTGCAAGTGTGATGAATTCTAAAACTAAAAAAATTTTTGGAGTCGCCATATTCTGACATGTTTTTTAATATTTCCGTGTATGAGGATTCATAATGTGTCTTTTTTTTGCGGGGTCAGATATATAGTTTTTACTTAGACCATTTTGGGGAATATCTATTGTTTTGATCTCTTTTTATTCATATTTTTATGAGAGGCGAAGCAGCGGAAAAACAGTATTTCAGCTCTTTTGATTTTTTTTTCCCGTTACAGCATTTACCGTATGGGAAAAATATTTTTATGAGTTTGTAGACCGGACGTTTTCAGACACAGGGATACCTAATGTGTATGTGTTTCACGTTATTTAAGTATGTTTATATGTGTTCTAGGGAAAGGGGGGATTCAAACTTTTTAATTATTTTATTTTATTTTTTTACTTTTTTTTTTTTTTTTGTACTGTAATTTTTAGACCCCCTCCCCCCAGGGGTCTTCAAACCCTTGAACCCCCGGGGGTCTGATCACTAATACAATTCTAGGCAGATGGCGGATGTCAAGAAAGTGTTAAAGGGGTTTTCTGGCACCAAATCAAATTTTCATACTGATGACTTATCCACAGCACAGAATAGGTTGAAGGAGTCAGAAAACCCAACACACTTTAAAGGGATTTTCCAGGCAAAAAAATCTCTTTAAAAAAAGGTCTGTTAGTGCTAATAATGGGTTAATAAATGCACCGATAGACCTTTAGCAGTATTTTGAGTGATTTCTGGGTTTCTCTGGGAGCGCCTGGCATCTTCTGCATTTGTTTACATGGTGTAGCTTCCTGCTGCCTTAGCTAATGCAATGCATTATGGTAGTTGTAGGCTCTCACTCCTCCCCCTTCCTTCTCTAACATCCCCTCCATGTCTCCCTAGCTTTCCTGCCCACTACTAGCCCTTCCAAACTAACTCAGTCCACCCCATCATACTTACCTGCCTTCTTCCTGTCCAGACTTCTTTCTGCAGGGAACGGCTCCTCCTCTTCTTTGATTCTGCCAGCGTCTGTGCAGCAGTCCCAGCACTTTACTGTACCCTTCACTCCATCTCTATTGTGCAGGCATGAGCAGCTCCTTTGGGTTCCCTCGCTTGCGCAATATAGAAGGAGTATAGGCTACAGCACAAAGCCGGAACTCCGGCTCTTTTGCGCACGCGCTGGCAGACGTCACAGAAGCAGGAGGAGCTGTTACCCGCAGGAGGAAGTCTGGAAGGAAGAGAGGTAAGTATGATGGGGTGGAGGGGGGGAAGGGGGAAGTAGTAGTTATGTTCCATTTCCGGAAACGGGGAAATGGAGTGTCACCGGATAATCAGAAAATGTCCCTGGGGTGGTCACATGACATTGACATGGGTAACTATACATTTTTGCTGAATTATGTAATTTAGAAAGTAGTTGGGGGGAGGGTGTTTAGATTAGTGTAGGAATTTCTATTTATCCCGGACAACCCCTTTAAGGCTAAGTCCCCACGTAGCCGCCGCAAAAAAGCGCTGCGGGAAAAACCACGGTGGAAATGCATCGCTGTTTTACCCGCAGTGCTTTTCATAGGTTTCCTCTGCGGACTCTGCTTCCATTATACCTATAGGGAAACTGCCAGCATTTCCGTAGGTATAATTGACATGCTGCGATTTCCAAAACCGTAACGTGTCCGCTGCACATACAGTGGGGAAAAAAAGTATTTAGTCAGCCACCAATTGTGCAAGTTCTCCCACTTATAAAGATGAGGCCGGCCTGTAATTGTCATCATAGGTAGACCTCAACTATGAGAGACAAAATGAGAAAACTAATCCAGAAAATCACATTGTCTGATTTTTTAAAAATTTGCAAATTATGGTGGAAAATAAGTATTTGGTCACCTATAAACAAGCAAGATTTCTGTCTCTCACAGACCTGTAACTTCTTCTTTAAGAGGCTCCTCTGTCCTCCACTCATTACCTGTAGTAATGGCTCCTTTTTGACATTGTTATCAGTATAAAAGACTCCTGTCCACAACCTCAAACAGTCACACTCCAAACTCCACTATGGTGAAGACCAAAGAGCTGTGGAAGGACCAGAAACAAAATGGTAGCCCTGCACCAGGCTGGGAAGACTGAATCTGCAATAGGCAAGCAGCTTGGTGTGAAGAAATCAACTGTGGGAGCAATAATTAGAAAATGGAAGACATACAAGACCACTGATAATCTCCCTCCATCAGGGGCTCCACGCAAGATCTCACCCCGTGGGGTCAAAATGATCACAAGAACGGTGAGCAAAAATCCCAGAACCACACGGGGGACCTAGTGAGTGACCTGCAGAAAGCTGGGACTAACGTAACAAAGGCTACCGTCAGTAACACACTACGCCGCCAGGGACTCAGATCCTGCAGTGCCAGACGTGTCCCCCTGCTTAAGCCAGTACATATCCGGGCCCGTCTGAAGTTTGCTAGAGAGCATTTGGATGTTCCAGGAGAGTATTGGGAGAATGTCATATGGTCAGATGAAACCAAAGTAGAACTGTTTGGTAGAAACACAACTCGTGGTGTTTGGAGGAGAGTGAATGCTGAGTTGTATCCAAAGAACACCAGACCTACTGTGAAGCATGGGGGGGGGCAACATCATGTATGGGGCTGTTTCTCTGCAAAGGGACCAGGACCACTGATCCGTGTACATGAAGGAATGAATCGGGCCATGTATCGTGAGATTTTGAGTGCAAACTCCTTCCATCAGCAAGGGCATTGAAGATGAAACGTGGCTGGGTCTTTCAGCATGACAATGACCCCAAGCACACCGCCAGGGCAACGAAGGAGCGGCTTCGTAAGAAGCATTTCAAGGTCCTGGAGTGGCCTAGCCAGTCTCCAGATCTCAACCCCATAGAAAACCTTTGGAGGGAGTTGAAAGTCCGTGTTGCCCAGCGACAGCCCCAAAACATCCCTGCTCTAGAGGAGATCTGCATGGAGGAATGGGCTGACATACCAGCAACAGTGTGTGCCAACCTTGTGAAGACTTACAGAAAACGTTTCACCTCTGTCATTGCCAACAAAGGATATAGAACAAAGTATTGAGATGAACTTTTCTTATTGACCAAATACTTATTTTCCACCATAATTTGCAAATAAATTCTTTAAAAATCAGACAATGTGATTTTCTGGATTAGTTTTCTCATTTAGTCTCTCATAGTTGAGGTCTACCTATGATGACAATTACAGGCCGGCCTCATCTTTGTAAGTGGGAGAACTTGCACAATTGGTGGCTGACTAAATACTTTTTTCCCCACTGTATCTTTCCGCAGTGTGTGGATGAGATTTGCTACAATCCCATCCACTTTGCAGGGACCGTAAAACACAGCGGCCGTGGAGCTCCGGCCTAAAAGGAAATCAATCCATAGAGCATACAGGGAATAATAATTAAATAACGACATTAACATAAATGGTTCAGTAAAAAAGTATTAAGATAAATTGGAGAAACAACATAAAAACCTAGATTAAAGCTGTAGTCCTTCTGATTTCTTGAGGGTAGGAGGAACTAGGGGAACACACCCAGACTAGGATGACCCCCACATCTGTAAAACCTTTAATATGGTCAACTTTATAATTTCAGCCGTTAGGTGTCATAGCCGCCCTTCTGGGTCACCATGCAAATCATGCAGTAAAAATATCTGACAAATATATATATATTTATGAGCTCCGCATTAGAGCCAAATACTCCCATGGTGTTTGACTGTAGGGTAGGAAAATCCCCCTTAGGCGTACACAGAGGTTTTAGTTTCCTGTGTTTGTTAGCATAGCCTGAGAACCCCAGAAGACTCCAGTATAGTGGTGAATATAGGGTTAATGTACGAGGTTTGGCGCATGCGCATTGAAGCTGAGGTGAGGAATTGCACCAGAACGGGGAGTATAGCCCATAGGTCAATATAAAGCTTTTGCAGTTTTAATGCGGCCAAATATTACATTATAACAGGTGATTTCAGACACTAAACACCCAACAGGTCCTTATAGACCAAATCACCCCGACAAATTCCCTTCCTTTCAGGACCAAGGGTCATTGATGCTCCAATTTTAGCACTTTTGTATGCATTGCTTTACACAGCAATATCTTTTTAATGGCTTTGCATATCCCATCTATTTTTACCGTGTTTTTTCAGGACACGTAAGGCTTGATATGAGTTTTTAAAGCAATGCGCTGCTGACAGAGGAGACCTTGGAAGAAGGTGAAGGAGGGGCTGGCAGGGGAGCAAGTTCTGTTAGCACAATGTGAATCAGAAGGCTCTGTCACTTCACTGTGATCACCATAAAGAGTTACATTTTGGTGATCAAAGTGATGATAAAGGACCTAAAAGCTTCCCTTATCAAACAGTAACTCCTGAACAATAACCTCAGCATGGAGATGCCGCACAAGATTAGTTTTGCCAATATGTTAAAGGATGGCTGCCAGCTTAGTTTCGGACCAAACTTGTTGCAACTTTGATACAAGTGTTATGATGACCCAATCGCAGGCCTAAGCAGTATGCCGGGGCCAGTGAGGTCACTCAGGTGTCCAGAAGAGGCCTGAAAATGACTGAAGAGGGCCACAATGTCACCCAAGAGATGTGAGAGAAGGTGAATTTAAATGTTTTGTTATGTTTCCGCATCTCTCTTGGGCCTCGGAAAAGACTCAAGAGTATAATAGTGATTTACTGGAGACAAAACCCCAAAATTTCGATTTCACTCAAAATCAAAATTTTGAGAAAATTCGCAACGCACCCATCTCTATTTGCAACAAAAAAACTACTTCCCTGATGAGTTCTCTGATGTTTAAATAGATGTGATCTTTGGGTTAAACATTTTCAACCATGTCGATTTCTCTGAATTGACTTCTCCCCTGAATTATCCCTGAGGTAGAATAAGATAACATTTTTTTGAAAAGAAAAAACACTTCCCACATTCTAAATATGAAATAAGACATGATTAACCCCTTCCCGTTGCAACCGTTTTTAAATTTTCTTTTTTGACTCCCCACCTTCCAAGCCCCATAGGTTTTTATTTTTCCGTTCACAGAGCCATATGAGGGCTTAATGTTTTCAGGACAAATTGTTCTTCATAATGGTACCATGTAATATCCTGTACAATGTACTGGGAAGCTGGAAAAAAAATTCTGAATGTGGTGGAATTGGAGAAAAACTGCATTTGGGCGACTTTCTTATGTGTTTCATTTTTACGGCATTCCCTGTGCAGTGAAAAAGACATGTCACCTGTATTCTATGGGTCGGTACGATTCCAGGGATACCAAATTCATATAGTTTTATTTACATTTTAACCCCTTGAAAAAATCTAAAAACTGCAACAACAAAAAAAAACCAAAAACTTTTTTTCTTGGAGTCACCATATTCTGACACAACTTTTTTTTATATTTTCCATGCATCTTTCTTTAGTGGAGACATGTGCTTTTTCTTTATACCATTTTGGGTAATGTCGCTTGCTTTGATCGCTTTTTATTTAAATTTTTAATTGAGATGTAACAGCAAAAAAATGGCGGTTCAACTTTTGATTTTTTTTTCCTGCTACGGCGTTCATCATATGAGAAAATTTGAAGACTGGGCAGTTTTGGACACAGGGATATCTGGACTGGTCTGGAACCCCAGGGGGTCTGATCACTAATGCATTATAATGCTAATGGGGCACTGATCACGGGCATTACTACTGGGTCACGGCTGTATAATTCAAAGAGACTGGAAAGGTTTGTATGAATTTATTCAAGATAAAGATCAGGCTGTGTAAATGTCCGAGCCCACTCTAAGTCCTCTATTTATAGGAAAGTCGATCCCATCATCAGAGAAGGATCACACAGTAACAGAAGTTTAGTCAATTAATTCATTAGTTACAGTTATAGAGGTTGACATCATGTAGAGGTCAACATCCCTACAGTTATTGCATGGCACAAAGACTTTGTCTTTGATTTTTCAAACAAAAAATAAAATCGACACTATGCAAAAAATTTCCCACATGAAAATGGCTTCTACCCTGTGTGACTTCTGTGATGTCTAAGAAGATCTGATTTCTGACTAAAGCATTTCTCACATTCTGGACATGAATATGGCTTCTCCCCTGTGTGAGTTCTCTGATGTCTAACAAAATTTGGTTTCTGACTAAAACATTTCCCACATTCTAAACATGAGAATGGCTTCTCTCCCGTATGAAGTCTCTGATGTATAACTAGATATGATTTTTGGTAAAAACATTTCCCACATTCTGAACATGGAAATGGCTTCTCCCCTGTGTGAGTTCTCTGGTGCAGAACAAGTTCTGATTTTTGGTAAAAACATTTTTCACATTCTGAACATGGAAACTGCTTCACCTTTGTGTGAATTCTCTGATGTCTAACAAGATCTGATTTAATGCTATAACATTTCCCACAGTGTGAACATGAAAATGTCTTCTCTACAACGTGAATTCTCTGATGTCTAGCAAGATCCGATTTTTGGTAAAAACATTTCCCACATTCTAAACATGAAAAGGGTTTCTCCCCTGTGTGAGTTCTCTGATGTACAACAAGTTCTGATTTTTGGTAAAAACATTTTTCACATTCTGAACATGAAAACTGCTTCTTCCTTGTGTGAATTGACATTTGATGTCTAACAAGAACTGATTTCTGGCTATAACATTTTCCACATTCTGAGCAAGTAAATGGCTTCTTCACCGTGTGAGTTCTCTGATGCAAAACAAGATCTGATTTAACAGTGTAACATTTCTCACATTCTAAACAGGAAAATGGCCTCTCCCCTGTGTGAATTCTGCGATGTCTAATAAGATTTGCTTTCCTGTTAAAACATCTCTCACATTCTGAACATGAATATGGCTTCTCCCCCGTGTGAATTCTCTGATGTATAACAAAATTTGATTGTGCTTTAAAACATTTACCACATTCTGAACATGAATATGGCTTCTCGCCTGTGTGACTTCTTTGATGTTTCCCACTCCTTTTGTGACTTTTATGTTGCTTCTTAGTCTGTGATGGATCAGAAGATAGGACCTGTATAGAAGGATCAGATGATAGATCTTTGCTGTGAAGGGCTGAGGGTAGATCTGGGATAATGACATGTTCTTCATATGTATCTTGTGTGATACCACCATCATCTGCTTTATAATCTGAAGATATGAGATGTCCCTCTGAGTTCCTGGTACAGTCATCTGCCAAGAAGAAAACTGATTAATAGTTTCGTATAACATATTATATTGCTAATTTATAACTTTCATAGAAAACTCCCATACAAATTGCAAGACATGTAGCAAAACAGATGACAAGGTAACAGTAGACCTCAGAGCGAGGACCAGTAGATGATAATGTTGGGCCACCAGGCTGTTCTCCTCTTCTGTCCATGCAGCCGCCATCTTCCTAGGTTCATGTGTCACTGCTACGGTCACCTCTCTCTTCTAGTGAAACCATAAAGGTTCCTGTGAGTCAGTGCTATTAGGTGGTGTCCGTCTCACACACCCCCTTACAGCTATATATATTTTAGCACAGAACTGGGATCCATTCCTTTATAATCTTCTCTTGGCAAAAAAATCTCCATAAAAACAGCACCAAAAACTGGCTACTGGAGATGTGAAAATGAGGAATACAAAAGAATTGTTAGCACAGTCCAACACCAGTCATGGGAGTCTGTCGCTATTTCCCTGGTAGATCACCTAGAATCTGGCACAATGAGGTTTATGCTATAGCAAATAAGTTTGGCCATTTCTGCACCAACATTACTCTTTTTCGAAGAATAATTTGCATAAATTATTATATGGAGCAGGATATCAATAACACATGGAGAAATAAAGAATATACTGTCTATAGATAGATACTTCACACCGTCCATTCTATAGGTTCCAGCATATGTGCCTTGAGTCGTTGCCATAGCGAGATGTGGAGGAGGAAATATGGACATATGATTGACTATTGGACGGTTGATTATTTGGAGCAAATACCTGCCATGTTTAAGCGGAGTGGCTCCTCATCAATAACCTTTTGTAGGAAGAGGCTCCGATGATGTCAGTACAAGATCATGGTGTTTGACGTGCCAGTGCCTCTTAATCCCTGAAGATGTCGTAGCCATGGCAAAGCTTGTCAGTGGGTGATTCGCTTTAGTGTTTTACAGTGATTTTCCGGGACTTGCATATTGATGACCTATCCTTATGATAGGTCATGTCATTAATATCTGATGGGTGGTGGTCTGAAATCCTGGACCACTTCCTATGAGGTGTTTGATGGTTTATTACCTTCCCTGCCTTCCCCATCACTGTGTACACAGCTATGAGAGCCGCCATGATGTGGCTCTCCTCTGACCTGGCGGTCAAGTGATCCACCAGTGGCCTAGGAACTATAGAAGATGCTGGTTCCTAGAGAACCCAGATCAGCTCTACAATACAGGTTAGGAAGCTGGATTCATCCTTTAACTGGGACTACATATATCAACCCCAGGTACATGGCAAAAAAAAGTAATGTTAAAATGTCTCCCAAAGATCTATTCTAAGTAGTGGTGACTCCTCACCTGTGCGGTTCCCTGTAGGAATGTCCTCCTTACACTCCTCATCTCCCCTCACATATGTCTCCGGAGCATTAATATTCTTCAGATCTTCACCCACATACAAAAGCTGTGAAGGAAATATTGTAAAAGTCACCAGACGGATGGAGAAGTCACGTGGGAGGTTTTATAGGAGAAGAAAAGATCATTCATTATCATGACCACCAAAACTGACAGCAGGAGTTATCTGAGCAAATAGCTGCAGGTCTCCTGGATAAATCCACCATGTTGGCTCCTTATTCCAACCAGCAGCCTCCATAGCCAGAAAACTGTGAGAAGATCCAGACAACATGTCATGTCTATGGTCAGCTTTATCCTGCCATCTCCACCTTTCTCATTACACAAGTAGGAAACATCTAATACTGTGGGATAAAACCAGACTGACCCCGAGACCTTCACAGCCCTTCTACAGGGCAGAGGGAAGATTTCATGTCACCTTATCTCCATCTACCTGATCATCCTGGGGAAAGACATTTTCTTCCTTACAATCCTGTGCTAGAAGAGGACTGGGACATCTCTCCGCTGATGTTCTCTTACTGGATGGAACTGGAGGAAACACATACAGGGACTGAATTCATTCTTTCCATACAGATAATGAGAGGCCGTGTGTATTTAGTCATGTCTATTACCTGCTGATGTGAGGGGCTGCTGATCCTCCATCATCACCTCCTTGTACACATCTTTGTGTCCTTCTAAATACTCCCACTCCTCCATGGAGAAATAGACAGTGACATCCTGACACCTTATAGGAACCTGACAACACAATGATACAGTCATCACCAGATCCCTTCATAGCTCCTGTATAATGTCCCAGCATTCCCAGCAGTGTCACCTCTCCAGTCAGCAGCTCAATCATCTTGTTGGTGAGTTCTAGGATCTTCTGTCCATTGATCTCCTCATGTATCAGGGAGTGAGGTGGAGGCCCCGGGATTGGGCTCAGGGTTCTCCCCCATCCTTCAGACACAGGAGCCTGACAGCGCCCACTAGAGGTCTTCTTCACTACTGTGTAATCCTGGTTATGGAGAGACACATTAATAAATATCACTACATACATGTCCAGAGTCCCTCACCTCTCCAGTCATATCATCTGTTATTACTATAGATAAGAATGATGTCATGTGACATCATCAGAATCTCTCACCTCTCCAGTCATATCATCTGTTATTACTATAGATAAGAATGATGTCATGTGACATCATCAGAATCTCTCACCTCTCCAGTCATATCATCTGTTATTACTATAGATAAGAATGATGTCATGTGACATCATCAGAATCTCTCACCTCTCCAGTCATATCATCTGTTATTACTATAGATAAGAATGATGTAATGTGACATCATCAGAATCTCTCACTTTTTTTAGGTTTCCCCCACTCTCACCTCTCCAGTCATATCATCTGTTATTACTATAGATAAGAATGATGTAATGTGACATCATCAGAATCTATCTGGCCTTACCATAACTCCTAGGCAGTATGCCCGCTGCCTCGGGGTTATGTTTGACTCAGACCTTTCCTTCACCCCCCATATCCAATCACTAGCATGCTCATGTCATCTCCACCTCAAAAACATCTCCAGAATCCGTCCTTTCCTTACTAGAGATACACTAAAGACACTTATTGTTGCCCTGATTCACTCTCGCCTTGACTACTGTAACTCATTACTAATCGGTCTTCCACTTACTAAACTCTGCCCTCTACAATCTATTCTGAATGCGGCGGCCAGGCTCATCTATCAGTGTAGACGCTACAGCGATGCCTCCGGTCTGTGCCGGTCACTACATTGGCTGCCTATTCAATACAGAATACAATATAAACTTATCCCCCTCATCCACAAGGCTCTCCATAATGCTGCACCTCCCTACATTTCTTCCCTCATCTCTGTCTATCACCCAACCCGTACTCTCTGTTCACTCAATGACCTAAGACTAACATCCTCTATTATCAGAACCTCCCACGCTCGTATACAAGACTTCTCCCGAGTTGCACCACTTCTCTGGAATGTTCTACCCCGGACAATCAGATTAACCCCCAATTTTTACAGTTTCAAGCGCAAACTAAAGACACATCTTATCAGACAGGCCTATCACAATTCCTAATTTAAACCCTTTTGTAGTTAGAATCCCTAAAACGTACCCTCCTCTGTTCACGCTCCCGCATTACCTCACAGGATATGATGCCGTATCAGACTAGCTTGATATGTCCAGGCACCATCTGCATGTTAAAGGGCACGACTGGTGACGGCTCCTACAGCTTTATATATGTGTAATGACAGTAACCTCTATTACAGAATTGTCTGACCATTGTATAAGCAATGCTACCTCCGATGCCGCCCCTGCTGCCTCCTGTGTCACCCCCTCTACCTCATAGATTGTAAGCTCTTGCGAGCAGGGCCCTCAGTCCCAGTGTGTGAATTGACTATTTCTTTGTAATGTATCTTTTTTGTCAGTACTTGAACCCTACAAATTGTACAGTGCTGCGGAATATGTTGGCGCTATATAAATAAAAATTATTATTATTAATCTCTCACCTCTCCAGTAAGCTGGTACAGTATCTGTAGGGTGAGACTTAATATACTTTCTGCGATTTTGTCACTGTCTCTATCCATGTTTGAAGGGTCAGTCAGAAATATTGATGTCCACAGAGAGAATCCTGTATTGTAGGAACCTGAATTTGAAAAAAAAATAAATTTCCCTCCTTAGGTGGTGTTCACACGTAGGAAATTACACCTCAAATTACGCCTGAAATATGTCCCCCATTCATTTCAATGGAAGGCAATAGCTGACCTTTTCAACAAATTCCACTTGAGAACTCCCCTCTGAGATGAGTGGGAGGCACAAAAAGCATCTTTTCTATTGGCTCAAAATTTGTCACAATCCACTAGAGGAATTTGGTCCTGCCCAATAGTTGGAGTTTTTTACTCACCATAAAATCCTTTTATTGTTGTATTCATTGGGGAGACAGCACCATGGGTATAGACCTGGCCACTAAGGGGCTGACACTAGGAATAGTAAAAGATGTCGGCTCCACCTCCAGGCTATACCATCTTCAGAGACACTATGCTAGCCAGTTTGTACCGCAGCAGTAGGAGAGAGACAAATAACCATAAAAGAACACAGAACCAAAAACCACCAACATGTTCTTAACCCGAAAACGAACCAAAACAGCCCGGGGCAGGAACAACATGAAACAAGGGTGGGATCTGTGTCCCGCAGTGAATAGAACGGGAAAAATGGGATTTTACGGTGAATAGAAAAATCCAATTTTCTTGCTTATTTCAGAGGTTGGGAATTACATGGCCATGCCAGCATCCTAGCACACAGCCGCTTGCAGAACCTTGAGACCCAAGAAGGTATCGGCAGAGGCCACAGGGGCCCAGGTAAAGCCTTGCAGACCTGGGCAGAGGAAACCTGATGCCAAACAGCCCAGAAAGCTCCTACAGCTCTCGTGGAAAGAACTGTCACACGTATAGACGGCGGCCGATACTTAAAGAAGACCTTTCATGTTCTCATGAAAGTGAGGTTTTATATACTGCTAGAAAGTCGACAGGAGAGGGAAGCCTTGGAAACAGCCAGGCCCTAGTGAGGGCCCTCAGGGAGAACGACAAGGCATCTGAACGACGGAAGGGGTCAGTGAGAGACAAATAGACCAGGATTGCCCGGACCACATCTGGGCAGTGAACAGAGTGCTCATGCGGATGCTTGGGGTCTGGGCAGAAAGACGGTAAGATGATATCCTCGATGATGTGAAAGGAAGTAATCACCTTTAGGCAGAAAGATGGTTGAAGGACAACCTTGTCCTTAAGGAGAACCAGAAAGGGAGGCTTCCGGGACAGGGCAGCAGTTCGGTAACCCTGCGGGTAGAAGTGAAGGCCACCAGGAAGGAACCCGTCCAGGACAGAAGGCGAAGAGAGGTATCACGCAAAGGCTCAAAGGATGAGATCAAGAACGATATTAAGGTCCCACGGTTCCACAGGAGGATGGTAGGGAGGAGCACCTTGTGCCACTCCCTGCAGGAAGGTCCTCACCTGAGGCTGGAAGGCCAGGGTCTTCTTAAAAAGAATGGAAAGGGCAGAAAATCTGCTTCTTAAGAGAAGAAAGACCAAGACCTTGGTCCAGATCAGACTGGAAAAAAGCCAGGATCAAGCCAGGATCCTGGGAAGAGAGAAGAGGAGCAGATGGAAGTCATTACTCTCACATCACAGTATGTAGGCCTTTCATGTGCAGTGATAGATCTTGGCAGACTGGAATTTTCGGTCTCTGAGCACAGTCGTCTGGACAACAGGCTCCGAAAAAAATGTATCGCCTCAGGACCTCGGCTTCAACAGCCATGCCCATAAACACATCTGAGGTAAGGTGGGGTGGAACAGCGGTCCTTGAGGCAGAAGGGCGACCAGCAGAGGAAGAGGCCAAGGAGCATCCGCCAGCAGGAATATGAGATCCGCATACCAGGCCCGGCTGGGCAAATTTGGAGCTACCAGGATGACTGGAATCTCCTCAGTCTTCAGTTTCTTGAGAACCCAAAGGAGAAGAGGAAGAGGAGAGAACATGTACAGAAGGCAGAAGTCCGACCCGGGTAATCACGAGGGTGCTGGCGATCTGACCATGTAGCGGGAGAGATGTGGTTCAGGCAGGAGGTGAAGAGGTCTATCTCGGAAGTGCCCGACCAGGAGCACAGCTGGAGGAAGATCTTGTGGAGAAGCGACCACGCGCCCTAGAGGAGCTTTCCTCGGCTTAGGTAGTCTGCCGCCCAATTGTCCACACCTAGAATGAGGACTGCCGACAGGACTAGAACATGACAATCCGTCCAAAGAAGGGGGCAGGAGGCTTCTTGCAAGGTCGTACGGCTCCTGGTGGTTTCCTGATGGTACAAGTAGGTGACTGAGGTGGAGTTGTCGGTCTGGACTCCCTTACCGGACGCCCTTGGAGGAGAGCGGTCCAATGAGACAGGTCTAAGAAGATGGCCCTCAGTTGATCTGGAGGGAGTTCTCGGCTTTGGACCACAGGCCCTGAATGGTCAAGGCACTGAAGACCACTCTCCATCTGGAAGACTGGCTTTGGTGGAATCACCTGCCAAAAGATGGGCAGCTTCTTTACCTTGAACTGGACTTACAGATCCCCTGCTGATGAAGATCCAGACAGGCCGAAACATCCGGTATTTGTAATATTGTCATGTCCATTTTTATACTAATCTACTAAATATACTGCCAGGTCTTTTGCAAGGTTGTTTGATAATTAATAAATTGATTTGCCTGCATTTGGAGTGCTGTAGTAATATTTTAAGACTATTGGTGAAGCAACAAAGCAAGGCCGCAGGAAGAAGCCAACTGCTACGAAGGCTGCCCTGACAAGAGAGACCACCGAGGGGTCTTGTCCGAGGGATTACTGAGGGAGGAGGAGTCAACTAAATGCAGGATAGTAGCCTGGCAGAACCTAACTATCGCAAGATCCACCGCGGGAGGTTCTGACCACTTGGAGACACACTGGTCTGGAAAAGGAAAAAGGACCTCCGAACTCCAGTGAAAGCCATTGTTCCTTTAAGATATGGCCAATTCCCCATGGTTGAGGAAGACCAGAGGTGGGTCGCGACTGTGGCGGAAGGAGATGTCCTCTTGAGAAGTAGGATTCAGGTCCTATGAGATCTGCAGAATATCTCTGACCACATGGATGAGCTCCTGCGTAGCAGCGGATATAGATGTGTCTAGCTGATGCTCCGGGTCAGAGTCAGAGATGTCCCCAGTAGAAACAGACCTTTCAGGGGAAAACCCGGTTCCACCTGTCGGAGTGTAGCCGTGAGCTGTGGCTCTATCCGGGGAGGAAGACATTGACTTGTAGGAAGATTACCTAGTCCTCTGGCCCGTGTAAGGAAAGCCATCCAATCCATCGGGAGAGTAAGCCGGAGAGGGGCCTGGATGGTCCTGAGCTGGCTTCAGGGGGTGGTAGAGATAGCAGATGGGCTCAAGCTGACCGCATGGCAACTTTTAATTACAGCGGGCGCGCGTAAAAAATGTGGCGGCACCAGAAGGGGCCAGGGGGCAGGTTGCTTATTGTGGTAGCACATGATGGCAGGGGCCCAAGAAAAAAAAAAAGGGGTAACCCAGGAGGTTAGCTTACCAAACTGCTGGGAGAGGTCCTGTCGCCACCTGCTGCACAGAAAGGAAGCCCTTGGAATACATCCTGTGGGAGCTGCAGGAAACTGCTAATAAGATGATAAAAGGTACATAGCCAAAAGGCACTCCAGGGAGGGGGAAGAAACCCCTCCCAGAGCTTTTTCTGAGTCCACAGGATAGGACAGGGAAGAAAGGACCTCCAATAAGCCAATCAGAGGGGCTGGGAGGGGGCTAGAAGTCCTGGAATCCCGGGAGAGGAGATAGGCGGGCCTAGTTGAGGCCTAGCCCCCGGAGAAGCAAGGGACTCAAATAGATACCGCGGCTGGCGGTGAAGCACCCCTGGCGCGTACGGGAAAAACCAGGAAACACCACTTAGGAAAGCGCCCCTGTGGCAAAACAAGGCCACAGTGCTTATTTGCTAAAGTGGAGGCCTCAGCTCCAAGAGCCCCTGGAGAATGGACCCATAAATGGAAAATGGCCAGAAGGGTTGGGGCTCCGGATAAAGTACTCCAGTAGGGCTAGGCCACCTGGGGGGGTGGGGGTTTGGGAGGGGGGTGCAGACTCTTCAGGTATTTACCTGATCCGCCATCTTCAGGCACCGCCGGTTCACCCCTTCGGTGGACCTCACCCATGGTAGCGGGGTCATCAGCATTCCAGCCAAAGGTGCAGTGCTCTTGACAAGTAGTGTCTGCCTCATATGAACACTAGGTTCTGTGAGACGGTATAACCTAGAGGCGGAGCCGACATCTTTTGATATTCCTAGTGTCAACCTCCTAGTTGCCAGCACCCATGGTGCTGTGTCCTCCAATGAAATAAGTAAGAAAAAGGCAAAATAGAGTGACACTCTTATTTAAATTCAGCTTCAAATCCAACGTGTAAACACCCCCTTACAATCCTGTGCTAGAAGAGGACTGGGACATCTCTCCGCTGATGTTCTCTTACTGGATGGAACTGGAGGAAACACATACAGGGACTGAATTCATTCTTTCCATACAGATAATGAGAGGCCGTGTGTATTTAGTCATGTCTATTACCTGCTGATGTGAGGGGCTGCTGATCCTCCATCATCACCTCCTTGTACACATCTTTGTGTCCTTCTAAATACTCCCACTCCTCCATGGAGAAATAGACAGTGACATCCTGACACCTTATAGGAACCTGACAACACAATGATACAGTCATCACCAGATCCCTTCATAGCTCCTGTATAATGTCCCAGCATTCCCAGCACTGTCACCTCTCCAGTCAGCAGCTCAATCATCTTGTTGGTGAGTTCTAGGATCTTCTGTCCATTGATCTCCTCCTCATGTATCAGGGAGTGAGGTGGAGGCCCCGGGATTGGGCTCAGGGTTCTCCCCCATCCTTCAGACACAGGAGCCTGACAGCGCCCACTAGAGGTCTTCTTCACTACTGTGTAATCCTGTTCATGGAGAGACACATTAATAAATATCACTACATACATGTCCAGAGTCCCTCACCTCTCCCGTCATATCATCTGTTATTACTTTAGATAAGAATGATGTAATGTGACATCATCAGAATCTCTCACCTCTCCAGTCATATCATCTGTTATTACTATAGATAAGAATGATGTGATGTGACATCATCAGAATCTCTCACCTCTCCAGACATATTATCTGTTATTACTATAGATAAGAATGATGTAATGTGACATCATCAGAATCTCTCACCTCTCCAGTCATATCATCTGTTATTACTATAGATAAGAAAAAAATAAAAAAAAAAAAAAAACTCTCACCTCTCAATATATTTTATTACTATAGAATGATGTCATGTGACATCATCAGAATCTCTCACCTCTCCAGTCATATCATCTGTTATTACTATAGATAAGAATGATGTCATGTGACATCATCAGAATCTCTCACCTCTCCAGTAAGCTGGTACAGTATCTCTAGGGTGAGACTTATTAGACTTTCTGCCATCTAGCTTCTGTCATTCTCCATCCTCCGCAGGTCAGTCTGGAAAAGTTTTGCATCCACAGAACTTCAATGAAAGAAAATACCATTACTGGAGATAATAAAGTGTAGATCTTGTATATTCTGTATATTTGCTACGGGAGATGATTGGTTTGTCAGGACATTTCCACCATGTTTGGATTGAGGCAGTTTCTTTGTATGTTTTATTCTTCATATGACAAGTTTATGAAAAAGAAAATCACATTTTATAGCATCTCTTACGCACATAGTTAGGATTGGTCACAATTATATTGACCATTATTTATATCACACAGTGAATGGCATGAAAAAAACACAAAACAGAAAACCAATGGTCTAATTCGTTTTTTCTATTCTCTCCTGTAAAAGTTAATAATTTAACCCCTTCCTGCACTATGTCATGGAGCAGGGTAACTCTCTGCATTGAGTCATACTAGTACGTCATGGTATCGGCACCTGCTCAAAAACCCAGCAGGCACCATCGAGAGTGGGCGTCACCCGTATGCTACAGCTGACACCAAATTGTAACACCCATGGTGGTGTTCAGTGGTTCAAGTCACCTATTGGTTAAAAAAAATAAATAAATAAAAAATCAGAACCGTGAAATAAATTAATTAAAAACATACCAAAAATGCCCCATTTCCAATATAAAGAATAATATAAAAAATACATATTTGATGATTGAGAGTGAATGTCGTAAAAAATAAAATAAAAAAACCGAAAAACAACACCAGTGGTAACAATTCTTTGCCGTCTTACCTCACAAAATATGGAGTGATGAAAAAGTCATGTGCAACCCAAAATGGTACCAATGAAAATCAGAGCTTGTCCCGCAAACAAGCGCCCGACCAGGACTGTGAAAAGAGAAATAAACATGTTACGCCTCTCAGAAGATGGTGATGCAAAAAAAAAAGTATTTTTTTTCCCTAAATGAATTTTTATTCTGCAAAATTAGCAACACATAAAAAAAACTATATAGAGTGGGTTCCGTCATAATCATACCAAAAGCTTAGTTATGCTTTAAAGGGTTAACAAACTTCCCAAATGCTGTTTCGAATTATTTGAGGGGTGCAGTTTAGAAAATGGGGTTTCTAATATATAGAATTGAAGTGGTCCCTAAAAAAATGGGTTTGGGAAATTTAGAAAATCGCTGTTACACTTCATACCTGCGCCCCGTCTCCGTTCAGGGATTTCGTTCCCTGGAAGCAGGACTTTTCTCTTGCATTTTTTGGGCAGAAACCGGGCGGACCCCATTATAGTCTATGGGGTCCATGGGTATCTGCTTTTTTAAGTGGATTAGGTTTCCGTTCATGGGGTCCCCAAATGGCCCCCACAAATGGAAAACCGAACGCAGGCGTGAACCTAGTAAAAGCCTTCTTTATTCTCTTAAAAATAAATACAAAAAATATTGACCAAGATTTACCACTAGCATGAAGTACAATGTGTCACGAAGAAACAATCTCAAAACCACTTGTGTAAGTTTTAGTGTCTCAAAATTATTAACCCATAAAAAGGTCGAAAAAAAAAAAAAAAAAAAAAGAGGCCGAGGTTTAAGCAATATCTGCAACAAAATGGTGCCATTGAAAAGTACAACTCATACCATAAAATCTATTCCTCATACAGGTACACAAGTATAATGTTTTGTCTCCTCGAAAGCAGCAAATTCAAAATAGACTCAGTCGTAAAAGATGGGGTTAAAGTCTATGACAATGATGGAGTTAATGATATGTGTAGCCCTGTAATACTGGCAGACCATGGCGGCGACTATATACATACACATATATATATACACACATACCTCCTCCTGTACTGCTGTATCCTGGATATATATACTTCCTCTTGGGTTACAGGACCTGTGATGATGTCACAGTCATGTGATCAGTCCTATGTGTGGGAGGAGTCAAGTGATCACATGATGAGGTGTTACCAGGTTACTGCTCAGTGTATACAGGACTCTGCTGTGCTGGTTGTGGTCGGTGCTGGATGAGCTGAAGTGTACGTGTCAGGATCAGGATGTAGTTACAGTGTGGATGTAGCAGAGCTGTGTGTGTATGATGTGTATGCAGCAGAGCCGTGTGTGTATGATGTGTATGGAGCAGAGCTGTGTGTGTATGATGTGTACGGAGCAGAGCTGTGTGTGTATGATGTGTACGGAGCAGAGCTGTGTGTGTATGATGTGTATGGTAGTATAATGTTGTACCGTGTTAGCCATTGCAAGTAGTGGAAGAGTGAAGAAATCAGGCGATACCTTTTAGAGGCTAACTGAGTATATTTATAAGTAAGCTTTCAGGAGTACTCGCTCCCTTCATCAGACATGGTGTGATACAAGAACTGAAAATTAACAGATTTTTATACACATGGTTTTCAAGGCATTTTAGAGTCCTTAAAAAAAAAATTGCAATCTAAGTAGAGAAGTTATTTACAACAGGTCATAAAAACAGTCTGGAAACTTGTGGTGCGTGACGGAGGGATCAGTAATTCTTGCTGTTATCTGTTTGCTATCAGGAGGTGATTTGTGTCCCTCACAGTTCATACATAGTGTGACATGAAGCTGGCATGAATATTAAGTCCAAATTGCAGAGTTTGAAATTTTTGCATAAATTTGTACTCCGATTCTTTCCTTTTCTCCTGCGTCTTAAAATGTCCCATTAAAACCACAACCCACAAATCTTCAATAGAGTGGTTTTCTCCGGAGAAATGTGCGGCCACTGGGAGATCTGTTCTGCTGTTATTAATGGTAGATCTGTGTGAGTTCATGCGCTGACTAAGTCTCTGCCCTGTTTCCCCCACATAGAGGCCTGTGGTGGGACATTGCACACACATTATGAGGTACACCACATTGGAAGACCTGCAGGAGAATGTCCCCCTAATTCTGTGCACCTGTTGTGACTGTGGGATAGGTACACTGTCAGCGGTGTACACAGGAGAAAAGGAAAAAAATGGAGTACAAATTTATGCAAAAATTTCAAACTCTGCAATTTGGACTTAATATTCATGCCAGCTTCAAATCACACTATGTATGAACTGTGAGGGACACAAATCACCTCCTGATAGCAAACAGATAACAGCAAGAATTACTGATCCCTCCGTCACGCACCACAAGTTTCCAGACTGTTTTTTTGACCTGTTGTAAATAACTTCTCTACTTAGATTGCAATTTTTTTTTAAGGACTCTAAAATTTTAAGGACTCTAGAATTACTGATCCTATAGTCATGACTGTCTCCCATCTCTCTCATGTTTTCTTCAGCGGTGCTCAAGATGTGCTGAACGTCTGAGGAGAAAATCTCACACATCTGCAAATTTCCTTCACTTCAAGTTCACTTTCCTTTCCCTCTATTTGTACAGGTGACCCTATCCCGTCACACCTCCTCCAGTCTGTCTCCTCTGCCATTACAATTCATCTTGATGAAATTTTTAACTTCTCTCTTTCTTCTGGAATCTTCCCCTCCTCCTTAAATCATGCTGTCATAACCCCACTACTGAAAAACCCTCCCTTGACCCATCCTGTGCTGCTAACTACCGACCTGTCTCTAACCTTACCTTCATCTCCAAACTCCTGGAACACCTGATGTATTCCCACCTAATTCGCTATCTCTCTGCTAACTCTCTTCTGGACCCCTTACAATCGGGTTTTGGTGCACTACACACTACAGAAACGGCCCTCACAAAGGTCTCCAACGATCTCTTGACGGCTAAATCTAAAGGGAACTATTCACTACTTATTCTTCTGGATCTCAGCAGTATCTTACACTGTAGACCACCAACTCCTCCTCACTATGCTCCACTCTATTGGCCTCAGGGATAACGCTCTCTCTTGGTTTTCTTCCTATCTCTCTGACCGCTCATTTAGTGTATGATTCGCTGGTGCTATTTCTTCCCCTTGCTGTTGGGGTTCCTCAGGGCTCGGTCCTAGGCCTCCTCCTCTTCTCTCTGTGCACAGCCTCTATTGGACAAACCATCAGCAGATTTGGCTTCCGGTACTATTTTTATGCTGATGACCCCCAGCTATATACCTCATCCAGTGACATCACCCCTGCACTACTACAGAACACCAGTGACTGTCTCTAACATCAGGTCTTCTCTTTATCTGAAATAATCTCGCAAAAACTGAACTTCTTGTGTTCCCTCCATCTAGTAACCGACCTAACCCTGATATTTCCATTTCTGTCTGTGGCCTTTCTATTACACTGAGGCAGTATATATAATGCCCGCTGTCTGGGGGTTGTATTTGACTCAGATCTCACCTTCACCCCACATATTCAGAAACTTGCACACTCTTGTCACCTGCACCTCAAAAACATCTCTAGAAACACCTAAACCCCTCATTGTCGCTCTGATTCTCTCCTGTATTCACAATTTTCTAATTGTTCTTCCTCTTACTAATCTCTCCCTCTACAATCTGTCCTGAATGCGGCCCCCAGACTCCTGTCTCTATCACTCCGGTACACAGATACATCTACCTTGTGTCAGTCGCTGCTCTGGTTCTCCGTCCACCACAGAATACATTATATCATTATCACACTCCCCATAAATCCCCCCATAGCACTGCGCCCCCCTATATCTCCTCCCTCCTCACTGTCTACCACCCTAACCGTCCTCTCTGTTCTGCCAATGACCTTAGATTGCATCCTCTGTTATCTGAACA
Organism: Leptodactylus fallax; assembly: GCA_947044405.1. Lineage (NCBI taxonomy): Eukaryota > Metazoa > Chordata > Amphibia > Anura > Leptodactylidae > Leptodactylus > Leptodactylus fallax. The sequence goes on along the minus strand of CAMRHE010000332.1, from coordinate 1,872,070 downwards.
TCCCACTCCCGTCTCCAAGACTTTTCTCGAGCTGCACCGGTGCTCTGGAACACTTTACCCCGGACAATCAGATTAATATCTAACTACAGCAGCTCAAAACTGCCCTAAAGTCACATCTGTATGGTCAGGCTTATCACATGACCTGATCACATTGCTCTGCACCTCCGCACACTACACTAACACGTCTTATCCTAATCTATCCTTCCTCCTCTATTCCTCAGATCCTGACCCCTCCATCTAGAAGTTTCCCTGCACTTAGTATCTGTATAGTCACAGGTAGCGGCTGGTGACAGCTCAGACAGCTTCAGTTATATGACCTTATTTATTAATAGATGGCCGGAACATTGTACCAAACAAGCCCTCTGACCTCGTGTGTCCCCCTATCTCCTCATAGATTGTAAGCTCTTGTGAGCAGGGCCCTCAATACTATTTTCTGATATGTTAATTTTGTTGTTAAATTTTAATGTAAAATATTGTCAACTCTGATGTGTAAAGTGCTGCGGAATACATTGGCGCTATATAAAGTTATTACTATAACATTTCCCACATTGAACACGAAAATAGTTTCTCTGTGCGAATTTTTTGATGTCTAAAAATTTATTTAAGGCTAAAACATTTCCTACATTCAGTACATTAAAATGAATTCTACTCTGCATGAATTTTCTGATGTTTAAGAAGAGCTGTTTTCTGGTTAAAACTTTTCCCACAATCGGAACATGAAAATGGCTTCTCTCCCGTGTGAATTTTTTGATGTCTAACAAGATTTGAATTATGATAAAAACATTTCCCACATTCTGAACATGAAAACTGCATTGCCCCTGCGTGGTTGCGCTGATGTGCAACAAGATTTGATTTCTGATAAAAACCTTTCCCGCATTCTGAACATACATATGGCTTCTCTCCTGTGTGAATTCTCTCGTGTTTAACAAGATTTGATTTGTCTCGAAAACATTTCCCACATTCTGGACACGTAAATGGTTTCTCTCCTGTGTGAATTCTCTCATGTTTAACAAGATACGATTTGTCTTTAAAACATTTGCCACATTCCGAGCACGAAAATGGTTTATCCCCTGTGTGACTTTCCTGATGTCTAACTAGAGCTAATTTATTGCTATAACGTTTCCCACATTCTGAACATGAAAATGGCTTCTCTCTTGTGTGAGCTCTAAGATGTGTAACAAGATCTGATTTATCGTTAAAATTTTTCCCACATTCTGGACATGAAAACGTCTTCTCCCCTGTGTGAGTTCTCTCATGTTTAACAAGATTTGATTGAGCTTTAAAACATTTCCCACATTCAGAACATGAATATGACTTCTCCTCTGTGTGAGCTTTTTGGGCTTCAGGGCGTGAAAATGGCTTCATCCCTGTTCTCTGAACCCCCCTTTTGAGCCCTTTATCTTGCTTCACAGTCTTCACAGATGATGGATCTTTGCTGTGAAGGGCTGAAGGTATATCTGGGGTAATGGCATGTTCCTCACAGGGTTCTTGTTTGATAAAACCAACATCTGCTTTATAATCTGAAGATATGAGATGTCCATCTGAGCTCTTGGTATCATCATCTGCCAAGAATAAAAATTATTTTATTTTTGTACAGAATAACCTCAAAATTATATTTATCTTTTATAACATTTCTAAAATGTTCATACAAATTACAAGGTATTGAACAAAATTCAATTATTAACTAAGACAATGGTGACCAAACAGATGACAATGTAACAGTAGACCTCAGAACAATGACCAGTAGATCAAGATGTTCGGCAGTTTTCCTATTCTGTGTTGCAGCCACCATCTTCCTAGGTGTCAGTGTTCTCGCCATCATTCTCATAATGCTCGGTGAAGAATCATAATAGGTTCTGTGACTCTGTAATGTGGAGGGTAACTTGCCCCTGGAACACCAAAGGGCGCTGGTTTTACTCCGATGTAGGAGGAACACTGGGATTGTAACCCCAGGTATTGACATGCGCAGTTCAATTGGCACCAAGAATCCAGACTCACGAATTACCCACAAGGGTAACGAACCCAGCTGAGAAAAAAACCACATGAGAGAACCCAAAGGAGCCCAAATCGGAGACAAGCAGGAAGCATATGCAACAGCATACAGGAAATCAATAAGCGGACAGTGGGGCTCAGCTACAACCAGTAGTACACACATCAATTTGCATTTCTATCGACTGTTCAGCATCGTTTTTCTTTTCCTATGTTTCAGTAAAGAACCCTATTTAGTTCTTGTGACTGTGTCCATGACCTACATGTTATAATTGGCGCTAGTTGACAGGACTGGCGCAGGTGTAGTCCATCCTGCCCCACACAAGAAGGCGTTACCCTACAACAGTAGAGTACCAGCACAGGAAGCATTATCAGCAGTCCCGTCCTCACACTAGGGCCGTGGCATCACCAGCCAAATCAGTACGGGGCTTCTGAATTACCTACCAAAGTTCTATGGCTCTAGTGTAATACTGGACAACTGAAAGGAGAGGTTGGAGTCAGTGGCCAGGCTATGCAATGTGGCCACCCATATCAAAGCAGACTTGGCCGCGAGCATGTTGGAAGGATAACTGAGGAAAACAATGATGCGCAGGTACTTTTGAACAGATTTGTGCCCTGCAGGAGGAAGTCTAGGAGGCTGTAGAAAACTTTTCTTGCAAAAGAGAAGGGGAGGAGGGGTCTCTGATTCAGTTCACTAATAGACTCCAAAAGATTCTGGCCATATTGCAGTGTTAAGCTGATAAGCAGGAAGCTCCTGCGAACCCAGAGATGGGACTAGTGCCTCATCGAACCCCAAAACCGGACACTGAGGAGGATTCTGAGAGAGGGAGTGGTGATGGGGCAGCAAAAGCCTTTCCAACCGGTACTCAGAGAGGTGAGTGCTTGGGAAAAGGGGAACAAGCCGAAACTCTAGCAATCATTTCTCTCCTGGAGATGTATCTTGTGAAGGAGGAGCACATGGTTGAGGACCTCCATCGAGGAAACGCTTAAAGAGTTCTAAGTGTCATGGAATGGACGGCCACCAAACACAAGCCAGCCCCTATCTGGAAACCTGTACCCCATTGGAACACCACAATTTACAAGTTGGGTGTATTAGACTTGCCACCAAGATGGGCACTTGGCCTGAGATTGCCCCCTCCAGAGAGCTGTTGCTTGTGGAGAAGATTGAACCTAGGGCAGCCTGCAGTGGAGATGTTTTTAACTGGTCCTTTATAGAAACTGTGCATCAGTTAATGGATCTGCAGGTTGCCCAGGTAAAGGACTGGCTACAAACACAGCGACTGTCTAACACAAGGACAGTCCCCTGTTCCCCAGGGGGAAGAGGTTGTGGCAACAAGAGTGTCTGGTGATTTGGTAGGGTGTCCTTTGTTGAAGAATACAGTTGGCAATGCAACTGGGTCCCACGTGTCAAGAGTATGACGTGGCAGGTCAATGGCTGAAATTGTACATATTGACGGTGATCAAGTGACTGCAAGAACAGCCCCTATTATGCTGGTGATCCTGTGTTGGGGTGGCCCAGAGTACAGGGAAGTTACAGTGGAAATGAAAAGCAGTTTTGCATGCGGTAATGTGTTAATCCAATTCACTTATATCTGTATATGAGGTGCATGGAATACTGGTTACAAGAGGTCCCGACGCTAATGGTCAAGTCATGTGAATATTTCCTCTGCAGGGAATGGAAGTGCGGAAGGGAAGGCCTCCACTCCTTTGCAGTATTCTCTGCTTAGCTGGGCAGGTACAATGATTAAATATTGGGCACTAAGTACATTGGGATGACAGGCGTTAACTCGGGGGGGGCGGGGGAGGGATGTACCGTGGAGTGTATTTAACTTCCGGAACGCCAGGAGATATTGGTCAAACCGTTGTGGCGGTGTGTTGAGGGTGGGATTTTAGCATTTGGCAAGGAAAAAAGCCAAATTACAGCAGATATGTACATAAGGAATGCCATGTCATGTGACCAATTGTTTGCTCTTGTCTTGGACATGGTACAGATTGAATTTAAATGTTCTTAGTCTCAGAATACGACACACAGTGTGACAGACAGATGAACACCTATCTCTGTTTATCAATTCCCCAGAATCCCCTCATTGTATTATCTGTCTGAGGCCCTCTCTTTCTAATCTCTCCCCACAAAATATGCACCTTCTCTTTCTGCCTGGACTTTTTATACTGCCTATCAGTGACCTCTGGCCTATAAGTCTCTCGTAATTGCTTTTCCTGTCACGAGGGCTGCTTGTGAGGCATTATGGTGAGGCATTATGGTAAGCCCACTTGATCGCTCACGTCATATACTTCTTCTGAAGTCAATGGGAGCTGAAGTCAATGACTGTGCCCGGGCATTAAACAGGGCACAGATCTAACTGCTTCTGGCTCCATACTGTATATGGTATAGGGTTGATCCATGCAGAGGCAGGATGTTGATCCCCCCACTGATCAGATATTTATGGTCTTATCCTAAGATTCCTGGCCAACCCCTTTAATAAAAGCTAATAATTTTATGTACCCAAAAATGGTACCACCAACCAGGGAACACTCACGTGTGCGGTTACCTGTAGGAAAGTCCTCCTTACACTCCTCATCATCACTCATAAATGTCTCCGGAACAACAATAATGTTTAGATCTTCACCCGTATACAAAAACTGTAAAACAAATATAGTAAAAGTCATACATCCGTTATTATACAGTCCATCCGTCATGCGTCCATTAGCCATAGACATTAATGTAAAAAAAAATAATGGACACTTCACATCCGTCATAAGTCCGGTATTTTGAATGGAGCCAAAACGGCACCCCAGGTTATTATCTCCACCAAAATAACGGACCTGTGATGGATTTGATGAAAGTAAATCCCAATAAAACCAATGGGATTTTTAACATTTCTTCACCGGACTTGTTTCTCAATGAGAACATCTGGGAAGTCACTGGTTGGACATTGCAAAGGGAGTTGCCAGTGACCAAGTGCATTCAGCGTGGCATAAAATTTTCCTGACAACCACTAATAACCTCATTTATAAATTGCCAAATATTTGTGTAAATGCGGGAATTTCTATGTGACTAACTCATACTCTATACTGAATAAATTGAGATATTTAGAATTTTTTTTTTTTTTTTATCATTTTCACTAACGTAGCTATCCATTCTGGGATTTCCATAATTCCAAAAATTTTCCTTCTTAGTGTTGCAATTTCAGTGTTGAGGAATGTAAAATACCTGATCATCTTGGGGGACATTTTCTTCCTTACAATCCTGAGCTAGAAGAGGACTGGGACATCTCTCCGCTGATGTTCTCTTACTGGATGGAACTGGAGGAAACACATACAGGGACTGAATTCATTCTTTCCATACAGATAATGAGAGGCCGTGTGTATTTAGTCATGTCTATTACCTGCTGATGTGAGGGGCTGCTGATCCTCCATCATCACCTCCTTGTACACATCTTTGTGTCCTTCTAAATACTCCCACTCCTCCATGGAGAAATAGACAGTGACATCCTGACACCTTATAGGAACCTGACAACACAATGATACAGTCATCACCAGATCCCTTCATAGCTCCTGTATAATGTCCCAGCATTCCCAGCAGTGTCACCTCTCCAGTCAGCAGCTCAATCATCTTGTTGGTGAGTTCTAGGATCTTCTGTCCATTGATCTCCTCATGTATCAGGGAGTGAGGTGGAGGCCCCGGGATTGGGCTCAGGGTTCTCCCCCATCCTTCAGACACAGGAGCCTGACAGCACCCACTAGAGGTCTTCTTCACTACTGTGTAATCCTGTTTATGGAGAGACACATTAATAAATATCACTACATACATGTCCAGAGTCCCTCACCTCTCCAGTCATATCATGTGTTATTACTATAGATAAGAATGATGTAATGTGACATCATCAGAATCTCTCACCTCTCCAGTCATATCATCTGTTATTACTATAGATAAGAATGATGTAATGTGACATCATCAGAATCTCTCACCTCTCCAGTCATATCATCTGTTATTACTATAGATAAGAATGATGTAATGACATCATCAGAATCCCCTTTTTTTTTATAGGTAAGGATAAGTAAGTTAAAAACCCAACCCCCCCCCCCCCCAGTCATATCATCTGTTATTACTATAGATAAGATGATGTCATGTGACATCATCAGAATCTCTCACCTCTCCAGTCATATCATCTGTTATTACTATAGATAAGAATGATGTAATGTGACATCATCAGAATCTCTCACCTCTCCAGTCATATCATCTGTTATTACTATAGATAAGAATGATGTAATGTGACATCATCAGAATCTCTCACCTCTCCAGTAAGCTGGTACAGTATCTCTAGGGTGAGATTTATTAGACTTTCTGCCATCTTGTCTTTGTCTTTCTTCATCCTTCTTGATCTTATATGTTGTAGATGTCCACAAAGAGGATGTGAATTTAAATGTAAAAAAAAAAATACAATTCCTGGAGATAACAAGATATAACATGTGAGGAGATAATACGGTGTAGACCTTGTATATTCTGTATATTTGGTACATTAGGTGAATGGATTGTCAGGACATTTCCACCACGTTTGGTCTGAGGTCAAAGCAGTTTTTAAGGTTTTCTGTATTGTTAGAGCCCACCATGGTGACGTCACTTCTGTAGAACTTTAGGGTCTTAACAGTCACATGATCTACATTTTAGCATCACAGCTATAAGAAACAGTAGCAAAATTTGTTATTTTAATACATTTAAAAAAATTTAGTTTTCCCAAATGTCAAAAGGTTAATCATAAAGTTATAGGTTACCCCAAAAATGTGCCATTCAACAGAACAACTAATAGAACAACCAATCTCCCTCATACGGTAACACAAGTCAAAAAGTTCTGGCTCTTGGAATGCGGAGATGCAAAAACTACAAAATAGGCTCAGTAACAAAAGGTGGGGGGTAAACTCTAACAATAAAGGGGTTAATGCTACATGTGCCAAGGAATCCTGACAGACGGTGACTATAAACATATATATATATATATATATATATATATATATATATACACACACAAGCACACATACCTCCACCTGTACAGCTGTACACTGTATGTATCTGGGAGAGGAGGAATAATAATGGGGAAAGGACCTGTGAAGATGTCATCACCATGTGATCAGTCACATGTGGGAGGAGTCAGGCCCCTGGCTGTTCTGCAGGAGGAGCTAAAGGACCTGTGATGATGTAACAGTCATGTGATCAGTCCTATGTGTGGGAGGAGTCAAGTGATCACTTGATGAGGTGTTACCAGGTTACGTGCTCAGTGTATACAGGACTCTGCTGTGCTGGTTGTGGTCGGTGCTGGATGAGCTGAAGTGTACGTGTCAGGATCAGGATGTAGTTACAGTGTGGATGTAGCAGAGCCGTGTGTGTATGATGTGTATGGAGCAAAGCTGTGTGTGTATGATGTGTATGGAGCAGAGCCGTGTGTGTATGACGTGTACGGAGCAGAGCTGTGTGTGTATGATGTGTATGGAGCAGAGCCGTGTGTGTATGACGTGTATGGAGCAGAGCCGTGTGTGTATGACGTGTATGGAGCAGAGCCGTGTGTGTATGACGTGTATGGAGCAGCTGGGGATGAGGTATGGAGCGAGCCGTGTGTGTATGACGTGTGATGGAGCAGAGCCGTGTGTGTATGATGTGTATGGAGCAGAGCCGTGTGTGTATGATGTGTATGGAGCAGAGCCGTGTGTGTATGATGTGTATGGAGCAGAGCCGTGTGTGTATGACGTGTATGGAGCAGAGCCGTGTGTGTATGACGTGTATGGAGCAGAGCCGTGTGTGTATGACGTGTATGGAGCAGAGCCGTGTGTGTATGACGTGTATGGAGCAGAGCCGTGTGTGTATGATGTGTATGGAGCAGAGCCGTGTGTGTATGATGTGTATGGAGCAGAGCCGTGTGTGTATGATGTGTATGTAGCAGAGCCTGTGTGTATGACGTGTATGGAGCAGAGCTGTGTGTGTATGATGTGTATGGAGCAGAGCTGTGTGTATGACGTGTATGGAGCAGAGCTGTGTGTGTATGATGTGTATGGAGCAGAGCTGTGTGTATGTGTGTGTGTATATATAATATAAAAATGAGTTTCTGTCTGTCTATCTGTCTTTTTGACTGAGTGAAAAAATCAGGCGATACCTTTTAGAGGCTAACTGAGTATATTTGATGGTAAGCTTTCAGAAGTACTAGCTTCCTTCATCAGACATGGTGTTATACAAGAAATTGAAAATTCACAGATTTTTTTTTTATACCCTAAAGACATGGACCTTCAAAGAATCTTAGAATCCTTAAAAAAAACAAAACGCAATCTAAGTAGAGAAGTTATTTACAACAGGTCAAAAAATAAACAATCTGGAAAGTTGTGGGGCGTGACAAAGGGATCTGTTATCTGTTTGCTATCAGGAGGTGATTTGTGACTCTCACAGTTCATACATAGTGTGACATGAAGCTGGCATGAATATTAAGTCCAAATTGCAGAGTTTGAAATTTTTGCTGCTTCTATATGGTCACAAAGATGGCAACCCTGGGAGGCCTATCATTTCGGGCATTGGGACGCTGATGGAAAACATCTTGGGTTGGGTGGAAAATCTCCTAAAACCCCTTGTCAGGGATACTCCAAGCTATATCCAGGACATCACTGACCTTCTTAACAAACTGAATGCCCTGAGCCAACTACCTGAGGGGACCATTTTGGCCACCATGGATGTGGAATCCCTGTATACCAACATTCCCCACAAGGATGGAGTTGCAGCATGTTGGGGACACCTGGCAAAACAAAACCAGTAACGCAGCTCATACAATTCATCCTTAGCCACAACCATTTTACCTTTGGAGAGGATCTATATCTACAGCGAATGGGAACTTCAATGGGGACCAGATGTGCACCCCAGTATGCAAATCTCTTTATGGAAGAACCGGAAGGAGAAGATTTATCAACATGCGCCACCAAACCTATGATTTACCTTTGTTATATCGATGATATCCTTGTTATCTGAACTGCAGGTGAGGAGGCCCTACTTCAATTCCATGACTTCAATGACTTTCACCCGACCATCAACCTTAAACTTGGCTATTCAGAGAGTGAAATTTACTTTCTGGATACCACAATATACATCAAAGACCACCGGCTACTAACATCGATATACCACAAACCCACAGATAGAACAGCCTGAGAAACGACAGCTTCCACCCCAAGCACACAAGACAATCTATAATCTACAGCCAGGCTATACCATACAATCGTATTTGCTCCGACAAAACAGACCTGGACAAGCACCTCCTGGATCTGAGGACGAAATTTCTCCGATTGGGATACAAACCAAAAGTGAACAATTAAACAAAGCGGCAGCCATTAAGAGAGACAGTGTGCTCACATATAAAGAGACCCAGAAAGAAGCCCCGAGTGCCCCTAGTTGTCACTTACAACCCACAGCTGGAGATCCTACGAAGGATTACCAAGGAGCTCCAACCTGTGCTACATAGGGACAACAGACTCAAGGACATATTTCCTGTCCCTCCTTTCCTTTCAGCAACCACCAAACCTGAGGCGTATTATTGTCCGGAGTGCCCTGAAGGCCCCAACTGAAAATGGGACCTCACCTTGCCTGCAAAATAGGTGCAAGACCTGCAGGTACATCCACACCACTGACAGTGTACCTATCCCACAGTCACAACAGGTGCACAGAATTAGGGGGACATTTTCCTGCAGGTCTTCCAATGTGGTGTACCTCATAATGTGTGTGCAATGTCCCACCACAGGCCTCTATGTGGGGGAACCAGGGCAGAGACTTAGTCAGCGCATGAACTCACACAGATCCACCATTAATAACAGCAGAACAGATCTCCCAGTGGCCGCACATTTCTCCGGAGTAAACCACTCTATTGAAGATTTGCAGGTTGTGGTTTTAATGGGACATTTTAAGACGCAGGAGGAGGGGAAACAATGGGAATATAAGTTAATGCAAAAATTTCAAACTCTGCAATTTGGACTTAATATTCATGCCAGTTTAATGTCACACTATGTATGAACTGTGAGGGTCACAAATCACCTCCTGATAGCAAACAGATAACAGATCCCTTTGTCACGCCCCACAACTTTCCAGATTGTTTATTTTTTGACCTGTTGTAAATAACTTCTCTACTTAGATTGCGTTTTGTTTTTTTTTAAGGATTCTAAGATCCTTTGAAGGTCCATGTCTTTAGGGTATAAAAAATTTGTGAATTTTCAGTTTCTTGTATAACACCATGTCTGATGAAGGGAGCTAGTACTTCTGAAAGCTTATCATCAAATATACTCAGTTAGCCTCTAAAAGGTATCGCCTGATTTCTTCACTCTTCCACTACGTTCAATGGCTAACACGGTACAACATTATACTACTATGTCTTTTTGTCTGTCTGTCTATCTGTCTGTCTGTTCTTTATGTGCAACCAAACGACTGGACTGATTCTCACCAAATTTGGCACACAGGTACATCAGGTGTCCGGGAAGACTGGGTCTCAGCTCTCTAGGATGTACCATTCCTGAGATACAATATTCCCAAAAAATGACCTGCATTAGCCAATACAAGCCTGCAAGCTGTGTGTGGAGCATAGCCGGGTGCATATGACGCGTGTGAATCAGAGCCGGTCGTGGAGCAGAGCTGTGTCTGTTTTGTAGTCTCATTGTTGAAGATAGTTGCGGATTTGACAAATTTTGGAGATGGAGTTGACAGAAGTTACAGAGACCAGGATAAGTGTGGAGGAGCGGTGGCGTAAATACCGGGGTAGCAGCGGGAGTGGCTGCCACAGGTGCGGGACATTAGGGGGCCCAGCGGGCCCCTAATGTTTTTTCTTTTTTTTTAATAGGCCATTACCTGCTAGAGTAACACCAGCAGGTAACAGGCCATATTTACTTACTGATTCCCGCTCATGCTCCCGGCCTTCGCCTCCCATTCTGCGGAGGTGGCTGTGAGCAGGAGCGGAGACCAGTAAGTAAGGCCGCGGGTCCGCGAACCCCACAAACACGGAGGCCCAGGAGAGTTGAGGGAATATTAAAAACACTGTTACCTCTCCTGCGCTCCAGCAGGCTTCGGGCCTCCTTGGTGACCAGACGTCACTGTGGGTTAGGCCGATGTCATTATGCGTGGCTTATATCTGGTCCAACATTAAAGAAGGCCGAAAGTAGCGGGGAGTGCGCTGGAGCCAGGGAGAGGTAAGTAACATTGTTTTTTATGTTTATATCCTCCCCTGTGTCTCCGATCATTATACTCTGGGGTCTGAAAAGACCTCAGAGTATAATAATTGTTCATGGTTGGTCCACAATGGGGCATAATACTGTGTGCAGGGGCCACTATGGGGCATAATACAGTGTACAGGGGCCACTATGGGGCATAATACAGTGTGCAGGAGCCACTATGGGGCATAATAGTATGTGCAGGGGCCACTATGGGAGATAATAGTGTGTGCAGGGGCCACTATGGAGCATAATAGTGTGTGTAGGGGCCACTATGGGGCATAATAGTGTGTGCAGGAATGCGGGGGGCATGTCAAATGTTCGCTTTGGGGCCCAGCCATTCCTAGTTACGTCACTGTGAGGAGTCATGTAAGATTTCAACCAATTATAACAGAATTGTAAAGTGCTGCTGGACTGAAGGAGAGATATGACACAACACAGACCCCAGGAGGAAGTTTGTACACAGGCAGTGTGTGTGTCTGGTGATTTAATTGCAGGTGAGAATGGAGGGGTACACAGAGAGTAAGAGCAGGCAGATGAATCATGGGAAATGTAGTTTGTCCACAGATTCACTGCATGTAAATAACAGTGGTACAAGGAGCGGCAAGTAAAATAAAGCCAAGCAAAGACTGAACAAGAGGACAGTGAGGATTTATGACTGCTGGGGATGGATTTGGAATTTTGGAAGTTGGATAACCCCTTTAAAGTGTCACATGAATGCTGCCTCTCTCGTCACCTCTCACGTCTGTCAAATAATAAACATACATTTCGCAAGCAAAAGATCTCAGAGGGTTGGAGGCCGGTCACATCAGAACAGCAGCTCTGGAGGTGGTTCTGACCTCCTGCAAAGAAATTCAAGTAGAAACTATCCAAAAACTCACAAGTTCAATGGATGCGAGAATAGTGAAGGTGACATCACAGATGGTTCCAATGTTATCTTGTAACTTGGCCTGCTAAGATGTTTTTGATTTCGGTAAATGTCACCTTAATGCTGCAAATTCAACAAATGACCATTTCAGTTCTTTACAACTTATAAAATCTTTAGAAACTCTGTTGTGTAGAATAATTTGGAACACTGGTTTTATATTTTTTAATTTGTGAAAAAAAAATCTTGTCCAATAAAGTTTGGTTTAGAGTCTAATGGTTGAAAATGTGAACTTTATACAGACTGTCATTTCTATGGACTCTTTAGGAAAATCAGAGTATAATATAATTTGCAGATTTATCAGTTCCAGAATGGGAGCAGCACTGTCTTATCGTCTGGGCACCGGCTGTCACCACCAGTCCTCATCTATGTTGGGTTTTCACGGACCCCTCAGAGACTTGAGTCTATTGACAGACCCATAAAAACAGGACATGTTCTATTTCATGACGGTTCATGAAAATTAACAAAAAAATTAACATTTGGTTATCCCATTTTTAATTGTATTCTGAAAACAGCAGTTATACATTCATGTGAATAACAACTAAGAGCAGGTGAAGGTGGGCCAGGGTTAAAGGAACACTTGGCCGGCTTATCCACCTGGGGGTTGTAAGAAATTGGAGGCTACCATAGGAGAGTGCAACAGTTTTGAAGGCATCATATTTCAGTATTACCCAGAAAAGATATTATTTGTGACAAATAATAGTTATTGTAGCAGAATTATGAATACAGCTCTGAAGTGTAAGAATATTCTTACACACATAAAAAATTAGTTGCAGATATTTTTGCAACTGTGTCATTCTTCGTAATAGGATGCTGTAAAAACAACTCCTGATCTTGGACATTAACCTTTCCAATGCCTGTCAAATGTGGCAGGCATCAGATCACCAGCTGCACGTCTATGCCGCCATGGTAAGGAAGAACGAGGTCCAGGGGTGGCAACTTGTATCCATGACAGCCGGGCACCCATTGAAAGCTCCTCGGCCTGTCTTCAGTATACTTCTATTACAGGCTACCATGAAAGTGAATGGACTTCCAATATACTGCAATACAGTTGTTTTGTAGTATACTGTACTGATGATCAGACTTCCCTAAGGTTCAAGTCCCCTAAGGAGCCTAAAAATAAATTTAAAAAAGTTTTAAAGGATACTAAAAAATTAAATAAAAAAAATCAAATCCCTGGTATCCCTGCGTCTAAAAATGCCCGAACTATGAACATATAAAAAACAGCCCTGCAACAATGAAACAGACAAGTGGATTTCAGCACAGAATTTCACAGCATGAGGCCAACATTTGTTAATAAAGTTTATTACAACATTTATTAATGACATAAATGCTGCAAAAAAATCAAAAGTTGTCTGAAACTTTAGTCAGACTTTAACTCTGTATGTACAAAAGAAGAGAGAGTAACTGATGTAGGCGGGTCCATTGCTATTTTTTAAACCAAATTTTATGTTAAACATATTTTTTATGAATTTGTGACCATTTTTTATATTTTTCATAAAAATCTACATGTCATAAAAAAATACTATGTCCTGCAATTTTCACTCTGGCCATTAAGACTAATTGTAGACTGACACTTGCCAATTCAGTAGGGGTTCTCTTTGCGGCAGTGATTTCATTTACATTATGCATAAGACAATTACAGTGTGACTTGGAGATGGGACCCTCTCTCCCTTCCCTACACCTCCCTTTGGTTCTTGTCTTGCCTCCCATCATATCAATGCCTCTTTCTTTTTAGCTCTCTCATTTAACTTGTATATTTCCCTCATTGAGGGACAGTTTATTTCATAGATGCCTTGTGTACCTTGTTTGTATGTCCTTTTTGTTACAAAAATTCAATAAACATTACAAATAAAAAAAAAAGACAATTACAGGATTACAATGGAAGAGCACACCTCTACAGATAACACCACTGACCACCATTACATTACATCTACTCACCCTCCCTGCATAGAACATGCTTAGAAAACTGTCTCACAGACCTGAATGAGTTAGATCCAGACTATTGCTGCTTATGGCCGTGACTATGCTGTAAACAGTGGCGTAACTATGCTGTAGCAGCCATAGACTAACCCCAGCAGGTAAAGGGCCCTATTTACTTACCGATCCCAGTTCCTGCTCACAGCCACCTCCGCTTCCTTTTCTACCCTCTAGGGGGCTCCGTGCATCACATAGCGACATAATATGGGACACATGGGGCTCCCTGGAGGGCAAAATGGGGAGAGGCGGTGGCAATGAGCAGGAGCGGGGATTGGTAAGTAAGGCCGCGGGCCCGTGGCAAGAGTATGGCAGTACTGAATACGTCCGAACTAAAACTGCTATTATAATGTCCCATAGTGGTCCTTGCACACAATAAAATGTTCCACAGCGGCCCCTCCACACAGTATAATGTCACATAGTGGCCCATCCACACAGTATAATGTCCCATAGTGGCCCCTACGGTGTTCGTTGCAAACATTACAAAAATTTCAGGTTCACAAATTTTGGGCCACGCCATCTATGAACTATTATTATACTCTGGGGTGTTACTTACCTCTTGCTGCTGTCTTCAGGCCTCTTCGCAGACATCATGTGGGTGATGTGGCATGACAAATAATGACACTGGCGTAACTCACGTCTGTAACGTCATTGAAAAGGGCCGAAGACAGCAGTGAGTCGTATCAGAGCCCAGGAGAAGTGAGTACTACTGGTTTTTATGTTTTCTCACCTCCCCTGGGCCTCCGATCATTATATTCTGGGGTCTGAAAAGATCCAAGAGTATAATAATAGTTTATGGGTGGTGTACCCCAAAAATTTTGGGTTCTGCCAAACCCAAAATTTTTGCAATGTTTACAATGAATACCATAGAGGTCTCTATGGAACATAATACTGTGTGGAGGGGCCACTATGGGACATAATACTGTGTGGAGGGGCCAGTGTGGGACATAATGCTGTGTGGAGAGACCACTATGAGACATAATACTATGTGGAGGGGTCACTTTGTGACATTATACTGTGTGGAGGGGCCACTGTGGGACATTATACTGTGTGGAGGGGCCACTGTGGGACATTATACTGTGTACAGGGGCCACTATGGGACATTATACGTTGTGGAGGGGCCACTATGGGAAATTATACTGTGTGGAGAGGCCACTATGGGACACTATACTGTGTGAAGGGGCTGCAATGGGACATAATACTATGTGAAGGGGCCACTGTGGGACATTATACTATATGGAGGGGCCACTATGGGAAATTATACTGTGTGGAGAGGCCACTATGGGACACTATACTGTGTGGAGGGGCCACTGTGGGACATTATACTGTGTGGAGAGGCCACTGTGGAACATTATACTGTGTACAGGGGCCACTATGGGAAATTTTACTGTGTGGAGAGGCCACTATGGGACGCTACACTGTGTGGAGGGGCCGCTATGGGACATAATACTATGTTGAGGGACCACTGTGGGACATAATACTATGTGGAGGGGCCACTGTGGGACATTATACTGTGTGGAGGGGCCACTGTGGGACATAATACTGTGTGGAGGGGCCAGTTTGGGACATAATGTTGTGTGGAGAGACCGCTATGGGACATAATACTATGTGGAGGGGTCACTATGTGACATTATACTATGTGGAGAGGCCACTGTGGGACATTATACTGTATACAGGGGCCACTATGGGACATAATACTATGTGGAGGGACCACTGTGGGACATTATACTGTGTGGAGCGGCCAGTGTGGGACATTATACTGTGTGGAGAGGCCACTGTGGGACACTATACTGTGTGGAGGGGCCACTTTGGGACATAATACTATGTGGAGGGACCACTGTGGGACATAATATGTAGAGGGGCCACTGTGGGACATTATACTGTGTGGAGGGGCCACTGTGGGACATTATACTGTGTACAGGGGCCACTATGGGACATAATACTATGTGGAGGGGCCACTATGAGACATTATACTGTGTGGAGGGGCCACTATGTAATCCCATATATCCCATATACATGTTTTTTTATTTCTCAAAATATCAGATGAAGCAGTATTTCAATAACACACAGTATACAGCAAATATATAACAGCTTATCTATAAATGTAAATTACATGTGGTGAAACCTCCATGGCAGTGCTGAGGAATAGGGTTGAAGTCTTTAGGAGGGCTGTGAGAGGAATGGTCAGCGGGATCAGAGCAAGCGGCCACTGTATTATTCCTCATGAACACAAATTTAGAAAAAAGAACATGGCTACTTCTATGTGAGTTTTTGATGGTTATCAAGTTGTGATTTGTGGTCAAAACATTAAAAGCTCTCAGAATGGCTTTGCCCTTATGTTAAATTTTTTAACATGGGCAGATTATCTACCCATATGTGCAGCGATCAATGGGAGTAACAAGTTAGTCAATGGATAATGGTTTATTTTACTAGAAACAATTATTCTAAACATATTAGTAGGTAAAACATTACCGAAATGATGGGTAGGAAATGTCTTTTCTGTGTGAATTCTTTGATGTTTATCAGTACATGAAAATGTCTTCTCTTATGTGTGAGTTTTATGATGTGTAAGAAGATCCGATTTCTGATTAAAACATTTTCCACATTTTGGGCATAAAAATGGCCTCTCCCCTATGTGAATTCTCTCATGTGTAACAAGAGTTGATTTATCACGATAACATTTCCCACATCGTGAACATGAATATGGCTTCTCCCCTGTGTGAGTTCTCTGATGTCTAAGAAGAATTAATTTAAGGCTAAAGCGCTTCCCACAGTCAGAGCATGAAAATGGTTTCTCCCCCGTGTGACTTCTGATATGTCTAACAAGATTTGATTTCTGATAAAAACATTTCCCACATTCTGAACATGAATATGGCTTCTCCCCTGTGTGAATTCGCAGATGTGTAATAAGAGCTGATTTATGTTTAAAATACTTTCCACATTCTGAACATGAAAATGAATTCTCTCCTGTGTGAATTCTCTCATGAGTAACAAGAGCTGATTTCTGGTTGAAACATTTCCCACACTCTGAACATGAAAAAGGTTTTTCCCCTGTGTGAATTCTCTGATGTTTAACAAGATTTGATTTGTCTCTAAAACGTTTCTCACATTCTGAACATGAAAAAGGCTTCTCCCCTGTGTGGGTTCTCTCATGTTTAACAAGATATGATTTCCGTCTAAAACATTTCTCACATTCTGCACATGTGAATTGTTTGTTCCTTGTGTGAATTCTCTGATGTTTAACAAAAGCTAATTTATTGCTATAATGTTTTCCACATTCTGAACATGAATATGGCTTCTCCCCTGTGTGATCTCTTAGATGTATAATAAGATCTGATTTAAGGTTAAAATATTTCCGACATTCTGAGCATGAAAACAGTTTCTCCCTTGTGTGAATTCTTTCATGTTTAAGAAGATTTGTTTGGCCTTTAAAACCTTTCCCACATTCTGAACATGGATATGGCTTCTCCCCTGTGTGAATTCTCTGCTGTTGAACACTCCTTCTGTAGCTTTTATTTGGCTTCTCAGTCTGTGATGGATCAGAAGATAGGACCTGTATAGAAGGATCAGATGATGGATCAGAAGATAGGACCTGTATAGAAGGATCAGATGATAGATGTTTGCTGTGAAGGGCTGAGGGTATATCTGGGATAATGACATGTTCTTCATATGTATCTTGTGTGATACCACCATCCTCTGCTTTATAATCTGTAGATATGAGATGTCCCTCTGAGCTCCTGGTACAGTCATCTGCAAAGAGGAAAATTTTAGGATTTTTGAATAACATAACCCCAATATTCTATTGATATTTTATAACATTTCTACAGAAAATGTCCAAATAAATTACAGATAGGATAGCCTTGTGTATAAAGTGTATTAGAGGTGGATACAAGCTGAAGCTGCTTGTCACACTCAAGGTATTAGACCATTAAACTCCTGTCTACTGCTAATACTGGAGCTATACATTGAATATTGAGATATTAATAGGCACACAGAGCCCAGGTGGTTTTTTATCTATTATAATACAGACTAATAAACAGTGGGGGGAATTCATTAAGACTGTTATTTCCTACGCCAAAGATGTGCCACATTATCATCCATCTATGGCAGAAAACTGGCGTAGATAGGATAATAAATTTATCACTGAAAATATTTCCAGCAAAATCTTTAGAATCTGAGTCTTAGAACTTCTTTTGCCTTGTTTGGCATTTAATAAATAGGATTATTGTACGTAGAGCTAGGGATGAGCGTATCTTTCAAGGTCCGATTCAAGTTTAGGTTTGTCAGTTTGGACCAAAGGTTTGAATCGGTTCAGAGCAGATAAATTGTTCCAAAAAGTTGTGTATAACACTCCGAGGGCTCCTAGGATTCTGTCTAACCCCTTTCTAGCTTTTTAATGCTTAATTATGTCAAACTGACAGTGACAGATATGGCTATGGGTAAATGTATGGTAGCTTGCTGTAACGGCCAAATTCATAACATACTACATTGGAGAATTTTATTTTTAGACTTCAAAAATTTCACTGGGTTTTTTGGTATTTGGCATGGAAAAATCTAATTTGACAGTATCATTTTTAGGTAAAAAATCTATCAAAAAGGTAGGTGGGTATACAACGTCACTGGGTTTTGGTGTTTGGCAAGAAAACAAATAGCTAAATGGCAACAGATATATACAAAAAAAGTATAATATGGAGTGACTAGATTGAGTATAAAATGTTTTGAGAATTGTGATGGAGTTTGATGCGTCTGCTACACTCCAGTCTCCTACTATATATCTTTTTATTCCCTTCCTGCCACAGTCATTTTTCGATTTGCGTTTTTGACTCCTCGCCTTCCAAACCCCATAACTGTTTTTTATTTTTCCGTTCACAGAGTCATATGAGGGCTTAATGTTTGCAGGACAAATTGTTCTTCATAATGGTACCATTTATTATTCTGTACAATGAACTGGGAAGCTGGAAAAAAATTCAGAATGGGGTGGAATTGGAGAAAAACTGCATTTGTGCGACTTTCTTACGGTCTTCGATTTTACGGCGTTCACTCTGCAGCAAAAATGACATGTCACCTATATTCTATGGGTTGGTATAATTCCTGGGATACCAAATTTATATAGTTTTATTTACATTTTAACCCCTTCAAAAAAATTTATCTAAACTTTGCAAAACAATTTTTTTTTCTTAGAGTTGCCATATTCTGACAACTTTTTTAAATTTCCATGTACGCGGATGCATTCCATTATTATAGCATTTTGGGGAAAGTCTATTACTTTTATGACTTTTTATTAAACAGCAAAAAAAAAAAAAACTTTGGCTTTTTTTATTTTTTTTCCCCACTACATCATTCACCATACGGGAAAAATTTTTTTAGAACTTTGTAGCCCAGGCGTTTTCCTGACACAGGGATACCTAATGTGTATGTGTTTCATAATATTTTTTTATATATATATTTATATGTGTTCAGGGAAATGGGGGGTGATTCAAATTATTAATTCTTTTTATTTTTTTATATTTTTGATTTTTTTTTTTAATACTGTATTTATTAAACCCCCTAGGGGTCTTGAAACCCAGGGGGTTTGATCACTAATAAAATGTATTACAATGCTAATTGTGATGATTCTGCTTAAATATGGCTATAATTCAGAGCTGTATTTTGGTCTCTGGGTAGCGTATTTCTCTCTAGTTCCATTTACTCATAAGGTGCGCAGCCATAATCCTAGGTGTATATTGGCAGTAGTGGCAACACTGGAACAATAGGGCTTTGTATCCATCACAGCAGGGCTCCATTGTATTCCTATACAGTCCTGAGTGATCAAAGAAACATGCATGGTGCAGCCAGCCCTGGTAGATCAGATATGGCTGATAACATTGTATCATTCCACTTGGTCTCAGCTCTTTACAAAGAATGTGGACTTGAGTGCATTATTCAATCAGACTTGCTGCCGCCGGTGACCTCATTCTGGGAGGTGGCATAAAGGGTATAAAAGATGAGGTAAGAGGCAATGGGAGGAGATTGGCCTGAGACTACAAGAGTTTACTGAGAGACTGTGATGAGAGCATGCAGGCTTGAATATACTGTGATGCCACATGCTAGGAGTTAATGCTAAGCAGCCTCCACTGGGTATTCACACATGACAGAGCATGTGTGAGTGTTGGATTATAGAGCCACATCAAGGAGATGCGTGGTAAAGTAATTATTTCACCTTTATTCCCTTTTATTTTAAGTACTGTATATTGTAACTAGCAACTGTTAATGCTTGCATACATCTGCATATCTGTTCTGAACTGCATGTGTTAGATGTTAATACCGACCCATTTAGGGGTTAATAAATATATAAAATTTAGAAAGCTTGTCTTGTATTTATCTTGTGAACCCGACACTCACTGGCGGTGAGTGTGGTTTTTATATGAAAGAAGACTCAGGGGTGGCCACAGCGGTGTTGGCGCACTGAGGATCTTTCACACTAATGTATTGTAATACATTGCAAAATACCAGAATATCTATTACAGGCTGCTTAGAGCTGAGTGTCATGTTAACAGTTTGCCGGTCCTGGATCTTGTTCTGGAGACTGGCGATTCTCCACAAAATAGCACTTCGGTCAGCTTTGATTGAGGCGTCTGGGGCCTTAATATGCAGACATTAGCGCTAGGTCTTTGCTGTATATATTAAATACACGACATACCCCATAATAGTATGGTGGATGTCAGGAAGAGGTTAAGTTTGTCTTCTAGTCCATTCCTAACACTACACTTCCCCAGAATCCCCACAGTGTATTATTGCTATCTCTCTATCTCACTGTCTCAGATTCTCTCTTTCTAATCTCTCCCCACAATATGGGCACCACTTCCTCCTGCCTGGGCTTTTTATACTGCCTATGAGTCATTAGTGACCTCTAACCTAAATTCCCCTTTTATTGGATGTCTCCTGTGACCATTACTGCTTGCAAGGCATTATGGGGAAAACCATCTTTTAAAAGATCCTTCGAGCTGAAAACAAACCAGGAATCAATTCTGAGAGTCATTAAAACTCAATCTGTACTTTATCCAAGACCAAAAACAGACAGCAGGAAATCGTAATCAAAGTTATCCCAGTTCCTCTTAGTGCTTTTACACACTTTCCAAATATACTTTTGTTATTCAGCATTGCAGCTCCATTATTAAAAAAAAAAATATTTTATTTTGTATTCATCTGCCAATAAGGTGAAACATGCCTTTGGGGTATTTCTTCCCTTGGCTTCGCTCTGCGCTGTAGATTACCTCCCCTAAGTGCCCCAGGGGAGAGCTGTCAATCAAAGAATGGTGGGTGGAGCTTGGCGGCAATTAGAGGAGATAACCTACAGGGCAGAGCCTCACCTGGAAAGGATAAGAAAGGCATATTTGGAGAGCATGTAAAGCGCACTACAAGGTCCTGTCGTTATTTTGTTTATGATTTTCCTGCTGACTCCCTTCAATCATGTCATGTCTGTCATACAGTGGAGCCTAGGGCACAATTATTTGGGGGTGACAGCCTTCCATACACAATGTCCCAGGTTCAAGACCCGGGTAAAACTTAATGTTTTGTTTCCGGCTCAAATTATGGGGAAACCCACCTGGTCCCTGCAGTCATGTTCTCCTTCTCTTCTTTCCTTATGCTTTCACATGGCATTTTAGCTTTTTTTTTCACGAAACGCAAAAAGTTTTTTTTGGGAAATATTTTTGGGAAAGTTTGAGCCAAACCCAGTTTGTTCCAAACCAGATCACTCATCTGTATTTAGAACATGGGATAATTTATTTAGTTTTTATACACTATATATAGAACTGCTTAACTTTAAAATAAATACATACAATAATTCTATATGCCTAAACATGAATATGTTTTTTTCAAAAAATCTTGAAAACTAAAACCAAGAGCAGTTGAAGCTTAAAGACTTTTTTAATTTCTTGTTTCGAAAATGTATATCAGATTTGGCTAAGGGCCTGGAATGGCCTCCTGGGTACCCAGGGCACGGGAACCAATCCAATGAGCACCCAGATAGACCAATCTGGAAGCCTTGGGTAGTTATTTATATACTTATTTTGTATATTTGTGGTACATTTAGTGTCACCGTAATTGTACTGATGGCACCATAAAGTTATTTACACAGCAAGGTGACCAG
Organism: Leptodactylus fallax; assembly: GCA_947044405.1. Taxonomy (NCBI): domain Eukaryota; kingdom Metazoa; phylum Chordata; class Amphibia; order Anura; family Leptodactylidae; genus Leptodactylus; species Leptodactylus fallax. Next base: position 1,849,832 of record CAMRHE010000332.1, on the reverse strand, counting down.
CGCAAGATGTATAATGCTGAAATCAATGCTGGAATTATTTTTATCTTTAAATTTCACAACATAAAATTTTCAATACATTTTTGTACCATAAAAATGCACAAAATACAACATATACCACAAAAAATAAACCCCATATGGCTAATAAAACAATCAAAAAGCTATTTCTCCTAGAATAACTTCCTAGAGAAGCACCACATCTAAATCTGCTGGGATCTGAGTTATCTCTGAGACAGTTCAGGTCAGGTCCATATTAAAAAATATTAAAAAGAAGATGACCCAATACTGCCCCCTGTAACTAAATATAGAGCTGAAAAACTGACAAAATAGTCAGCTTAAAATACATAGAATTGTAGCTGGAGAATGAGGAGAATCTGTGACTATTCTGTATTTAGTGGTGACTCCTCACCTGTGCGGTTCCCTGTAGGAATGTCCTCCTTACACTCCTCATCTCCCCTCACATATGTCTCCGGAGCATTAATATTCTTCAGATCTTCACCCACATACAAAAGCTGTGAAGGAAATATTGTAAAAGTCACCAGACGGATGGAGAAGTCACGTGGGAGGTTTTATAGGAGAAGAAAAGATCATTCATTATCATGACCACCAAAACTGACAGCAGGAGTTATCTGAGCAAATAGCTGCAGGTCTCCTGGATAAATCCACCATGTTGGCTCCTTATTCCAACCAGCAGCCTCCATAGCCAGAAAACTGTGAGAAGATCCAGACAACATGTCATGTCTATGGTCAGCTTTATCCTGCCATCTCCACCTTTCTCATTACACAAGTAGGAAACATCTAATACTGTGGGATAAAACCAGACTGACCCCGAGACCTTCACAGCCCTTCTACAGGGCAGAGGGAAGATTTCATGTCACCTTATCTCCATCTACCTGATCATCCTGGGGAAAGACATTTTCTTCCTTACAATCCTGTGCTAGAAGAGGACTGGGACATCTCTCCGCTGATGTTCTCTTACTGGATGGAACTGGAGGAAACACATACAGGGACTGAATTCATTCTTTCCATACAGATAATGAGAGGCCGTGTGTATTTAGTCATGTCTATTACCTGCTGATGTGAGGGGCTGCTGATCCTCCATCATCACCTCCTTGTACACATCTTTGTGTCCTTCTAAATACTCCCACTCCTCCATGGAGAAATAGACAGTGACATCCTGACACCTTATAGGAACCTGACAACACAATGATACAGTCATCACCAGATCCCTTCAAAGCTCCTGTATAATGTCCCAGCATTCCCAGCAGTGTCACCTCTCCAGTCAGCAGCTCAATCATCTTGTTGGTGAGTTCTAGGATCTTCTGTCCATTGATCTCCTCATGTATCAGGGAGTGAGGTGGAGGCCCCGGGATTGGGCTCAGGGTTCTCCCCCATCCTTCAGACACAGGAGCCTGACAGCGCCCACTAGAGGTCTTCTTCACTACTGTGTAATCCTGGTTATGGAGAGACACATTAATAAATATCACTACATACATGTCCAGAGTCCCTCACCTCTCCAATCATATCATCTGTTATTACTATAGATAAGAATGATGTCATGTGACATCATCAGAATCTCTCACCTCTCCAGTCATATCATCTGTTATTACTATAGATAAGAATGATGTAATGTGACATCATCAGAATCTCTCACCTCTCCAGTCATATCATCTGTTATTACTATAGATAAGAATGATGTAATGTGACATCATCAGAATCTCTCCCCTCTCCAGTCATATCATCTGTTATTACTATAAATAAGAATGATGTCATGTGACATCATCAGAATCTCTCACCTCTCCAGTCATATCATCTGTTATTACTATAGATAAGAATGATGTAATGTGACATCATCAGAATCTCTCACCTCTCCAGTCATATCATCTGTTATTATTATAGATAAGAATGATGTAATGTGACATCATCAGAATCTCTCACCTCTCCAGTCATATCATCTGTTATTACTATAGATAAGAATGATGTAATGTGACATCATCAGAATCTCTCACCTCTCCAGTCATATCATCTGTTATTACTATAGATAAGAATGATGTCATGTGACATCATCAGAATCTCTCACCTCTCCAGTCATATCATCTGTTATTACTATAGATAAGAATGATGTAATGTGACATCATCAGAATCTCTCACCTCTCCAGTCATATCATCTGTTATTACTATAGATAAGAATGATGTAATGTGACATCATCAGAATCTCTCACCTCTCCAGTCATATCATCTGTTATTACTATAGATAAGAATGATGTAATGTGACATCATCAGAATCTCTCACCTCTCCAGTCATATCATCTGTTATTACTATAGATAAGAATGATGTCATGTGACATCATCAGAATCTCTCACCTCTCCAGTCATATCATCTGTTATTACTATAGATAAGAATGATGTAATGTGACATCATCAGAATCTCTCACCTCTCCAGTCATATCATCTGTTATTACTATAGATAAGAATGATGTAATGTGACATCATCAGAATCTCTCCCCTCTCCAGTCATATCATCTGTTATTACTATAAATAAGAATGATGTCATGTGACATCATCAGAATCTCTCACCTCTCCAGTCATATCATCTGTTATTACTATAGATAAGAATGATGTCATGTGACATCATCAGAATCTCTCACCTCTGCAGTCATATCATCTGTTATTACTATAGATAAGAATGATGTAATGTGACATCATCAGAATCTCTCACCTCGGGGGGTCCAGTCATATCATCTGTTATTACTATAGATAAGAATGATGTCATGTGACATCATCAGAATCTCTCACCTCTCCAGTCATATCATCTGTTATTACTATAGATAAGAATGATGTAATGTGACATCATCAGAATCTCTCACCTCTCCAGTCATATCATCTGTTATTACTATAGATAAGAATGATGTAATGTGACATCATCAGAATCTCTCCCCTCTCCAGTCATATCATCTGTTATTACTATAGATAAGAATGATGTCATGTGACATCATCAGAATCTCTCACCTCTCCAGTCATATCATCTGTTATTACTATAGATAAGAATGATGTAATGTGACATCATCAGAATCTCTCACCTCTGCAGTCATATCATCTGTTATTACTATAGATAAGAATGATGTAATGTGACATCATCAGAATCTCTCACCTCCCAGTCATATCATCTGTTATTACTATAGATAAGAATGATGTAATGTGACATCATCAGAATCTCTCACCTCTCCAGTAAGCTGGTACAGTATCTCTAGGGTGAGATTTATTAGACTTTCTGCCATCTTGTCTTGGTCTCTTTCCATTCTTGACTGGTCAATCATTAACACTCTCTGATATGTCCAAGATTTCCATAATATCAGAATATCCTGCATTGTAGGAACATTAACAGAAAAAAAATAATAGTTACTGGATATAAGAAGATAAGACATGTGAGGAGATAATTATAATATGTATAATTTGGTACATGAGATGAACCATGTTTGGTTTGAGGTTGAGGCACTTTCATTGTATATTTCATTCTTTGCATGACTGCTACAGATAAGTATGGCATACAGCTATGGTACCAGTATTTATGACATGTGACCTCTATAGATTTTTATAGGCCTTAACACTCCACCTATATGTTATCCAGTTTTCAAGGTCTTTTTTTTTAACAAAATGGATGCCTAAATAGACATATAGACGTCAATTGATCTATGGAAAACACAGGCCTTAAAGGGAGTCTTTCATTACCAAAAACACTTTTAAGCTAATGGAACGTTGGAATGGCCTTAAAAAAGGCCATTCTTCTCCTACATTTCCTTGTTTTCTTGTCCCAGCCGATTCCAAGATAATTTGTTTCTTCATGTATGTAAATGAGCACCACGGAGCACCTGGGGCGTTCCTCCTCTTCTGCGAGCACCCATCTCGTCATCGCTTATCACCCCTTCGTCCGTTGCGGTGACTCTCCTCTTGGTCTTTTTTCTTCTCAGTTCTCGCCGGCAGCGAATTCTCGTGACTGCGCATACGCAATTGGGCTCCCATTTTCCGGTGGTCTGTTACAAGAGCGTGGCAGAGACGATTGCACATGCTCACAGCGCAGCGTACGAGGACTTAGAAGAAAGAAGATACAGAGAAGACCAAGAGGGGAGTCACCGCAACGGACGAAGGGGCAGTGATAAGCGATGACAAGATGGGTGCTCGCAGAAGAGGAGGAACGCCCCGGGTGTTCATTTACATACATGAAGAAACAAATTATCTTGGAATCGGCTGGGAGAAGAAAACAAGGAAAGGTAGGAGAAGAATGGCCTTTAGCTTAAAAGTGGTTTTGCGAATGATAGACTCCCTTTAATTCAAGTGGAAGAGTGAAGAAATCAGGCGATACCTTTTAGAGGCTAACTGAGTATATTTGATAAGTAAGCTTTCAAGAATCTAGCTCTCTTCTTCAGACATGGTGTTATACAAGAACTGAAAATTCACAGATTATTTATACTCTATACACATGGTCTTCAAAGGATTTTAGAGTTCTTAAAAAAAACAAAACAAAATGCAATCTAAGTAGAGAAGTTATTTACAACCGGTCAAAAAACAATCTGGAAAGTTGTGGGGCGTGACAGAGGGATCTGTTATCTGTTTGTTATCTGAAGGTGATTTGTGACCCTCACAGTTCATATATAGTGTGACATGAAGCTGGCATGAATATTAAGTCCAAATTGCAGAGTTTTAAATTTTTTCATAAACTTGTACTCCCATTGTTTCCTTTCCTCCTGCGTCTTAAAACGTCCCATTAAAACCACAACCCGCAAATCTTCAATAGAGTGGTCTTCTCCGGAGAAATGTGCGGGAACTGGGAGATCGGTTCTGCTGTTATTAATATCGGATCTTTGTGAGTTCATGCGCTGACTAAGTCTCTGCCCTGTTTCCCCCACATAGAGGCCTGTGGTGGGACATTGCACACACATTATGAGATACACCACATTGGAAGACCTGCAGGAAAATGTCCCCCTAATTCTGTACAACTGTTGTGACTGTGGGATAGGTACACTGTCAGCGGTGTGGATGTGCTTGCAGGTCATGCACCTTTTTTGTAGGCAAGGTGAGGTGCCATTTTCAGTTGGGGCCTTAGTCAGCGAATGAATTCACATAGATCCCTTATTGTTGCCCTGATTCTCTCTCATCTTGACTACTGTAACTCCTTACTAATCGGTCTTCCCCTTACTAAACTCTCCCCTCTACAATCTATTCTGAATGCGGCGGCCAGGCTCATCTATCAGTCTAAACACTACAGCGATGCCTCTGGTCTGTGCCGGTCACTACATTGATGTCTCTGGTCTGTGCCAGTCACTACAGCGATACCGCCAATCTGTGCCAGTCACTATATTGGCTGCCTATTCAATACAGAATACAATATAAACTTATCGCCCTCATCCACAAGGCTCTCCATAATGCTGCACCTCCCTACATTTCCTCCCTCATCTCTGTCTATCGCCCAACCCGTACTCTCCGTTCACTCAATGACCTAAGACTAACATCCTCTATTATCAGAACCTCCCACGCTCGTATACAAGACTTCTCCCGAGTTGCACCACTTCTCTGGAATGCTCTACCCTGGATAATTAGGTTATCTCACAACTTCTACAGCTTTAAGCACAAACTAAAGACACATCTCTTCAGACAGGCCTATCACATCTCCTAATGTATCACATCTACACTTAGAATCCCTAAAACTAACCCTCCACAGATCACGTTCCCACATTATCGCACAGGATATGATGCCTTTATCTGAGTGAAACCCTGTATGTCCATGTACTTCAGATCTGTACATGTAAAGACACTGAATGGCGACGGCTCATAGATTGTAAGCCCTTACAGACAGGGCTCTGTATTCCACTGTGCCAGTTGGTGGTCACTGTTAGTATTGTGTTTGTTTTGTATATTTTGTGTACTGTATGTAAACCCTCAAATGTACAGCACCATGGAATTAATATAATAATGTACAGCACCATGGAATTAATATAATAATGTACAGAGCACCATGGAATTAATATAATAATGTACAGCACCATGGAATTAATATAATAATGTACAGAGCACCATGGAATTAATATAATAATGTACAGAGCACCATGGAATTAATATAATAATGTACAGAGCACCATGGAATTAATATAATAATGTACAGCACCATGGAATTAATATATTAATGTACAGCACCATGGAATTAATATAATAATGTACAGCACCATGGAATTAATATAATAATGTGCAGCACCATGGAATATATATAATAATGTACAGCACCATGGAATTTATATAATAATGTACAGCACCATGGAATTAATATAATAATGTACAACACCATGGAATTAATGTAATAATGTACAGCACCATGGAATTAATATAATAATGTACAGCACCATGGAATTAATATAATAATGTACAGCACCATGGAATTAATATAATAATGTACAGCACCATGGAATTAATATAATAATGTACAGCACCATGGAATTAATATAATAATGCACAGAGCACCATGGGATTAATATAATAATGTACAGCACCATGGGATAAAAAAAGCGCACCATGGAATTAATATAATAATGTACAGCACCATGGAATTAATATAATAATGTACAGCACCATGGAATTAATATAATAATGTACAGAGCACCATGGAATTAATATAATAATGTACAACACCATGGAATTAATGTAATAATGTACAGCACCATGGAATTAATATAATAATGTACAGCACCATGGAATTAATATATTAATGTACAGCACCATGGAATTAATATAATAATGTACAGCACCATGGAATATATATAATAATGTACAGCACCATGGAATTAATATAATAATGTACAGCACCATGGAATTAATATAATAATGTACAACACCATGGAATTAATGTAATAATGTACAGCACCATGGAATTAATATAATAATGTACAGCACCATGGAATTAATATAATAATGTACAGAGCGCCATGGAATTAATATAATAATGTACAGAGCACCATGGAATTAATATAATAATATACAGCACCATGGAATTAATATAATAATGTACAGCACCATGGAATTAATATAATAATGTACAACACCATGGAATTAATGTAATAATGTACAGCACCATGGAATTAATGGTACTATATAAATAAACAATAATAAAATGTATTTATTTGTGTAATTAAAGTAATCTTTTTCATAAAAATGGCTGCTCCACTATATAAGCAATATGACCTGCTATGCTGTCCCTCTACCTCATAGATTGTAAGCTCTTGTGAGCAGGGCCTTCAGTCCTATGATGTAAAATGATTTATTACTCTGTAATGTCTCATTTTGTCTGTACATGATACCTATGATGTGTACAGTGCTGCGGAATATGTTAGCACTATATAAATAAAATTATTATTATTATTCTTACAGTAAGAGATACAACATATTGTATATACATAAAGAGAGAGGAAAGAAACAGCAGACAGTAAAGAGGGACAAGAGTTTACATCCTTACGCTGGGTACACACTAGTGCTGTCTCTCTTGTTTGTGCCTGACGGGGGACCCCAACAATGGAGAGACCGCTAAAACAGCGGTTACACACGAAGCCCACTGGAACTCTTTTGACTATAATGGGGTCTGTTGGGTGTCAGTTGTTTTTAGATTGAAACCATTAGAGGTGTAAGTCCTCCATGCAGAAATTTTTTCTCTATGCCAATTTTTGGCAGACACTGTGACAAACTCTTCAACAGAGACTCCAGCGCAGATGTGAACGTAGCCTTACAGGTATAGTGAGGAGAACAAAGTATTAGATAAGACATCGGGAAATCACATTGTAGAGATATCAAAGGAGAAGAAAATAAGAAAACAAACAAAAAAAAAGTTTATTACCCCTAGGCAATAAGCACCATACTATGACAGCGCAATCGCCTGGGTCTTAAAGCAAACCACTTTAATATTACGGCGGAAGCCTCCCGCCCACTCAGAGTCTGTTCCAGCACCCCTTTGATGACTGTGGCATTTAAGGGGTTCCACTAATAAATGTCCCTGCTCATCCCCCTGCTCATCCCCCCCCACCGTGAAGCCAGGGGGTGCCGTTATCTATTTTCTGCAGCCCTGGGTCTAGCCAGTGACCCCGGGCTGCTAGGAGCCCCCATAGCTGGTTGACCCTGCCGCCAAATGGAGGAAGTCAGCCTATGTGTCTGAAATAAACATGTACACATGTGTATAATACTGAACCAGCAATCAGAGTATTACTGGTGCAGGTCCCCAAGTGGGACATCATGAATATGTAAAAAAATAAAAAAATAAAAAAATATATATATATAAATGAATAAAGCTCCAAAATGCCCCTATCCTACATAAAATGAAATATATATATAAAAAAAAACCCTAAAAGTTAATAAAAAAAAAAAAAACAATACATATTTGGTATTGCTGCATCTGTGACAACCCGTACAATAAAATGGAAGCATTATTTAACCTGCATGGTGAACGTCTGAAAGAAAAAAAAAAAAAAAACACCGGAAATAATGATTTTTAGCCATCTCACCTTACAAAAAATACTATAAAAAGTGATCGAAAAGTCATATGTACCCCAAAACAGTACCAATGAAAAGTACAAGGCATCCTGCAAAAAGTAAGCCCTCAACCGAAAAATTCAAATGTTATGCCTCTCAGAAGATGGCGATGCAAAAATAATTGATTTATGTCCCCAAATGGGTTTAAATTCTGCAAAATTATTATTATTATTGTATAAAAAACTATATTAATGAGGTATCGCTGTAATCGTACCAACCCGCAGAATAAAGGTAACATGTTACTTATGTAACTTTTTTTTTTTTTTAAATCCACCAAATAAAGAGTTAATAAAATGTATTCTTTAAGTTATAGGCACCCAAAAATGGTGTCATTACAAAATACATCTCACCCTGCAAACAACAAGCCCTCATATGGCCACATCACCAGAAAAATAAAGAAAATATAGCTCGTACAATGTGAAGACAAAAACCCCAAAAATCGCCAAATCATTAGAACATAACTGGCTGCGGCAGGAAGGGAATGTATAAGCTGTGCGAGCGGATATCAGGGGACACCCCAGATTTACAGCTTACAAGGGAAAAGACACCAGAAGTGACCCCCAGAGTGACTCCCAATAATAGGAGCTACTGGGGATATAGTAGGGAATTTAGTGTACCCAATGTACTCCGCACAGCTTACATAGTCACTCTTCACCATCCGCTGTGCAGTCACGTCTGGGATACTAAAGCTCACTACACCCCCTGATAAGTTCTTTGAGGAGTGCAGTTTTCAAAATGGGGTCACTCCTTAGGGGATTCTACTTTACTGGTACTTTAGAGTCTCTGCAAACATGACATGGCGTCCAGATCCCAAACATCTGAACCTGCGCTCCAAAAGCCACATAGCTCTCCTTCCCTTCTGTGCCCTGCTGTGTGCCCAAACTGCAGTTTATGCCCCCATGTATGACACTGGTGTACCCAGGATAATGTACTTAATGTCATATGTGGTATAAACTGATATTTGGGCACAGCCGCGCACAGAAGGAAGGAGCGCTATCTGGTCTTTGTGGCACAGACTTAGACACTTTGGTTTTTGGACGCCATTACGCTATTGCAGAACCCTGAAACACCAGTAAAGTGGAATCCCCTGACCTGTGACCCCATTTTGGAAACTACACCCCTGAAGGAATTTATCCAGGGGTACAGTGAGCATTTTTAACTCCGAAGTGTTTATATAATTTATTATCCATAAATGAATATGCAGATGATTGTGAAAGGTGAAAATGACAATTTTTCCAGGAATACGTCATTTCATTGTTGTGAAAAGCTGTTGTGCCCCGGATACCCGCTTATCAGTTTTTGGAGTGTGTGTCTCTGCTGACATAAGCCGGGCACAACATATCAGGCACTGAAATGGCGAATCTCTGGAAAAATTGCAATTTTCACTTTTCATTATCAGCTGCGCATTCCTTTCGGGAAATTAAATGAATGTAACACTTAAGGGTTAATAATGCTCGTTACACCACTTGATAAATCCCTTCAGTGGTGTAGTTTCCAAAATGGGGTCACATGTCTGTGGATTCCACTTTAAGGGCAATAGATTGCTGTTTTTCTGGACGCCATGTCACATTTGCAGAGACCCTAAAATTACCCCTACAAAATGGGGTCACTTCTAGGGGAATTCCAATTTACTGGCACCTCCAGGGCTCTGCAAAAACAACAAGGTGTCCAGAAATTCCCTCTAAATCTGTACTCCAAAAGCTAAAAAACGCAGTGCTCCTTACCTTCTGAGCCCTGCTGTGTGCCCAAAAAGCAGTTTATGCCCCCACATACAATTTTTTTGTACCTGGGATAACCCACCCCCAGTTTTAGGAGTGCGTGTCTCTGATGACACAAAGTGGGAGCAACGTATTGGACACTGAAATTGCATATTTTTCTTAAATTTCTATTTTCACTTTGTACATTAATTTTTACATCCCGATGCTAATAAAATCTGTGAAACAGCTGTAGGGTTAAAATGCTCACTATACCCCTTGATGAATTCAGAGAGGGGTGTAGTTTCTAAAATAGGGTCACTTTTGGGGGTTTTCCTTTGTAGTGATACTCTAGGGACTCTGCAAATGAGACATGGCACCGAAAACTATTCCAGCAAAATCTGCTTTTCATACCCCCAGTGTCTCTCCTTCCCTTCCGTGCGCTGCCGTGTGCCCAAACATCAGTTTATACCCACATGTGGGGCATTTCTGTGCTCGGGAGAAATTGCATAACAAACTGTGAGATGCATTTTCTCCTTTAACCCTTTGTGAATGTGTTAATTTTAGGGTTAAATGAATGTATTATAAAAAAAAAATGAAATGTCTAAATTTCACCTCCGTATAGTTTTAATTCCTGTGAAATGCTTAAAGGGTTAACAAACCTCCCAAATACTGTTTTGAATTATTTCAGGGGTGCAGCTTTAAAAATGGGGTAATATATGGGGGTTTCTAATATATAGGCCTTTATAATCTCTTTCAGAACTAAAGTGGTCCATCAAAAAATAATTTGGAAAATTTTTTGTAAATCTGGAAAATCGCTGTTACACTTGTAAGCCTTCTAATGTCCAAAATAAATTAAAGGACAATTAAAAGATGATCCAATATAAAGCAGAGATATGGTAGATAATATTTATTAATGTATTTGGGTGGTATGACTGTCTGAAAGCAGCACACATTTTGAAAATTGCGATTTTTTTTTTTCCAAATTTCCTATTATTTTATAAATAAATACAAAAATATTGATCAATGTTTACCACTAACATGAAGTACAATGTGTCACGAAGAAACAATCTCAAAATCACTTGTGTAAGTTAAAGCGTTTCAAAGTTATTACCATATAAAGTGACATATGTCTGTTTTGAAAAATGAGGCTGTGTCCCCAAGGGGTTCAAAATAAATAAACACATAAAACATATAGCTAAAAACAATAACATTTTTACAATAAAAAGTGTTTAATTTTGTAAAATCTTCAAAACATTCGTATACTGGTATTGTCATAATCATACCGAAAAGTCACAAAACAGATAACATTGCCATGACTAAGGGCCCCTCAGATGTCCGCCATGTGTACGCACCACCACTTACTGTCGCCCACGCTATCTGCGTTTTCTATTTGTCCCTGGGCTAGACGGAGCTTCTGTCTGGATCACGAAAATAAAAAATCCACAAAAGCTTAAAGCAAAAAATTTTCCATCTACCACTACACACGTCAACATGCATCGATCTAAAAAGTATGAAATAGGCTTAACAAACCCCTGGTGATGAAAGGGTTAATGATGCATGTGGCCTGTGGATCCTGACAGACAATGACTATACATGTATATACATGTACCTCCTCCTGTACAGCTGTACACTGTATATATACTTGGGGATACAGGACCTGTGATGATGTGGCAGTCATGTGATCAGTCGAGCGATCATATGATCAGGGTTATATGCTCAGTGTATACAGGACTCTGCTGTGCTGGATGAGCTGAAGTGTACGTGTCAGGATCAGGATGTAGCAGAGCTGTGTCTGTGTGATGTGTGTGGTAACTCTATCACTTAGATGACTGTCTTATACGTGACGTAATATAATCTATATCTTATTTGATATGGAGTCCTTCTCCATTAGATATATTGTACGTCATCTCTCCCGGTTTTATCGTCTGGTTTATCATTCCTGATCCTCGCTGGAGATGACAATGCCTATCTCACACATATTACCTCATATTGCACATGGCAACAAAATTCTCCTTATATAGCACCTATACCCAAAGCATTAAATATTTTATTCGTACAAGTAAACTTGTAAATTTAAATTAGACTATTATTAAATGTTCAACGTATGCTGAGACGCCTGAAGAAATCCCCAGCATGAACCCACAACTCAATTCCTGCTTGAGGCCCCATGTGGCGTAAACGCTGTGGTTTGGCCGCAGCGGAAACACCGCAGAAAAAAACGCAGCATTTTACAGTCCCAAGTCTAGCGAATCCCATCCACACATTGCGAGATAATACACGCAATGGACATGCTGTGATTCCCATAACCATTGCGGCTTTGGAAATCACAGCATGCCAATTGTACCTACGGAAACGCCAACGGTTTCCCTATAAGTATAATGGAAACAGAAAGAAGGCAGAGGAAACTTCTGCGGACTTTCTGTGAAAAGTGCTGCGGGAAAAACAGCAATGCGTTGCTGCCACGGTTTTTCCCGCATCGCTTTTTTGCTGTGGCTCACTACGTGGGGCCTTAGACTTAAAATCTAATTAAATCTGCCCCTAAAATGTCTCACCATTAATATGGCACCATCAGGGGTTTGGGACAAGACTGACACACAAGGGACTCAAAGCACAGGGAGTGTTGTGGAGTAGGGGAGTTAGTGGCTGCCATACAGGCGCTCATCCCCAAAACTCACAAGGGTCAGTTGTTTTACCTATCTGTAAATTTTTTGCCATGTGGGAGGAAACCTACACAAATACGGAAAACTCCATTCAGGTGTTGTCATTGGTCAGATTTGAACCTAGGAACCCGGCACTATACTAACCACTGAGCCATGGGGCTGCCCTTCCTGCCTTCTGTCTACAAACACACGTTTCTGTCCGTCTCCTGCCCTATCTTTACCTCAGAACAATTCTTAGTCTTTATTTTGCTCTTAGATGTAAAATCAACTGACTCCAAAATCCCAGAGTCCTCCTTGGTGGGAATTTTCCTTGGCTCCCTATAAGAACTAGTTATTGGTGAGGAATTTCCTGTATGTGCAAATGGAAAGTAGAGTCGCTAATGCAGGGAGTGCTAGTGCTGAGGTAGTGAGGTAGGCATTGCCAGTGCTGAGGTAGTGAGGTAGGCATTGGTAGTGCGGAGGTAGTGAGGTAGGCATTGGTAGTGCTGAGGTAGTGAGGTAGGCATTGGTAATGCTGAGGTAGTGAGGTAAGCATTGGTAGTGCGGAGGTAGTGAGGTAGACATTGGTAATGCTGAGGGAAGGAGGTAGGCATTGGTAGTGCTGAGGTAGCGAGGTAGGCATTGGTAGTGCTGAGGTAGCGAGGTAGGCATTGGTAGTGCGGAGGTAGTGAGGTAGGCCTGAGGTAGTGAGCGAAGCATTGGTAGTGCGGAGGTAGTGAGGTAGGCATTGGTAGTAGTGAGGTAGGCATTGGTAGTGCTGAGGTAGTGAGGTAGGCATTGGTAGTGCTGAGGTAGTGAGGTAGGCATTGGTAATGCTGAGGTAGTGAGGTAAGCATTGGTAGTGCGGAGGTAGTGAGGTAGACATTGGTAATGCTGAGGGAAGGAGGTAGGCATTGGTAGTGCTGAGGTAGTGAGGTAGGCATTGGTAATGCTGAGGGAAGGAGGTAGGCATTGGTAGTGCTGAGGTAGTGAGGTAGGCATTGGTAGTGCTGAGGTAGTGAGGTAGGCATTGGTAGTGCTGAGGTAGTGAGGTAGGTATTGGTAGTGCTGAGGTAGTGAGGTAGGCATTGGTAGTGCTGAGGTAGTGAGGTAGGTATTGGTAGTGCTGAGGTAGTGAGGTAGGCATTGGTAGTGCTGAGGTAGTGAGGTAGGCATTGGTAGTGCTGAGGTAGTGAGGTAGGTATTGGTAGTGCTGAGGTAGTGAGGTAGGCATTAGTAGTAGTGAGGTAGACATTGGTAGTGCTGAGGTAGTGAGGTAGGCATTGCCAGTGCTGAGGTAGTGAGGTAGACATTGCCAGTGCTGAGGTAGTGAGGTAGGTATTGGTAGTGCTGAGATAGTGAGGTAGGCATTGGTAGTGCTGAGGTAGTGAGGTAGGCATTGCCAGTGCTGAGGTAGTGAGGTAGGCTTTGCCAGTGCTGAGGTAGTGAGGTAGGCATTTCCAGTGCTGAGGTAGTGAGGTAGGCATTGGTAGTGCTGAGGTAGTGAGGTAGGCATTGGTAGTGCTGAGGTAGTGAGGTAGACATTGGTAGCGCTGAGGTAGTGAGGTAGGCTTTGCCAGTGCTGAGGTAGTGAGGTAGGCATTGCCAGTGCTGAGGTAGTGAGGTAGGCATTGGTAGTGCTGAGGTAGTGAGGTAGGCATTGGTAGTGCTGAGGTAGTGAGGTAGACATTGGTAGCGCTGAGGTAGTGAGGTAGGTATTGCCAGTGCTGAGGTAGTGAGGTAGGTATTGATATAGCTGAGGTAGTGAGGTAGGTATTGCCAGTGCTGAGGTAGTGAGGTAGGTATTGATATAGCTGAGGTAGTGAGGTAGGTATTGGTAGTGCTGAGGTAGTGAGGTAGACATTGGTAGCGCTGAGGTAGTGAGGTAGGCTTTGCCAGTGCTGAGGTAGTGAGGTAGGCATTGGTAGTGCTGAGGTAGTGAGGTAGGCATTGGTAGTGCTGAGGTAGTGAGGTAGGCATTGCCAGTGCTGAGGTAGTGAGGTAGACATTGGTAGTGCTGAGGTAGTGAGGTAGGTATTGCCGGTCTTACAGTTGAGCATCATCATTGGGCAGTGTGGATGCCCCCTTCACAGTACAGGGCTATACAAGTATACTATCAAGGGCCGTCCCCACTGCCCAACAATGACTCTCAACTGTAAGTCCGGGCCCTATGACAGCACGGACAGCTTAGTTTAACAGCTGTATGTAACATTCCCAGTGCTAATGGAATGATGATATATGTGACTACAATATGAGAGTGAAAGGCGACGTTTATTGGTTTATCTAGTTGGGCCGTCTGTAGCCTGGATACAAGATGAGATATGGTTGGGGATGGGGGTACCGCGGCACATTTGTCCACGGATGTTGCAACTGGGCCTGTAGATCCTGCGCACACAGACAGGAGCATCTCAATAAATTAGAATATCTTTGAGACTTTTTTTTATTTCAGTAATTACATTAATAAAGTGACCTATATTTTCTAGATTCTTTACACACAGAGTCTTCTATTTAAAGTGTTTTATTTCTGTAAATGTTGATTATGGATTACAGGTAATGAAAACCCAAATCTAAGAAAATTACAATATTGTAAAAAAGTTCAGTTTTGTAAATTCAGTGTCACCTGCCAAGGTTTCCTAAGCCTTTACATGGTCCCTCAGTCTGGTTCAGTAGGACACACAATCATGGAAGACGCTGATAATGGATTGTATTACTGAATTACTGAAATGAATGAACGTTTCAAAAATATTCTAATTTATTGAGTTGCACCTGTAGGTTGTGGAAGTTGGTGTCTCAGCAGATCCCAGAAAAGCTTGGCATGCATTCCCTTACGTAACCACTGTTCCCAACACCTCCTAACAGCTTGGCCAGAATGACCTAGATGTGGGGCAGTTGAGTAAAACGACCATCCTGGTGTATACACTGGGTAAAATGGTTTCGAGTGCATTGTAAAGACATGTGTAGCAGTGACTGATCTCTCAGTAAGAAGAACACTACCCAAAAGTGGCCACTGAGAGCCTTCTTATAGGGCAGCGGGGGAATCATTTTACGCCCTCTTTTGGCAAGACCAAGTGTCTAATCAGACCATACTTGTCAATATTTTCTACAATAATACATGTGGATGTGAAGAATTACAAAGTTACTGGAGCTAAAAGAAAAAATAATAGAAAAGGGAACAAAAGAAGAGTAACATGATCGATCACTTCTCACATTATACAATATTTCTGTACCTCAAATTTGCCTCCTCTGAGCATCATAGAAGAGTGCCCATGTCCCTGCTGAGGCCTAATCACAGGCCTCAGTGGTGACCCCTAGCTCATGACATCATAGAAGAGCACCAGAAGGCCAGGAGAAGGAAGACACAGGTCACCAGATACCGCGAAAAGGCCCAAAAGAGGTGAGTGAAGGTGAGTATAAATGTTTTATTATTTTTTACCCGTCCCCTAGGCCTCCACCTATTATACTTTCAACTCTGAAGAGACCCCAGAGTATAATAATTTACCACAATGCATGTCACGGAGGATTTACTGTCCCAAATCGCCCTGTTGTAAAGCTGCCCTCTCCCATATTAAAAAAAAAAACAAAACAAAAAAAAAAACTTAATAATTCACTAAAATGAGTTTCTCTTTTACCCACAAGAACTTATACAAAATATCGTATGAAGCAGAATTCTAATACCACACAATGTACAGCCAATCTAGAACTGCCCCTCTGTATATACACATTACTACACGTAATAATCCTATATACTGTGATGTTATACCATGAGGACGACAACTAATATCCAATACTTTGGTATGGAACTGCCCCGACAATCCAAATAATTTTTTGTTATATGAAAAAAAAAGGTAATTGTGTCATTTTTGTGTTCATTGTATTGTATGGGTTCTAATGGCTATAGCAATACCAAATACGTCTGTTATTTAATATGTTTTGTGACATTCATTTAATAGTCTATTACTAAAAGAGGTTTAATGTCATTTATTTTGTATGTTAAAACTTTATAACATATATACACGTAACAAAACATCCATATAATGTACAGACATATAGAAATAAAACAGTACACATGGTGGCTCAGTGGTTAGCACTGATACGTTATAGAGTTGAAGACTTAGGGTCGAATCCCGTCAAGGAAAATCTTCTGTTAGGAGTTTTTATGCTACCTCGAAAGACATACTGATAGGGAATTTAGATTGTGAGCCCTATATGGGACAGTGTTGACAATCTCTATAAAGCGCTGTGGAATATGATGGTGCTAAATAAATAATTACACTATGCACATTTAAAAGTAAAATACTATTGAGGTTTATAGTCAGAGGAAATCCTCTCATTAGCTACAGCTCAGGGTTTCTGCCTCTCATACAGAAACTCCTGGGTTCGAGACAAAGGCAGAATAAAAGTAAAATAGAGGGTGAACTCCCAGCAGCGACATTTCCTGCACTGTTCTCTAGGGTCCCGACAGCT
Source organism: Leptodactylus fallax (assembly GCA_947044405.1). Classification (NCBI taxonomy): domain Eukaryota; kingdom Metazoa; phylum Chordata; class Amphibia; order Anura; family Leptodactylidae; genus Leptodactylus; species Leptodactylus fallax. Next base: position 1,832,473 of record CAMRHE010000332.1, on the reverse strand, counting down.
TGAGGAGGGGCAGGACCTGCTATTTCAAAAAAATAATTTATGAACCTTTATTAAACTGACACTCTATTATTGGTCAATATAACAAGCTTTGAAAAAAGAAAATTGCAACTTCTCTGTGTGAGTTTTTTGATGTTTAAGAAGATGTGATTTGTGGGTAAAACATTTCCCACATTCTGCACATGAATATGGCTTCTCCCCTGTGTGAATTCTCAGATGCCTAATAAGATCTGATTTTTGGTTGAAACATTTCCCACATTCTGAACATGAAAATGGTTTTTCCCCTGTGTGAATTTTCTGATGCTTAACTAAAATTGAATTATTGCTATAACGTTTACCACATTCTGAACATGAATATGGCTTCTCTCCAGTGTGAATTCTCTGATGTGTGACAAGCTCTGATTTCTGGTGAAAACATTTCCCACATTCTAAGCATGAAAATGTCTTCTCCCCTGTGTGAATTCTCTGATGTCTAATTAGCGCTGATCTATCTCTACAATGTTTCCCACATTCAGAACATGGAAATGGCTTCTCTCCTGTGTGAATTCTCTCATGTTTAACAAGATCCGATTTCTGATAAAAACATTTCCCACAATCTGAACATGCAAACGGCATTGCCCCTGTGTGAGTTCTTTCATGTCTAACAAGACTTGCTTTATCACCATAACATTTCTCACACTTTGAACACGAAAAGGGCTTCTCTCCTGTGTGAATTCTCTGATGTTTTACAAGCCCTGCTTTTTGGTTAAAACATTTCCCACAGTCTGAACATGAATATGGTTTCTCCCCTCTGTGGCGTCTCTTATGTTTAACAAGATTTGTGCGAGATGTAAAACATTTCCCACATTCAGAACATGAATATGGCTTCTCTTCTGTGTGACTTCTCTGATGTTTAATACCCCTTCTGTGGCTTTTATTTTGCTTCACAGTTTGTGATGGCTCAGAAGATAGGACCTGTATAGAAGGATCAGATGATAGATCTTTGCAGTGAAGGGCTGAGGGTATATCTGGGATAATGACATGTTCTTCATATGTATCTTGTGTGATACCACCATCCTCTGCTTTATAATCTGTAGATATGAGATGTCCCTCTGAGCTCCTGGTACAGTCATCTGACAAGAAGAAAACTGATTTTATTGATTAAAATAATACATTAATATATATTGATATTTTATAACATTACTATAGATATAAAATTTCCGTATCAGGCGGCTCCGTACGCTGTGTTGTTACCAGGACAGGTTACTGCAGGTCATCTTTCCGTCACTTCTGTTTCAGCTGATCTTCAGTAACCTGTCCTGACCACCTGCAGCGTGAAGAGCTGTCTGCTGCCGTCACTTGGGGAGCCGGGTGTCAGACCTCCACCATATTAAAAAGCCCCGAAACCCCTTTGTTATGGGGCCACTTGGGGATCTGCAAAATAATCTCTGACAGTAATTTGATATTCTATAACATTACATAATAATATTTCTATATAGAGTAAAATGTCCATACAAAGCGACGTAACAAAAAAAATCAGTAATTAATATAACAAATGTCTATAAATACAGGGGACACTGGCGCTGTCACCGAGAACAGATATCCTACCAGTAATAGAGCATTCACATACTACGATGGTGACAGGCCAAAATGTCACAGATGGGAGAACAGAGATAGCAGGCAGTGAGGGTATTTTTCGCTACATGTGAATCAACTGGTAGATTGTGAAACGTCACAAGGCTTCACATGTAGCGAAAAATACCCTCACTGCCTGCTATCTCTGTTCTCCCGTCTGTGACATTTTGGCCTGCCACCATCGTAGTATGTGAATGCTCTGTTACTGGTAGGATGGCCCACCTGTCCATGTTGGTGATGAGCAACACAATTTTAATTAGTGGGCTGGTGATGGCCACTGTATAGGGTTGTCCAGGGTTTAAGTTTTTCATGATAGGCCATAATGACCTGATCGGTGGGGGAGGAACAGCCGGCCCCCAGACTGATCAGATGTATGGAGCCGCTTCAGGTGCCCATCCTATATACAATAAAGGACCAAAAGCAGAAAGCTCCATCCACTGTATAGGGCACCTTCACTGCAGCTCAGCTCCTACTGACTTCAATGGGTGCTGAGCTACACTGATAGCCACTATCTTGAGAATAGGCCATAAAAACTTAATCACGGCCAATTCCTTAAATCCCACCCCTACTCTACAACTATTGACGAAACCTTCTTGGGGTTTGAGCAAAGTGCCTTACAGTTTTACTCAGAGCAAGATACATTCAAGGAGATGGTAGTCACTCCCGAGCCTTCTGTAGCCCCCACAGATGTAGAGATATCACTGGTTAAAGTGGAGCTGCAGATACTCGCACCTTTCATTTTAACCAGTGTGCAGGAGAACATGAGCAGCTGACAGTGCAGGGAGAGGAGATTTTTTTTACTTTTCTTGTTCTCTTAAAGCTACAATGGAATAAAATGTAAAAAGTTATAATCTAGTTTTATCTTATGTGCCTTATTGTCTTAGAGACGAGTCTGATCGCTGGATCACATCACTAGTAGGAGGAGCGGATTACATGATTTCCACTTCTCTATTATCTTTACAAAATTCAGGGGGAATCCATCATGTTGGGGCAAATGCTAGAAGATTGCAGAGAGCTTTTCTATTGGCATTTTATACAATGACTTGTTTTAACTCTATGAACTATCATGCAGAAGCCTCAAAGCAAATATACACGTAGCCATCATTTCTGATGATCCAGTTAGAGGAGAAGATCCTGATGCAAACTTCACAAATAGGGAAAAAAAAATAACACTAGTTAACAGGGCGGAGGTATCTAATGAAAACCTATGGAGCCATTTGCAAAAAAACAAAAAAACAATTGCAACAGGAGAGCCAAATGCAATGTGAACAGGCCCCTATTTAGTGGTTACAACTCACCTGTAGAAATGTCCTCCTTACACTCCTCATCACCCCTCACATATGTCTTCGGAGCATTAATATTCTTCAGATCTTCACCCACATACAAAAGCTGTGAAGGAAATATTGTAAAAGTCACCAGACGGATGGAGAAGTCACGTGGGAGGTTTTATAGGAGAAGAAAAGATCATTCATTATCATGACCACCAAAACTGACAGCAGGAGTTATCTGAGCAAATAGCTGCAGGTCTCCTGGATAAATCCACCATGTTGGCTCCTTATTCCAACCAGCAGCCTCCATAGCCAGAAAACTGTGAGAAGATCCAGACAACATGTCATGTCTATGGTCAGCTTTATCCTGCCATCTCCACCTTTCTCATTACACAAGTAGGAAACATCTAATACTGTGGGATAAAACCAGACTGACCCCGAGACCTTCACAGCCCTTCTACAGGGCAGAGGGAAGATTTCATGTCACCTTATCTCCATCTACCTGATCATCCTGGGGAAAGACATTTTCTTCCTTACAATCCTGTGCTAGAAGAGGACTGGGACATCTCTCCGCTGATGTTCTCTTACTGGATGGAACTGGAGGAAACACATACAGGGACTGAATTCATTCTTTCCATACAGATAATGAGAGGCCGTGTGTATTTAGTCATGTCTATTACCTGCTGATGTGAGGGGCTGCTGATCCTCCATCATCACCTCCTTGTACACATCTTTGTGTCCTTCTAAATACTCCCACTCCTCCATGGAGAAATAGACAGTGACATCCTGACACCTTATAGGAACCTGACAACACAATGATACAGTCATCACCAGATCCCTTCATAGCTCCTGTATAATGTCCCAGCATTCCCAGCAGTGTCACCTCTCCAGTCAGCAGCTCAATCATCTTGTTGGTGAGTTCTAGGATCTTCTGTCCATTGATCTCCTCATGTATCAGGGAGTGAGGTGGAGGCCCCGGGATTGGGCTCAGGGTTCTCCCCCATCCTTCAGACACAGGAGCCTGACAGCGCCCACTAGAGGTCTTCTTCACTACTGTGTAATCCTGGTTATGGGGAGACACATTAATAAATATCACTACATACATGTCCAGAGTCCCTCACCTCTCCAGTCATATCATCTGTTATTACTATAGATAAGAATGATGTAATGTGACATCATCAGAATCTCTCACCTCTCCAGTCATATCATCTGTTATTACTATAGATAAGAATGATGTAATGTGACATCATCAGAATCTCTCACCTCTCCAGTCATATCATCTGTTATTACTATAGATAAGAATGATGTAATGTGACATCATCAGAATCTCTCACCTCTCCAGTCATATCATCTGTTATTACTATAGATAAGAATGATGTAATGTGACATCATCAGAATCTCTCACCTCTCCAGTCATATCATCTGTTATTACTATAGATAAGAATGATGTAATGTGACATCATCAGAATCTCTCACCTCTCCAGTAAGCTGGTACAGTATCTCTAGGGTGATATGTAATATACTTTCTGTCATCTTGTCCCTCTCTCTCTCCATCCTTATTGAGTCAGGAAAATTATCTTATACGCCAAAAATATCCACAGAGAGGATTCTGTATTGTAAGAACCTGAATGTAAAAAAATACATAATTACTGGAGATAATAAAGTAGATTTTCTCACGGTATATATTGGCACATTAGATGAATTGCTTATCAACACATTTCCACCATGTTTTGTCTGATGTCCTCAGTGCTCATGAGGAGAAAGCTGAGGAAGAAAATATTAGGATTTATCCTTACATACCTCTTCTCACTCAGGCAGCCTTAAAGGGATAGCTCTTGTAGTGAGTTTGCTGGATATATATCCTCTCTGTCCACATTTCTTGTTCCAAATCTTCTTCTGCCGACCAGCTCGACTCTCATAGTCAGTATAAATTAGGGCTGAACAATTCTGACCTAAATCAAATTCACGATTAATTGGGTATTTTACCTTGATTACAATTAATGGCAATTATTTAGGCCACACCCTTTTAACTCCTTCCCGCTCTACGCCTTACCATTATGTCACATTGAGTGTGTAGCTAACACCGATCCCTATAACACATACGGAGCCTATGTGCGATGTCCTACAATGCTATGTATTGCAGTACATTGCATTAGGGATCAGAGATCCCCAGTTCACGTCCCCTTGTGGGACAGGTAAACAGTAAAAACAAAAAAAAAATGCAAAAAGTTAATAATAAATAAAAAGTTTTAGTTTTTTTCAAAAAAACTTTTAATTTAAAAAACAAATAATGTAAACAAAAAATAAACAAACATGTTAGGTATCCTTCACTATCCAAAAATAGCGTTATTTATCCCGGATGGGGAATGGTGTAAAAACATTTTTTACTGCAATGTGCAAATTAATGTATTTTGGTCACCTTCCTTTCCTCAAAAAATAGCAATAAAAAGTGATCAAAAAGTCATACATACCAAACATTGGTACCAATGAAGAGCATTTGCCCCGTAAATAAAGAGCCCTGATATCTCCGTCAACAAAACAGTACAAAAGTTATAGTCGTCAGAATACGGTAACCCCAAGAAAATCCTTCATTTTCAAAAAGTGACATTTTATTTGTAAAAGCGATAAAGCATAATAAAACCAATATAAATATGATAACGCCATAATTGTAATAAAGTGCAAAAAATGATGATAGAATTTTTTTTTTTTTTACATAGACCCACAAAAAACATTAATAAAAGCTAATGAAAACATTAATTTAGCACCATTTTGGGGTACATATAAAGTACAACCCGTCATGCAAAGAATAAGCCCTTGCAAAGCTTAGAACAATAAAAAAGGTAGGGATTTAGGAAGGCGGGGAAGGAAAATCTAAAAAAAAAGTCACCGAGCATTAAAGGGGTTGTCCAGGCAAAATTGGACAACACCTAAATTTTAAATCAGCCGGGGCAGTGAAAAAAAAGTAAAAACAATGCATACTCGCCTGTCCCCGATGCTGCAGTGTCCTCCCAGCGCCTCCTGGTTCTTCTACTCCGGCGGCTTCTCCCGAGTCTCTTCTGGAGTTCCGCTGAAGCCGTTGATTGGCCTCTGTAGTCACATGATCGATGAGGCCAATCAGCGGACTCAGAAGACCTAAGGAAGAGGACCCGTGATGTCACAGGTAGTGACATCACATGCCATTCGATGATTGGTCTCAGCGGTCGCGTGACTGCTGAGGCCAATCAGCAGAACTCCGGAACAGATCCGTTCAGCAGAAGCACTGGAACGCGCTGGAAGGACACCGGAGCATTGGGGATAAGTGAGTATGAATTTTTTTAAAAATTTTTCAATGCCCCCCGGCTGATTTAAAAGTTGAAAGGGATAAAGTATGAGTATGTTTTTGGTGAACCTCACGAGATTCATCTTGCATGGTTCGCCCGGTAGTTTCGTTCAGACCAAACACATCCAAGGTAGATAACATGAAAAATGATTAAAAAAAAATTCTTACAAAACATTGTGCATTAGAAAAAATATTTCTGCCACAAAGTGTTCTATTGTGTAAAATTGTAACAACAAACAGAAATAATGATCTAGATTTACAACACACAGTGAATGGAATCAAAGGGAACCTGTTGGGACACTAAAACCATCCACAGGCCCTTATAGATTGGGGGTTTACGCTCACAAATTGCCCTACTTTAAATCCAGCTGTGCCCACCATTAAAAGATAAACCGTTATACTTACCTAGAGATCAGTCTGATGTGTCTCTTCGGACTCCTCTGGAGCTCCCGGCGCCTGCGCAGTTCTTCAGTGAAGCCTTGGCTGAAGGTACGGGGCATGCGCGCAGAAGCTGTGGTGTGCTCCTCTAGCTTCAATGAAGCACTGCGCCGGTGCGGGGAGTACAGCCGCAAGGGGAGGGTATTTTTTCCGGGCACAGATGGCTTTATTACAGGCCAATTTGCGACACTAAATCCCCGGTCCCTGACAGATTCCCTTTAAGGAAAATACAAAATATAGTTAAATAATCTCCCTCATACGCAACATTAGTCAAAAAGTTCTAGCTCTGGGAATACAACAATGCAAAAATGACAAAATAGACTTGATAATGAAAGACAGGGGTAAACCCTCCGATAATGAAGGGGTTAATGATACGTGTGACCCTGACAGACAATGATGGTGACTATACACATACCTCCACCTATACTGCTGTACACTACATTGTACTGGGGATATAGGACCTGTGATGATGTCACAGTCATGTGATCAGTCCTATGTGTGAGAGGAGTCAAGCGATCACATGATGAGGTGTTACCGGGTTATGTGCTCTGTGTATACAGGACTCTGCTGTGCTGGTTGTGGTCAGTGCTGGATGAGCTGCAGTGTACGTGTCAGGATCAGGATGTAGTTACAGTGTGATAATAATAATAATAACTTTTTATAGCGCCAACATATTCCGCAGCACTTTACAAATCAGAGGACACATGAACAGACAATATGAGACATTACAATATGACAAAGAAATTAACATATCAGACAATAGTAGTGAGGGCCCTGCTCAAAAGGGGACACATGAGGTCAGAGGGCTTGTTCGGTACATTGGTCCGGCCATCTATTAATAAATAAGGTCATAAAACTGAAGCTGTCTGAGCTGTCACCGGCCGCTACCTGTGACTATACAGATACTAATATCAGATACTACAGATTCTATTTTGAATATCTTGTGTACCGTATGTAAATCCGCAAATACAGTATAAAGCACCATGGAATTAATATAGTAATGTACAGAGCACCATGGAATTAATGGTGCTATATAAATAAACTATAATAATAATACTAAGTGCAGGGAAACTTCTAGATGGAGGGGCCAGGATCTGAGGAACAGAAGAGGAAGGAGAGCTTAGGATACGACATGTTAGTGTAGTGTGCGCAGGTGTAGAACAATGTGAGTATACAGATGTGATTTTAGGGCAGTTTTGAGCGGCTGTAGTTGGGGATTAATTGGATTGTCCGGGGTAAAGTGTTCCAGAGCACTGGTGCAGCTCGAGAAAACTATTGGAGACGGGAGTGGGATGTTCAGATAACAGAGGATGCAATCTAAGGTCATTGGCAGAACGGAGAGGACGGTTAGGGCAGTAGGCCATGAGGAAGGAGGAGATATAGGGGGGGTGCAGCGCTATGGAGGGATTTATGGGTGAGTGTGATAATTTTATATTGTATTGTGTAGTGGACGGAGAACCAGAGCAGCGACTGACACAAGGTAGATGTATCTGTGTACCGGAGTGATAGAGACAGGAGTCTGGCGGCCGCATTCAGGACAGATTGTAGAGGGAGAGATTAGTAAGAGGAAGAACAATTAGAAGAGAATTGTAATAGTGAAGACGAGAGAGAATCAGAGCGACAATGAGGGGTTTCTGATGTTTCTACAGTGAGAAAAGGGCAAATTCTGGAGATGTTTTTGTGGTGGAGATGACAAGAGCAAGCAAGTGTCTGAATATGTGTGGTGAAGGTGAGATCTGAGTCAAATACAACCCCCAGACAGCGGGCATTATACAGTCATATGAAAAAGTTTGGGCACCCCTATTAATCTTAATCATTTTTAGTTCTAAATATTTGGGCGTTTGCAACAGCCATTTCAATTTGATATATCTAATAACTGATGGACACAGTAATATTTCAGGATTGAAATGAGGTTTATTGTACTAACAGAAAATGTGCAATATGCATTAAACCAAAATTTGACCGGTGCAAAAGTATGGGCACCTCAACAGAAAAGTGACATTAATATTTAGTAGATCCTCCTTTTGCAAAAATAACAGCCTCTAGTCGCTTCCTGTAGCTTTTAATCAGTTCCTGGATCCTGGATGAAGGTATTTTTGACCATTCCTCTTTACAAAACAATTCCAGTTCAGTTAAGTTTGATGGTCGCCGAGCATGGACAGCCCGCTTCAAATTATCCCACAGATGTTCAATGATATTCAGGTCTGGGGACTGGGATGGCCATTCCAGAACATTGTAATTGTTCCTCTGCATGAATGCCTGAGTAGATTTGGATCATTGTCTTGCTGAAATATCCATCCCCGGCGTAACTTCAAATTCGTCACTGATTCTTGTACATTATTCTCAAGAATCTGCTGATACTGAGTTGAATCCATGCGACCCTCAACTTTAACAAGATTCCTGGTGCCGGCATTGGCCACACAGCCCCAAAGCATGATGGAACCTCCACCAAATTTTACAGTGGGTAGCAAGTGTTTTTCTTGGAATGCTGTGTTTTTTTGACGCCATGCATAACGCCTTTTTGTATGACCAAACAACTCAATCTTTGTTTCATCAGTCCACAGGACCTTCTTCCAAAATGAAGCTGGCTTGTCCAAATGTGCTTTTGCATACCTCAGGCGACTCTGTTTGTGGCGTGCTTTCAGAAACGGCTTCTTTCGCATCACTCTCCCATACAGCTTCTCCTTGTGCAAAGTGTGCTGTATTGTTGACCGATGCACAGTGACACCATCTGCAGCAAGATGATGCTGCAGCTCTTTGGAGGTGGTCTGTGGATTGTCCTTGACTGTTCTCACCATTCTTCTTCTCTGCCTTTCTGATATTTTTCTTGGCCTGCCACTTCTGGGCTTAACAAGAACTGTCCCTGTGGTCTTCCATTTCCTTACTATGTTCCTCACAGTGGAAACTGACAGGTTAAATCTCTGAGACAACTTTTTGAATCCTTCCCCTGAACAACTATGTTGAACAATCTTTGTTTTCAGATCATTTGAGAGTTGTTTTGAGGAGCCCATGATGCCACTCTTCAGAGGAGATTCAAATAGGAGAACAACTTGCAATTGGCCACCTTAAATACCTTTTCTCATGATTGGATACACCTGGCTATGAAGTTCAAAGCTCAGTGAGGTTACAAAACCAATTTTGTGCTTCAGTAAGTCAGTAAAAAGTAGTTAGGAGTATTCAAATCAATAAAATGATAAGGGTACCCAAATTTTTGCACCGGTCAAATTTTGGTTTAATGCATATTGCACATTTTCTGTTAGTACAATAAACCTCATTTCAATCCTGAAATATTACTGTGTCCATCAGTTATTAGATATATCAAATTGAAATGGCTGTTGCAAACACCCAAATATTTAGAACTAAAAATGATTAAGATTAATAGGGGTGCCCAAACTTTTTCATATGACTGTATATACTGCCTCAGTGTAATAGTAAGACCACAGACAGGAATGGAGATATCAGGGTTAGGTCGGTTACTAGATGGAGGGAACACAAGAAGTTCAGTTTTTGAAAAATTCAGTTTCAGATAAAGAGAAGACCTGATGTTAGAGACAGCAGAGAGACAGTCACTGGTGTTCTGTAGTAGTGCAGGGGTGATGTCACAGGATGAGGTATATAGTTGGGTGACATCAGCATGAAGATGGTACCTAGGACCGAGCCCTGAGGAACCCCAACAACAAGGGGCAGAGGAGAAGAAATAGCACCAGCGAATGATACACTAAATGAGTGGTCAGAGAGATAGGAAGAAAACCAAGAGAGAGCGTTATCCCTGAGGCCAATAGAGTGGAGCATAGTGAGGAGGAGTTTGTGGTCTACAGTGTCAAATACTGCTGAGAGAGCCAGAAGAATAAGTAGTGAATAGTTCCCTTTAGATTTAGCCGTCAGGAGATCGTTGGAGACCTTTGTGAGGGCCATTTCTGTAGTGTGTAGTGCACAAAAACCTGATTGTAAGGAGTCCAGAACAGAGTTAGCAGAGAGATAGCGGATTAGGCGGGAGTAGACTAAGCGTTCCAGGAGTTTGGAGATGAAGGTAAGGTTAGAGACAGGTTGATAGCAGCACAGGATGGGTCAAGGGAGGGTTTCTTCAGTAGTGGGGTTATGACAGCACGTTTGAAAGAGGAGGGAAATATTCCAGAAGAAAGAGAGAGGTAAAAAATTTTAGTAAGATGAATTGTAACAGCAGGGGACACAAACCGGAGGAGGTGCGATGGGATAGGGTCACTGGGAAAGGAGCTGGGAGACTTCTGTTTCTTGGTCAAAGAATGAGAGTTCACAATGAGGAGCAAGGGAGGGAAGGAAGGAGGGGACTGATACTACATGGATGTTGGATTATCTCCTGGCGGATGTTGTCAATTTTGTCTTTACATGTCTTGAGCACTGAGGTCTGTGACAGGTACCCGCACCTTTGGTGGAAGGAAGGAGTGAAAGGTGTCAAAGATTTGTTTAGGGTTATTGGAGAGAGAAGTGATGAGAGAGGTGAAGTCGGTTTGTTTGGCGCTGCGATGGGCAGAGTTATAGGCTTTGAGCATAAACTCGAAGTGAAGAAAATCTGCAGATGTGTTAGATTTTCTCCTCAGATGTTCAGCACATCTTGAGCATCGCTGAAGAAAATGTGTTTGAGGAATGTGCCAAGGAGGCCAGTATCTATGTCGGTCAAAGGTGCTAATTTAACGAGGGTGAAAGTCTCATTGTAGTCTTTGGTGGCCAGTTTAGAACAGGAGAGAGAAGAGATGGGAGACATTGATGACTGTAGGGTATCTGAGAGGTGCAGAGTGCTTACAGCCCGTAGATTTCTGCATGTGCGGCAGGTCGGTGTGTTTTGCGAAGAACAAAAGTCTTTGATAGGAAAGGAAAGAAGGTTCTGGATGGAAATTGGTAGGCGAGCGTTAGTAAAGTCGGCAACAGAACAGAGCTGTAAGAAGACCAGATCAAGGATATTACCATCTTTGTGTGTGGGAGAAGAAGTAAGCTGAGAGAGACCAAGAGACGCGGTTAGTGAGAGACACACAGTTCTGCTTCGTACACATCATACACACAGCTCTGCTCCATAGACACGCAGCCTACTCCATATACATCATACACACACAGCTCTGCTCCATACACATCACACACTCACAGCTCTGCTACATCCACATCATACACTTTGTATTTGTATCTGCTTATCTTTGCTGCTGTAACACACTGAACTTCCCCATTGTGGGACTATTAAAGGACTATTATTATTATTATTATTACACTCACAGCTCTGCTACATCCACATCATACACTCACAGCTCTGCTACATCCACATCATACACACACAGCTCTGCTCCATACACATCATACACACACAGCTCTGCTCCATACACATCACACACACACAGCTCTGCTCCATACACGTCATACACACACGGCTCTGCTCCGTACACGTCATACACACACGGCTCTGCTCCGTACACGTCATACACACACGGCTCTGCTCCGTACACGTCATACACACACGGCTCTGCTCCGTACACATCATACACACACAGCTCTGCTACATCCACATCATACACACACAGCTCTGCTCCATACACGTCATACACACACGGCTCTGCTCCGTACACGTCATACACACACGGCTCTGCTCCGTACACGTCATACACACACGGCTCTGCTCCGTACACGTCATACACACACGGCTCTGCTCCGTACACGTCATACACACACGGCTCTGCTCCGTACACGTCATACACACACGGCTCTGCTCCGTACACGTCATACACACACGGCTCTGCTCCGTACACATCATACACACACGGCTCTGCTCCATACACGTCATACACACACGGCTCTGCTCCGTACACGTCATACACACACGGCTCTGCTCCGTACACGTCATACACACACGGCTCTGCTCCGTACACATCATACACACACAGCTCTGCTACATCCTCTCTGTAACTACATCCTGATCCTGACACGTACACTTCAGCTCATCCAGCACCGACCACAACCAGCACAGCAGAGTCCTGTATACACTGAGCACATAACCTGGTAACACCTCATGTGATCACTTGACTCCTCCCACATGTGACTGATCACATAACAATGACATCATCACAGGTCCTGTAGTAGATATATAGTGTTCATCTCTGTAGGGCAGCTATATATGTGTGTATATATATTTATAGTGTACAGCTGGGCTGGAGGTATGTGTAAATTATTTCCTTGTATAGCGCCATCATATTATACAGATATTGTCAGTCACTGTCCCTTCATCCCCTATCAGTATGCCTTTGGAGTGCGAGAGGAAACCCACGCAAACAGGGGGAGAACATACAAACTCCTTACAGATGTCTTCTTTTGGTCAGATCCAAACTTAGGACTCCAGCACTGCAAGGTAACAGTACTAACCACAGAGCCACCGTGCTATCTATAGTGTACTGGTGGAGATGTGTGTGACAGAGTGTGTGTGTGCGTGTGCATGCGCATGTGTGTGTGTATATATATATATATATATATATATATATATATATATATATATATACAGGGGCATCTCAATAAATTAGAATATCTTTGAAACGTTCCTTCATTTCAGTGATTCAGTAATACAATCCATAATCAGCGTCTTCCATAATTGTGTGTCCTACTGAACCAGACTGAGGGACCATGTAAAGGCTTAGGAAACCTTGGCAGGTGACACTGAATTTACAAGACTGAACTGAACTTACAATATTCTAATTTTCTTAGATTTGGGTTTTCATTACCTGTAATCCATAACACCTCGCAACAATTTATTTGCTACGGAGAGAAAAACATGTGATTTATACTAAAATGAGCGCTCTGATTCCAAATATGAAGTCAGAATTTGCATGACACGTCTAGATTTTAAGTTATATGTACATGCAAAGCCTATTCAGTTATAATATTAATGCATTATATATTGGAAATATTCCAATGGACATGCCCAGAAATGTCCGGACGCACTCAGGCTGATGTCAGCAGTAACTATATAAGGCAAGCTGGACAGATTTTGATAAAGTGATCTGTTATAGCGCTATCAGTTTTGAAACTTAAGATGGATAAGCGCAAACGTATTAACAATCCGGACAATTTCTGCTGCATATGTGGCAAATACACTACGTATGTATGTACTGTATGTAACAAAAAACCATCTGTTCCATTGGCTCATGCGGTTGGAATGAAAAAGACCCATGCTTCTATGGAGTTAATTTTGGTAATGATCAAGAACTCAGAACATAAATGTAAAATTTGTGCTGACCTGAAAGTGGTAGCACTGCTGCTTGGCCTACAGTTAGGGAACACAAAGCATATGTATTGTGCCTATGGAACAGTTGTGAGGACAACAATCATTACAAAACAAGACAGTCGCCTCTCAGAGTCGAGCACACAATTGGTCAGTACAATGTACAACATAAATCACTGGTCGATCCACTTCAAGTTTATCTTCCACCACTTCACATTAAACTTGATTTAATGAAAAATTTAGTAATTGCACTTGATCGTGATGGAAATGGTTTCCAGTATTTGAAAGACAAGTTTAGCACACTGAAAACTGAGGCTAAAATAAAGGCTGGAATTTTTATTGGCCCTGAAATCAACAAACTAATGCATGATGACACATTCAGAACAAAACGCAACCCTCTGGAAGTTGCAGCTTGGGATGCATTTGTGTTAGTAGTGCAGAACTTCCTTGGGAACAGACAAGCTGAAAACTACGCAGAATTAGTAGACAACATGCTTACAGCATATGAACAATTTGGCTGCCGAATGTCATTGAAAATGCATACAATTCTGACTTCGGATTTGGAATCCGCGCACTTGATGTAGTATAGGACAAATGGTTTTTGCCCAGTATCAGACGAAAAGTTTTTTTTTTGTTGTGTGGTGTAATCAACATTTACAGAAATAAAACACTTGAAATAGAACAGTCTGTGTGTAAAAAATCTAGAAAATATAGGAGGTCACTTTTTTAATTTAATTACTGAAAGAAAGAAATGTTTCAAAGATATTCTAATTAATTGAGATGCACCTGTATATAGTATACAGCTTGAGGTATGTATATGTGTATATATATATATATATATATAGTTGTACAGATGGAGGTATGTATATATATTATATATATATATATATATATATATATATATATACACACATATATCTCTCTCTCTTTCTCTTACCTCTTTATATATGAAAATGAGTTTCTGTCTGTTCTTTATGCACAACCAAATGACTCGACCGATCTTCACCAAATTTGGCACACAGGTACAACAGGTGTCTGGGAAGGTTTTAGACCAATTCTCAGCTCTCTAGGATGTACCGTTCCTGAGATACAGTTTTCCCCAAAAACTGACCTGCATTAGCCAATAGAAGCCTGCAAGTCTTTCACTCATATTCCAACTGCCATACACTGGGTCACATGTCCCTTATCAGCCAATAGAAGCTCGCAGGCACTTAGTCTCCACATGCATACAGCTTTACTCCAGGTTTCCAAAACAACCTAGGCATTTTTCTTCACTGCTGTAGGTCAGCTTTAAAGGGGCAGGGCACTGTGGATGACACTGTTACACAAGGTCACATACACACAGCTTTACTCCAAGTTTCCATAACAACCGATCGCAGATTTTTCACTGATATGCAAACTGAGATACACATGATCACATGACACTTATGGGCCAATGGAAACTTGCAGGTTCTTCAGTCTTGACATACACACAGCTTTACACCAGGTTTCCATAGCAACCAAGCTACTTACGACCTGTATTAGACAATAGCGCATATCAGCCAATATAAGTTCACATTTAATTTCCCAGGTTTCTATAACAACACAGCCATAAATAGACTGTACCTATACTAGACTGCCATACTGTATGTCAGCATTCTTATAAATTGACATATTTTTAAACTACACACAAACGACATACAAAATAGACCAGTGCCAATTCTTATGGGGCCACTACACAAACAAAAAATGAAATATACCCATGCGAAGCCGGGTCCTTCTGCTAGTATATATATAGTGTACAGGTATGGACATATGTGTTTTTATATATATACAAGTGGATGTATGTGCATATATATATATATATATATATATATATATATATATATATATATAAGTGTACAGGTGGTGCAGAAGCAAAAAGTTTCAATTGTTTGCGCAAAATTGCAAATTTTTATGTCTTGCACACCAGAGAACTGCAATGAGTTTTTGGCATGGGTTCACCGCCCTTCCATGGACCTGTAAAAAAATACATGGTCGTGTAAATGGGGCAATAGTAAAAAATGGGTCATTGTATTATCCATTAAAAATATATAGCACATGGTGAAAAATAATTTAACAAAGGACAACCATTTTTTCTTTCTTTCTTTTTTTTTTATTCATTTCTTTCTGCCTAGATGTCTCCACAATGCTAATACATTGTAAACTTCCGGCAGTTCTACTACAGACTGCATAGAGCGACCTGTAATAGAAGATAATGCCAGACAAGCCTGGGGGTCTTCAATAGGTTCACAGCTGTGATGCAAAGGATTGTTGGCCCCAGATCTCATTCTGCAGCATAGCGATCCACAGAAAAATGGCAGCGCCCATGTGCCACCACAAAAATAGTGTCTCGGTCAGGTTTGACCAAGACATTTCAGAGGTTAATGACCTACTAAGTACCAGCGGCCAATGTGGCTGCTTAGGAGCTGCCATTACTATTTCGGCAGATGTCGTAAATGGGTTAATCTCCTACATCACTCTGGGGAGTTACAAAAGTCGAAAACCTTGGGTTTGCGACTTTTTATACAGCAGTTTCTGCAAAAATGATAACAACTAACATTTCCCCGAAAGGGGTTTGGTAGGGGCGTGTGGGGGGCGGGACTCCTGCCAAATGTATCTTCATTTACTAAAGAGAATGCTTTAAAGGGCGATTCACGAATGGCAGACTGAGGCAGAAGTGGGAGTGGCCTTTATAAAAGGGCAAAGCTAAATATATTCACACCCCATATAATAATTTTAGACCCTAAATTGTTATTGCTGAAATAAAAAATAAACAATTGCGATATTTATATTTACGCCATTTTACGATCACTCTAAATCTTATGTCCATTATCTTTTTTATATTGGGCCGGAGAAGGTGGAAAAAAAACCAAAAAACAACAAACATACTATCCTAACCCCGGTGTCTGCCAGTGCGCTCCGGGTCTGCTATTCAGGTGTAATACCAGTTGACTAAGGAAAGGGACAGGGGACGTCTCAGTGCGACAGGGACTTCTGCCACAAGAAAACACCGGAGCAGCAGGGCCGGACTGCGCTAGGAGACACCGGACCACTGGGGACAGGTGGGTATGTTGTTTTTTTGGTTTTTTTGTGTTTTTTTCTACCTTCCCTGGCCTAATTAAAAAAAAAAAAAAAATTTATCCAGGACAACCTCTTGAATTTTATTGTGTGGTTCATAATGGTTACAGCAATTGTGAATATGTCTGTTATTTACTATGTGTTGTGACAGTCATTTAATAACGTTTGTTACTAAAATTGTTTGTAATTTTCTTTCCTAAGTTAAAGTTTTAGTAATTTCCAAAATAAATTTTAGGGCTGGGCAATTAATCGTATAAAAACCAAAACCGAATATGAACCTGATTAATCGATGTGACCTTGTGCGGCCGGTTATTTAGGTTTGGTAAGTCTCGTACTGCATGCTAGCGCCAGCGATTATTTACTGTTGTGGGGAGTATTTTTTGGGCGAGTCCGTGATTCTTCTTGAGAATATTTGTGAGGTTCATCCGGCATTTTTGTTTGGACCAACCCAAGAGTGTTTAGACTGCCAAAGTGAAAAGAGAGACAGCTTTGGTTCCGGAGTTGATACCAGGATGTAGAACACTCTTAGGGTCCATAACAGTCTACAGTCAGCCATTTATCTTTATGAATTGGTTTTTCTTAGTACAGTTTGTACATTTTAAAGACAAATTAATGTCATAAATCTGACAAAGACAGAATATACAACATCTACACTTTATTATCTCCAGGAATTGTATTTGTTACGTGGGATTTGTATGATTTTTCATTGACTCATCTTCTATCCGTCCAGATTCTTACAGTATAAGATCCGCTCAGTGGAGATCTTCAATATAAGAAATTTCCTGATTGACCCATCAAGGATGAAAATACACAGAGACAAGATGGCAGAAAGTCTAATAAATCTCACCCTAGAGATACTGTACCAGCTTACTGGAGAGGTGAGATTCTGATGATGTCACATTACATCATTCTTATCTATAGTAATAACAGATGATATGACTGGAGAGGTGAGAGATTCTGATGATGTCACATTACATCATTCTTATCTATAGTAATAACAGATGATATGACTGAAGAGGTGAGAGATTCTGATGATGTCACATTACATCATTCTTATCTATAGTAATAACAGATGATATGACTGGAGAGGTGAGAGATTCTGATGATGTCACATTACATCATTCTTATCTATAGTAATAACAGATGATATGACTGGAGAGGTGAGAGATTCTGATGATGTCACATTACATCATTCTTATCTATAGTAATAACAGATGATATGACTGGAGAGGTGAGAGATTCTGATGATGTCACATTACATCATTCTTATCTATAGTAATAACAGATGATATGACTGGAGAGGTGAGAGATTCTGATGATGTCACATGACATCATTCTTATCTATAGTAATAACAGATGATATGACTGGAGAGGTGAGAGATTCTGATGATGTCACATTACATCATTCTTATCTATAGTAATAACAGATGATATGACTGGAGAGGTGAGGGACTCTGGACATGTATGTAGTGATATTTATTAATGTGTCTCTCCATAAACAGGATTACACAGTAGTGAAGAAGACCTCTAGTGGGCGCTCTCAGGCTCCTGTGTCTGAAGGATGGGGGAGAACCCTGAGCCCAATCCCGGGGCCTCCACCTCACTCCCTGATACATGAGGAGAAGATCAATGGACAGAAGATCCTAGAACTCACCAACAAGATGATTGAGCTGCTGACTGGAGAGGTGACACTGCTGGGAATGCTGGGACATTATACAGGAGCTATGAAGGGATCTGGTGATGACTGTATCATTGTGTTGTCAGGTTCCTATAAGGTGTCAGGATGTCACTGTCTATTTCTCCATGGAGGAGTGGGAGTATTTAGAAGGACACAAAGATGTGTACAAGGAGGTGATGATGGAGGATCAGCAGCCCCTCACATCAGCAGGTAATAGACATGACTAAATACACACGGCCTCTCATTATCTGTATGGAAAGAATGAATTCAGTCCCTGTATGTGTTTCCTCCAGTTCCATCCAGTAAGAGAACATCAGCGGAGAGATGTCCCAGTCCTCTTCTAGCACAGGATTGTAAGGAAGAAAATGTCTTTCCCCAGGATGATCAGGTAGATGGAGATAAGGTGACATGAAATCTTCCCTCTGCCCTGTAGAAGGGCTGTGAAGGTCTCGGGGTCAGTCTGGTTTTATCCCACAGTATTAGATGTTTCCTACTTGTGTAATGAGAAAGGTGGAGATGGCAGGATAAAGCTGACCATAGACATGACATGTTGTCTGGATCTTCTCACAGTTTTCTGGCTATGGAGGCTGCTGGTTGGAATAAGGAGCCAACATGGTGGATTTATCCAGGAGACCTGCAGCTATTTGCTCAGATAACTCCTGCTGTCAGTTTTGGTGGTCATGATAATGAATGATCTTTTCTTCTCCTATAAAACCTCCCACGTGACTTCTCCATCCGTCTGGTGACTTTTACAATATTTGTTTCACAGCTTTTGTATGTGGGTGAAGATCTGAAGAATATTAATGCTCCGGAGACATATGTGAGGGGAGATGAGGAGTGTAAGGAGGACATTCCTCCAGGGAACCGCACAGGTGAGGAGTCACCACTAAATAGAGGTCTGTTCACATTATGTTTGGTCTGTCCATTTGACTTTTTTTTTCAAATGGATTTATTAAGATTCATACAGGTGCATCTCAATAAATTAGAATATCTGTGAAACGTTCCTTCATTTCAGTAATTCAGTAATACAATCCATAATCAGCGTCTTCCATGATTGTGTGTCCTACTGAACCAGACTGAGGGACCATTTAAAGGCTTATGAAACCTTGGCAGGTGACACTGAATTTACAATACTGACCTTTTTTTTTATAATATTCTAATTTTCTTAGATTTGGGTTTTCATTACCTGTAATCCATAATCAACATTTACAGAAATAAAACACTTGAAATAGAAGACTCTGTGTGTAAAGAATCTAGAAAATATAGGAGGTCACTTTATTAATTTAATTACTGAAATAAATAAACGTTTCAAAGATATTCTAATTTATTGAGATGCACCTGTAGGTTTTCAGTGCAACATTTGTCATGTTTCAAGGTGTCCATTTGAATCTTTTTGCCAAGCTCACGTCAAGATTAGAAGAAGGGAAATGTTAGCTATATTAACACATGTAAAGATCCATCGTAACTGATGAACAAAATAGGGTAACTACACGGTTAAGTCTATATAAACTTGCTATATGTAAAACAATCCACTGTATGAATTAGCAATAGAAAAGTTCAATGTAATCCACTGGCACCGGCCTTTCATGAAATATGCTGTAGAGCGTGTTGAGGAAATGAAATCATGATTGTCATCTTTTTTTGTCATTGTTATGGCAGACTTTTCCTACATGCCTTGTAATTTGTATTCATATTTTTACATAGAAATATTATAAATTATCAATATAATTTTAAGTTTATATTATGCAAAAACAATAAAATCTGTTTTCTTCTTGGCAGGTGACTGTACCAGGAGCTCAGAGGGACATCTCATATCTACAGGTTATAAAGCAGATGATGGTGGTATCACACAAGATACATATGAAGAACATGTCATTATCCCAGATATACCCTCAGCCCTTCACAGCAAAGATCTATCATCTGATCCTTCTATACAGGTCCTATCTTCTGATCCATCATCTGATCCTTCTATACAGGTCCTATCTTCTGATCCATCATCTGATCCTTCTATACAGGTCCTATCTTCTGATCCATCATCTGATCCTTCTATACAGGTCCTATCTTCTGATCCATCATCTGATCCTTCTATACAGGTCCTATCTTCTGATCCATCACAGACTGAGAAGCAAAATAATATCCACAGAAAGAGTGTTGTACAACAAAGAAGTCACAATGCGGAGAAGCCATATTTATGTTCAGAATGTGGGAAATATTATAGCGATAAACAAACTCTTGGTAGACATCTGAGAATTCACACAGGAGCAGTGTCATTTTCATGTTCAGAATGTGGGAAAGGTTTTTATCAGAAGTCAGCTCTTGTTATACATCAGAGAATTCACACAGGAGAGAAGCCATTTTCCTGTTCAGAATGTGAAAAGTGTTTTTATCAGAAATCAGATCTTGTTCGACACAGGAGAATTCACACAGGAGAGAAGCCATTTTCCTGTTCAGAATGTGATAAGCGTTGTAGCGATAAATCAGCTCTTGTTAGGCATCAGAGAATCCACACAGGGGAGAAGCCATTTTTGTGTTCAGAATGTGGGAAATGTTTTAACCAGAAAGCAGATCTTGTTAAACATCAGAGAAGTCACACAGGGGAGAAGAAATTTTTATGTTCAGAATGTGGGAAAGGCTTTAGTGATAAACCTAATCTTGTTAGACATCAGAGACTTCATACAGGGGAGAAGCCGATCTCATGTTCAGAATGTGGGAAATGTTTTACAGATAAACCGAGTCTTATTAGACATCGGAGAATTCACACAGGAGAGAAGCCATATTCATGTTCACAATGTGAGAAATGTTTTAGAGATAGACCAAATCTTGCTAAACATCTGAAAATTCACACAGGGGAGAAGTCATTTTTATCCACTTGTTCTTATTCCAACTGACCTTTCTCCTTACTGCCTTCTTACTAAAGACTTTATCACCACCCACCACTCCTCCTCTGCTTCATCTGGGAAAAGGAAAACTAATCTTTGTGTAGAAATTGCTAAATTTAGATAAGACATTTAGCATTGAAGTATTTATAACACGGTCTCTGTTTAATTCAATTTTTTCTAGGTACATAAAGGCAGATACATCACTGTTGTCTTCTGTATCCTCTACTCATTGCAATAATCAGGTATCACGGTATAAACTAGGCAAATTCTACGTAACGAAATATTGTAGCTTCATGTATGCACTGTTCTAGCACATTACATGAGTTGTAACTGCAAGGGGTTCATTTACTCCACTCACTCAGTCTTGTGCCCAACTTTAACAAACCAAAACCCAACACAGTCCACGCGCACCACATACATACTGACGCTGTCAACACCTATTGAATTCTGGGCCAATAGATACCAAACACACGGACACACAGGCACATCGCTCTCCAAGAGTCAGGCGGCTTCTTCCACTTTAACATACAATGAATACATAGAGAATAGAAGGACTCACAATAGAGTAAAGACTTTAATACAAAATGGTTCAGTACTTACAGAATGTGACATAATAGCACAAACAAAACAGCTATAAAGTAAATGGAATAACTGAAAAACCCGAACTTACAAGTTACAGTTCTGATTGCTTGGGGTAAGAAGAAATATGGAAACTTTGGGACCCCCACATATGTAACACTGTTAATATGGTCAAACCCATGTTTTATAACTTCAGGTTGCAGATCAGGGTTATTATCCAAATTCCCTGTCGGGGACTAGAGAGTGGATTAATGAGGGGGAAAGTCCCATAAAAATTGTATCTGATCTTTTAGTTTCCCTCCCTGTACGTGATGGGGTGTTCAGCTGGGATAGACTCAAGTCCATCTGCCCATCCTTCGAAGTCAGGTCCAGATGTCAAAAATCACTCTCTTTCTCCTCCAAGTGGCTCACATTCTTCATCCTGGGCACAAAGGGCTGGTACATATACGTTACTGGACCTTTCATTACACACCCCCAATTTTGTTTCTGCATGGGAGACTGTCTTACTTGCCACCTATTAAGCACATGTCTACCTCCAGCTTTTTTTGCGACATAGACCTTTTCCACTAACCATTCTCAAACCTTTTCTTGGTGGATCATAAAATCATAAGACCAATTTCCATCTGAGCAATTTCCCTTTACCTCGGTGAATTAACCTCTCCAAATTAATATAGTTGTTATATGAGCCAGTTCAGAGAATCAAGACATTACACACAGCATCATAGTGTGTTAAGTGGATTCCGAATTAATGGAGGAAAGGGTGATGTTTTTATATATTGTAGGTCTGGTTATACATTGCATAGATAAAGAGAAGGTGGGGCGTGGCCTAATGCTTAATGGAGCCGGACGCATAGTCTCTGAGCTCTACTCCTGCACCTCTATCTCTGGACCTGCCAGCCACAGTACTCCTACTATGGGCAAGCTGCTGCCCTAGAAAACTCTCCCTGGGACTCCCGGACCGGGAGATTGGACCCTTCAGTCTACAATGGCCGTTTCTGGCCCCACCACTGCTCTCAACAGCCCCTGCCATGAGACGGCGGCCATCAGTGGTTGCAGCGTGCTTACAGTAGCAGTGCTTCCAGCTGGGACTGGCCCCTTTATACTAGAGCCAGTGCCATGTTCTCCTCAGGACCCCCAGGCCCCATGCAGGGCCACCAGGCTGGTCCCTCATCTTCCCAGCAGGTTGATCCAGATTCCCCTGAGGATCCTCATACCTCCTCACCCTCCATCTGTAGGGGCTCCTGTCCTTGCTCTGAGGGGGCCACCTCTGAGCTCTCCTCACTCCTTTTTCTGCTCCCAGCTGGCCTGGTGAAGAAGACCTATGGGTGACCCCCAGATTTTCCCCCTATGCTACTCTGGGAATTGAAGACCCTTTTCCCCTGATGGCTACTAAGTCGCCCCCTCCACATGCCCAGTTTCCCTGGTTGAATGTTTTGACTCAACTCCTGACAAAGCAGGACTTTCAGTCACTTATTGGAGAAGTCACAGAGAGGTACCGTGCTGAAATGTCAGAGGTACGGAAAGATCTCCAACACACTGCATCTAGGGTTGACACCTTAGAGTAGGACCTTGACACCGCAAGGTCATATATCTCTCAACTACAATCTATAGTTGTCTTCAAATCCTCAGTGGTTAGAGACATTCACCACCACCTGGAAGACCTTGACAACCAAGGTAGGTTAAATAACATCAGAGTCAAAGGTCTCCTTGAGGCCACCCGTGAGGAGGATCTCCATGTCACACTTGAAGCCATCTTTAACCTTCTCTTCCATGAACCCCCCCCCCTCACAAGATTAAATTGGATTGGGCACATAGGACGATATGCCCGAAAGGCATGGAGCTGTCTCTTGGGACATTATTTGCTGTGTCCATGATTTTGCACGGAAAGAGGCTATTATGGCCAAGGCGAGGCAGAAAAGATACTTTGAATTTGATGGCACTAAGATGCAACTCTGCCAGGACTTTTCCTGGGTTACCCTCCAGAAGAGACGGTATTTCCGTCCCCTCCAACTGCTTTTTTAATTTTTTTTAACCTCCCCTGGCTTATTTTAAAAATATTTTTTTTGCCCGGACAACCTCTTAAACTACTTTTCGGACTAGCCATAGACTATATACATCTGGGCAGTCCCTCTCTTGTTCTGCAAGGATGTACCGGTATGTCCTTGCAGTTTTAAGCGGCTGTACAAAATCGTGGAGCTGCAGAAGTGGGGAACTGGCTGTAACTACAGCCGGAGCTCCCCTAGAGAAGGCAGGGACGGTTTATTACTTACCTCCTGATCTCTATACTTACCTCCTCCAACGTGCTTCATACTTACCTTCTGAGATTTATATTTACCTCCTAAGCTTTATACTTACCTCCTCCACTGTGCTTGCAATATTCAATCTCATAAACTTGGTCTGCATGGTATGGACTATACTCGTGTACATTGTACTTTGGTGGCTACAATTGCCATTCTTTGAGCTGGAGATATATATTACCCAAGCTCATGAACTAGGGGAAGGTACCTACACACTATAAATGCTAACAATTAATTTTGACTGTCAGTAAAACTCGCAGCAACTAACTGCATAGAGTGAATGAGTTTGAAGTCCTGCTCATTTGCACTCGGTTCATTACATATCAATACCTGGGCGTGGTAGAGTATGGATATAATATCTGTCCAGAGTGTGGATTAGGGGAAGTGGTTATCTATATAATGCTTCCAGATATCAAGTATCATAGTCAACAATTATAAAACAATAGACTAAGGGTAAGGCCCACGTAGCAAATTGCTGCAAATAAATACTGCAGAAAAGCCAGGGGTGGAGAGTTTTGCTTTGCGGACTTCCTCTGCCGCTATTATACCTATATGGAAAACACCAACATTTCCATAGGTATAATTACCTGCTAAGTGGATGGGATTCTGCATGTCAATGTAAAACGTGGGCCTAAAACATTTTCCTGAGCTGGTAAGTTCTATTATATCAACAGCCACATCCTGAAATATCTCATCAACCATTGCTATAAGGATTAAGGCTAAGTTCATATGACCTAGTTTCAGCCAAGAGTGAGCCGTATTTTCTGGCCTGGCCACTATGCTGGGAGATGGATATAATGTCCCCCGGTATAATATTCAGACCGGTAAGTATACAGCTCACAAACGGACTTGGATGAAACTGAGTCGCGTGAATCTAGCCTATGCTGGTGGGTTATGTCAGAGCCCATGGTTAGCCAATAAAAGTTATGGGTTAATTTTTTGTTCCTGCAAACGCCCTCATAGAGGAACCTCATGAGTGACTCTCAGCATCTTCTCCCTGAACTCATAGGAAACAACTAGCTTTTGAGTTTCTGTGGGAATATTCTCTTGGTAGAGACCCCAATACACCCTTGGCACATTCAGTAGGAGGTTTTCTCCAGACTTCTCCATCCTGGCATCTGACTTAGGCCTCCACTGCTGCCGATTTCAGAATTGCTCTCACATCACTCCTAATACATACAGTGCTGGCCAAAATTATTGGCACCCCTGCAATTCTGTCAGATAATACTCAATTTCTTCCAGAAAATGATTGCAATCACAAATGCTTTGGTAATAATATCTTCATTTATTTTGCTTGCAATGAAAAAACACAAAAGAGAATGAAAAAAAGTCAAATCATTGATCATTTACACAAAACTCCAAAAATGGGCCGGACAAAAGTATTGGCACCCTCAGCCTAATACTTGGTAGCACAACCTTTAGACAAAATAACTGCGAACAACCGCTTCCGGTAACCATCAATGAGTTTCTTCCAATGCTCTGCTGGAATTTCTCCAGGTCCCTGAGATGTGAAGGGCGCCTTCTCCAAACTGCCATTGTGAGATCTCTCCTTAGGGTGTTCTATGGGATTCAGGTCTGGACTCATTGCTGGCCACTTTAGAAGTCTCCAGTGCTTTCTCTCAAACCATTTTCTAGTGCTTTTTGAAGTGTGTTTTGGGTCATTGT
Organism: Leptodactylus fallax; assembly: GCA_947044405.1. NCBI lineage: Eukaryota > Metazoa > Chordata > Amphibia > Anura > Leptodactylidae > Leptodactylus > Leptodactylus fallax. Next base: position 1,806,409 of record CAMRHE010000332.1, on the reverse strand, counting down.
CCTGCTGGAAGACCCATGACCTCTGAGGGAGACCCAGCTTTCTCACACTGGGCCCTACATTATGCTGCAAAATTTGTTGGTAGTCTTCAGACTTCATAATGCCATACACACGGTCAAGCAGTCCAGTGCCAGAGGCAGCAAAGCAACCCCAAAACATCAGGGAACCTCCGCCATGTTTGACTGTAGGGACCGTGTTCTTTTCTTTGAAGGCCTCTTTTTTTTTCCTGTAAACTCTATGTTGATGCCTTTTCCCAAAAAGCTCTACTTTTGTCTCATCTGACCAGAGAACATTCTTCCAAAAAGTTTTTGGCTTTCTCAGGTAAGTTTTGGCTTTTTTATGTCTCTGGGTCAGAAGTGGGGTCTTCCTGGGTATCCTACCATAGAGTCCCTTTTCATTCAGACGCCGACGGATAGTACGGGTTGACACTGTTGTACCCTCGGACTGCAGGGCAGCTAGAACTTGTTTGGATGTTAGTCGAGGTTCTTTAGCCACCATCCGCACAATCTTTCGTTGAAATCTCCGTCAATTTTCTTTTCCGTCCACATCTAGGGAGGTTAGCCACAGTGCCATGGGCTTTACACTTCTTGATGACACTGCGCACGGTAGACACAGGAACATTCAGGTCTTTGGAGATGGAATTGTAGCCTTGAGATTGCTCATGCTTCCTCACAATTTTGCTTCTCAAGTCCTCAGACAGTTCTTTGGTCTTCTTTCTTTTCTCCATGCTCAATGTGGTACACACAAGGACACAGGACAGAGGTTGAGTCAACTTTAATCCATTTCAACTGGCTGCAAGTGTGATTTAGTTATTGCCACCACCTGTTATGTGCCACAGGTAAGTAACAGGTGCTGTTAATTACACAAATTAGAGAAGCATCACATGATTTTTCAAAGGGTGCCAATACTTTTGTCCACCCCCTTTTTTATGTTTGGTGTGGAATTATATCCAATTTGGCTTTTTGACAATTCTTTTTGTGGTTTTCCATTGAAGACAAATTAAATGAAGATATTATTACCAAAGCATTTGTGATTGCAATCATTTTCTGGAAGAAATTGAGTATTATCTGACAGAATTGCAGGGGTGCCAATACTTTTGGCCAGCACTGTAGGTTCTCCACCTCCTTTATGGAAGAGTGTAAAACCCTGAAGACTGACAGCCCAATCTTGTGAGGAGCCGGCCATGTCTCCTTTGAGGAGCCACACCAACTACAGTATCAGGGCTTCAAGCTCCGCCATTTTTTCTTCCTAGACTTCTGGCTCTTGTCCAAATTTTGGAATTCAGTTTCAGGAATGTGTTATGGTGAAATGTTTTTGTCTTTAATGTTGGTTTGTAACACATGGATCTCAGACCTTTCCTGAACAGTATTTGCAGTGGAGCATGGTGCCTTATCCTGCTGAAAGAAGCTTTGGCCATTAGGGGGCAGCACTGCCATGAAAGGTATAAGCCTGCTTCAATGTTTAGACAGTTGGTACATGTCAAAGTAACATCCACATTAAGGCTAAGGTCCCACATAGCGGGCCATAGCGAAAAAACGCTGCAGAACAAAATGCGGCGGAAATGCATCATTTTTTTTCCTGCAGTGTTTTTCATTACGATTTCGCAGTGTTTTCCTCCATGGACTTTCTGCCTGTATCATACCTATACGCAGAACACCAGATGGCGATACATTTGCATAGACATGAACGCAAAAAAAATGGATCAGTTTCCGTATACTACGCTTTTTGATCCTATTTTTGGTTAACATTGATGTCTATGTAAATGGATATCCGTCCGTTAAGCAGATGTAAAAAATGTGATCTGAACAGAGCCTTACTGGAATCGGAGTGATGCTGCGCATGGTGCCATCCACTTCTGTAGGCTACTAGAACAGAAGATCAGTGCGAGGTGCGAGTGTCAGACCCCACAGATCACATACTGAGGACTAGGTCAGCAGCATGAAATTTCAATTTGGGGCTAGAAAGCCCCTTTAATGGGAGAACCCAAGGATTCCTATAATATAATAATGTACAGAGCACCATGGGATTAATATAATAATGTATAGGGCACCATGGAATTAATATAATAATGTAAAGCACATGGAATTAATGGAGCTATATAAATAAACAATAATAATAATAATAATAATAATAATAATAATAATAATAATATAGCCTTGCTTTACGGCTATTGTAATAAACCATAAACTTCAGCTCATCCAGCACTGACCAGAGCCAGCACAGCAGAGCATGTAACCCGGTAACACCTCATCATGTGATCCACTGACTCCTCCCACACATGACCTATCACATGACTATGACATCATCACAGGTCCTTTAACCCCAGAGGAAGTAGATACGTAGTGTACGACTCGGCAGGTGGAGGTATGTGTATGTATGTATAGTCACTGGCAATGTCTGTCAGGATCAGAGGGGCAGATATAGCATTAACCCCTTCATTACCAGACACCTTATTCCTCCGCCCCTCATAATCTTATATCATTGAACCCATCTTGCAGTTTTTGCCGCATTCTGCTTGTTATTCTTTGGGAAGATTTTCTGTTATTTTTTTTGCCTGATTTAAGTGATGTTCATTGTGTGTTGTGAATTTGGGTCAGTATAGCTTCATTTCCATATATATGTATAAGGGGGTGTTTACACTATGGTTAGTATTCCTTACAAAATGTTAACAGTAGTATAATGTTGTACCGTGTTAGCCATTGAAAGTAGTGGAAGAGTGAAGAAATCAGGCGATACCTTTTATTTGATGGTAAGCTTTCGGGAGTACTAGCTCCCTTCATCAGACATGGTGTTATACAAGAAACTGAAAATTAACAGATTTTTTATACCATAAAGACATGGACCTTCAAAGGATCTTAGAGTCCTTAAAAAAAACAAAATGCAATCTAAGTAGAAAAGTTATTTATAACAGGTCAAAAAATAAACAATCTGGAAAGTTGTGGTGCGTGACGGAGGGATCAGTAATTCTTGCTGTTATCTGTTTGCTATCAGGAGGTGATTTGTGACTCTCACAGGTCATACATAGTGTGACATGAAGCTGGCATGAATATTAAGTCCAAATTGCAGGGTTTGAAATTTTTGCATTAACTTATATTCCCATTCCTTTCTCTCCCTCTGCGTCTTAAAATGTCCCAATAAAACCACAACCCGCAAATCTTCAATAGAGTGGTTTTCTCCGGAGAAACGTGCGGCCACTGGGAGATCGGTTCTGCTGTTATTAATATTGGATCTATGTGAGTTCATGCGCTAAGTCTCTGCCCTGTTTCCCCCACATAGATGCCTGTGGTGGGACATTGCACACACATTATGGGATACACCACATTGGAAGACCTGCAGGAAAATGTCCCCCTAATTCTGTGCACCTGTTGTGACTGTGAGACAAGTACACTGTCAGCGGTGTGGATGTGCTTGCAGGTCATGCACCTTTTATGTAGGCAAGGTGAGGTGCCATTTTCAGTTGGGGCCTTCAGGGCACTCCGGACAATAATACGCCTCAGGTTTGGTGGTTGTCGAAAGAAAAGGAGAGGGGGGACTGGAAATATGTCCTTGAGTCTGTTGTCCCTATGTAGCACCGGTTGGAGCTTCTTGGCAATCCTTCGTAGGATCTCCAGCTGTGGGTTGTAGGTGACTACTAGGGGCACTCGGGCATCTTTCTGGGTCTCTCTATATGTCAGCAGACTGTCTCTGGTAATGGCTGCCACTTTGTTTAATTGGTTGTCTGTCACTTTTGGTTTGTATCCCAATCGGAGAAATTTCATCCTCAGATCCAGGAGGTGCTTGTCCAGGTCTGCTTTGTCGGAGCAAATACGATTGTATGGTATAGCCTGGCTGTAGATGATAGATTGTCTTGTGTGCTTGGGGTGGAAGCTGTCGTTTCTCAGGTAGGCCGTTCTGTCTGTGGGTTTGTGGTATATTGATGTGAGTAGCCGGTGGTCTTTGATGTATATTGTGGTATCAAGAAAGTGAATTTCACTCCCTGAATAGCTAAGTTTAAGGTTCATGGTCGGGTGAAAGTCATTGAAGTCATTATGGAATTGAAGTAGGGCCTCCTCACCTGCAGTCCAGATGACAAGGATATCATCGATATAACGGAGGCAAATCATAGGTTTGGTGGCGCATGTTGATAAATATGTTCCTTCCAGTTCTGCCATAAAGAGATTTGCATATTGGGGTGCACATCTGGTCCCCATTGAAGTTCCCATTCGCTGTAGATATAGATCCTCTCCAAAGGTAAAATGGTTGTGGCTAAGGATGAATTGTATGAGCTGCGTTACTGGTTCTGTTGGAAGGTTTTGTTTCCCCAGGTGTCCCCGACATGCTGCAACTCCATCCTTGTGGGGAATGTTAGTATACAGGGATTCCACATCCATGGTGGCCAAAATGGTCCCCTCAGGTAGAGGGCCCAGGGCATTCAGTTTGTTAAGAAGGTCAGTGGTGTCCTGGATATAGCTTGGAGTATCCCTGACAAGGGGTTTTAGATTTTCCACCCAACCTGAGATGTTTTCTGTCAGTGTCCCAATGCCAGAAATGATAGGCCTCCCAGGGTTGCCATCTTTGTGTATCTTTGGGAGCATATAGAAGCAGCCCGGCCTGGGATCTTGGGGGATAAGTCCTTTTACCTGATTCTGGATCTGGACTGGAAACTCCTTGATCATACTCTTTAGTTCTTTCATATAGGCCTCTGTGGGATCACTTCCAAGTTTGGAGTAATGGATGGGATTTGACAATTGCCTGTTTGCTTCCTGGATATAGTCTGAGGTGTTCATTATGACTATTGCGGTATCTTCCAAGTTGATAGTAGTATAATGTTGTACCATGTTAGCCATTGAAAGTAGTGGAAGAGTGAAGAAATCAGGCGATACCCTTTAGAGGCTAACTGAGTATATTTGATGGTAAGCTTTCAGAAGTACTAGCTTCCTTCATCAGACATTGTGTTATACAAGAAACTGAAAATTCACAGATTTTTTATACCCTAAAATTTAAATTTTATACCCTAACATTTTACAAAATGTTAATAAGGGACACGACAGATCCACCATAAACCCAATAAAGATCTCATTGATTTAGATGGGATTTGCTCTGTTGTCTATTAGTGTCTGTTTTTACTAAATCCATCAAATGTCTGTTATTTTAGCGGTCATAATAACACTGGGGGCAGGACTTTTGTGTCTGGTCAAAACATGGATTTATGACGGATGTTAAGCATGTTATTTTTTAACAATATTATCTATGGCTAACGGACAGTAACAGATGGTCGTCCGTCCCTGCTGTCTGTTTTTTTTTCTGCACATGCTCAGAAAGCAGAACAAAAAAAAGCAGTAAAACAGACAGTAAAAAAACCCGACAATAACTGACACTAGTGCGGTTACCCGCGGAAGGCCATGGACCCCATAGGCTATAATGGAGTCTGCCGGGTCTCCACCCGAAAAATGCGGAGAGAAAAGAACCTATCCACACGGACATCCAACAGTAGTGTGAGCGCTCCCTTACAATTTTACCCAATAACGCCACTTTTTATGGTCTATGTGTATTTTCTATGTGCATTTATTTTAAGCTTATTGCAGAATCTGATCTTCTGATCTCTTATCTAATACTTAGTTATACTCTGTATTCTTATAAGGCCTCCGGAACACGACAATGTCACGGCTAGCAAACTGACTATTTCATTTCTATAGCCCCATGTATTGGGCCATGAGCACAGGGCAAAACTCACGACGGGTCCTATTCCTGTTCATGTTGCGGCCCGGCTCATTGAGAGCAGTGAATGGAGGAGCGGGACATCCATGTGCCCTTCAGTCGTGGCCCGGCTACATGCACAGTGTCGTATTAGGGCTGGGCGATTAATTGAAAAATAACTAAAACCGAACATCAACCAGGATAACCGATATGAGATTGTTCACATTGGTTAGTTCAGTTATTACAATATTTTCGAGGTTCTAGCTGCAGTTTTGTTTGGACCGAACACGTCAAAACCAGACCTGCTATTATTATACTGTGGGTGGGGTCTCTTCAGACCCCCAAGTATAATGATCAGAGGCCTCCGGGAGGGGGTGTTAGTAATTGTGCAACTGTATAAATGCAGACATATCCTGGAACACGTGGCGGACATAAACCGAGGCGAAGAAACCTCAGTAGCGACCCACGTCTTGGAACATCACAATGGGGAGGCTACTTGTGTGAGGTTTCAAGCCTTGGACGTAGTTGTCCCCCCCATTGAGAGGAGGTGACCATGACAAGTTATTACTACAGAGAGTCCAGATGAATTTTGATTTACAGTAAAACCATTAGGGGCTGAATGAGCCACTGTCGTTCCATCCCTTCCTTTAAAATCAGGGGACGGGGGATCCATAAATGGCACAGTCTTTGGCCATGTTTCGTGTATATACCGGACATCTCTGGTATGCGATTTGTCTTATGTTATTTGATTCACCAACTCTCTATATGTTGATGCACGCTTTGCCCATAACAGACTAACCGGCAGGTGTTAGAGACAGGCCCAGATCACCTTATACATGACGTACTCGTGGTCATTCTAGAATCACACAATTCGAGGACATACATGACCTAAGACACATCTGGGACCAAAAGAACGGGATGACGTTCACATCCAGCATCAGCTAATTTTGAGGGGGAATTGGAGTTTTTTTCCAGTCTAGGAGCTTTATCCTCACCAGCGATGTCACACTGAGTGGGGCAATGGTGATGTGACCTGTTGTATACCGGGACTGGGATGTCATTGGATACTAGATACCACATTGCCTTTGCAAGCCCAGGGGGACACCCACAAATTTAGATAGTGACAGTGATAGTGATATTGTTTGGTGACCAGTTCTGAGACAGAAATAATAACCAGACCGATATGTCTCTGTCTCGTGTCACCTGTAGACTAACACGCATGGGTGAGTAGATGGGAGACTTAGCCATTCACAGAAAGTCTATGAAAGCTGGGACTCCTGAATCGGATTTTTTTTTTTTCGGTGTTGCTGTAACCGAGGAGTGACTGTATGAACAGACGTGCGTTTACCAAGATTTATACAATGTGTTTGCTGTCTACAGTCACTCCGGTATTAAGAATCAGTAACGTTCTGGATGTATTGGATGTTCCCTGTCCTTATTGCCACTAAGGGCTGACACTGAGAACATGCATGTATGTATTAAGCAGATTGATGCAAATTGCTCGCTGCTTATAATCACTACGGTATTAACCATCTGTGATCTGGTTCCCAGCCAAATATGATCACGAAGACGAATCCAGCGCTGCAGCTCTCAGATGAATATCCTACTAAGACTAATACAGCGTTCATGCAGACCATTTATAATCACATGATATCGGTATGATTAAACCTATAGATAGGGGATAGGCATATCAAAATGAGCAGGGTGCCACCTGGAGATCTCCATGGAAACGAGGATACAGTGTTCGGCGTCCGACTACGTTCCCAATGATGTCACTATGACATTACTCGACGGGTCCGGGGGGATGGACCGGACACACACCCTGACGCTAGGTTCACACCTCCATTCGGTTTTCTGTTCTTCGGGTCTCAAAACGGAAACACAATTGGCTTAAAAATCAGTTACCCGTGGACCCCATAGATTATAATGGTTTCCGCCCGAAAAATGCGGAGAGAAAAGTCCTGTTTCTTTTGTCGGTCAATACAGAGAAGGCCTTTGACCAGATGCACTGCAGCTTCCTGCTGGCTACCCTCCAGCAAGTTGGCATAGGCCCTGGATTTCTGGGGAAGATCCTATCCCTGTACAGAGATGATTCCGCTAGATTGTGTGTTAACGGACTCCTCTCAGAACCATTCTTAGTGCAGAATAGGGCTAAACAGGGATGCCCCTTGCCTCCCCCGCTTCTAAACATCCTGGTGATGGAGCACCTCATGGTGGCTCTGTGGTCAAGCCACAACATCCATGGTCTTCAGATGGGAAGTAGACAAGTCAAGATGACACTATACGCTGTTCCCATGTCCCTACCCAGCCATCTTAAATGAATTTTGACGATTTGGTCACTTAAGCAACTTTAAGGTTAACCTCTCTAAAAGTGAAGCTCTTAACATTACTCTTCCCCTGGGGAGGCCGCTCACCTGGCGGCCCAATTTCCCTTTCAAATGGCAAGCCAACTCAATTAAATATCTGGGGGTCCAAATCCCTGCTGATCTGTCTTGCCTGTTCCAAAACAACTATATCCCTCTTCTGGAGTGGACTATGGCAGTCTTGAGGAAGTACGGGGCTCTGGGATTATCCTGGTTTGGCCATATCAATGCCCTGAAAATGGACATTGTTTCATGTCTCCTCTATATATTCTAAGCCCTGCCCATTTATCTCCCGCGTTCCTGTTTCTCTCGGCTACAATCTGCTTTTGGTTGCTTCACTTGGGGTTCATCCCATAGCAGACTTATATGCTTACGTGCGATGAGAGAGTGGGATTACCAGGCCCTTACTTGTGTTATAAATCTGCAGTTCTGCTGCGTCTTTTGTCTGGCGATATAGGAGCCTAGATAAGCAGTGGGAGTCCATCGAGCTCAACTTAATTCAAACCCACCTCCCCTCCCTGCCCTTGATTCCTGCCCACTTTCACCTGAGACGTTCGTCATGCATTCCTATCTGAGCACTTCCTGGCCTTGTGGAACTCTGTGTGTCGTGATGGTTCGATCGCTAGGGTTCTGGGACCCTCAATTCCTCTCTTCGCTCGATTCGCCGGTTCTTATGCTGGGTGGTTTGTGATGACGTTCGTTTGGGTCGAGTTGCGGGGACCTCACATCTTCCCTGCCTTGATCAGCTGCACACTTCCCACTCGTTGTCGTGGCTGGAGTACAACCAATGTCTCAGGTTCCTTCGAAAGTATTCCCTACTTCTGTTTCTCTCCGCTAGTCCCACTGTTTTGGAGAGTATATTTCTCTGGGTGGAACCCCCGCACATTCACTCTCCCTACTATATAGTATATTCCTAGAGTCTGGGTGTCCTTCCCTATATGAGGTCTTGGGACAATGACTCACCTTTCTTCTGCTTAGTGGTCTAGGTCCTTGCTCTTTACTGATACACTGTAGCAGAAGAGTCTCTGTATGTTAACGGACTCCTCCCAGAACTGTTCTTAGTGTGGAATTGGACTAGACAGGGATGCACCTTGTCTCACACCGAGATAAAGAATTTTAAGATTCTGACTCACTGGTACTGTTGTCTGGACCTCCTCCACAGATTTTACCCTGCTGTCTCTGATCGGTGTTGGTGCTGTGGTTCCGAGATGGGGACCCTTTTCCATATCTGATGGGGTTGTTGGGGGGGTGGGAGAGATACAACCCTTCTGTACGTCAGTGTTTCACTTGTATGCCAGGTTCAGTGGTCAATCCCATGTGTCTACCCCTCAGATCCCTGGGGGTAGACCTCCTGTGACACTTTCTCACGACAACCAAGTTGGATGCTCTCTGGAGGCCGTGTGTGGAGTTTCCGGAGTCTTCGGAGTTCCTTCTTTCTATCTGCTACCTAGTCCCTCACCTCACCCTTGTTTTCCTTCTTCCACTTCCTTACCCTGCATTCTTATGTTTGTCAGTCTCCCTTAGATTTGTGACTACATTTTTTTTGGTGGTTAACTAAGGGTCAATTGCTCTAGGTGACTATTCTGAGTTTAATACTATAGTAACTGCCCCCTGTATCAGGCTTTGACGTGTCATTTCCTTATCAGCTCACTGTACGATTGGAGGAGGATTGTTCTCCCATTGCTATGCCTATATTATTGCCTATTCCTCTAACCTGCTGTAATACCAGTTATAACATAGAAAATAGAAAAGATAAAAATAGCACACAGAGGAAGAACGAAAAATAGCGCATCAAAATAGAATATAAAAGTGTATAAATAAATAACCAATTAATAAATATCAAAAGCTATTCACATTTTTGTGATTTGGACAGCAATCCAATCCATGATGGTGGCACAGGTGACTGCGGCATCTAAGTGGTTTACAGGTATGATTGGTGTTGGCATAATTTTTGGCTTTTTTTTTTTTTTTACTAGCAAGTGCCTACTGTATACTACAGAGGGCTCAGATTGCAGTATAGCCAATCGCGCTCTTAAGTACAGATTTCTCAAATTGTGAGACACCGAAGTGCCATATTAATCTTTATTAACAAGCGCACTGATCGTTGTATCTAGTCTTGTCCTGAGAACCTTCATCAGTAAATTTTAGTTTCAAAATTTAATTACTGGAATAAGCCTTGTTTTTTTCTTGTTATCTAATTATAGCCATTCTGTTCTCTTTTAGATTCATCCTCTTAAAATACAAGATCTTCTCTGTGGACATATAAGATCATTCTCCTGATTAGACCTTAAAGGATGGAGAGAGCCAGGGACAAGATGGCAGAAAGTATATTAAATCTCATCCTAGAGATACTTGTACAGCTTACTGGAGAGGTGAGAGAGTCTGATGATGTCACATGACATCATTCTTATCTATAGTAATAACAGATGATATGACTGGAGAGGTGAGAGATTCTGATGATGTCACATTACATCATTCTTATCTATAGTAATAACAGATTATATGACTGGAGAGGTGAGAGATTCTGATGATGTCACATTACATCATTCTTATCTATAGTAATAACAGATGATATGACTGGAGAGGTGAGAGACTCTGATGATGTCACATGACATCATTCTTATCTATAGTAATAACAGATGATATGACTGGAGAGGTGAGAGATTCTGATGATGTCACATGACATCATTCTTATCTATAGTAATAACAGATGATATGACTGGAGAGGTGAGAGATTCTGATGATGTCACATGACATCATTCTTATCTATAGTAATAACAGATGATATGACTGGAGAGGTGAGGGACTCTGGACATGTATGTAGTGATATTTATTAATGTGTCTCTCCATAAACAGGATTACACAGTAGTGAAGAAGACCTCTAGTGGGCGCTGTCAGCCTCCTGTGTCTGAAGGATGGGGGAGAACCCTGAGCCCAATCCCGGGATCTCCACCTCACTCCGCTGTACATGAGGAGATCAACAAACAGAAGATCCTAGAACTCACCAACAAGATGATTGAGCTGCTGACTGGAGAGGTGACACTGCTGGGAATGCTGGGACATTATACAGGAGCTATGAAGGGATCTGGTGATGACTGTATCATTGTGTTGTCAGGTTCCTATAAGGTGTCAGGATGTCACTGTCTATTTCTCCATGGAGGAGTGGGAGTATTTAGAAGGACACAAAGATGTGTACAAGGAGGTGATGATGGAGGATCAGCAGCCCCTCACATCAGCAGGTAATAGACATGACTAAATACACACGGCCTCTCATTATCTGTATGGAAAGAATGAATTCAGTCCCTGTATGTGTTTCCTCCAGTTCCATCCAGTAAGAGAACATCAGCGGAGAGATGTCCCAGTCCTCTTCTAGCACAGGATTGTAAGGAAGAAAATGTCTTTCCCCAGGATGATCAGGTAGATGGAGATAAGGTGACATGAAATCTTCCCTCTGCCCTGTAGAAGGGCTGTGAAGGTCTCGGGGTCAGTCTGGTTTTATCCCACAGTATTAGATGTTTCCTACTTGTGTAATGAGAAAGGTGGAGATGGCAGGATAAAGCTGACCATAGACATGACATGTTGTCTGGATCTTCTCACAGTTTTCTGGCTATGGAGGCTGCTGGTTGGAATAAGGAGCCAACATGGTGGATTTATCCAGGAGACCTGCAGCTATTTGCTCAGATAACTCCTGCTGTCAGTTTTGGTGGTCATGATAATGAATGATCTTTTCTTCTCCTATAAAACCTCCCACGTGACTTCTCCATCCGTCTGGTGACTTTTACAATATTTCCTTCACAGCTTTTGTATGTGGGTGAAGATCTGAACATTATTGTTGTTCCTGATACATATATTAGTGATGACGAGGAGTGTAAGGAGGACATATTTGCACATAACCGCTCAGGTGAGTAGTCACCACTAATAGGAGCCTGTTCACATTATATTTGATTATTTTGTTGTAATGTTGATTAGATTTTTTTATTAATAGATCTGTTATTGGATTTCTATTTGTCTCATTTCCATTAGATTAAGGTTTTTTTTTAAACAGAATATACAAAAGGAAATGTTGGTTATGATAACATCAGTGAGGATCTTCCATTGTAGAGTTAATAAAAAAATAATGGGCAAAATATCGCCACTACACAGTTAAGAGCATATAAAGTTGCTATAGGTAAAACATAGATAATAGGGCCAGGGAAACTGAAGTCTCGCCTGACCCTGTCACTCGAAAAAGAGAGCGGGAAAGAGGGGCATATTATAGCAATGTGGAGCGTAATCCTGCAAACAGAGACCCGCATTTTCATGGGGAGGAAAGTGGTACAATCAGGTGAGCCTGACGTATCTAAGGGTATGTTCACACATTTCTTTTGTAGGCAGTTTTTCAGACTGAATCAACTTCAAAATCTGCCTCACAAAACGCCTCCAAACTTTCCCATTCATTTCAATCGGAGTCAGGCAGATTTTTTTCCACTAGCTGAAAAAAAAAGAAGGATATCACCTTGCAAACCCCAAATGAATAGTAGGCAAGAAAAATCTGTTGCGAAAAACAGCAGGTATTTTTATTTTTGCCCCCATTTTTTTCAATGGGCTATGCAAGGCAGAATCCATGATAGGTCATGACGCTTCTTTTTTTTTCAGCTTAACAACCTGCGCCTCAATAGTAAACGTGTTGAAAATATAGACGACATAAAATTAGACACTTTTAGTAAATGTGTCTCGCTATAGATTTTGCCTTCTGCTGGATCCCTAAAATGTTTTCCTACCATACACTAACCTCTTCCTGGGCTGGTGGGAAGATGTATAATACACGTATTTAGCCCCTTAACCCCACTTAACCCTTACATGTACATGTATTTAAATATGGCGGCCACTCAGGAGCTGAGCGGCCTCCAGGGCTCCATTGTATTATACGGAGACCTTGCGCTAATGCCCGCAATTTGTGCCTGCACTGATCGCAGACATTAACCTCTGAAACGCCTCAAACCACAAGAAAAGGCTAATAAGTTTAACCCTCACATGACAAGGAACATAAGTGACTGGAGCATAAAATAAATGCACCTATGGACATGTAGTGCAACAGGTAGTAACTATAAGTGATAGATATACACATGTAATACAAGGTCAAAGAGTAAATACCAGAGCGTAAAAAGCACATGACAAGTAACACACTAGTAAAAAGGAGTCCATAACAACATGTCGCCATACCACTGTCAGTACGCCCACCTGAAACGCGTTTTTGCCTGCAGAGGGGCTTCGTCTGGGGACGTCTTCATCTGTTGTACCATGCTGATGGAACAAGCAGAATTTGATAGCATCTACTGGTCCTCGATCTGAGGTCTACTGTTACATTGTCACCACTATCTTAGTTGAATTTTGCTCCATGGTTTGAAATTTGTGTGAACAAAATATATATAGAAATGAACTATCAAGATAATTATATAGTTATGTTTTTCTTTTCAGATGACTATACCAGGAGCTCAGAGGGACATCTCATGCCTTCAGATTATAAAGCAGATGATGGTGGTATCATACAATATACATATGAAGAACATGCCATTATTCCAGATATACCCTCAGCCCTTCATAGCAAAGGTCTATCAGCTGATCCTTTTATACGAGTCGTATCTTCTGATCCATTACTGACTGTGAAGCAAGGGCAAAGCCAGAGAAAGAGAACTCACACAGAGCAGAAAGCATTTTTATGCCCAGAATGTGGGAAATGTTTTAACCAGAAATCACTTCTTTTAACACATCGGAAAAGGCACTCAGGTGAGAAGCCATTTTCGTGTTCAGAATGTAAAAAATGTTTTAATCAAAAATCGGATCTTGTCAAACATCGTAGAATTCACTCAGGTGAGAAGCCATATTCCTGTTCAGAATGTGGAAAAGGTTTTAAAGACAGATCTAATCTCGTGAAACACGTGAGGAGACACACAGGAGAGAAGCCATTTGCCTGTTCAGAATGTGGGAAATGTTTTAATCAAAAATCAGATCTTGTTAAACATGAGAGAATTCACACAGGAGAGAAGCCATATTCATGCTCAGAATGTGGAAAAGGTTTTAAAGACAGATCAAATCTTGTGAAACATGTAAGGAGACACACAGGAGAGAAGCCATATCCATGTTCCGAATGTGGGAAAGCTTTCAAAGACAAATCAGATCTTGTTAAACACCAGAGAATTCACACAGGGAGAAGCCATATTCATGTTCAGAATGTAGGAAAAGTCCCGGCTATAAATCAACACTCATTAGATGTCAGAGAATTCACACAGAGGAGAAGCCGTGCTCATGATGTGGGAAACATAGTGATAAACAAAGTCTTGACATCAGAGAATTCACACTGAGGAGAGTCCCAGAATATGGGAAATGTTTGATATTTTGACATAAGGAAATATTGTATTATATGATAAGGTTATTTATCATGTTACTCTTGTTTTGTTCTATGTTTTTAATATTTCAGGTAACTTTGTAATTCTTTACTTCAACATGTATTCTTGTATAGCTTAACTGGAAATATTTTCTGCATTTTCATTTAACTATTAAAGAATGTTTTTGATAAACAAGTTGTGATCAGATGAGAATGGACCATTTACCGGAGATGATAAATGGTAGAAACCACTAAAGAAAGAAGAGATAACCATGTAGAACCCTTAAAGTGGCTGATAAAAATTTTAAGAAAAAGTGATCAAAACAATAGACATTGAACAAATTGGTAGCTAAAAAATACACCTGGCCCTGCAAAAAAAAACAAAAAAAAACAAACGCCCTGTACATGGAAATATAAAAAAATAGTTATGGGTCTTAGAATATGGCGACTTTTTTTTTTTTTTTTTACAGTTTTGGATTTTTAAGGAGTTAAAATTTATATAAATTTGCTATCCTCTGAATCATACTGAAACATAGAATACAGGTGACGTCATTTTGGCTGCAGAGTGAACACCATAAAAACGAAGTCTGTAGGAAAGTCTCACAAATGCAGTTTTTCTCCAATTCCACCCCATTCTGAATTTTTTTTTTCAGCTGCCCAGTACATTGTACAGAATAATAAAAGTTTTTCATAATGGTACCAATTTGTCCTGCAAATATTAAGCCCTCCTATGGCTCTGTGAACGGAAAAATATAAGTTATGGGGTTTGGAAGGCGGGAGTCAAAAACAAAAATCAAAAAAATGCCACCAGCGTGGAAGGAATTAATAACTAAGTGCACACAAGTGGCCCAGGGGCCTTGGACACCTCCAATGAAGCCAAGGCCCAGTCACTCTGCCCTCTTCAATGGCTGTAGCCAGATAGGAGAATGCAAAGGAAACTACATCAGGAAAAAATAGCAGGGACATTCAGATAATCTACAAAGGTGAGTCCAAAATGATCTGTCCTTGGCTTGGCTGTAGAACTTATTTTAATCATTTTTTGACATAATCTCCCTGATTTTCAATACACTTTGTAAACCTTCAAAAAGCTTTTGTATTCCCTCATTAAAAAATGTTTTGGGCTGAGCTGCGAGCCATGAATGCATCGCTGTCTTCATCTCTCTATTAGATGTGAATCTTCATCCTCGTAGGGTTTCTATCAGATAATCCACTCACAGTTGTCTATTCTACAGAATAAGTTCTCGTGCGCGCTCAATGTTTTTCTTCATGGCTGACACTTGTGTGAGCTTCTTTGAACTTCTTTATCCAGTCATACACAATTCTTTGTGTACCGTATGGGGAAAGTGTTTTGACACTGTCTTCGGGCACTAGACACCCTATTCATTGTTCAAGGAGAGCCTAGGTGACTTTCTTGAACAGAAAAATATTTTGGGTTACAGGTTTTAGAATTTTAGTTGATCCAGGGTTTTATACTTATTGCCAGATTTGGCGTTGGGAAGGAATTTTACCCCTGACATGGGGCAATTGGCAACTGTTTTTTTTTTTTTTTTGCCTTCTTATGGATAAACACAGTAGGATTATCGGTTGAAGTTGGACCTGTGTCTTCATCCAACCACCAGTTTTCTAGTGTAGAGGGATGATGTTGTTTCAGGTGAAACTTATTCAGATAGAACCGGAAGTGAAATAAAGACGCTTGGAATATAATGATGTTGATGCACCCCATGTGACCACTGAGGCCCAATCACAGGCTTCAATAGTGACCCTGGGGTACATGACATCACCCAGGAGGCCGAAAGAGAACAAAGAGCGAGTGCAGGAGAAAGCGAGGAGGCCCAGAAGAGATGAGAGAAGGTGAGTATAACGGTTTGTTATTTTCTTGCATTTCCCCTGAGCCTCCACCTATTCTATTATAATAATTTAACTTCCGGTTCACAGGTGACGGACCCCAATGTTTTGGGTTTGGGTTGAACCAGAAACGTTTTGAAAATTCTGGTCAAAACTGGTTTGATCTGAGCTGATTCGCTCATCTCTAGATATAATGGAAATCTACGGCAGTTACTAACAAAACACCAGTCTTAATAAATCTGCCCAGATAAGCGCAGACTTGTAAAAAGGTAATTGTTGTCTTTCTAGGTCAACCCAGACATCGAGATATTGCATCATGAAGTGATATCCTACGTGTGTCTGTGTTTACATGAATTGCAGCCTATCACAATATTGCACTAAATCATAATTTGAATCCTTGAAGGGGTTTTCTGGGACGTTTTCACCTATCCTTAGGATAGATCAGCAATTGAAGATCAGTGGGGGCCTGGGATGCTGTAGGTTAGCTATTTAAAGCAGCACTCCTTGAGTGTCACTTCATCATGTTCATCAGTCCGTTGGCCTGATCGCAGTTCAGTATCATTCAAGTGAACAGGCTGAGCTGCGCTATCCTGCACAGTCGCTGTATGAATGTATAACACCATGTTCAGTGAGTACTAAAGTGGCTGCAGCACTGATCCAAATGCTGCAGCCTATTCAAACAGCTGATCGTCCAGAGTGTCAGACCACTGCCAGTCTTTAATTGATGACCTATTCTCAGGATAGGTCATCCATTATTTAGCCTGGAAAATCCTATTAACCAATTTGACGCTATGGTCAAAGAAATCTGTATATAGCCATACTGCTCTTACTCTCTGTCCTACTCTGTGCTAAAGTGTGCATCACCATTGAAAGGGAGCAGAGAAAAATATCAAGAATTGTTTCTACAAGTAAGTGGGGAGAAATAGGGAGCATGTTACGGTCAGACTGACAGAGATAGAATAATACACTTGTTAAAGGGGTGCTCTGGAATTCAAAAATAACATGCAGTCAGAAGTGGAGGGCTAGAAAATGAAGACGTACTTTCCTGCATCCTACATCCATCATACTTTGACTGTCCACAGAGTGTCTTACATTACTTTTACCAACAAAGTTAGTCCTGTTAGTAAAAAATTATTTGTTTTGGGGTATGGAATTCTGGGCCAATAGGTTAAAGAAGTGAAAGTAGCTGGCCCAGTTTACCATGAGAATTTTATCTTGTCCAGCCTCAAGCGTAATGGTCGAGATGGTGTGCAGTGCTGCCTGTGGTTTTGTAACACATATAAGGACCTAACTGTAGCATGGAAAACATTGCTTTCGTAAAAATGAATCAGACATGGATACTTGAAGATTTTCTCATACCTGCAGCTGATGCCTCCGAATAGTCGTGTCACATTGTCTCCCTGTATCATGTTCCATTTACTGTACTGCTGAAACTGCCTGCAACTTCTAAACAGCCAGAGATCATCTCTTGAGGCCTGGTCCATCACATTACTACATACTGTACTGCCACATTTTTTATTTGTACACTATCACTACATAATCCTACAGTCTGTATATATTTAAATACTTGTACACTAAAACTATATAATACTACAGTCTGTACATATTAATATATATGTGCACTACCACTATTTCTACAGTATATATATATGTGTATGCATTAAAATTTTTATAAATATATTATATATAAAAAATATACAATCTGTAAATATAAATATATGTACACTACTAATATTTAATCCTATATTCTGTATATATTAATATATGTACACTACCATAATATAACCCTACAGTTTGTATATATGTACACTAACACAATAAATTATACAGTCTTTAAATATTAATATATACTTATATAATTATATATACTATATAATTATACAGTCTGTATATCTCTTATACTGTATATATATATATATATAAATATGAGTATCTGGAGTATCTGTCTGTCTGTCTATTTGTCTGTCTGTTCTTTATGCGCGACCAAACGACTGGACCGATTCTCACCAAATTTGGCACACAGGCACATCAGGTGTCCGGGAAGATTTTAGACCAGATCTGTAAATATGAATATATATATATATATATATATATATATATACACATATATAAATACCCCCCACTATATAATTATACAGTCTGTATATATAAATATATATGTACACTACTAGTATACAATCCTATATTCTGTATATATTAAAATGTATGTACACTATCACTCCTCATGAGCAAACTGCTCCGGTTGTCTCGGGTTTGAAGGGCGCCTTTTCCAGACGACATGTTTCAGCTCCCTCCAAAGATGCTCAATAGGATTTAGGTCAGGGCTCATAGAAGGCCACTTCAGAATAGTCCAATGTTTTCCTCTTAGCCATTCTTGGGTGTTTTTAGCTGTGTGTTTTGGGTCATTATCCTGTTGCAAGACCCATGACCTGCGACTGAGACCAAACTTTCTGACACTGGGCAGCACATTTCTCTCTAGAATCCCTTGATAGTCTTGAGATTTCATTGTACCCTGCACAGATTCAAAACACCCTGTGCCAGATGCAGCAAAGCAGCCCCAGAAAATAACAGAGCCTCCTCCATGTTTCACAGTAGGGACAGTGTTCTTTTCAAGATATGCTTCATTTTTCCATCTGTGAACATAGAGCTGATGTGCCTTGCCAAAAATTTTGATTTTTGTCTCATTTGTCCATAGGACATTCTCCCAGAAGCTTTGTGGCTTGTCAACATTTAGTTTGGCAAATTCCAGTCTGGCTTTTTTAAGTTATTTCTGTGACCATTGTGGGTTTTTTTTTTCATTAAACGAGGGATACCAACAATTTTGTCCACGTGTCTAAAATACTATATTCTGTATATTTTAATATATACAGTTGTGCTAAAAAGTTTACATAACCCGGCAGATTTTTTTTCTTTTTTGGCCTTTTTTCAGAGAATATGAATGATAACACAAATTTTTTTTTTCCACTCATGGTTAGTGGTTGGTTGAAGCCATTTATTGTCAAACTTCTGTTTTCTCTTTTTAAATCATAATGAGAACCAAAAACATCAAATGTTCCCTGTTCATAAGTTCCCATCCCCTGGTGATTTTGGCCTGATAACATGCCCAGAAACCAAACCACTGTCAGGTAGATCAACCAAAATTTCGGCCACAACTGCCCGGAAAATTGTTCGGGATGCAAAGAAAAACCCACACATAACATCAGCTGAAATACAGGACTCTCTGAAAACTATCGGTGCGGCTGTTTCAAGATGCACAATAAGGAGGCACTGGAAGAAAAATGGGCTGCATGGTGGAGTTGCCAGAAGAAAGCCATTACTGCGCAAATGCCACAAAGACTCTCGCCTTCAATACGCCAAACAGCACAGAGACAAGCCTCAAAACTTCTGGAACAAGGTAATGTGGAGTGATGAGACAAAAATCAAACTTTTTGGCCACAACCATAAACGTTACTTTTGGAGAGGTGTCAACAAGGCCTAAGATGAAAGGAACGCCATTCCTACTGTAAAGCCCGGAGGTGGATCACTGATAATGTGGGGATGTGTGAGCTTCAAAGGCACAGGAAACTTGGTCAAAGTTGAAGGAAAGATGAATGCAGCGCGTTATCAGCAAATACTGGAGGCAAATCTGCCCTCATCAGCCAGGAAGCTGCGCATGGGACGTACTTGGACGTTCCAACATGACAACGATCCAAAACACAAGGCCAAGTCGACCTGTCATTGGCTACAGCAGAAGAAAGTGAAGGTTCTGGAGTGGCCATCTCAGTCTCCTGACCTTAATATCATTGAGCCCCTCCGGGGAGATCTCAAGTGCGCAGGACATGCAAGACAGCCCAGGAAGCTACAGGAACTGGAGAACCATCTGAGAAAATAAAGAGCCTCATCCACAACTAGCACAAAAGACTTCAAGCTGTCATTGATGTTAGAGGGGACAATACACGGTATTAAGAACTGGGGGATGGAAACTTCTGAACAGGGTCATTTTGATGTTTTTGGTTGTCATTATGATTTAAAAAGAGAAAACACAAAAGTTTGACAATAAATGGCTTCAACCAACCACTAACCATGAGTGGAGAAAAAGTTTTTGTGTTATCATTCATATTCTCTGAAAAAAAGGCCAAAAAAATCTGCCATGGTATGTAAACTTTTTAGCACAACTGTATGTACACTACCAGTATATAACCTTACATTCTTTTTATATTAATATACTGTATATATATATATATATATATATATATATATATATATAGTACAATACCAGTATATAATCATACAGTCTGTATATATTAATATTTATTTACACTACAACAAATTTATACAGTCTCAAAATAATATATATGTACACTACCACTATATAATTATACAGTCTGTAAATATTAATATATATGTACAATACTAGTATGTAATCCTACCATCTATATATACTAATAAATATGTACATTACCAGTATATAACCTTATGGTCTGTTTATAATAATATATATATAAAGTACCAGTATATTATTATACAGTCTGTAAATATTAATATATATGTACACTGCCAGTATATAATTATACAGTCTGTATATATTAATATATAAAAACACAGGTGGGGGTTTTCCAAGTCGACCCCTAGCAGAAGAGGAAGACCCTCCTGAATTCCTATAGAGCTCCTAGCAAGAATTGGGTGGAGGCACTGCGCCATAGTGAGGTGAGAACTACAACACACCCTGCCTACAGAGGTCGGCCCAAAGGGGTGTTTCATAAGAATGTGGATAGTAAAGTCCGGGTGGCTTCCTCATCTCTTCTCTCATATTGCACTACCCTCTTCTGCCTGCAGGTGGAGGTCATTGATGGAGCTGATAAATACCACTCTGTGAGTCGACCGTGCTACTTCAGGAACCAGCCAGCAGAGGGGAAGGAGAATCTGCACCTGACATTGAAGGACAAAGCATCTGGACTCCTAAGCAGTAAACACCCTGACACCCCGAAAACCTCTGTCACAGCTACAACTGTAAGCACTGTACTCCGGACACTGGAGGATCTGGTCAGAAGGTGGCGCCAGAGGATAAAGCTCAAGTCATCAGCTGAGCTGCGCTATCAAGCATGGCCTAGTGTAATGCTGTGCGGGGATATGTTATACTCATTGGGTGCTCATATTCGTATCCCATAGAAGAACACTACAGTTAGCCTCTCTAGCCTGAATAGCTGATAACAGGGAACAATAGATTGCAGAGTAAAGCAAGAAGTCCTAATCCTATGCTTCGGGCTTAGTATCACCGTAAACAGGCACCTAGTAGACCTCTAGCATGGCGCAACCGGATCCCTTGGGTATGAAGCCCATTCAGGAGGAAATGTTTCTTATATGAGGGATTTTCTTGTATAACCGTCCTGGCGCCTCCGTCAGGTACAATACAACATGGCGTCTTGCTGGGCTCTGGTACCTGTTCAGGAAGGATACTGCTGCCAAGAGGAGCCATGGATTGCCTAGACTGTTACATGCTATAGGGCTACATGGTGACTACAGCTGAAGAGTAGTATGCCTAGAATTTACACATCCCCTCTAGGTGAGAACTACCATCTTGTCCTATATGCATTATGTTATAAATTGCAAGGGAGAAGACAATAGATAATGGACATGTGACTGTATGTTGTATGGGGTTAATCATGTTAACACTTGGGCAGCTGTTGTAGGTGTGGGGTATAGATACATAGTTACTAGAGTATATATAGTTACTAGGGTATAGTTATATAGATACTCATTACCAAGAAACATAAGACTGACCCCCACAGTCACAATCTTCAAGAAGGCCCTGAAGACTCACCTATTCAGGAAGGCCTACAACCTCCAATAACGCTACTGTCACCACACCGCCATCTGTACAGCCTCTACCCCCACCTTCTGTCTCTATCCCTCTTCCCTAATAGACTGTAAGCCCTTGCGGGCAGGGCCCTCTATCCCACTGTGCTAGCTTGGTCACTGTTAGTATTATCTGTTTTGTATATCTGATGTACTGTATGTAAATCCTCAAATGTAAAGCACCATGGAATTAATATAATAATGTACAACACTATGGAATTAATATAATAATGTACAGCACCATGAGATTAATATAATAATGTTCAGCACCATGGAAATAATATAATAATATACAACACTATGGAATTAATATAATAATGTAAAGCACCATGGAATTAATATAATAATGTTCAGCATCATGGAATTAATATAATAATGTACAGAGCACCATGGGATTAATATAATAATGTACAGAGCACCATGGAATTAATATAATAATGTACAGAACACCATGGAATTAATATAATAATGTACAGCACCATGGAATTAATATAATAATGTACAGCACCATGGAATTAATATAATAATGTACAGAGCACCATGGAATTAATATAATAATGTACAGCACCATGGAATTAATATAATAATGTACAGCACCATGGAATTAATATAATAATGTACAGCACCATGGGATTAATATAATAATGTACAGAGCACCATGGAATTAATATAATAATGTACAACACCATGGAATTAATATAATAATGTAAAGCACCATGGAATTACTATAATAATGTACAACACCATGGAATTAATATAATAATGTACAGCACCATGGAATTAATATAATAATGTACAGCACCATGAGATTAATATAATAATGTTCAGCACCATGGAAATAATATAATAATATACAACACTATGGAATTAATATAATAATGTAAAGCACCATGGAATTAATATAATAATGTACAGCATCATGGAATTAATATAATAATGTACAGAGCACCATGGGATTAATATAATAATGTACAGAGCACCATGGAATTAATATAATAATGTACAGAACACCATGGAATTAATATAATAATGTACAGCACCATGGAATTAATATAATAATGTACAGCACCATGGAATTACTATAATAATGTACAACACCATGGAATTAATATAATAATGTACAGCACCATGGAATTAATATAATAATGTACAGCACCATGAGATTAATATAATAATGTTCAGCACCATGGAAATAATATAATAATATACAACACTATGGAATTAATATAATAATGTAAAGCACCATGGAATTAATATAATAATGTACAGCATCATGGAATTAATATAATAATGTACAGAGCACCATGGGATTAATATAATAATGTACAGAGCACCATGGGATTAATATAATAATGTACAGAACACCATGGAATTAATATAATAATGTACAGCACCATGGAATTAATATAATAATGTACAACACCATGGGATTAATATAATAATGTACAGCACCATGGGATTAATATAATAATGTACAGCACCATGGAATTAATATAATAATGTACAACACCATGGAATTAATATAATAATGTACAGCACCATGGAATTAATATAATAATGTACAGAGCACCATGGAATTAATATAATAATGTACAGAGCACCATGGAATTAATATAATAATGTACAGCACCACCATGGAATTAATATAATAATGTACAGCACCATGGGATTAATATAATAATGTACAGCTCCATGGTTATATAATAATGTACAGCACTATGGAATTAATATAATAATGTACAGAACACCATGGAATTAATATAATAATGTACAGAGCACCATGGAATTAATATAATAATGTACAGAGCACCATGGAATTAATATAATAATGTACAGAGCACCATGGGATTAATATAATAATGTACAGAGCACCATGGAATTAATATAATAATGTACAGAGCACCATGGAATTAATATAATAATGTACAGCACCATGGAATTAATATAATAATGTACAGAGCACCATGGGATTAATATAATAATGTACAACACCATGGAATTAATATAATAATGTACAGCACCATGGAATTAATATAATAATGTACAGCACCCTGGGATTAATATAATAATGTACAGCTCCATGGAATTAATATAATAATGTACAGCACTATGGAATTAATATAATAATGTACAGCACCATGGAATTAATATAATAATGTACAGAGCACCATGGAATTAATATAATAATGTACAGAGCACCATGGAATTAATATAATAATGTACAGAGCACCATGGAATTAATATAATAATGTACAGAGCACCATGGAATTAATATAATAATGTACAGAGCACCATGGAATTAATATAATAATGTACAGCACCATGGAATTAATATAATAATGTACAGCACCATGGAATTAATATAATAATGTACAGAGCACCATGGAATTAATATAATAATGTACAGCACTATGGAATTAATATAATAATGTACAGAGCACCATGGGATTAATATAATAATGTACAGAGCACCATGGAATTGATAGAATAATGTACAGCACCATGGAATTAATATAATAATGTACAGCACCATGGAATTAATGGTGCTATAAAAATAAAGAATAATAATATAGGATTTTGTATAGACAGACCACTGTGTCCTGACTTACCTCCAGCACATCATGCAGTAATTACATCTGGTCTACATTTCAACTAACTTTATTCATACATCATGCTGTAATCAGTTACACACACACACTTCTTATACAGTAACTTGAAGACTCTGCTCTTCTTCTGCCACCCTCACTTCCTTATAATCGCCTTCTCTTTCCAGCTGTGCCGCTTCTTGTATAGACTCCGCTTCGGTTTTGCCTTTTTAACCTGTATTTATTTATTTTTTTATCTTGGTAATAAATTGTGTAAATGTGTCGCCGGCCTCCTCCTGCGTCCATCTGCCGTGTCCTTCCTATCAGCGCAGCTTTGGAGAGCACGAGAGAAGTGGCAAAAGCATAATGGTGGCCAATGCCCTTCCATGACTGGCGCTCTGTCCACTACCATAAATCTGTCTCCTCTGGGGCTTCTTTCCCATGGGCACACAGGATCTGAGACGTGTCCCAAGTTGCAGCACATCCCAGAGAGTATAGGCCCAGACTTACTAAGAACAGAAATAATTCCCTCAGGGGAGAGCGGGGTCATTGAGTGGGTTAAAGGGATTAGCCGCTACCAACATCGCTACCTCTTGTTGCTCTTTTGAGAAGGACACATGTGTAACCTCAATTCAGATAGTGGAATGGAAGCCCCATTCTTGCGATTGGTTTTGGAGGGGGGAACCAAGTTAAGAGACTATAATTCTCCCGGAAAGCCGAGGCTGGAGAGGAGAGGGACGGTCACCAATACAGAGGGGATTTGTTTATTAAGATTCACATTTCCTACGCCAATCTTAAGTTTCCTGCTGGGGTCAGATGGGCCTGGAAGATCTATTAGGCTGAGATGTCCCCACTAACTTGTTCTCTCCCATTTTCATGGGGTGCAGCAACAATAGTGTGGTACATCTTTGGCACAAAAAAAGGGCTATGCCCCAAAAATGTACCTGAAAACTGACATAGAAGGGTTAGTAAATTCCCACACGTCTAATGGTTTGTGCTGATAAAAATAGAGCAGGCCCTATCCTGCTCTGTGTCCACAGAAGGTATCGGAAGCCCCTATAGAGGGGCCTCATGGAATACACTTGGATGACACGCTGAGTGCATTCCACTGCAAGCTCAGCCCCACATTGGATGCACACTCGGCCATGTGCAAGGGTTCTTAGACCAAGGCATCTATAAGAATTGTGGCCTGTTGCCTGCCTGTGAACCTACACGTGTCCAGGCACCATAGCGCCCCTCAGTGGTGGGATAGATTAGGCAGCAAGTGAAATGTCATCTCTAGAACCAGATGTTTGAAGCAGAAAAAATAAGCAAGTGTAAGGACCTGGGCAAGTACAACAAGGGCCACGTTACGATGGTAACATCTGGGTGGCCAGTCTTGGGTGTACCTGGATGCAGTACCTACCAAATGTGGTCCAAAGAAGGACAACTGGTGACCTGGACACAAGGTCATGGGTGCACTTAGCAGGGCATGCTGGGAGTTGTCTACAATCTCTCTTGACCCTTTAAATGATTTGACTTGAAGACTGCAAACTTATCCTTGAATCAGACTGTTATACACAGAGACCAGCAGGGGCAGAGTGACTTTGGTGATAAAAATCTTTATTGAAATTAAAACCTGTGCAATGTGACACAGCAAATGTCTCATATATTCCAGCACCAGAATGATTGCACCCCCACAAAGGAGATTTCTAATAAGTCAGGCCACCAAAACAATGTCAGTTATGAGAACCGGCCAATGTAGACAGTGCCTGGTATCCCACTGGAAAGGAGAAGTAGGAGGAGCTTTATGAGCTGTGAGTCATCTGCTCTGAGCCAATGAGAAACAGAGGGCGTGTTCTCAGTAATGCTGATTGGCTCAAAAGACTCTATTCCTAGTCCTCTATTATATAGCTTTGCACTGGCCCTTTAAGGGGTTACACAAGATTAAGAAACATATTGCTTTCTTTTAGAAACCACTCCACTCCTGTCCGCAGGTTGTAATTGGTACTGCAGCTCAGCTCCGTTGAAGTGAATGAGACTGAGCTGTAATACCATTCACTACCTGTGGTCAGCTATGTTTTTCTAACCCCTTAAAGGGGTCTTTCTGGGGGTTTACACAGGTTCTTTGAGCTCCTGTTGACTAGTGCTAAAGATTCAACTATACCCCCTGCTGGTAACCTAAGGCACTTTAGGGAAAAATAAACCATTCCACCAAGGCTGGGCACATTGTGGCAGCGGATTGGCTTACACTAGGTGATTTGTGTCCCATCTGCTTTTATCAGAGGCCACGGCGGTCATGCAGTTACTCAAAGTCCACCAGAGGGCGCAACAGAACCCATAATTTTGCTTACATTACTAAATATCACAGGGGACGCTCAGGGGTTAGGGGTAAGCAGTATTTTACAATATGGCTTTATGTGCCTGAAGCTTAAATATCCAATGACTGATCCTAGGTCACAACTGGTGACCCCCAAACTTTCTGCAGAACTGATCTGGGTCCTCTAGGACCCAGCAGATCATGCAGTTGTGGCACCTGGTAGATCATACGATTACTGGATCAGGAGGAAGCTGCATCATGGCAGCATCTATAGCTCTATACACAGGGGTATACAGTGATTGGGAAGACAAGAATGGTAATAAGCTGCCCTTGCCTTCTCTATAGAGAGTCCGCCTGTCACTGGCAGCTGTCTCCCTGTCACTGGCAGCTGCCTCCCGGCTCCATGAGATCCATGCAGCTGCCAGCTCTATAAGGACACATAGTTACAACCTTTCAGAGTTAAACACCAACCACCTGGACATATGTAGTCAATGGGCGGTCAACAGAGACGTCAAGGTCCGACACTGGGAAGCCGTATACTAGGTATACGGCCGGAAGGCTGCTCCTGGTGGCCAAAACAGATTAGGATGGGGAGCCTTATGTACGTTTTAACCCTTTAGTGATCTAACACATTTTATAACTCTTTCCATGTTATTTCACTGTAGCTTTACCAGACCTTTTTTTGGGTACAGAAGACTTTTTGATGAGTTTTTATTACTTTTTGTGAGGTGAAATGATCAGAAATCATCAATTCGGAATGCTTTGAGTGCTGTTCTTTTGCCGACGGTTAAATTAGAGGCTCTATTACCGGTGGTAGAATCAAAGACATTTACTAGATCTGTTTCCATCATAGATTGAAACTGATCGAGAGCTGGCACTCTGGAGGCAATTGGATAAAAATGTGGATTTCGAGTTTCAATATCTACTTCATGTTGAACCCTATATATGATTTGGACTTAATATTCCTGCCAGCTTCATGTCACACTATGTATGACCTGTGAGGGTCACAAATCACCTCCTGATAGCAAACAGATAACAGATCCCTCTGTCACGCACCATAACTTTCCAGATTGTTTTTTGACCTGTTGTAAATAACTTCGCTACTTAGATTGCATTTTGTTTTGGTTTTTTTAAGGACTCTAAAATCCTTTGAAGACCATGTGTATAAAAATCTGTGAATTTTCAGTTTCCTGTATAACACCATGTCTGATGAAGGAAGCTAGTACTTCTGAAAGCTTACCATCAAATATACTCAGTTAGCCTCTAAAAGGTATCGCCTGATTTCTTCATTCTTCCACTACTTTCAATGGCTAACACAGTACAACATTATACTACGAACCCTATCTTTGTAATCAACACCCTCCAATTCCTATAAATTCATTAGACAAACCTGTTCCTGAAAGTTTAGATCCCTAAACTCATTATTAGTAGCCTGATTTAATTCTTGTGTTGTTTTTCCCTTAGTATCATCTTTATTACTTTCTAGAAAATGTTTTTTCACAATTAAAGTCCTCACAAATTTGTTAACATCCAGTAAAGTTCCAAACAGATCAAATATCTCTGTGGGGACAAAATTCATGCCTTTGGAGAGCAACTGAATGCAATCCGATTAGTTTGAGAGAGCACTCTGTAAGAGGTACTCCCCTGTGTAACTTCGATGTTAGCCAGTGGCAGCTCATGTGTGACACCTGCCGTTTGCTGGTTCCCTTTGAGGAGGCCACATTATTTGTCATATCCTGGAAAGGATGCTTGTAAATCTGGCTGGTCATGGGACTGGAGACTTGGTGACTAGATCTCACGGCCACATGAGCCCTGTGGGGGCTGAACTGGAGGAGGAGGAGGAGGAAGACATTGGAGCACAAGCAATGCGTAGCGAAATGGGTGGTTTTTCTACACAGGTGACAGGAGAGGAGGAGCAGCCGGAAGAGCAAGAGGGAGATGAGGAAGACGATGCAGATGACCCAGACACACCGTGGCAGTATGCAGTGGAGATGGAAGCAGGGAGTCCCTCTGAGTCACTTGCGCAAATGGCCCGATGCATGCTCACTTGCTTTCGTAGTGACAGCCGAATTGCCACCATTTGGCAGAAGGATGACTACTGGCTTTCCACCATGTTAGACCCTCACTACCAGTCAAAAATGGGGCCCTTTTTTACACCCGCAGAGAGGGAGGACAAACTGAACTACTATAGAGGCACCATCGTCCATCCTCTCGCAAGTCTGACTGGGGGGCCCTGAGCGCTCACTTTGCACTGCCATGGCTATTGTAGGGTGGTGGGGGAGCAGGAGCAGTATCAGCTCCAGCAGCAGCAGCCTGAGCCTAGAGTCGCTGATGAGCAGCTTTCTTCACCCGCATAGTGAAGAAACTACTCACCAGCAGCTAGACATAGAGCAGAACCTGAACAAGCTGGTGGTGGCATACTTAGAGTGCACTCTGCCACCTGTCATTGAAGATCCGCTGGACTACTGGGCAGCCAAACTTGATTTGTGGACACAACTGGCTGAGTTTGCCCTGGAAAAGCTGTCCTGCCCGGCCAGTAGTGTGGCATCAGAGCAGGTGTTTAGTGCGGCGGGGGCCATAGTTACCCCAAGGAGAACTCACCTGTCCACCCAAAATGTGGAGACACTGGCCTTTGTCAAGATGAATCAGGTGTGGATCAGCCAGGATTTCCACCCACCAATGCCTGATGCATCAGATTAAATCATCCATGCTGCCTCACCCAAACCTTGACAAAAGAGACCGGTTTCTTCTTGCTACCTGCCTCAGCTACTATTCTGATGCTGCCACCCGCCTGATGCCACACATCTGATGCCAAGTGCTCCTTCTTACAGCCACCATCGTCAGCGGGTACTGTTTGTGCCACCCACCTCCCCACTCTGTCACCGGGTCGCTCTATGGCCTCTTCATGCTGCTGCCACCGGGTCACTCTATGGCCTCCTCATGCTGCTGCCACCAGGTCACTGTATGGCCTCCTCATGCTGCTGCCACATGCACATTATGTCACCTTGCCACTCTGTGTCCTCCTCATCCTGCTGCCACCAGGTCACTATATGGCCTCCTCATGCTGCTGCCACCTCCACCTCCACATTATGTCATCTTGCCACTCTGTGGCCTATTGATGCTGCTGCTACCTCTACATTATGTCACCTTGCCACTCTGTGGCCTCATCCTGCTCTCACCGGGTCACTATATGGCCTCCTCATGCTGCTGCTACCTCCACATTATGTCACCTTGCCACTCTGTGGCCTCCTCATGCTGCTGCCACTGGGTCACTGTATGGCCTCCTCATGCTTCTGCCACCTCCACATTATGTCACCTTGCCACTCTGTAGCCTCCTCGTGCTGCTGCCACCGCCACAATATGTCACCTTGTAACTCTGTGGCCTACTCATGCTGCTGCCACCGGGTCACTGTATCTGTATGGCCTCATCATACTGCTGCCACCTCCACATTATGTCACCATGCCACTTTGTGGCCTACTCATGCTGCTGCTACCTCAACACTATGTCACTTCTCATGCTTTTCCCACCCTCGCCACTCCATGACTGGGCCACTATTTTGCCTTTTTGGCCTGTTTGACATCATCATTTATTTGACCCTTCGTCTGATCTGTCAGAAGGAAGGAAAAATGAGATGCACAACTGATCCTGTCTGTGTAGCAGCTGTAAGGCCTGTATGGTCCCATCAGTACTGGTTTATGATTCGGTAGACAAAAACATGGGTACAAAACATAGAAGACATGAAAATATTCCATTCACATGTCATCTCTGTTTTGGATCCACTCCTTTCTTTTTTTGGCATCAGCAATACTGATTACTGACCAAATCCTGACTGAGTGAAGGCGGATGCTCAACAGACTCGATCTGTTTTTTTGAGGGTTATTGTTCTGACGGATCAGAGGAAGGGCAAAATAATCAGTGATGTCAACACAAACTTACTGCTGACATTCTCTCCACTCTGTCAGGGGAGCTCTACTTGTATAAGCGTTTAATAGAACAGGTTCTGTAGTCATCTATGTGGAATCAGCAGATGACGGTGTAAAAGGAGCGCACTCTTTCACGCTACAGTAGGATCTTGAGCCTCTGCACGGTTCTTTCTACTATTCACTAACATGGACCTGTAAGGCTGGGTTCACACTTGAGTTAGTTGGTCAGTTTTGGCCCCGTTACTGGCCAAATAAGTGAAGTTTGCAGTGGTTGTAAGAGTGACACCTGTCATGTGCGTGTCATACTGACTCACAGTATTGTTTCACTACCACAGCAGACTCCCTATACGTGTTACTGCAAGGCACAGTGTTCTACACCACTATACAGGCTCTCTGAAGCCAGGAAATAGCTGTTTTTTAACGCTATTCGCCGCAAATTAATTCGGATTGAATCAAATTATTTTGGTAACTTCGGAGAATTTTTGAAAAATTCGCTCATCTCTAATATTAATATACTGTACGTGATAGATTTCTTAGACGAGGATACCCAGATGGGGTTCTGCGGACAGTCATCTGCTGCAGCCAAGAACAAAAGAGGGTGGACAGGAACTGAGGATTATAGCAACCTACGATAGTGCTCACTTGGAAGTAAAACAAATTTTGCAAGAATCATGGGGCATCCTCTTGTCTGATCCTGATATTGGTTCATTGTTGGGGGAGCTCCCATCAGTGACCTATAGACGTGGTACAAATTTTAAAGACAAGCTGGTCCATTGCCATTTGTTATCCTCCAACTCTGACACATGGCTGGGCAGACAGGCGAGGAGGGTTGCGGGCTCCCATCCTTGTGGGTCCTGTAGGGCTTGTCCCTTTATTCGACAACAGGTAAACAATTTAAAAATAACAACTTTATTAATTGTAAAACGGTCGGTGTAGTTTACCTCATCGCATGCTCCTGCGGGACTCAATACGTTAGGAAAACGAGAAGGGAATTCCGCAGGAGGATAAGGTAACATGAATAACATAACTCGTTGGGAGGAGACCACGGTAGCACGTCATACTTGGATCCATCATGGGGGTGATCCCTCTCATATTAAATTCCAAGGCATTGAGCAGGTAATTCCATCTCCTAGAGGGGGCAATTTTGATCAAAAGCTCCTTCAACGTGAGGCCCGTTGGACCTTTGTATTGAAAACAAATAAACCTTGGGGCCTAAATGATGCAATTTCCTATGCATCATTTATTTGAGATGGGAGTATTTTATATCCTCGGTCTGTACTGTATTAATGAGGGTGCCGTCTCATATGTTTCTTTCAACATAAGTTAGATATGTATATTATCGAATATTTCTAATAGAGGTCTTTAGTGTCCACTGTGATTCATTATGTATTTGATCCTTGTGTTTAATGAACTTCTAAAATGATTCCTAGTGAATATACTCTCTTATGTATTGAAAGGAGAGGTTTAGTTATCCTCCGTTCGGGTGGGCGGGGTTAGATGGAGGCAGGATCGTATGGAGCCTCCGTGATTGGTCTCTTAGTGACGCATGCACACTGGGATGGTCCCCTGACACTGGGAGTTCCCCTGAGATCAGCTGTGAGTGGAGAATACCCTCGTTGGCTGGTGTGATGGAGGGGGGGGTGTGACAAAGTGTATTTGAGACCGCCGGCTCTGCTGCCCCGTGTGGCCAAGTATTAGGGGGAGCGGGGTTGTATGTTGGGAAAGGTTAATATGCCTATTAAACAGCACTATAGCATACTTACCTTAGTTCTTTGAAGTATAGGCAAGTACCTCTGATGAATGTGTCGGCATTGGTGTATGCCCCGACACGGGAAACGCGTTAGCTGTGTCAGCAAGGCTATTACAGTGAACGCTAGTCGCTGTGATATATTTATTTAAGAGACTGCACAGAAGTGTTGGTTAAAAGGACACTGTGGACGCCGGTCAGTGTTTCTCTATGAGATAATGCTGTAGGAGATACACTGACTGACTGTAGGAGATACAATGAGAGTGCTGGCTGGCTTAGCCCTGTTGTTTATGAGCAAGCCTGTAAAAATATTATATCCAGACTACATACTCCAGTCTTGGATGGCTTAGTTCTGCTGCTTATGAATAAGCCTGTAAAACTACATCCAGACCACATGTACCATTGGTTTTAATGGGATGGAAAGGGTTATGCTAGCAGGTGTATATGGATCAAATCAATATTGAATAGTAGTGGGACACTATTGGTTTTGGCCAAAAGAAGTTATATTGGTCTTGCAACATGTTGGTTTTGACACCACATTGAATGGCATTTTTTTTTTTCCATCCCAGTGTTTATTGTTTAAGATGTAGGTGTCTCCCCAGTTTTTTGTCAATAATTTTAATAAATACTAAATAAAGAAGAAAGGGAAGGATAAAGACATGCACAGAAAGGACACAAAATGTGTCAATAAAGTATATTACAAAATGTATTAATGACACAAATACTGCCAGGAAATCAAAAGTTGTCTGAAAGTTTAGTTACACTTTAAACATTTTTGAAAATATAAATAGTTAAAAATTTTGGAGAGTTTTATAGATTTTCTCAAACCATCTAATTTTAGGTTCACATCTGTACCAAGCACTCTGTTGATCAGGTCTGCCCGTTGGGGAGTCGAACCGCTAAAAGGGGGGGTTACCCGCATACAGTAGCATGCCCCATAGACTATAATGGGGTCCACTGGGTGTCCTCCAGTTGCCTGCTGTTTTCATACTGAAAGCTGTGGAAAGAAAGGAGACTCCGTCACAGATGTGAACTTAAACTTAGTGGTGACAGTCTTTTCTCTAGATCAATTACAAATGGATATGTCCATGAATACAGGAACTTTCTATAGTCTATAACTTGTGAGAAAACCAGCCACAGTTTCCTTATTAAGGTCAGGTTATCTTCTCATACATGTAGTGTCCTCCTGATAACCAGCCATGATGTCCTTATTGTGGTCAGGTTATCTTCTCATATATGTAGTGTCCTCCTGATAACCAGCCATGATGTCCTTATTGTGGTCGGGTTATCTTCTCATACATGTAGTGTCCCTCCTGATAACCAGCCATGATGTCCTTATTGTGGTCGGGTTATCTTCTCATATATGTAGTGTCCTCCTGATAACCAGCCATGATGTCCTTATTGTGGTCAGGTTATCTTCTCATATATGTAGTGTCCCTCCTGATAACCAGCCATGATGTCCTTATTGTGGTCGGGTTATCTTCTCATACATGTAGTGTCCCCTCCTGATAACCAGCCATGATGTCCTTATTGTGGTCAGGTTATCTTCTCATATATGTAGTGTCCTCTTGATAACCAGCCATGATGTCCTTATTGTGTCCGGGTTATCTTCTCATACATGTAGTGTCCTCCTAAAACCACCCATGATGTCCTTATGCGCGGGTCTTTTCATATGTAGTGCCTCCTGATAACCAGCCATGATGTCCTTATTGTGGTCAGGTTATCTTCTCATATATGTAGTGTCCTCCTGATAAGCAGCCATGATGTCCTTATTGTGGTCGGGTTATCTTCTCATACATGTAGTGTCCTCCTGATAACCAGCCATGATGTCCTTATTGTGGTCAGGTTATCTTCTCATACATGTAGTGTCCTCCTGATAACCAGCCATGATGTCCTTATTGTGGTCAGGTTATCTTCTCATACATGTAGTGTCCCTCCTGATAACCAGCCCTGATGTCCTTATTGTGGTCGGGTTATCTTCTCATACATGTAGTGTCCCCTCCTGATAACCAGCCATGATGTCCTTATTGTGGTCGGGTTATCTTCTCATACATGTAGTGTCCCTCCTGATAACCAGCCATGATGTCCTTATTGTGGTCGGGTTATCTTCTCATACATGTAGTGTCCCTCCTGATAACCAGCCATGATGTCCTTATTGTGGTCGGGTTATCTTCTCATACATGTAGTGTCCCTCCTGATAACCAGCCATGATGTCCTTATTGTGGTCAGGTTATCTTCTCATACATGTAGTGTCCCTCCTGATAACCAGCCATGATGTCCTTATTGTGGTCGGGTTATCTTCTCATACATGTAGTGTCCCCTCCTGATAACCAGCCATGATGTCCTTATTGTGGTCGGGTTATCTTCTCATACATGTAGTGTCCCTCCTGATAACCAGCCATGATGTCCTTATTGTGGTCGGGTTATCTTCTCATACATGTAGTGTCCCCTCCTGATAACCAGCCATGATGTCCTTATTGTGGTCGGGTTATCTTCTCATACATGTAGTGTCCTCCTGATAACCAGCCATGATGTCCTTATTGTGGTCAGGTTATCTTCTCATACATGTAGTGTCCCTCCTGATAACCAGCCATGATGTCCTTATTGTGGTCGGGTTATCTTCTCATACATGTAGTGTCCCTCCTGATAAGCAGCCATGATGTCCTTATTGTGGTCGGGTTATCTTCTCATACATGTAGTGTCCTCCTGATAACCAGCCATGATGTCCTTATTGTGGTCGGGTTATCTTCTCATACATGTAGTGTCCCTCCTGATAACCAGCCATGATGTCCTTATTGTGGTCAGGTTATCTTCTCATACATGTAGTGTCCTCCTGATAACCAGCCATGATGTCCTTATTGTGGTCGGGTTATCTTCTCATACATGTAGTGTCCCCTCCTGATAACCAGCCATGATGTCCTTATTGTGGTTGGGTTATCTTCTCATACATGTTGTGTCCCCTCCTGATAACCAGCCATGATGTCCTTATTGTGGTCGGGTTATCTTCTCATACATGTAGTGTCCCTCCTGATAACCAGCCATGATGTCCTTATTGTGGTCAGGTTATCTTCTCATACATGTAGTGTCCCTCCTGATAACCAGCCATGATGTCCTTATTGTGGTCGGGTTATCTTCTCATACATGTAGTGTCCTCCTGATAACCAGCCATGATGTCCTTATTGTGGTCAGGTTATCTTCTCATACATGCAGTGTCCCTCCTGATAACCAGCCATGATGTCCTTATTGTGGTCAGGTTATCTTCTCATACATGTAGTGTCCTCCTGATAACCAGTCATGATGTCCTTATTGTGGTCAGGTTATCTTCTCATACATGTAGTGTCCCCTCCTGATAACCAGCCATGATGTCCTTATTGTGGTTGGGTTATCTTCTCATACATGTAGTGTCCTCCTGATAACCAGCCATGATGTCCTTATTGTGGTCAGGTTATCTTCTCATACATGTAGTGTCCCTCCTGATAACCAGCCATGATGTCCTTATTGTGGTCAGGTTATCTTCTCATACATGTAGTGTCCCTCCTGATAACCAGCCATGATGTCCTTATTGTGGTCAGGTTATCTTCTCATACATGTAGTGTCCCTCCTGATAACCAGCCATGATGTCCTTATTGTGGTCAGGTTATCTTCTCATACATGTAGTGTCCTCCTGATAACCAGCCATGATCTCCTTATTGTGGTCAGGTTATCTTCTCATACATGTAGTGTCCTCCTGATAACCAGCCATGATGTCCTTATTGTGGTCAGGTTATCTTCTCATACATGTAGTGTCCCTCCTGATAACCAGCCATGATGTCCTTATTGTGGTCGGGTTATCTTCTCATACATATAGTGTCCCTCCTGATAACCAGCCATGATGTCCTTATTGTGGTCGGGTTATCTTCTCATACATGTAGTAAAAAATCTACAATCATATATGGAAAATAGAATAATAAAAAAGAATCTACAATCTGAAAAGAAGAACAGATTAGAAAAAAGTGAAACATTTTACCATCTGGTTTTAAGAAATAAAAAAATTGCTGCCACATTCCTTTTAAGTATAAAGTGTACAGATGTCTACTAAAATGTACAAGGAACCACTTGGGAAAAATCCCCATCTGTATTGCCTTTACACCAGCTACAAGTAAGATTATCATTTATACCGACATACACAAGACATATCATAAAGAAAGAGGTGAATCTATCATGGGATCTATAGTTTACCTATTCTTCCATCCTGCCCATAAGGAAATCTAATCTAATCAATCAGTTAGGTTTCCCAAATGGCGGCATTGAAAAATACAAGTCATCACAACAAAAGCAAGCCATCCTAGGACTATGTCAACATAAGAAATAAAAAAAAAAGTTATGGCTTTGGATTTGAACTTGGAAAGAGAAAACTCATTCTTAAGCACCAAGTGAGGTGTTGTCCTTAGGGCGATAGCTTTACATGTATGTTTTTATTCCTCTGTTGTTGGTTTCTGTGATCACACCAGTAGCTATACTACAGTAAACCTAGAAGGGGTTAATATAGGCATCAACACCCGTTTTCTATGCAGGAAGCCTCTCTGCCTTGGCATGGTATAAAAGAACCATTCCAAAAAGTATTGTAATGCATATACAGAGTCGGCTCCGTCGACGTCAGTTTTTGTATTTGTTTAATTTGGAAAAAATAAGCCTTCCTGTTTTCAACAAGTATCATAAAGTCCGGATCTCTCGAAGAGTCCCTAAACCAGGGCAGTGTTCCTCCCTGTACAGCCGGAGACATCTGGATAGAGACTACTTTCTGGGTAAGCTGATTTTTTTTTATTCAATTTTTTTTTAACCACTTCAGTACCGGGTTATTTACCTTGGTCCAGGATCGGACACATTTTTTTTTTTTTTTTGTTTTGTACATTTTTTTTTTTTTTTTTAGGGCTATAACATTTTTTTTTTCCTTTTGGTTATTTAAATAAATCTTGTGCCTTTTTTTTGGTGATAAGTTGTTTTTATTTTACCATGTTTTTTCTTTATTTTAAGATCCGTATGTAAATATGTACAGTATACATATGTACAAATGTGCAAAAAAGGAGGGGAAACGCGTTGTTTTTCACATTTTACATGTTTGTTTGTTTTTTAATAGCACAAAGTGCTATTAAAATTTTTTAAATAGTTTTCCCTCTCCGTAAAGGTCATTTTTACCTACGCTAGGTTCGCACTAGCGCCACGGTCTTCGTCGTTCAGGTCCACAGGGGGATCCGAATGACGGAGAGACACACTGATAAAACAGCAGTTTCAGCCTAACCTTGCAAGGACGTATAGGTATGTTCTTCCAGGGTTAGAAGAGGACCGCCCTGATGTATATAGTCTATGGGCAGTCTGGAACTAGTTAAATTTTAACCTATTACAGTTACCGTTCTCAGGTTGTGGGACATTGTGACACCATTTTTCAATTCCAAAATATACCAAGCCATCCTCGACTGCTCCAACCCCCACATATCAGAAGAACAGGGGACTGTACCATCACTCCATTCAGAACAGGGAACAAAAGCCCCCCATTCTCTTGGGGTTTAAGTGGTCAGACCCGAGCAATCTTCAAGTTATCCCCTATCCTATGGCATTCACTATCTACATTATACATTTATGGGTTCTTATGATTCTGGTTATACCAATTTTGGATATTATTTTTATTCAGTGTTTGCCTAATAAAGAATGTTTTATTTTAACCCTTTAAGGACGCAGGGTAGTTTCTATGTTAAGGTTCGGCAACTTTTTTCATATTTTCCCTCCCCGTCTTCCAAAATTCATAACTTTTTTATTTTTCTGTCCAAATAGCAATGTGAGGGCTTATTCTTTGCATGATGAGTTGTACTTTCATTTGCCACCATTTAGGAGTACATATAATGTTTTGATTAGCGTTTATTTACGTGTTTTGGGGGTCCATGTGAGATAACACAGAATTCTATCAGTATTTTTTGCATTTTGTTGTTACGGCATTCACTCTGCATTAATAATGGCATGTCAGCTTTGTCCAGTGGGTTATTACGACTATGGCGATGCCAGATTTATATCGGTTTTATTATATTTTACCGCGTTTACAAATTAAACGTCACTTTTTGAAAATGAAGGATTTTCCTGGGGTCTCCGTATTCTGACACCTATAACTTTTTTACTGTACTGGTGACGGAGATCTGTCAGGGATCTTTATTTGCAGTCTTTCTATTGGTACCAATGTATGGTATGTAGGACTTTCTGATCACTTTTTATTGTTGTTTTTTTGGGAAAGCGAGGTGACCAAAATACATTAATATGCACATTGCGGTATATATATATATATATATATATATATATATATATATATATATATATATATTTATTTTTTTTACAGCGTTCACCGTACAGGGTAAATAACACTATTTTTGGATAGTGGGGGCTTATACACACATGGGGATACCGAATATGTTTGTTTGTTTATTTTTGTTTACATTATATATTTTTTTAAATATAAAGGTGTTTTTTTTTTTTACTTTTTGTTTGTTTATTTATTAGTGTGTATTGTAAACTGTGTTTATACTATTTGTGGGTTTTTTTGTTTTTTTTTTACTTTTTTCCCTGTCCCACAAGGGGACTTGAAGCTGAGATCTAAGATCCCCAGTGCAATAACCTGCAATCTATAATATTGCAGAACATTGCACATTTGTTCCTATGGGAACTGTACATAGGCTGTCAGGAGGCCATGGCATCTCCTTGGAGCCCGCAATCCAAAGGTGTAGCTATTGGGGGGAGGGGGGGGAAGGCGGTGGTCCCGGGCCCTCTGACTCTCGGGGGCCCACCTCGGTGCCACCGCAACGCAGGTTACCCACACACATCAACTGCATCGGTGTCTGCAGAAATACATTCTCTGCTAGTAAGTAGCTCATAAGCCATAAGCCACTTCATGCCTGTGGCCTATGAGCTGCCCTAAGATGTCTGCGTCCTGGCACAGATGTCTTCGCGATGACATCACTGTCCTGAGCCGTTCGTACCAGGATGCAGAAGTCCTGCTGCTTCAGTATGCAGCGGCGGTGCAGGAGGCGGAGGCTTCTCCTCGGGGGATCGGAGGTAGGTGAGCAGGGCCGCTTTAACCATCGGGCCAACGGTGCACTTGCATCGGGTCCTATGTTACTGGGGCCCCCGTTGGGCATACCTCCCAACCGTCCGGGATTCTGGGTCCTGTCCCGGACGCAGATGAGTTAAATACAATGGTGAAGTAGGAACTGTCCGTGGACAGCCTCACCATTGTGTGTGAAGCACGTCCTTGTGTGATCCGGTCTCTGGAGCTGCGGGCACGATGTGATGACATCACTCACATCGCGTTTGCAGCTCCTTGAACGATCCGGGATAAGAGACCTCACAGAGTGGCAGCGGTGCGAGGAGAGGAGAGTATTAGTGTTTTATTATGTTAAACTGGTGGCAGATGAAGGGGGGGACATCAAACTGGGGGCAGATGGAGGGGGGACACTAAACTGGGGGCAGATGGAGAGGGGCATCAAACTGAGGGGAGATGAGGAATATTAAACTGGGGGGGTAGATAGAGGGTGACATTAAACTGGGGGCAGCTGGAGGGGGTGCATTAAACTGGGGGCAAGTTGGAAGGGAGCATTAAACTGGGGTGCAATTGGAGGAGGACATTAAACTGTGGGGGTATCTGGAGGGGGACATTTCTGCATCTAGTTGCCCCCAGTTTAATGTCCCCCTCCAGCTACCCCCAGTTTAATGTCCCCATCCAACTAATCCCATGATTTAATGTCCCCATCCAACTAACCCCATGGTTTAATGTCCCCCTCTAGTTTCCCCCAGTTTAAACTGGTGCACCAGGAGAGGAGACTTCATACTGTGGAGCAGTTGGAGGGGAACATTATAATGTGGGAGCATATAATGTTACGGTGACTGTAGGAGGATTATACTGTGTGTGGGGACACATAGAAAAATGGATGAGAATGGGCGAAGTCAACATAGAAGTTGGTGGAGTTAAATTTGCTGCGGTATGTAATACCCCTCTGAACATAACATAACCAGGAAGTTATTGGCGCTGTGACCCAGACGTTTACCATCGTCTAGGTTGCAGCGCCAAAAGAGTTGCACCAAACACTTACACAACACAAAGTCATCAATAAAGTTTACATTTGACCCTGTCCCTGTCCTGTCCATACCTGATCTTTATAGAGTAAAATACTCCGACCGCCTCTCTAGCGATATCCATTACACACTAACATAATAGCAATAACAGTTATTACTATGAACATATAAAACATTTCTGACAGGCGGAAAAGTTCCATCAGTCACATAACACATTGTCACCCATTGAATGTCACCATATAAAATCCCAGTTTTTGGCAGCTTTCAGATGGGTATGATAGCAGGTGGTGATGGGGGGCGCACTTATGACACCTTTGCACTCTGCCTGATAAGGTCATGACACCCTTTGTGGGCCAGATGATCAGGTCCCCCAGGTAACTGTTGTTGTCCTAATTGATATGAGCTAAGTGCTAGCGGCAACACCAGACAGAATGTTGGTATGAACCCTCTTTTTTAGCCGAATACAGGAGTGTACTGACATGCTTTATTAAAGCAACATAAGTTCATATAGCAGCAAGCATAGGAAAGTGTTAACATAGCAACGTAAGTCCTCATGTTCAATCCTAATTGGTGTAGTATATATTGAATGCATAAATAACAGATATAAGCAGTTCCGTATATGGTCAGCCATCTCCTGTCTTGCGCTGTGATCCAGGGACCTGTCTTCTGGCATCAAACCAATCACATGTCTTCTTGGAGACAAAGGATTCTCACTTTGTTATGCAGACACTATCTGGTAGTGTAACATTACATTACACTCAGTTTCAAGCATAAACAACCACATCTAATATTCAGCTTTAAGGATAACAATGTTTTTTACGCACAATACACCTTAAGCAGATATGAAAATATAAAACAGATATAAAAGTATAAAATTATAAAAAGTTCATTGTGATCCTTCACAGTCCCCCCTAAAAACATTGTTATACTTTCCCTAAGTCCCTAGGGGCCTATAGGCTTACTCTAAACCATGACGGGAAAAGGG
Source organism: Leptodactylus fallax (assembly GCA_947044405.1). Lineage (NCBI taxonomy): Eukaryota > Metazoa > Chordata > Amphibia > Anura > Leptodactylidae > Leptodactylus > Leptodactylus fallax. The sequence goes on along the minus strand of CAMRHE010000332.1, from coordinate 1,764,697 downwards.
TAGGGGATTTCTTCACCAATTTGAGACGAGTGACCCCTTATAGATCATCCCCCTTTGTACTTGGACTTATCAACAAATCTCTGTTGGCTGTAATAGATATAGTTGATCCAGTCTACATTTTTGTTCACAGTGATTGTGGGTATCTTTATAGGAAATCAATGGCTTTGTGCCAGCTTACGCATCACTAAATACGTCATATAAAGCATGCAATTCGATTGGTTAAAAATAGATTGGACATTCTGCTAGACTAGCATGTGGACATCGTGTGCAATTCTGGTATCCGCCATCTTAGATACGTAATTAAACATCTGACCACATAGGCTCTTCCTTGTCAGTAGACCTTGGAAATCTCATAAAACATCCATGTAGGATATCCACATTTTTGTGGCGTGGGACCCAGACATTACAAGATTAATTCGCATAAGCTAAATTTATATTAAACATAAAAACATGTGGAAATGCGCTAGCCACCAAGTGTGGCCTTCACAGCAATAAGCAGCATCTCATACAAGGACACTGTGGCCACACACCCAGGAACTTGGCTATTGGATAAGGCACAATAGGAGCTGCATCTCATTAGGACTTCCAAGGGGGGGAAGTATATGCCAAGAGGCATATACAATGGATAATACACAAGCTTACATCATCCATACTATGGAATGCAGCCTTCGTACTAAGAACCAACTTACACAGAGAATAGATTATCCACATTCCTAAGCACCCTGGCCTAGACACCCACCACACAGAGTTACATACTACTATATATACATAAAAGATACTCAAAATGGATGATAGATACAAAATGGAAGATCATAGTCTAACATTTCCCCATTTTGAGATGTTGTCAGTGTGAAATGACCAACTCAAGTACTTCAGGGGTCTAATACCATCTGCTGGACATAATACCTTAAAATCTTCACCAGATTCCTTAACCTGGGTTCCACACATGACAACTTATCTAAATATCTCCGTCAGTAGGGGTCCTCCTCCTAAAAGCTTTGCTGAGTCTTCTACATATGTATTGTAAGAATCTAAACAAGCAATAGAAGCAGTCTTTAGGTTTCTTTTCAGGATCCATGGTGGTGTTTCATCAGTTTATTGTCCCATTTGTCCTTAAGAACGTCATCCAATGGGAACACACCACCATGACAACAAGGTTTCTAGGTTTTCTTTGTAGTTTAACAGCTGTACCGGTTGTCAACAGGACCTGGAAGGGATGGTCGAATTGAGGCCCTTCTCACGTGTCTCTTTATCACCATCAATCTTTGGGTTGTGTCTTATGGGTTCCTTCCACTGACTCAGCTACTGGAGGAAGGAGAAAACTCAAAAGTGTACATTAGTCACATGTTTTGAACAATCCATCACATAGTCAGTCTGCACACCATACTACATCTGGAGCGATTGTAAAAAATACAATCCAAATCTAGGGGCTGAGGCCAATTCTTCTGTCAGGAGTGTACCTTACAGAAAAGAGGAATACAAATGACAAGTGATAAATACTCTCCACTACTCTGGGGACGGAACGGGGTAAGGAACACTTGCTGTATTCCTACGGCCTCCATTATTTCTCTCGTTACCTGTCCTGTATAGTGAGTTCCATTATCTCTTAGATGGTCTCGGGGATCCCATACCTGCACACTACTTCTTTTCAGTAGTTTATCTGCAGTTTCTTTTGCGGTGGATTTCTGCACCAGAAATGCCTCAGGTCATCCCGAAAAGAGATCAATACACATAAGCACGTACTAATACCTTCCCACCTTTGGTAACTGTATATAGTTAACCGGCAATCTCTGAAACAGGTACAAGGGCTTCGGGGTGTGTTTCTGAGAAACCTTTCACTTTTTGGCCTACATTGTGTTTGACACATGTTATGCAGGCTTACACGTATCTGACTGCAGTGATGCTAAATCCTGTAGCTCCCCATCATCTGCTCACCAGGTCACACATGGCTACTTCCAAGTGGTGCACTTGAGAATGAGCTGTTTGCGCCATCATGGGGAACAATGCTCTCAGTAAACATACTCTCTTACCACTCACGGGCCATCAGGACTTGTTCATACTCCTTGCGGTTTCCAAATCTTCTTTTTCTTCTGGGCCGTTTTGGTCCTGCAGTTTTTAGAACCTGAAAAGAGAGCTGACAGTTTTGGTCCAGTATGGTGACCCCCTGTGCTGAGGCATGTTCCCTAGGCTTATCTGTAGCTGGTTTGGTGGCAGTATCTGCCCACACGTTACCTCTATTTTCCTTTGTATCAGCCTTGGTGTGCGCCTTGACTTTGACTATAGCTGCAGGGTCTCCATCACCCCCTGAATAGTCTGGAAAATATTTTAGGCTTAACATTAAACGCACAGATCAGACGATAGTCCTGCTATACCAAAAGCACAGCGGGCTTACCCTCAGCCATTTTATACTGTTTCAGTGAGTGCTTTGAGGGGGATTCTGCTTGATTCACCTCGTGTTCAGGGACCATGGGATAGAATAATGGTGCAGAATTTACCATCCTACCCAAATCGAGAGCCATCTATAAAAGAACTCAAAATCAGGGTTTGCAAAATCAGGGTTAGCAATAGGTTCATCATTTACATGACCAAACCCAACAGTTTCTTGTAGCATACAATCATATTGTTCTATATTGTCAGCAAAAAAAAAATACTTGTGTGGATAAGTGTTCTGACTTTCCTTTCTCCCCCCCTGAACCTATTGGTAACAGGTCAAAGGGATTTTAGTGACTTGCAGCATGCAAAAGTGACATGAGGAGGCATAAGTAAGGCACACTGTAGTCTGAATCGTCCAGCCATTCCCATCTGTGTTTCTAATGCTAGATTTATTACCCCTTCTTAACAGTGTCTTTTTTTTTTTTCTTGCACACAGCTACTCATCCCACACATAGTTGCGCTGACTCTCCCCCCCTGCATCTCACCCTATTTCTTGTGGCACAATAAAGCTCAGCATAACCTGCAACACGTAATTTATACAATCCCATAGTAATGCCAAATATATTCATTTCTCTTCAACTAATACACACTCCAGAATTACAAACAATTCAAAGAGGTTAGTAAATACTCTGAATATATCAGCAGAGAAGGCGGAAGCCTTAAATAAGGGATTACATCAATCCCTGATCACAGAACAAAAATTACACACAGAAGACATTACAGAGCAAACATGGGAGTGACTTCTAATTCACTTAGTGCTGAAACACAAAAATGTGTCTCTCTTTTTTTCTTTTAAAAACATTGTCACATAACAGTCTTACGATTAAACAACATACACATACATGTTCACAAATTTGGAGATTTGGGACACCTTATTCATTTTCTAAGTCTCCATGACAGTCTTTCTACAATGGGGGACAGTCCTGATTTATTGGGACCTGGTTCATAACAAAATAATACAAAATGCAACAGAGTTTACTGTCTACATGCAAGGTAGGTCTAACCTGCTGGTCACCCGTATGGTGAGGGGATTTAGACTAAAGATGGTGCCGAAGCACTAGGGCTACTAAGGCTATGCCCAGTGGCGTAACTAGGAATGGCTGGGCCCCAAGGCGAACATTTGACATGGGGCCCCCCCCCCCGAACCACCGCTCCCAAACCCCCCCAGACCGCCCCCTCCAACACCCCCCCGCCCCACACAAACCGCATTCCTGCACACAGTATTATGCCTCATAGTGGCCCCTGCACACAGTATTATGCCCCATAGTGGCCTCTTCACATAGTATTATGCCCCATAGTGGCCCCTGCACACAGTATTATGACCCATAGTGGCCCCTGCACACAGTATTATGCCTCATAGTGGCCCCTGCACACAGTATTATGCCCCATAGTGGCCTCTTCACATAGTATTATGCCCCATAGTGGCCCCTGCACACAGTATTATGCCCCATAGTGGCCCCTGCACCCAGTATTATGCCCCATTGTGGACCACCCATGAACGATTATTATACTCTGGGGTCTTTTCAGACCCAGAGTATAATGATCGGAGACCCAGGGGAGGATACAAACATTAAAAAAAACAATGCTACTTACCTCTCCCTCACTCTGCGGCACTCCCGTGTGCTACTTCGGCCATCTTCAATGTTGGACCGGATCTCGCGTGATCCAGGCCGGTGTCACGACGCATAATGACGTAGGCTGGCGTATGGGACTTCACCAAAAAGGCCTGAAGCCTGTCGGAGTGTAGGAGAGGTAAGTTACAGTGTTTTTTATGTTCCCTCACTTCCCCAGGGCCCCCGATCGTTATACTCTGGGGTCTGAAAAGACCCCCGAGTATAATGATAGCAGTGTTTTTGTGGGATTCGTGGTAGCGGCTGCCACAGGGCTCCGGGCCCCTTAATGTCCCGGGCCCTGTGGCAGCCACTACCGCTGCTGCCCCAGTATTTACGCCCCAGGGTACGCCCTTCCTCCTACATACCATAACAAACACTGATACCAAATCCTTTATGCATTCTCAATGGACTTAAATCAACCCTTGTGCACTTTCCTGGGCAGTTTCAACCAACACATTGCTTACTTTCTCAAACCATTGTCTGAGAACCGTTCTCTATGTCCATATCATCACATTTCTGCATATTTCAACATTCAAAATTCCTTCTTTTTTGACATCCTAAACTTAGGCAACATCTAAACATCCTGTCTTAGGCTTACAAGACTTTCTGAACATTTCTGGCATTCCTTCACTGCCTCAGCTTCCTCTTTTGCTCTTACAATCTCTGTAGCTGGAATTTCTCTATTCTTGGGATCAGCTCCACACCGCCCAGGCAAATTCTCCATGGTTTGCCTAACTTCTGCCTCAAACCCTCACCTTCGGCACACTAAGTTTTAATTGAGTGCAGCCTCTTGTTTAGAATCTGGAATGGCCCCGGATTGCTACATTCTCCTCCACCACAATTTGGAGAACACAAAGAAGAAGTTTCATCCCATTATAGATAACAGTTTTCAGTAAAGGAGGGGATGAGCTCTGGGCAACGCCCGAGAATGGAATGCAAGATGGAGACAGACACAAGCGGCATCACTCACATTTCCCATAAAATATCTATCGAATCCCTTGTGCCTTAAAGTCTTGCACCAGGGATTTCATGTTAAAATAAAGATTTTCAAACCCCGGCGTGGTTTGTTTTTGGCGACCGAGGTTGAGAGGGCCCTTCTCCCCCTCCGTGGCCATTTACCCCCATGCTGTGGAGATCCAGAATCTTTCACTATCACCTTTTTACTCTTTTAGTGGATACATTATTTCAGGTGGCAATAACAGGCAAAACAGTAAATTCACATAACACAGTACAAGACATAACTTCATATGTTTGAATATCTTCCCATACACATTATCATTATACCTTATTTTTCCATTTAATCATAGGTTAACCCTTTTATCGAAACATTTTCTTTAGGGCACAAACAGATATCATATATAAGCTGCGTACCCTGGTGGCCCAGAGCCAAGTTTCGCTTCTGTGATTTCCTGTGTCCTTGAAGGCTGCTTGGCAATCAACAATTTTTTGTTATTCCCTGCAGAACGTCTGCAGAGCACTACAAACAGAGTACAGGAATACAATTCAAGCAGATAGCAGTTAATACTGACACCAAAGTTACATATTAATATTTTTGTGCAATTTTCAGATATTTTTCATGACAATACCCAACCCTTTGTAATGACCACAGGTGTTCAGAACCCCTAAGCTGTACTTTAGATTACCTTAAGGGCAAGATGCGAGACTTTAAAATTTTCTTCACTGGATTCCAACTAAAAGTTGAACCCCTATGGAACATTACAATATCCTTACAAAACATAAAAGTTGAATACTGGCATTGATACCAACAGAATGAACATTACAATTACAGATTGAAATATATAATGTACAATCCCTTAAACATCACACCAGTGGTATACAGTGAGGTCTTCTATAGCTGAACTTGTCACCAGCTTTACAATGAATTATTTCTTTTTGCACTATATCAGATTCTTCGAATATTTTGTTCAGGTAAATAATATTTCACACAGACTGTATCATAACATCTTTCCATGTAAAATGGATTATATTAAACAATAATCCTGAGGAGGGTGAAGTCTCCCCTTCTTAGACATCTTACACACTTCCATCAAGCTTTTCATGTTGCCGACATGCTGCTTTCCATCTCTCCTCGCAACTAAATCACGAAGGTTCTCATGTCCCTCAAGGACAGGCTCCTTAGACTTAAACATAGACCGTAAGCTTTCTATTGCATTACGGGGTTTCTACAGTGAAGACTGAACACTCACAACGTCCAAGATCCGAGTATCTGTGCCTACCCCTGAGACGCAGCCAGGCACTCCCAGAGACCAGCACCACCACTACCCCAAAACCCCCTGAGAACAGTCCTGTAGGGTTTCAGGTAGGGCAAATAAATATAGCGTCTTATCTCACGACTTGTCAGTGCGTATAGCGTGGCCGCGCACCTCCACAAGAAGAAATTACTGGTCTCTGCAACTATGTGAGTTGCCCAAAATATTGTGACTTAACACATGACTTATCAGTGCGCGATGCGCCCCGCGTGCCCGTGTACACAAATGGTACGACTTATCACACGACTTATCAGCGCACGACGCACTCCACGTGCCCGCACATATTATAACACATACACTAATATGTGTCCCCTCGGATCTCCTGGGTCCTGGGTCATCTGGGTGGGCTTGGCGTCAGCCAGGTTGGTCTCACGTCCCCTTGACTGTAGCCCCACATTGATGCGCCAATTGATAAGGTCATGACACCCTTTGTGGGCCAGATGATCAGGTCCCCCAGGTAACTGTCGTTGTCCTAATTGATATGAGCTAAGTGCTAGCAGCGAGGCATTGACACCAGACACAGAATGTTGGTATGAACTCCCCTCTTAGCCGAATACAGGAGCGCACTGACATACTTTATTAAAGCAACATAAGTTCATATAGCAGCAAGCATAGGAAAGTGTTAACATAGCAACGTAAGTTCTCATGTTCAATCCTACTTGGTGTAGTATATCTTGAATGCATAGATAACAGATATAAGAAGTTCCGTATATGGTCAGCCATCTCCTGTCTTGCGCTGTGATCCAGGGACCTGTCTTCTGGCAGCAAGCCAAGCACATGTCTTCTTGGAGACAAAGGACTCTCACTTTGGTATGCAGACACTATCTGGTAGTGTAACATTGTATTACACTCAGTTTCAAGCATAAACACATAAACCACATCTAATATTCAGCTTTAAGGATAACAATGTTTTTTACACACAATACACCTTAAGCAGATATGAAAATAAAAAACAGATATAAAAGTATAAAATTATAAAAAGTTCATTATGATCCTTCACATGCCCACCAATGTGTTAAAATGGCCCTGTAGGTATCATCAACTTTTTTTTTTTAACTCACTTTGGGCATTTTAATTGGGGGTGGGGGGAGTGGGGTAATACATATAAGAGGTCAATTGGGAGCATTGGAAATTTAGCAAGATAAGAGGCCATAACTAATATAAGGGTTATTAGGGGGCTTTAATAAAAGAGGATATAAATTATAGGGAAAGGTCAGTGGGGTCTGTATGAATGTAATGGGAGATAATATTAGGGGGCATTGGGGGCAGTATTAAAGGGGTTTTCTAGGGAATAATAAAGTTTACTGGTAAGGATTGTATTGGGCAAATTGGAGAGGAGGTGGGGAATGTGAAATATAAAAAAAAAATACTCACTTGTCCCCGGGCTACCAATGTCCGCAGCCCTCTGCTGCTGTCTGTCCAGGTACACGCACGCCGCTTCCCTGCCGCAAGTCCTGCACTGCATGTGATTGGCCTCAGCGGTGGCTGGAAAGGACTGGGTGATGTCACTCATATACATCACTGGGTTCTTTACTGCCAATGCTGAGGCCACTGATGGCCTCAGCAGTCACGTATGGCGGCAGACACCAGAGCACTGGGGACAGGTAAGGCTGGGTTCACATTAGCGCTCGGTTTCCATTTTTCGAGTCCACTTGGGGACCTGAAAAACGGAAACCCAATCTGCTGAAAAAGCGGTTACCCGCGGGCCCCATAGACTATAATGGGGTCTTCTGGGGTTCTGCCCAGTTACTGCCTGAAAAAATGCGAAGAAAAAAGTCATGCTTGCATTTCTGCATTTTTCAAACTGAATGGGGGACAGAATCCCCCAACGGAGTTCAAGCGCTGGTGTGGACCCATCCTGAATATGATTTTTTATCAACTACCCCACCTCCACTGTGATTTGTCCACTTTCTGGACAATCCTTTTAAAGAGGACCTTTCACGTCCTCATGAACCTGTGATTTTATATACCGCTAGATAGCCGACAGTCGGCTTTCCCGGTATGTGCCCCGGGGCTGGAGATATTGGTGCCGTTAGTTTTGGCACTGATCTCTCCCCACTGTCAGAAGGGCGTTCCTGACTGTCTAGCGTCATCGCTGGGATGTGAGGAAGGCCCCCCTCCCCCAGTACAAGTCTATAGACGAGTACTGTTGAGGGGGGGAATTCCTCACAGCCCAGCGATGATGCCCACTTTGACGTGTTCGCCCCCCTGTGCTGAACCCCTAGCTATGCCTCTGCCGCAATCTTATCTGGGGGGGTCTGAGGAGTGACAGGGCAATCTTACCCCCAGTCCCCCTGGATGTCATGATCGCTATTGATCACAGCATCCAGGAGGTTATTCCGCCTGAGTCGGACTTACATAGCCAAGTGCTGGAAGAAGTACTATTACGTCCCTGAGCGTTAACTATACGCTCAGCGCAAAGTAATAGTATGGTGCAGAACGGGAAGGGGTTTGTGATGATTCTGCTTAAATATGGCTATAACGCAAAGCTGTATTTTGGTCTCTGGGTAGCGTACCTGCATTTATTCATAAGGTGCGCAGCTATAAGCCTAGGTGTATATTGGCAGTAGTAGCAACGTTGTAACAATGGGGCTTTGTATTCATCCCAGCAGGGCTCCATTGTATTCCTACACAGCCCGGAATGATCAAAGAAACATGCATTGTCCAGTCTGCACTGTAGATCAGATATGGCTGATAACATTGTATCATTCCACTTGGTCTCAGCTCTTTGCAAAGAATGTGGACTTGAGTGCATTATTCAATCAGACTTGCTGCCGCCGATGACCTCATTCTGGGAGGTGGCATAAAGGGTATAAAAGATGAGGTAAGAGGTCTGTGGGAGGAGATTATGCTATGGAGATTGGGCTGAGACCATCACAGACTACAGAGTTTTTACAGACAGACCACTGTGAAGAGCATGCAGGCTGGATTATTGTATTAATGCCACATGCTAACAAGCCTCCACTGGTTAGTCACACATGACAGAGCATGTGTAAGTGTTGGACTATAGAGCCACATCAAGGAGATGCGTGGTAAAGTAATTATTTCAATTTTATGCCCTTTTATTTTATTGCACTGTATCTTGTAACTAGTAACTGTTAATGCTTGCATATATCTACATATCTGTTCTGAACTGTATGTGTAGATGTTAATACCGACCCATTTAGGGGTTAATAAATATATAAAATTTAGAAAGCTTGTCTTGTATTTATCTTGTGAACCCGGCACTCACTGGCGGTGTGTGGTTTTATATGAAAGAAGACTCAGGTGTGGGCCAACGCGGGTTTGGCGCACTGAGGATCTTTCACAGGGTTAAAAATAGTGATTTTTAATTTTTTTTATGATTTTTTTTTCTTAAAAAATATATTTGAAAATAAAATTCATGTGAGTGATTCAATTCCTAATATTGATACCCCCATCGATCCTGACAGCAGGGATTCCCCCCTCCCCAATTCATGAATTCAGCCTCACTGCAGTTAAATGAACTGCTCCAGTTGTCTCGGGTGTGAAGGGTGCCTTTTCCAGACGGCATGTTTCAGCTCCTTCCAAAGATGCTCAATAGGATTTAGGTCAGGGCTCATAGAAGGCCACTTCAGAATAGTCCAATGTTTCCCTCTTAGCCATTCTTGGGTGTTTTTAGCTGTGTGTTTTGGGTCATTATCCTGTTGCAAGACCCATGACATAATAATAATAATAATAATAATAATAATAATAATAATAACCTTTAATAGTCCAACCATGGGGAAATTCAGTGTGTTACAGCAGCAAAGATAAGCAATACAAATACAACATGTACAGGAATGTTCCAAGGTAAGAGGCATTACATTGATAGCAGACAGACAGATAAGAAGTAGCGGGGGGGGGGGGGGGGGATATCACAGGCAGAGAGATATTTCAGTTATCTGTATGGCCTGATCTCCGCTTAGGTCGGTGTTGGTTGTACAGCCTGACCGCAGCAGGGAGGAAAGACTTCCGATAGAGCTCCTTCTCACACTTAGGGTGAAGTAGTCGGTCACTGACAGTACTGCCCAGTGCTATCACGGTCTCATGCATGGGATGGGACTTCTTCTCCCGCATGGAGCTCACCACGGACAGTATCCTTCTGTCACCCACCACCTGCACTGGGTCCAGGAGGCTCCCCAGGACAGAGCTGGCCCTTCTAATCACCTTGTCAAGTTTATTTCTATCCCTGGATGATATACTGCTCCCCCAGCAGGCCACTCCAAAGAAGATGGCTGATGCCACTACCGAGTTGAAGAAAATCCTAAGAAGTGCCCCCTGGAATCCAAAGGCTCTCAGTTTCCTAAGCAGGTAGAGCCTGCTGTGGCCCTTCCTGTACAGGACCTCCATGTGATCTGCCCAGTCCAGCTTATTATTAAGGAACAAACCCAGGTACTTATAGGTGTTGACAATCTCGATGCCCATCCCCAGGATGTCCACTGGTTTAGGAGGGCATCTGCATTTACGAAAGTCCACCACCATCTCCTTGGTCTTCCCAGCGTTAATCCTCAGGTGGTTCCGCTGGCACCAGTCCACAAAATCCCGGTTCAGTTCTCTGTATCATCGTCTGTGATGAGACCTACTATTGCAGAGTCGTCAGAATACTTCTGTAGGTAGCAGCTAGATGAGTTGTACCTAAAATCTGCAGTGTACAGTGTGAAGAGGAAAGCGGCAAGAACTGTACCCTGAGGTGCCCCCGTATTACAGATCACGGTATCTGACACACAGTCCCGGGCTCTCACATACTGAGGTCGGTTTGTGAGGTAGTCTAGGATCCAGTTGGTGAGGTGGTGGTCCACTCCAGCAAGGGCCAGCTTGTCTCTCAGTAGCCCTGGCTGTATGGAGTTAAAAGCACTGGAGAAATCAAAGAACATTATTCTCACCGAATTCCCTGGTTTCTCCATCATCTACCCCAATGTCCGGCCGATAAGCAAACTGGAGAGGGTCCATAGTGGGGCTCAGTAGAGGGCGAAGATGTGTGAGAACCAATCTCTCTAAGATCTTCATCAAATGGGATGTCAATGCTATGGGTCTGTAGTCGTTGAGGTCCATAGGATGAGGTTTCTTTGGAACTGGTACCACACAAGAAGATTTCCATAATTCAGGGACTATTTCCCGCTTCAGGCTCATATTAAGCATATATGTAATTATACCACACAGTTGATCCCCACAAGTCTTAATTAGCTTTGCATTGATGTCATCTGGCCCTGCGGCTTTCCTCGCCTTGATCTTTTTCATCTCCTTCCTCACCTGGGCCCGTGTGAAGGTCAGACTGTGGTCAGATAAAGACGGATTTCTGGATTTACTGGTCTGGTGGGAAGTAGCCGCATGGGGTGACACACCTTTTTGTAGGGGGGCCCCACCCCCACGTGGGGGGGGGGGGGGCGGGGGTTGGACCCCCCCAACAAAAAAAAACCCCCCCCCCCCCCCCCCCCCCTCCCCCCCCGCCCCCCCCCTTCCCCCCCAAACCCCCCTTATTGTTTTGGGTTTTCCTTGCCCCCCCGCCCGATTCCAGATCCCCCCCCCCAGGGGCCGCCCCGCCCCCCCCCCACAACACCGCGCCCCCCCCATGTTTCCCCGTAGGGGCAGTGTTCTTTTCAAGATAGGCTTCATTTTTCCGTCTGTGAACATAGAGATGATGTGCCTTGCCAAAAATTTCGATTTTTGTCTCATCTGTCCATAGGACATTCTCCCAGAAGCTTTGTGGCTTGTCAACATGTAGTTTGGCAAATTCCAGTCTGGCTTTTTTATGATTTGTTTTCAACAATGGTGTCCTCCTTGGTCGTCTCCCATGAAGTCCACTTTGGCTCAAACAACGACGGATGTTGCGATCTGACACTGATGTTCCTTGAGCTTGAAGTTCACCTTTAATCTCTTTAGAAGTTTTTCTGGGCTCTTTTGTTACCATTCGTATTATCCTTCTCTTTGATTTGTCATCAATTTTCCTCCTGCGGCCACATCCAGTGAGGTTGGCTACAGTCCTATGGATCTTAAATTTCTGAATAATATGTGCAACTGTAGTCACAGGAACATCAAGCTGCTTGGAGATGGTCTTATAACCTTTACCTTTAACATGCTTGTCTATAATTTTCTTTCTAAGCTCCTGAGACAACGCTTTCCTTCGCTTCCTCAGGTCCATGTTGAGTGTGGTACTCACTATGTCACCAAACAGCACAGCGAGTATCTGTAGCCCTATATACAGGCCACTGACTGATTACAGGATTGTAGACACCTGGGATGCTGATTAGTGGACACACCTTGATTTAACATGTCCCTTTGGTCACATTATTTTCAGGGGAACCATCATTTCTGTCCAGGCCTGTTTCATGCGTTTTCTTTTTTTTTAAATTCTATTGAAGCCTGGTTGGAAAGCAATGTCTGACTTTCATTTGTTCATTTTCATAGAATTTTTATATATTATTACTTTTGTCAGATTCAAGTTATTTCTGTAACCATTGTGGGTTTTTCTTTCATTAAACGAGGGGGACCAACAATTTTGTCTACGTGTGTAAATCTGGTATCACCGTGATCGTACCGATCCGCAGAATAAAGTTAACATAACATTATTACTGCAGAGTGGAAGCCGTAAAAACAAAACCTGTAAGAAAATGGCTGTACTGCAGTTTCTTTCAATTCCACCCCATTCTGAATTTTTTTCCAGCTTCCCAGTACATTGTACAGAATAATAAATGGTACCATTTTTAAGTACAACTTGTGGCGCAAACATCAAGCCTCATATGACTATGCAAATGGAAAAATGAGAAAGTTTTGGCTCCTGGAATGCAGGAAGTAAAAAACGAAAACACAAAAATGAAAAATGTCTGCGTCACGTAAGGATTGAGTCTCTTAAAGGGATATGTACCATTAGAGAGTGGCGCTGTTGATACAAAAACTCTATTCCTACAATAACTACATGAGACTACTTGATTACTTCTACCATTTCTACAGGTGTCACACGCGAAGTCGCAGGCTTCGGATCATGATTTTTTCCGCTTTGGTTTATATCTGTATTCTGCACCATGCAATAGCAAGATCCTGTGTAAAAGGTAATGTCAGGTGGTACATGGGTGCCGGTTTTGCCAGGGCAATAAGACAAAGCCCATCTAAACTTTGGCTCATAGAGGAAAATATTGAAGTGGTGGCCAGTGGGGGCACTAGGTCATTGGGAACTTCGTAGTTAACTACTATAGGGGTGTGGCTAAGGGTGGGGGAAGCTGGCGGGGCATATTCCCTGAATGCCGTGCTCCAGGGGAAGCATAAAAAAGGCACTTGATCTTGATCAGACTTTTTTGATAGGGCAGCAAGCCAAATCTTTGCCCTAGGTGATATCTATCATTGAGAAGGAAAAAAAATGTTAAAATTGCTTTATAATTCAGTTACTACTCCAAGAAAGTATAGACAGGGTGACGGTGACTATAGATGCCAGAAGAGGTGGAGTGGTGATCTGTAGATATGGGTCTTTTGTGACTGGGTGACCAAATGCAACTCTCTATGGCGCCCTTTCCTCACCAATAGTAGAAAGAGCAGCTCTGAAGCATAAACTGCTGCTATTAGGTTTAGAATAGCCAGGAAGATTCCTAGTGGCTCAGCAACACGGTGTGCCTGCTCTGCTAATAAGATCTTGTGTAACATTGTAGAAGAACCACAGCAATTTTATCAATGCATTTTTCCATTATTTTGCGCAAAATGCCCAAATACAGATCCTGCTTTAGCACCATAAGATGTCTATGAGAGGGGATATAGGAAGCAGTCAGGCTACGAGAGTCAAAGTCAAAGAGGGGACATGAGCAGTGTGTGAGGAAATGGGGGCTTAGGGTGAGGTCTGTGAAAGGGAGATGAAGTGTAGTCTATGAGAGGGGCATAGGGAACAGTTTGTGAGAGGGATATGAAGAGTAATCTATGAGTGGGGTATAGGGAGCAGTCTGTGAGAGGAATGGAGAGCATTCTATGAGTGGGGTATAGGGAGCAGTCTGTTAGAGAAGTATGGAGAGCAGTCTATGAGTGGAGTATAGGGAGCAGTCTGTGAGAGAGGTATGGAGAGCAGTCTATGAGAGGGACATATGGAGTAGTCTGTGAGAAGGGTATAAAGAGCAGTCTATGAGTGGGGTATAGGGAGCAGTCTGTGAGAGGGGTATGAAGAGTAGTCTATGAGTGGGGTATAGGGAGCAGTCTGTGAGAGGGGTATGAAGAGTAATCTATGAGTGGGGTATAGGGAGCAGTCTGTGAGAGGAATGGAGAGCATTCTATGAGTGGGGTATAGGGAGCAGTCTGTGAGAGGGGTATGAAGAGTAATCTATGAGTGGGGTATAGGGAGCAGTCTGTGAGAGGAATGGAGAGCATTCTATGAGTGGGGTATAGGGAGCAGTCTGTTAGAGAAGTATGGAGAGCAGTCTATGAGTGGAGTATAGGGAGCAGTCTGTGAGAGAGGTATGGAGAGCAGTCTATGAGAGGGACATATGGAGTAGTCTGTGAGAAGGGTATAAAGAGCAGTCTATGAGTGGGGTATAGGGAGCAGTCTGTGAGAGGGGTATGGAGAGCAGTCTATGAGAGGGACATATGGAGTAGTCTGTGAGAAGGGTATAAAGAGCAGTCTATGAGTGGGGTATAGGGAGCAGTCTGTGAGAGGGGTATGGAGAGCAGTCTATGAGAGGGACATATGGAGTAGTCTGTGAGAAGGGTATAAAGAGCAGTCTATGAGTGGGGTATAGGGAGCAGTCTGTGAGAGGGGTATGAAGAGTAGTCTATGAGTGGGGTATAGGGAGCAGTCTGTGAGAGGGGTATGAAGAGTAATCTATGAGTGGGGTATAGGGAGCAGTCTGTGAGAGGAATGGAGAGCATTCTATGAGTGGGGTATAGGGAGCAGTCTGTGAGAGGGGTATGAAGAGTAATCTATGAGTGGGGTATAGGGAGCAGTCTGTGAGAGGAATGGAGAGCATTCTATGAGTGGGGTATAGGGAGCAGTCTGTTAGAGAAGTATGGAGAGCAGTCTATGAGTGGAGTATAGGGAGCAGTCTGTGAGAGAGGTATGGAGAGCAGTCTATGAGAGGGACATATGGAGTAGTCTGTGAGAAGGGTATAAAGAGCAGTCTATGAGTGGGGTATAGGGAGCAGTCTGTTAGAGAAGTATGGAGAGCAGTCTATGAGTGGAGTATAGGGAGCAGTCTGTGAGAGGGGTATGGAGAGTAGTCTATGGGTGGGGTATAGGGAGCAATCTGTGAAAGGGGTATAGGGAGCAGTCTATGAGTAGGAGGTATGGAGAGCAGTCTATGAGTAGGAGGTATGGAGAGCAGTCTATGAGTAGGAGGTATGGAGAGCAGTCTATGAGTAGGAGGTATGGAGAGCAGTCTATGAGTAGGAGGTATGGAGAGCAGTCTATGAGTAGGAGGTATGGAGAGCAGTGTATTATAGGGGGTATGGAGAGCAGTCTATGATATGAGTAGAGGTATGGAGAACAGTCTATTACATATGGACATAGGGAAAAATGTGCAATAAAGTGGGGCCTTTGGGTGTAGTCTGTGAGAGAGGAGACATGGAGAGCCGTCTGCACAATAAAAGAACTTAAAAAATATATTCTAAAAGTCATAACTTTTTAATTTTTCCATCAATGGGGCTAAGGACTTTTTTGATGGTGGGGCAAGCTGTGGTTTTTATTGGTATCATTATGGGATGAGCTTGGGTGGATCTGCCCTTTTAATTGCTCTGTTTGTCTTTTAGGTGACAATGCACTTGGTGTGGTTACCCAGAAACCTTATAAGGTGGAGGCAAAGCCTGGAGATCAGGTTAGCTTCAGCTGCAGTGTAGCTACGAAGTACAATGTTAACACATTACGGATCACAAATAATACATTTGATTTTATGATAATAGAAGGCTTCCGCGCCATTCATAGCGAGAAGAACTTCAAATTCATTAGATTGGAAAATCATTATACTATAACAGTCTTAATAAGAAATAAGTCAGACTCGGGTACTTACTACTGTGATGCCCGCCTGGAAGGACAACTGTCTGCGATCTGCGGAAACGGGACGTTTATCAAGATTCCAGTGGACACTGGTAAGTTTACGTCCTGCCTTGTCACGCATTGAAATGACAGATGTAGCAGTGCCGAGTTTGCTCATTGTTTGTACTAAAGAAAAATCAGTGCCCTGCTTGTTCTACAGGAGGATTCCGCCAGAGAAATCCCATTGTGACGAATGGGAGGCAAAAAACACTACCTTTTCCATCGGTGCGGAAGTGGCTGTGGAATTTGACGCAGAATTTGTCAAAATCTGCTAGCCGAATTTGGAATTTGTGCCTGCCCAATAAAAGCAAAAAGACAGTGACACTCTTCTCGAAATTCTGCCTCAAATTTCATATCAAAATCAGCTGCAAATTCAGTGTTGGTTTTTATCAGGCAGAATCTGCTTCTAATTCCTGAAATATCAATGTCATATATACTGTATGTCATAGCCGTGAATTAGCTCTATAGCATCTTGCTAAGGACAAACACACCCTATAAGGTACGTGCGTGTTGGCATCATTAACACATGCAATAAGATGAGCCAAAACACTCAAAATACTAAAAAGTATCAAAAATATAAAATTCTATTGAATATAAATGTTATAAAATACCATCATATAAAAGACAGGTAATACAACTGGGGGTGAAACCCTTTCAGGAGAATCAGATCAAGATCACAAGTTTTGGTAAAAAACATACCCATATGGTGAAAATGGATTCCTCTGAGATGGGCTTGACACCACTCCCGACACGCGTTTCGGCTGCGCCTTCATCAGGGCCCCTTTTTTGCATATACAACTATTTATGGATTTGTGATCTTGTTCTAAATCCCCTGAATGGGTTTGACACCGAATTGTATTGTCTGTCTTATCCGTTCTATAGGACGGTATTTTATACAACTTATATGCAATAGAATTATGTATTTTTGATACTTTTTAGTAATTTGAGTGTTTTGGCTCATCTTCTTATTTCAGGTTATGGAATTTTGGAATTTTCTGCTTGCCAAATTCAGCGTCAAATTCCTATGTGTGAACATACCCTTAGTTTCTGTTTACACTTTATTTCTTTCCAGACGTATATCTATGATGCTATGCTATGATGCATGCACTTGTATAGGCATACAATGGTCTACGGTGCCCCGAGGGTCCCACTATAAAAAAAAAAAAAAAAAAAAAAAAATTGGTGTACAGCGTGTACAATGGACTGCAGACTACTATGTACAAAGAAACAAGGTATGCTGACACATGGGGCAGCACCCCCTGAAATATCAAACAACTGACCTCTCACCAAACCAAGTAAATACAGACCTCAGACCAGACCCCCTAAACAAATACAGACCCTAACCCCATTAAACTATGACAGCCCCCAGACTAGACTGCCTAAAATACATAACATAACCCCCATAAACTATCACAATCCCCAGCCACCTTAAAAATACACACCCCGTCCTCCTTAAACCATTACAGTCTCTAGAACAGATCGCTAAATAAATACATACCCTACCCCTCTAAACTATTACAGTCCCCAGACCATAAAGAAAAATAGACCCTAGCCCCCCAAACTTTTATAGTATTCACACCAGAGCCATAAACAAATACAGAACATAAACTTTAAACTATTACAGTCCCCTGAACAAACCCAATAAACAAATACATGCCCTAACCACCCTACACTTTCACAGTCCTTAGACCAGACCCATAAAAAATACAGACCCTAACCACCCTAAACTACTGCATTACAGTTTTACTGGTTATACCTCTAGCTATACAGCTGAGCATCCTACTGGTTATACCTCTGGCTATACAGCCCAGCATCCTACCGGTTATACCTCTAACTATACAGCCCAGCATCCTACTGGTTATACCTCTATGTATACAGCTAAGCATCCTACTAGTTATACCTCTAGCTATACATCCCAGCATCCTACTGGTTATACCTCTAGCTATACAGCCTAGTATCCTACTGGTTATACCTCTAGCTATACAGCCGAGATCCACTGGCTATACCTCTACCTATACAGCTGAGCATCCTACTGGTTATACCTCTAGCTATACAGCCCAGCATCCTACCGGTTATACCTCTAACTATACAGCCCAGCATCCTACTGGTTATACCTCTAACTATACAGCCCAGCATCCTACTGGTTATACCTCTAGCTATACAGCCCAGCAGTTTACTGGTTATATCTCTAGCTGTACAGCCCAGCAGTCTACTGGTCATACCTCTAGCTATACAGCCCAGCATTCTACTGGTTATATGTCTAGCTATACAGCCCAGCATTCTACTGGTTATACCTCTGGCTTTACAGCCCAGCATCCTACTGGTTATACCTCTGGCTATAAAGCCCAGCATCCTACTGGTTATACCTCTAGCTATACAGCCCAACATCTTACTGGCTATGCCTCTAGCTATACAGCCCAGCATCCTACTGGTTATACCTCTTCAGATATACAGCTGAGCATCCTACTGGTTATACCTCTAGCTATACAGCCAAGCATTCTACTGTTTATACCTCTAGCTATACAGCCAAGCATTCTACTGTTTATACCTCTAGCTATACAGCTGAGCATCCTATTGGTTACACCTCTAGCTATACAGCCCAGCATTCTACTGTTTATACTTCTAGCTATACATCCCAGCAGTCTACTGGTTATACCACTAGCTATACATTTGGTTTCCACAGCCCCCAACATTCTACTGGTTATACCTCTAGCTATACAGCCAAGCATTCTACTGTTTATACCTCTCGCTATACAGCCCAGCATCCTACTGGTGACACCTCTAGCTATACAGCCCAGCATCTTACTGGCTATGCCTCTAGCTATACAGCCCAGCATCCTACCGGTTATACCTCTAGATATACAGCTGAGCATCCTACTGGTTATACCTCTAGCTATACAGCCAAGCATTCTACTGTTTATACCTCTAGCTATACAGCTGAGCATCCTATTGGTTACACCTCTAGCTATACAGCCCAGCATTCTACTGTTTATACTTCTAGCTATACATCCCAGCAGTCTACTGGTTATACCACTAGCTATACATCCCAACATTCTACTGGTTATACCTCTAGCTATACATCCCAGCATTCTGCTGGTTATACCTCTAGCTATACAGTCCTGCAGTCTACTGGTTATACCTCTAGCTATACATCCCAGCATTCTGCTGGTTATACCTCTAGCTATACAGCCCAGCATTCTACTGGTTATACCTCTAGCTATACAGCCCACCATCCTACTGGTTATACCTCTAGCTATACAGCCCAGCATTCTACTGGTTATACCTCAAGCTATACAGCCAAGCATTCTACTGGTTATACCTTTAGCTATACAGCTAAGCATCCTACTCATTATACCTCTAGCTATACAGCCAAGCATTCTACTGTTTATACCTCTAGCTATACAGCTGAGCATCCTATTGGTTATACCTCTAGCTATACAGCTGAGCATCCTACTGGTTATACCTCTAGCTATACAGCCCAGCATCCTACCGGTTATACCTCTAACTATACAGCCCAGCATCCTACTGGTTATACCTCTAGCTATACAGCCCAGCAGTTTACTGGTTATATCTCTAGCTGTACAGCCCAGCAGTCTACTGGTCATACCTCTAGCTATACAGCCCAGCATTCTACTGGTTATATGTCTAGCTATACAGCCCAGCATTCTACTGGTTATACCTCTGGCTTTACAGCCCAGCATCCTACTGGTTATACCTCTGGCTATACAGCCCAGCATCCTACTGGTTATACCTCTGGCTATACAGCCCAGCATCCTACTGGTTACATCTCTAGCTATACAGCTGAGCATCCTACTGGTTATACCTCTATCTACAACCAAGCATCCTACTGGTTATACCTCTAGCTGTACAGCTGAGCATCATACTGGTTATACGGAGGTCATTATGTTTCTTTATTTTCCTTGACAGGATCTAGATCTCGTTCTATCGGTGCCTGTGTTGGTATTGCTATTGGTATTGCTATTGCTATTGCGCTCTGATCATATACTGCAAATGTGTGAGTATGAATTTTTATTTCTTATGATATGACGTATGTGATATATTCTATGTCACAGTATAATTATAAACCAATAATTCACATGTAAGAGGCGACAGGGACACCATGGTGCTGATTTTGTTGGGTATGCAGCCAGTCCCGACTAGCAATCTGTCCTGTCACACAGTAGGCTGGAGACACAGCTGCCCCTCTTCAGAAAATCACTTTAGCTGCATTTTGTACAGTAGTGTTACTGAGATTTGCACAGAACCATAATAATAAAATAATAAAAAGGGTCAGAGCCAAGATTGGGACAGTGTTTGGGTGATTTTGCACAAAAATCAGAAGAAATATCTGCTATGGGTGAAGAAGGTTGTGTGGAAGAGTATGAAGAGCAGTTTATGAGATGGGGCATAAGGAGCAGTCTATGACATGGGGCATAAGGAGTAGTCTATAGGAGGAGCATGAAGAGCAGTTTATGAGATGGGGCATAAGGAGCAATCTATAGGAGGGGAATGAAGAGAATTCTATGAGAGGGGGTATGGAGATCAGTCTATGGGAACATGAAGAGAAGCCTATGAGGGCGGCATAGGGAGCAATTTATAAGAGGGGGCATGAAGAACAGTCTATGAGAAGGGGTATAGAGAGCAGTCTATTGGGGGTATGAAGAGCAGTCTATTGGAGGCATAAACAGCAGTATATTGGAAGGTATGGGGAGCAGTCTCAGAGAAGGGCATGAATAGCAGTCTATGAGGGTGGGGAATAGGGAGCAGTTTATGAGAGGGGTAAGGAGAGCAGTCTATGAGAGGGGGCGTAGAGAATAGTAGTTAAGAAAGTGGGGGCAATTGGTCAAAGTCTGTGAAAAAGAGGGACATGGGGAGTAGTCTACATTAGCAACACTTTTTAAGTTGTTTGTGTTCCTCCCTATTCCAAAAGCCATATTTTACTTTTCCATCAATAGAGCTATTGGAGGGCTTGTTTTTTGGAGGACAAGCTGTGTTTTTAGTATTGGTACCATTGTGGGCAACACAACTTTTTGATCACTTTTTTTTCCTTTTTATTTTTTTTCGGGAGCCAAGCTGACCAAAAATAGCAATTCTGTTGTTTTATTTTTTATGTCATTCACTGCACAGGATAAATGAAATCTCTTCTTTATTACCACATTTATATGTTTTTTTTAATGCTTTACCACTTTTCCACAATAAAATCACTTTTAAAAATAAATCAGTTTTTTTGTCACCAAATTGTAAGAGCTGAAACTTTATATTTTCATCAACTGAGCTTGTTTTTTGCAGGACAACCTGTAGTTTTTATTGGTACCATTTAGGGGTCCACTTTGTCACTTTATATTCTCTTTACTGAAAAAGTATCTAAAAAACCATCAATTTTCATATTGTTTTACATTTATTTACTCTGTTCTCAAGGAAGGATATAGATAATGTGACTTTTTTTTGGACGTGGTGATACCAATTATGTAATTTTTTTTTTTTTTGATGGATTGTAGACGGTATCTAAGGGGTGAATTGTTAGGATCAGAGCTTGCTGTGTGGTACACCTCTCTGCAGCTATTGGGGGGAAGCTCCTGAGCGGTGCCATCATTATACTCTAAATGCATGATTTTGTTCTGACCGCTTCCCACCATGATGTCAATGTACGTGAAGGGAATGGTGTGGGGTATGACCAACTAAAGCAAAATATGCAACACCCGCTCATTGCACACCACTATACTTTAGTGTTATGAGTAGGGGGGCTCAGTTGTTAGCAGGGTTATCCTTGCATCTCTGGGATCCTGGGTGCCCCAGTGGAGACAGGGACCAATATATACGTGACTAAATTCACGCTAAAGAATATATATGAGCTACCATCCTCAATATTGAATTTGCAACACCTAGAAGGAAAAGTTCTGTGTAATTTGTCTTTATTGTTATATTTTTTTTTTTTAAATCTTTTTTTTTTTTTTTCATCTACAGCGGAAAACAGAGTCCTAACCCTGAAAATATCCTGTAAGAAGGTTAGCTGGTACTGAACTTGTCACTGTATACCCAAAACGTCCCAGATAACTGCCCAAGACGGTCCCTTTACTAACCCTATGAATACTCATGACTGCGCATAATAAAGTCAGGCCCTGACTAGACCCTTCCCTTTACTTACTGCTCCTCGCTCTTGAGTTCACTTCACCAAGGATTTGCACGTCAGACCCCATAACACAAACCATAGCGATTACAGTCGATGTTTATTTTTTTCTTTTACATTTCAGGTGGAGACGCAGGACCCTAACCACAGTCATGGACCATATACGCTACTCCTTGGTGACATAGACTGGACCCAGCACTTGAGAGCAATCCTTTGAATTGTTTTTTTAACAATGGTAAAATTGTTTATTTCAGATGGTTCACATTCTGGGGATTTAGCCAGGTCTACTGATGTGCATCGATATCTGTATATACAGTCATGTGACCTTGCCTAAGGACCCCACCTTAATCTTTACCTTTCAAGTTCTTCTGTAAGGCTGAGGCCCCACTTTGCGGAAATTCTTTACTATATATTTCCCCCTAAGGCTGCATTCACGCCCCCACAATAAATCTGTATTATCTGGTCTATATTCTGACTAATGATGTAAACTAGCAATGTAACGCTAGGTTCACACCTGCGCCTGGGTTTCCGTTCTTCGGCTTGGGGACCCGAAGAACGAAAACCTAATCCGCTTAAAAAGCAGTTACCTGCCCGAAAACTGCAGAAAGTAAAGTTCTGCTTGCAGGACTTTTCTCTCTGCATTTTTCAAGCGGATTCGGGGACAGAAACCCTAAATATGAAGCAGACGCAGTTGTGAACCCAACCTTATAAGGATCTTTGATGTTGTAAGTTTGGGTCATGAGACCTGTGGTCAGGACAGGATTTACAGCTGTAATATAGATAAACATATTATGGCCATGTCCATGGTGACTTGCAGTATTCTTGTGTAACCCGGTGTATTTGTTATTGCCCTATATTATGCCCCTCTGTTGCCCCGTGGGTATGGCTCATATATGTATGTCATGCCTGTTGTAAGTGTTGCCCCGCTATCTGGTGATGGCCAGCGGGCTACTGTATGAGAAGATATAGCCAAGTGCAGTCAGTGCTGCCGGCCATCAGTAGTATTGTGTCCTAGCTCTTGGAGGAGTCCAGCATCAACTTGGGCCCACAAATCCTCTCAGAGACCCATATCGGCACTGTAGGACTTTGGTACAACCTGACATGGTGGAACCTGCAGAGGAAGTGATGCAAGAAGGTTGGAAACCAATGGTGACTGGTCCCATTTGACCTGTGCACCGACCCTTACTGATGGGCCCGTATCATTTATGGGGGATTTTATGCCATTATTATGCAAACAAATGTAACTGTGCAACGCCAGATATACAGTGCTGGCCAAAAGTATTGGCACCCTTGCAATTCTGTCAGATAATACTCAATTTCTTCCAGAAAATGATTGCAATCACAAATGCTTTGGTAATAATATCTTCATTTATTTTGCTTGCAATGAAAAAACACAAAAGAGAATGAAAAAAAAAAGTCAAATCATTGATCATTTTACACAAAACTCCAAAAATGGGCCGGACAAAAGTATTGGCACCCTCAGCCTAATACTTGGTAGCACAACCTTTAGACAAAATAACTGCGAACAACCGCTTCCGGTAACCATCAATGAGTTTCTTCCAATGCTCTGCTGGAATTTCTCCAGGTCCCTGAGATGTGAAGGGCGCCTTCTCCAAACTGCCATTGTGAGATCTCTCCACAGGTGTTCTATGGGATTCAGGTCTGGACTCATTGCTGGCCACTTTAGAAGTCTCCAGTGCTTTCTCTCAAACCATTTTCTAGTGCTTTTTGAAGTGTGTTTTGGGTCATTGTCCTGCTGGAAGACCCATGACCTCTGAGGGAGACCCAGCTTTCTCACACTGGGCCCTACATTATGCTGCAGACTTCATAATGCCATGCACACGGTCAAGAAGTCCAGTGCCAGAGGCAGCAAAGCAACCCCAAAACATCAGGGAACCTCTGCCATGTTTGACTGTAGGGACCGTGTTCTTTTCTTTGAAGGCCTCTTTTTTTTTCCTGTAAACTCTATGTTGATGCCTTTTCCCAAAAAGCTCTACTTTTGTCTCATCTGACCAGAGAACATTCTTCCAAAAAGTTTTTGGCTTTCTCAGGTAAGTTTTGGCTTTTTTATGTCTCTGGGTCAGAAGTGGGGTCTTCCTGGGTACCCTACCATAGAGTCCCTTTTCATTCAGACGCCGACGGATAGTACGGGTTGACACTGTTGTACCCTCGGACTGCAGGGCAGCTAGAACTTGTTTGGATGTTAGTCGAGGTTCTTTAGCCACCATCCGCACAATCTTTTGTTGAAATCTCTCGTCAATTTTTCTTTTCCGTCCACATCTAGGGAGGTTAGCCACAGTGCCATGGGCTTTACACTTCTTGATGACACTGCGCACGGTAGACACAGGAACATTCAGGTCTTTGGAGATGGACTTGTAGCCTTGAGATTGCTCATGCTTCCTCACAATTTTGCTTCTCAAGTCCTCAGACAGTTCTTTGGTCTTCTTTCTTTTCTCCATGCTCAATGTGGTACACACAAGGACACAGGACAGAGGTTGATCCATTTCAACTGGCTGCAAGTGTAATTTAGTTATTGCCACCACCTGTTATGTGCCACAGGTAAGTAACAGGTGCTGTTAATTACACAAAGTAGAGAAGCATCACCTGATTTTTCAAAGGGTGCCAATACTTTTGTCCACCCCCTTTTTTATGTTTGGTGTGGAATTATATCCAATTTGGCTTTTTGACAATTCTTTTTGTGGTTTTCCATTGAAGACAAATTAAATGAAGATATTATTACCAAAGCATTTGTGATTGCAATCATTTTCAGGAAGAAATTGAGTATTATCTGACAGAATTGCAGAGGTGCCAATACTTTTGACCAGCACTGTAGCTATTGATGTGCTAGTACAATGCCCTATATGCCCTGTAATGTTTGCTGTTTTGCACCAACCTTGTTTATGTTTTGTAAACTGCACATGAAATAAATATATATATAATGTACACTGTACCTTTAAGTGTGGTCTCTCCAGGTAGCATGTGACTCCAGAAAAGAAGACAGTCCATAGAAGAAAACAGTCCCGAACCAAGAACAGTCCACTAGGAAGATACACAAAGGCCTCTCAACAGGGTCCTTCTGTGGGCATGTATGGTAGTAGGGGGTCCTAAACAAAAGTGGGTCTTGAGTTCTTAAAGTTAGGGAACCATTTGCCTAAATAATTTGTTGCCTTTCCTTTTTCCTGCTGGATTGTATCATGTATATGTCTTTGTATATCTGCCCAGGACTATGTAGATGGTAGAATAACATTTTCTATTTGTGCAGGACGAGATTTATATTCAATTTGCAAAGATGAATTAAAGGGTAACGCTAGGTTCACACCTGCGTTTGGGTTTCCGTTTGGGAGGTCTGCTTACGGACCCCCTGAATGGAAACCTAATCCGCTTAAAGCGGTTACCCGTGGAAACCCGTGGACCCCATCATGGGGTCTGTAGGGGTTCTGTCCAGTTTCCGCCCGAAAAGGGAGACAAATGCACTTTTCTCTCCGCATTTTTTTAACGGGTTCGGGGACGGAAACCCTGAACGGACTACATGCACAGGTGTGAACCCAGCCTTAGTGTAAGATTAAGTAAGTGAAAATAAATTATTCCACAGCAGACACACGAACAAGGCCCAGACTGGCCCACAGGTGAATCCCCAGTGCTAGGAGGGTCTTCCTGGCATGGCACAGTATACTCACTGAACTTTATACAGCATCTCAGCATAAAACAGTGGGTAGATTATTTATGGTTGTCCTTGGTTGGATTTGAACCTAGAACCACAGACTGGAAGACTACAGTGCTAGCCACTGAGCCACCATGCTGCCCTTTTGTTAACCCTTCCTGATGTCCATCAATATGTTCTTCCACTTCTTCATCGAGCAGATCAACAAATACTTCACCACCAACTTCACTTCTGTTTCTTAACTTCTCCATCGATCTCTGGGAAGCCTTGAAAGTCCTTCACAGCTTCACTCCATAAATTCTTCCAGTAGCCATTTACAGACTCCATTACTTTCCAGCACAGCATTATGTCAAGATGGGGGTCTGCATCAATTGCAATAAAAAACCAGGTTGGTGTATGTGGCCTTGACACACCTAACAACTCTCTGGTCAAGTGGCTGAAGCAATAAGGTTGGATTTGGTGTCAGAAATACAACTTCAATGTTCTCATCTTCATCACAAGCAGATTCAGGATGGCCGGGTGCATTATCTATTGTGCAGCCCTTCCTCTTCCAAATATTTTTTCACTACTGGGATGATGAAGCATTGGTGAAACCATTCCATAAATAAGACAGATGTCACCCAAGCTTTTTGGTTATGTTGCCACAAGACAGGCAGAAAATTTTATTTATTTAGTTTTTTTTATGACCGTGTGTTGGGTTCTTCACTGTCTGTACAACAGTTGGCTTTGTCATATGACCTGCAGCATTGCCACATAGTGTCAGTCAGGCCTCTTGTGCACGACGTGATGTGTTTGACAGACCTAGTGCCCATTAAAAACAGAGATTAATGTCCGTTTTTGACGTTCATTTTCCATCCGGTCCATTTTTCTGTTTTTCATGACATCAGTTTTTAACTGTCAGCAAAAAAAAAAAAACGGATGAATTTCATTGGTCTATTTTTTTGACCCATCCTACTGATCTGTTCTTAGACGTGAAACAGATGAGAAATGGGTCCCATAGTCTTGCATTGAGTCCGTTTGGCCATCGAAACGGCCAAAGATAGTACGACTACATTCACATGACAGTGAATAATGGCTATGTGATGGACGTTTTCTTAACGGAAGTCACACGGAAGCATTAAATTCAATGAATGGGGCTATTCACATGACTGTTATTGTGTGATGGACCGTCAAAATATTGGTCATGTCCTATTTTTGTCCGTTTTCACAAATCTCTCCATACACTGTAATGTATGGGAGATCCATGTAAACAGGTGCCTTTGGGTGCAAGAAGGCTGTGGATGTCATCTGAATGTAGCCTATGTGAAAAACAGACCGTCAAAAAAACGGACATGTGAAAAGACACATTCACTTCAATGTATTCTCAAAATGGACGTGTGACGGAGGCTGCAAAAATTTTATGAATGTAGGTTCTGTCAGGCATCTTTTCCAGAAGAGACCAGTCTCATAACAGTTAAAGATCTGCTTTAGATGGTATCAGATATTCCTTATATACACACGTGGACAAAATTGTTGGTACCCCTCGTTTAATGAAAGAAAAACCCACAATGGTCACAGAAATAACTTGAATCTGACAAAAGTAATAATATATAAAAATTCTATGAAAATGAACAAATGAAAGTCAGACATTGCTTTCCAACCAGGCTTCAACAGAATTTTTTAAAAAAGAAAACTCATGAAACAGGCCTGGGCAGAAATGATGGTTCCCTTAACTTAATATTTAGTTGCACAACCTTTTGAGGCAATCCCTGCAATCAAACGATTCCTGTAACTGTCAATGAGACTTCTGCACCTCTCAGCAGGTATTTTGGCCACTCCTCATGAGCAAACTGCTCCAGTTGTCTCGGGTGTGAAGGGTGCCTTTTCCAGACGGCATGTTTCAGCTCCTTCCAAAGATGCTCAATAGGATTTAGGTCAGGGCTCATAGAAGGCCACTTCACAATAGTCCAATGTTTTCCTCTTAGCCATTCTTGGGTGTTTTTAGCTGTGTGTTTTGGGTCATTATCCTGTTGCAAGACCCATGACCTGCGACTCAGACCAAGCTTTCTGACACTGGGCAGCACATTTCTCTCTAGAATCCCTTGATAGTCCTGAGATTTCATTGTACCCTGCACAGATTCAAGACACCCTGTGCCAGATGCAGCAAAGCAGCCCCAGAACATAACAGAGCCTCCTCCATGTGTCACAGTAGGGACAGTGTTCTTTTCAAGATATGCTTCATTTTTCCATCTTTGAACATAGAGCTGATGAGCCTTACCAAAAATTTCTATTTTTGTCTCATCTGTCCATAGGACATTCTCCCAGACGCTTTGTGGCTTGTCATAGAATTTTTATATCTTATTACTTTTGTCAGATTTATTTCTGTGACCATTGTGTGTTTTTCTTTCATTAAACAAGGGGTACCAACATTTTTGTCCACGTCTGTATATAAGAAGTGCTTGTGGGCGGGGGGGGGGGGGGGGGGTATCTGACTCCAGCACTTGTCACTGATGCATCTATTCATATGACCCTTGCTGATGAAGTTCAGATTAATGAACAAATGTTCTACTGATGGGCAAATGATATAGTAAAGTATACGTGGTGCTATATGCTTGTAACTGGTAATACTAATCAATACTAGCCAATGAATCGAGTGCTGTGGAGTACTTTCTATTTTGATCTGCAGACTCCCCAGTAATTTGTAGATTCTTTCAGGCCAAACCTATTCCTAAATCTGTGTGGCCATTCTTTACTTGCAGTAAATGGTTTGGCGTCACCAGACTCAAGAGATCCCCTGCTAAAGTCTTGGTACAGGCTCGGTGCTTTCTGACATAACACATTGGCGTCAATTTTATTGAGATCTTCCATCCACAAATTTAATGCTTTCTCCACTTTGAAGGGGTTTTCCCATCTTCCTGTCTCAGCAGCTTTGCCTGCTCTACACCTTTAAGGTTGCCGTGTCAATCTGGGGAAGCTTCTGTAGCTCAGAAGTTCCTGGCTTAGCCAATTGGTGGCTGAGGAGACGTTTCCTTCCTAATTTAGGTTGCCAACTAATTGTTTAGTTTCCTGTTTTGCTTCCTGGCAGTGTGTATATCTGATGGCTGTTCTGACCCTTGGCTTGCTTTTTGGATTCTCTATTTGCCTGCTGATTCTGCCATTTTCTTGCCTGCTCGAATTCTGACCCTTGGCCTGTTTCTGGATATTGCTTCTGTCTTCTGATTTTGCCTGTGACATCCTCTCCTGGTTCTAACCTGTTCTTGTATGACTAATTTCCTATTCAAGTTCTACCCACAGAATGTAAGCTCTTGCGAGCAGGGCCCTCACTCCTATTGTTTGATATGTTATTTCTTTGTCACATTGTAATGCCTCATATTGTCTGTTCATGTGTCCTCTGATTTGTAAAGTGCTACGGAATGTTGGTGCTATATATATAAATAAAGTTATTAATATTATTATTACCCAGTAAGTTAATTATTGAGTTCTGTTTTTTGTTTCAGTTTGCCATGCATTTATTATTTGTACAGAGTTCTGCTGGTGACAATTCAGATTTTCAGAGTCTGCTAAAATCCATCGAGCCTCGCGGCGGGCTCTGGTGAAAGCGTCTGAGGGTCTGTCTTGGCTCACAGTGCTGTGCTGATTTTAAACAGCTGATTCTACTGTTCATTGTTATCAGCCAGCTCCTGCTTTTGCTTGACCTTGCATCTGAACCTTAACAGATTAGTCGGCCTTAATAGTCATTTTCCACTATAGAACACATTCTGACACTTGAGAGCAGGAGAAATCTCACTCTCAAGTTCCTAAACTAAAATTTTTTGCTATTTTTTTGTGAAAGCTACGAGCTGTATTTTCGGCTGTGACCTCATTCTTCTGATGATGAACAGTGGGGATCATTATTTCGCGCCTGCAGGGGGATCCCCAGGCCTGGGCCTTCTCACTAAAGCCTCATGCTCCTGAACTGTTTTCGGTGGACTGTTTTTTGCTGCACTGGGATTGCTCTATGATGAATCCGATCTTCAAGCTGTGGCAAATTTGCTTTTTCTCCGTCAAGGTCATCATCTTGCTGAGGATTACTTTTCAGAATTTCGCAAATGGGCTTTTCCGTCACAGAGGAATGATCCAGCACTTTTTTGTCATTTCCGTAATGGCCTCTCTGATGCCATGAAAGATTTATTAGTGTATTATCCGCAACCAGCCTCTCTGGATGAAACCATGAGTCTCACCATTCGCCTGGATCGATTCCAGTTGGAGAGGGGTCCTCTCTTACCCTGAGCCATGTGGTGGTGTTCAGAAGAGCCCTGATGGTAAGCGCAGAAACAACTCAGGAGGCAATGGTGTAACTGAAACAAAGTGAATTTTACTGTAGTAACTGTGCAACCATGAACACATGCAGCTTCCTGATGGGGATAGTCGTTTCCCAACTGTTAGGTTCACCCAGGCTTGTGGATAAGGGATGCCCAGACCAGAATGGTAGAGAATACCTTGTACTCCACTCCAACAAATCAGTAGTCAACCTAGTCTCAGCCAGTAGATGGTGCTGGGGGCTGGTTATAAGGAAGTCCTCTGGCCCCAATACCTTTTACTAGGCGAGTCCCAGAATACAGTTCATGAATTGCAGGATTCCTTCTCTCCTCCTTGGCACACTGTCTGGTCAGTAGACAGACTATCCTTCCCTGTCTCACGGCTGTCTCTTGGCAGAGTTGGGCAGTAATCCTCTCCCTCGAGGGCTGACAGGAACACGATAGTGTGACCAACAGTGGGGAATAAACCATTAGCAGAACACATAATGGAAGCTGCAAAACATAAAATATATCAAATATACAATACATAGACAATATATACAACCAGAGACACCAGATAAAATAAAAGACAATGTAAGCAGAGTCACTCTGGGATTCTGTAATTGCCCCCTGTTTTAAGGTGAGCCACCCTCAGTGACTATGAGGATCCACAACTGGGCAGGAACCACAGCAAGACAAAACAATAAAGACAATACCTGAAATAAAAATGGGGTTAACTAGACAATATATGTAGTACAGTCGATAGTCCAGTCCAAAGTCAAGGAAGGGGTGAACATAGGCGAAAATTGTAGTACCTGAGGCACTAATCCAATCTCAGGTGCCACACAACAGGGGGAAAAGGGGCGTGGACATCACACATAGGTCCCTGAGGCACAGGTCCGTCAGTGTCCTTCTCAGGGCCTCGACAAATAATGTCGAGGCAAAAGTGCGTTCATGTCCTTCCTGAAGCCACTGGGGACTGTGGAATACAAGGGCGAACTGCGGAAGTGTTCAAAGTTCGCATTGAGTAGCAATTGGGGAAATGTCCACAGTTCGGCACATAAATAAGAAAGGGTACAATAAACTAATCATGATGGTGCTCAGGACAGCAGGTGGAACAGTTGCAGGTGCTGGGCATGGTGCTGTTGTAGGTGCAGCCCCAGAAGGGCCCTGATGGTAAGCGCAGGAAGGAGGCAGAGATGCAGTTGAAACAAAGTGAACTTTACTATGGCAAACTGTGCAACCATGAACACATGCAACTTCCCGATGGGGGTAGTAGTCTCCCAACTGTTAGGTTCACCCAGGTTTGGGGATGAGGAATGCCCAAACTGTAACAGTAGATAGTGCCTTGTATTCCACTCCAACAAATCAGTAGTCAACCTAGCTTCAGCCAGTAGATGGTTCTGCGGGCTGATTATAAGGAAGTCCTCTGGTACAAATACCTTTTACTAGGTGGGTCCCATAATACAGTTCTTGAATAGCAAAATTCCTTCTCTCCTCCTTGGCACACTGTCTGGTCAGTAGACAGACTATCCTTCCCTGTCTCAGGAGTAGAGTTGGGCAGTAATCCTCTCCCTCAGGGGCTGACAGGAACACGATAGTGCACAGGTCTCACAGCGCCAACACTCACTGCTAGAACGAACTGATGCTCTAACGGATCTACAGAGACTTTAAGTCAAAAGACCCACCCAGGGGCTTGTGATTGGCCAGGGCTGTACCAAGCCTTACATATTAGAGGGGTGACCAACAGTGGGGAATCAACCATTAGGAAAACCAAAAGTAAGCTGCAAAACATAAAGTACATAACACAGACAATGGAAAGACAATATATACAACCATAGGCACGTAACATAAAAGCAGTTTAAGCAGTGTCACTTTGGGATGCTGCAGATGTACTATCTCGACATATGACAGGAGAGGTTTTTGGACACAGCGAGGTTTCTGTTTTTACTGTGGGAATGCTGGCCATGTTCTGAAAAACTGTCCCAAGTGCCCTATGGCGGAAGACCACCTAGGTGAACAGGTATTTCCCACCATCTCTGAGCAGAAAATTATCTTGCTGGTTAAAATTCAGTTTTCTGCGAATTATCTCTCTGGTAATGCATTTGTTGATTGTGTGTCAGCAGCCAATTTTCTGGATTCACGAGTAGCGTAAACTTTGGGTGTACCTCTGATTCCACTCATGAATCCAGTCTGTGTGATCACAATTGATAACATACCCCTTTTCCAGCGTTCTCTTATGTTTGTAACACTTCTGGCGACTATTCTTATAGGTTCTATTCACACTGAGTCCCTTTCCTTTTTTGTTCTCGAAAATGTACCTCTAGACATAATCCTAGGTTTTCCTTGGTTACAGACAAATAATCCTATTATAGACTGGAGACAGGGGGATGTAATTCAATGGAGTTCTGAGTGTATATCTATAACTCCTGTATATCGCTAAATTTGGCTTCTGTGTCCTCTTCATTACCTGATTATATTCAAGACTTTGTTGATGTTTTTTCTGAGTCCAGGGCTGAATTGCTTCCACCTCATAGACCTTACAACTGTGCTATAGACCTTCTTCCTGACTCTAAGGGAAGCTTATACAACCTTTCCAATCCAGAAAGGCAGGCCATGAAGGATTATGATAAACATAGCCTCCATAAAGGTCACAATCTGTCCATTCACATCTCCAGTGGGTGCTGGGTTTTTCTTTGTTAAAAAGAAAGATGGAGGACTCAGACCATGCATTGAATATCGTAATTTAAATAAAATTACTGTAAAAAAATAGGACTCTCTTCCTCTCATCCATGACTTAATAAATCAGATTTTTGGAGCTAAGTGGTTCTCCAAAATTGAACTACGGGGAGCGTATAACTTTATACGAATTTCTTAAAGAGGATGAATGGAAGACAGCCTTCAATACCCCTGAGGGGCACTATGAATATGTAGGTATTCTATTTGGGTTAAGTAATACTCCTGCCATCTTTCAAAATTTGGTCAATGACAATTTTAAAAATTTCCCTCACCAGCCTAAAGCCTTGTGTCTTCTTCTCTGGCAAGTTCTCTCCATCTGAGGAAAACTATGATATTGGTAATCATGAACTGCTAGCTATAAAGTGGTCTTTTGAAGAATGGCGTCATTTCTTGGAGGGGGCTAGACATAAGATTGCTGTTCTTACAAACCATAAGAATCTCATGTTTGTAGACTCAGCTGAAAGACTTAATCCCAAACAGGCGCGGTGGGCATTATTCTTTACCAGATTGGACTTTGTAGTAACCTGGCTCTAAGAATGTTAAGGCTGATACTTTATCTCACATTTTCTGTTCATCTCAAGCCTCTGATCTTAATCCTGAGCCTGAACCTTTTCTCTCAGAGGGGATCGTTATTTCCACCGTTTCCTCAGATCTCGCTTCTGAGATCAGAGAGAATCAGCAGTTAGCTCCTCAAGACACACCTGAAGGTAAATTATTTGTACATCCCCAGTTTAGACAAAGATTATTGAAAGAATTGCATGATTCTGTTTTGTGTGGTCACCCAGGGATCTCTAGTACAAGAAAACTAGTTTCTCTTCAATTCTGGTGGCCTACCATATCTCGAGATATCATAACTTATAACTTATATCTCTACATGTGATTCTTGTGCCCAGACTAAGGTTCCTCGGGTCCGGCCTGTGGGTGACCTATTCTCATTATCAGTACCTAAAAGACCATGGACTCATTTATCAATGGATTTTAATCGTTGATTGTAATGTCAATCTGTATTCCCTTAGTCCAGACAGCAGCACAATATGGGGTATCTCTGCCCCTGTGTGTTGTTTAGGACAGGTGGAACCTTTAATTAGCACCAAAAAGGTGCCTCCTACTAGCCCTATAAGAGGGCACAAGAGACCTCCCTCCACTGTGTAAATTATAAAGTAAAAGGAAACAAGCTTCTAGGGAGGGAAGCCTTGTGCTGCTGTCTGGACTAAGGGAATACAGATTGACATTACAATCAACGATTCCCCTTACGTCCGACAGCAGCACAATATGGGGAGATAGCAAGTAATTCCCCTAGGGAGGGTTTCCTCGCCTTACAACGTCAAGGACTGTCTGACCAAAGGCAGTTGTCTGGGAACTGCGGACGTCTAAACGATAATGTTTGACAAAGGTCAACTGGGATGACCATGATGCAGCCGCACAAATCTGGTCCAAAGGTAAGGACCGGTACTCAGCCCAAGAAGTCGACACAGCCCTGGTCGAGTGGGCCGTAGAAAAAACTGGAGGGAGCAACTCCTGAATAAGGAAGGAAGACCTAATTGTCTCCTTGATCCATGTGGATAGAGTAGGCTTGGAAGCCTTGAGGCCTTTGTTTTTACCCTGCATATTAATTAGTAGGTTTTCGGCCTTCCTAAACGGTTGAGTGCGGGATAGGTAAATCCGCAGACACCTTACCACATCTAAGGTGTGGAGCTTTTCTTCCTCCTCAGAGGTTGGAGTGGGGAAAAACACTGGTAGCGAAATTAGCTGATTGCTATTATAGCATGAGGGGACCTTAGGGTTAAACCCAGGCAAAAATCTAAGGTGCACCCTATCTGCAAAAAACACAATGTACGGTTCTCTAGAAGAGAGAGCCTGGAGTTCCCCTACTCTTTTGGCAGATGTAATAGCCAACAAAAAAACGGTTTTGTATGCCAAATATTTTAGTTCCGTAGTCTCCAAGGGTTCAAATGGAGGACCGCACAGGCCTGTAAGGACTACCGCAAGGTCCCACTGGGGAACTGGAGATGATACTGAGGGCTTTAGCCTCATTGCCCCTTTAAGGAACCTTGCAACCAGAGGATCCTGAGACAGACGTCTGTTCAAATGAGCGGAGAGGGCCGCAATCTGCACTTTCAAAGTGGCAGGGGCAAGGCCCTTATCCAAACCGTCCTGAAGAAAATTTTAAATATCAGCCGTTGAAGGTTGTAAATTATTAATACCCTTCTTGGAGCACCACTCCATGAAAATCTTGGCTGTCCTCTGGTAGTTCTTATTGGTAGAGTCTGCTCTTGCAGAAGAAAGGGTCTTCAGGACGGCCTCTGACAGTCCCCTATCCTGCTGTAGGGACTGCTCAACCGCCAGGCTGTCAGGTTGAATCTCCAGAGATCCTGGCACTTCAGAGATCCTTGGGAAACCAGGTTCTGGATGGGGGGAAGCCTCCAATATATCCCTCGACTCATCTCCATGAGTTGGGAAAACCAAGCTCTTTTTGGCCAGAATGGAATGATGGCTATCACAGAGACTTGGTCCTGTCTGATTTTCATCAATACCTTCGGTATTATTGGAATTGGAGGGAAGATGTATGCCAGCCTGGACCTCCAAGGGATGGACAGGGCATCCACTGCCAAGGGATTGTCCTCCTGGTAAAGGGAACAGAACGTCTCCACCTTGGCGTTGAGTCGGGTTGCCATGAGGTCTATTTCTGGAAGACCCCACTTCAGGGTAATCTGATGAAAGACTTCTGGATTGAGTGACCATTCTCCTGATACGGCATGACCCCGACTCAACCGATCCGCTACTATGTTCAGGGAGCCCTTGATGTGAACTGCGGATAAATGGGTTAGATTTTTCTCTGCCCATGTAAATATCAGATCTGCCTCCCTGAGGAGGGTTGGTGATCTGGTGCCTCCCTGTCTGTTCACGTACAGCACTGTGGTCATGTTGTCTGACCGGATTTTGACTGCTCTTCCCTTGAGAAGAGGCGAGAAATGGAGTAAGGCACGATATACAGCTCTGAGCTCCTTCCAGTTGGACGAGGTCCTTCTTTCTGGAGCGCTCCAGACTCCCTTTATGGAGTTTTCGTCCAAATGGGCTCCCCATCCCGAGAGGGATGCATCTGTAGTCAACAGGGTCCAAGAAGGTTGGATCGTGAACCTTCCGTCTTTCAGGTGCAACCACCACTTGAGGGAAAGACGGGTCCTGGGGGAGAGTCGAATCTTCTTGCTGAGTGTAAGAAGGGAGCGATCCCAAGCCTCTAGTAACTCCTTCTGGAGGGGACGTAAGTGCCACAAAGCCCATGGGACTGCCTCCACTGAGGAAGACATCAAGCCCAGGATCTTCATCAATGTTCTGATGGAGGCTATCGGCTTTTTGAAGAGGTGCCGGACTGCACCGACCAGTTTCTCCTTCCTTGCTGGTGTCAAGGAGACCTGCAGGCGGACTGAATCCAGGAAGTAGCCGAGGAACTTCCTTCGGGTTGAAGGGATCGTTACCGACTTCTCCCAGTTTATAAGCCATCCCAGACTCTGAAACAGGGACACGGCTGTCTGTAGATGCTGGAGCAGAACAGACTCTGACTGGGCTTTTATCAACCAGTCGTCTAGATAAGGCACCACGAATATCCCCTGAAGTCTGAGGGCGGCCGCTATAGGAGCCACTACCTTTGTAAAGGTGTGGGGAGCAGAGGAGATCCCGAAGGGTAGTGCTGTGAACTGAAAATGCTTCGTGTGGCCGGAAACTACTACGGCAATCCTTAGAAACCTTCTGTGTGGAGGATAAATAGGAATATGCAAATAGGCGTCTTTTAGATCCAAAGTCACGAAAACATCGCCTTGGAGGAGAAAAGTGGTGACAGACTTTATGGTTTCCATACGGAAGTGCTTCTTTTTGATGAAGCGGTTGAGGTACCTTAAGTCTATGACCATTCTCCACTTGTCTGCCGGTTTTGGTACCAGGAAGACGGGAGAATAGACACCGGATCCTTCTTCTAGAGAAGGGACTTCCTCCAGGGCTCCCTTGTGAATGTACTCTCGGATGGAGCATTCCAATGTAGTCTGCTGCATTATAGGCAGGCTGCGAGTTAACACAAACCGATCCTGAGGAGGATGGAGGAACTCGATTGCATATCCTTTTTGGATTACCTGCAGGACCCATGGGTCTTGAATTTTTTCCTGCCAGCAGTTGAAAAAATGGGGGAGACGACCCCCGACAGGAATCTCGGCCACAGGAAGACTGCTCCTGATGTCAAAAGCTAGGCTTCTCCTTTTTATCATCAGACTTCGGGAATCTCCGGACGGCGCCTCTAGAGGAATATCTAGAGCCTCTTTGGGACTGCCGTCCACGACGAGGCGGATAGCCTCTATCACGGCCAGAATTAGATCTACCTCTAAAGGCCTGGGGTAAAGTTTTACCCTTCCTATCAGCCAAGCCCTCCAGGATCTCGTCTAGGGCACTGCCAAAGACTCTACCTGGCTCAAAGGGTAATGCGCACAAATTATATTTTGAGGGGAAATCAGCTCTCCAGGGTTTTAACCATAGAGGTCTTCTTGCTGCAGTGGTAAGTGCCAGAGATTTGGCCGCCAGCCTTAATTGATGGTGGGAGGCCTCCGCTAAATATTCAGCTGCCAGGGAAACCGAGCCTAGAAACCCTAGCAGCTCATCTCTGGAGACTCCAGAATCGATGTCCCTCTCGAGATGAACCAGGTCAGTGCGTAATTTGGCTGACACTTCACAAGACGCAACCGCCACAGCGGTCTGGGCCGAGGCAGCTGAATACGCCTTCTTGAGGGTATTGTCGATGCGCCTGTCCATGGCGTCGTGCAAATTTGATCCATCATCTGATGGTACCATAGTGCGGCGGGACAGTTTGGCCACTGCCATATCCACCTTGGGAGGAGGACCCCATTGATCCCATTGAGCAACTGGGAATAAAGCCTTGAACCTCCTAGAAACCACAAGAGGTTTTTCAGGACATTTCCACTCTGAAGACATTAATCTTTGTAATGTCTCGTCCACTTGGAAGACCCTAGGCCCTCTATAGGTGGACGTGGAGGCTTCCCCGTCAACATCATGATCCTTAGACCGGATGGACTTCAGCAGCCGGCTTAATTTTTCGAGTGGGAAGCACAGCCTGCTGGAATCTTCAGTGGAATCGTCAGATGAGAGTGTCTCGTCCACTATCTGATAATCTTCGTCAGCGATGCATAGGGAGGACTGTGTCTCAACCCGTGGTTTCTTGGCAATCTGGGCGATGGAAGAACGGATCTCCTTAAGAGACTCCTCCATATAGTCCTTTACCCAGGTGACAACCTCTCTTATAGAAGGTTCTTCTGACGGAAGTCCGCGGCATTGGCGACAGCGGGTAAAATCATAGCCGTCAGGTAAAGGAGTATTGCAATCCAAACACATTAGGTGTTTACGTTTAGAGGACTTTTTCCTCCTAAGCCCATCGCCATTACCTGATGCAGAAGATGACATCTGAAACATCAAAAGCCACATGACAATGTAGAATAGAAGATTGCCAAGCATCGCTTACAAGAAGAAAAAAACCAAGGGGTACCTTACTTTTTTAAATCGGTCACTTGAAAAAAAGATCCCGTCAGGAAAAACACAGACACCGCAAACCGCAGCAGAGGAGCTAGTAACCACGAGCTCACTCAGTAAAGGACTGAAGCCCTTTTAAATGTAATACAGCAGCGAGGGGAGGAGCCAAACAAAGAAAATATTCATACAGCGCCAAACAAGGTCAAATGCCATAATGGAACATAGAGGAGCATAAGCCTAAGCCAGAGGCTCCACATACAAGCAGCAAAAAACAAATCTATATTTTGCCATTAAAATTCCAATTTTCAAACTTACCGCACTTTTCCGAGAAAACCGGAAGTAGGCCGTGGTGGTGCGCAAAGGCTTCCTTCCCCGGGGAACACGGGACCGAAAAAAAGGTTCCGGCCGAAGAGGTTCCCCGCTTACTTCCGGGATCGCGCTGCCTGCAGAGCGATGAGCCGGGTAACGCTGCGCTGCGGGGCGGAAAAAGGCCCGAAGGACCGGAGGATCTTAGGAACGTAGGAGAGGACTGAGGTACCCCCAAAAGGTAAGCCAGGAGCTTTTTTAGGAAAAAAACCCCTAGCAACGGGAGGTCACCAGAGACCTCCGTCCACCTGTCCCACACAGGACAGAAAAAAACACAGTGGAGGGAGGTCTCAGGTGCCCTCTTATAGGGCTAGTAGGAGGCACCTTAAATTTGGTGCTAATTAAAGGTTCCACTGTCCTAAACAACACACAGGGGCAGAGATACCCCATATTGTGCTGCTGTCGGATGTAAGGGGAATACTGTTTTGCCTGTGTCTGGAGGAAAGTCTGTCATTTGGGCAGTTGTCAATCGTTTCAGTAAGATGTGTCATTTTATTCCTTTATCTCAACTGCTGAAGGCCAAGACTCTCTCCAGACTATTTATTGATCATATTGTTCGATTACATGGTGTTCCTGACTTTATTGTCTCTGATAGAGACATTCAGTTTGTCTCAAAATTTTGGAAGTTTTTTCATACATCCCAACTTTCAAAGGACAGTAAGAGGGACAAAATGTGTGGTGCACTATGCACGCTGCAGCAAATTTAGCTCCACCCACTTCTATGTTGACCCTGCCTATTCTCATCTATTTTTCCATATGCCCCCACACAGTTTAAAGCTCCTACAGTCATTATATGCCCCCTGCATTATAATGTTCCCCTCCAATTGCCCCACCATATTAAGTCCCTCTCCTCGTGCCCCAGTTTAAACTGGGGGAAACTAGAGGGAGACATGAAACTGGGGCAGCTGGAGGGTGACATTAAACTATGGGGAAGCTGGAGAGGGAAATTAAACTGGGTACAACTAGAGGGGGACATTAAACAGGAGGCAGCTGGAGGGTGACATTAAACTGTATGGATAGCTGGAGGGTGACATTAAACTGGGGGCAACTAGAGGCAGACATGTCCTGATCCAGCTACTCCCACAGTTTAATATCCTCCTCCAATTGCCCTCAGTTTAATGTCCCTTTCCAGTTGTCCCCAGCTTAATGTCTCCATCCAGTGACCCCCATTGTTTAATGTCCCCCTCCAGCTGTCCCCAGTTTAATGTCACCCTCAATCTGCTCCTCCAGTTAAACGTCCCTCTTAATCTCCCCCCCAGTTTAATGTCCCCCCTTCATCTATTCCCAGTTTAATGTCCCCCCTTCATCTGCCCCGTTTAATGTCCCACCTTCATCTGCCCCCAGTTTAATGCCCCACTTCATCTGCCCCCAGTTTAAGGTTACCCCTCCATCTCTTCCACCAGTTTAATAATCCCCCTACATCTGCCCCCAGTTTCATGTCCCCCCTTCATCTGCCATCAGTTTAATGTTCCCCTTCATCTGCCGCCAGTTTAATGTTCCCCTTCAGTTTGCCCCCAGAGTTTAACATAAAAACACTGCTTCCTCCCCTCAGGCGGAGTGGTTAACGTATTTGCAGTTAGCTGAGATTGCTATTAATAATCATCATGCTGCTTCGTTAAATACTTTGTCTTTATTTTTGTAATTATGGTTTTCATCCTCGTTATAGTTCTTTGTCTCCCTCTACTGTTAATTCTGAAGTTAACATAGAAGCAGATAAACTGTGCACAGTTAGCTTGGGCTCAGGTTCAGTCGAACCTGAAGAACTCCCAATCTTTTTCTAAAATAAATGCTGATAAAAGTCGCTCAAATAGGTCCTGTGTTTGCTGTGGGTAAATAGATCTGGCTCTCTTCAAAAAAAATCTTCGACTTAAGATTCCGTCTCATAAGTTAGGTCCTAAGTATATTAGTTCTTATGAAATCCTGGAGATTATCAACCCTGTATCTTTTCGTTCAGCCCTTCCTCAGTCTTTCAAGATACATAATGTATTCCATAAAGTTCTTCTCAAGAAGTATATGCAACCAGTGAACATGCCCTGTAATCCCCCTCCTCCTGTTCAAATAGAGGGGAACTGTGAATTTGAGGTTCTTAGAGTTGTGGACTCACGCAGGGTTAGAGGCGTTCTTCCGTATTTAGTTCATTGGAAGGGTTATGGACCTGAGGAACGCACTTGGGAATCGACATGGTTGGTTCATGCTGAGAGGTTAGTCTGGAATTTTCATAGAAAGTTTCCTTGGAAACCCGGTCCAGTGATTAGGGGTCCAGGGGCCCCTCATAAAAGGGGGGGGTACTATCAGGAGTATCAGTTCAGCTGCTACACCTTTAAGGTTGCTGTGCCAACCTGGGGAAGCTTTTGTAGCTCTGAAGTTCCCAGCTTGGACATTTAGTGGCTGAAGAGGCCTTTATAAGACCCCTCCTTCCTGA
The DNA here is from genome assembly GCA_947044405.1 of Leptodactylus fallax. NCBI lineage: Eukaryota > Metazoa > Chordata > Amphibia > Anura > Leptodactylidae > Leptodactylus > Leptodactylus fallax. The sequence goes on along the minus strand of CAMRHE010000332.1, from coordinate 1,723,287 downwards.
CTCAGGTTGCCGACTAATTCTTTAGTTTCCTGTTTGGCTTCCTTGCCGCGTGTTAATCTAATTGCTGTTCTGACCCTTGGCTTGCGTTTTGGATTCTCTATTTGCATACTGATTCTGCCATTTTCTTGTCTGCTTGGATTTTGACCTTTGGCCTATTTCTGGATATTGTTTCCATCTTCTGATTTTGCATCTGATGTCCTCTCCTGGTTTTGACCTGTGCCTGTACAAGTATCTCCTATTCAAGTTCTACCTAGTAAATCAATTGTTGGGTTCTGGTTTTTGTTTCAGGTTTGCAGTGTGTTTATTGTTTGTACATCTTTCTATTGGTGGCAATTCAGACTTTCAGATTCTGCTAAAGTCCATTGCGCCTCGTGGCAGGTTCTGGTGAAGGCGTCTGAGGGTCTGTCTTGGCTTGCAGTGCTGTGCTAATTTTGAATAGCTGATTCTACTGCTCACTATTATCAGGCATCTCCTGCTTTTACTTTTGTTTAACCTTGCATATGAACCTTAACACTCTTCTTCTCATTTCCTGTATTCTTCCAACAGTTGGGGAGAAGCAGCTTTGACTGTTTGAACAGGACACTATAAAATATCACAATATAGACTTTGCCTTTACCGTGAGAGATTATTTATTATGATTACTAGAAATCTAATATAAATACAGACCAAATAATATGCACAGTAAATTTATATTACATTACACAGGTTTGGAGAGAACACTTTCCTGCTTTTAGAGAACGGACTCAGTGTTCTCTTTGTGTTTACATACAGAGATCACACACTGTCCAAGCCTTTATCAGCAAACTGCAATTAGCTGAACAGGTTGTCCTGATCACAGAGCTGTAGATAACAGCGAGTGCACTCAGCTCCCCCTCAAGAGAGCAGTGACTCATGAGTTCTGTCCTGTTCCATCAGACTGGCCTTGTTCCATGTCACTGCAAAATGTGATACAATATAGCAATTACAATCAGCAATATAAAAACAATGTGATTGACAATTAGATACAAACAAAATTGTAAACATACTAAGGTCCAGTTCACAACTGCGTTCGGGGACCCCCCGAATGGAAACCTGTACGCATAAAAAACGGTTACACTTTTCTATTTGCATGTTTTGTGCGGAAACCGAGCGGAAACCAAACGGTCCCCGTTAGTCCCCCAAGTGAAACAAATGTGTTGTGTTAGGTACCTGATAGGAGCCAGAAACCATAGAAAAAAGCTTCTATATACAGTGCCTTACGAAAGTATTCAGCCCCCCTTGAACTTTTCAACCTTTTGGCACATTTCAGGCTTCAAACATAAAGATATAAAATTTTAATTTTTTGGTGAAGAATCAACAACAAGTGGGACACAATTGTGAAGTGGAACGAAATTTATTGGTTATTTTAAACTTTTGTAAAAAATAAAAAACTGAAAAGTGGGGCGTGCAATATTATTCGGCCCCTTTACTTTCAGTGCAGCAAACTCACTCCAGAAGTTCAGTGAGGATCTCTGAATGATCCAATGTTGCCCTAAATGACTGATGATGATAAATATAATCCACCTGTGTGTAATCAAGTCTCCGTATAAATGCACCTGCTCTGTGATATTCTCAGGGTTCTGTTTAAAGCGCAGAGAGCATCATGAAGACCAAGGAACACACCAGGCAGGTCCGTGATACTGTTGTGGAGAAGTTTAAAGCCGGATTTGGATACAAAAAGATTTCACAAACTTTAAACATCCCAAGGAGCACTGTACAAGCGATCATATTGAAATGGAAGGAGTATCAGACCACTGCAAATCTACCAAGACCCGGCCGTCCCTCTAAACTTTCATCTCAAACAAGGAGAAGACTGATCAGAGATGCAGCCAAGAGGCCCATGATCACGCTGGATGAACTGCAGAGATCTACAGCTGAGGTGGGAGAGTCTGTCCATAGGACAACAATCAGTCGTACACTGCACAAATCTGGCCTTTATGGAAGAGTGGCAAGAAGAAAGCCATTTCTCAAAGATATCCATAAAAAGTCACCTGGGAGACACCAAACATGTGGAAGAAGGTGCTCTGGTCAGATGAAACCAAAATCCAACTTTTTGGCCACAATGCAACACAGCTCATCCCCCTGAACACACCATCCCCACTGTCACACATAGTGGTGGCAGCATCATGGTTTGGGCCTGCTTTTCTTCAGCAGGGACTGGGAAGATGGTTAAAATTGATGGGAAGATGGATGGAGCCAAATACAGGACCATTCTGGAAGAAAACCTGTTGGAGTCTGCAAAAGACCTGAGACTGGGATGGAGATTTATCGTCCAACAAGACAATGATCCCAAACATAAAGCAAAATCTACAATGGAATGGTTCACAAATAAACGTATCCAGGTGTTAGAATGGCCAAGTCAAAGTCCAGACCTGAATCCAATCGAGAATCTGTGGAAAGAGCTGAAAACTGCTGTTCACAAACGCTCTCCATCCAACCTCACTGAGCTCCAGCTGTTTTCCAAGGAAGAATGGGCAAGAATTTCAGTCTCTCGATGGGCAAAACTGATAGAGACATACCCCAAGCGACTTGCAGCTGTAATCGCAGCAAAAGGTGGCGCTGCAAAGTATTAACTTAAGGGGGCCGAATAATTTGGCACGCCCCACTTTTCAGTTTTTTATTTTTTTACAAAAGTTTAAAATATCCAATAAATTTCGTTCCACTTCACAATTGTGTCCCACTTGTTGTTGATTCTTCACCAAAAAATTAAAATTTTATATCCTTATGTTTGAACCCTGAAATGTGGCAAAAGGTTGAAAAGTTCAAGGGGGCCGAATACTTTCGCAAGGCACTGTACATATTCTATATGGCATATAGAAGTTTTTTCCTATGGTTTGTGGATCCTGTCTAGGGAATTGGGGATTTGATAGGGAGTGAGGATGAGATGAGAAGGAGAAAAGCAACTGATGGCAGGCAGCACTGACCGCACTTGGCTGTATCGCCTCATCCAGTAGCCCGCTGGCCATCACCAAATAACGGGGCAAAACTTACAATAGGTATGAAGTACAAATAGGGACGTTGCCGTAGGCCCTCATTCACATAGCCATAATATGTTTATAGTAGACGGTCTATATTACGGCTGTAAATTCCATCCCACAGGTCTAGTGACCCAAACTTACGGCATCAAAATTCCTTATAACACTGCTGGTTTACATCATTAGGCCGGGGCCCCACGTGGTGTAAACAGTGCAGTTTGCAGGTTTTACAGTTCCTGCAAAGTGGATGGGATTCTAGCAAATCCCATGCACACACTGCAGAAAAATATGCGCAGTGGACACACTGTGATATCCAAAACGGTTGTGTTTTTGGAAATCGCAGCATGTCAATTATAGCTACGGAAACGCTGGCGGTTTTCTTATAGGTATAATGGAAGCAGAAAGTTCGCGGAGGAAAAGTCTGCGGACTTTCTGTGAAAAGTGCTTCAGGAAAAAACGCGTTGCGTTGTCACTGTACTGTTCGGTCAAAAATGACTGAATTTGAAATTTGATATTTTTTTAAATATTCATTATGCGGTTCTGAAACTTGTGGTTCATTGACTTTTCCTCATTTGAGGGGTTCTTACTAATAGCAGTTTTTATTTATTTATTTTTTGTTTACTTTTTGCTCCACGTCTTTTTTTACACTTGTACTGTTCGGTCAAAAATGACCGATAGCCTTTTATACTAATCTCCAGCCATTTTTTTTTTCAAAATAAAGGAGTTATAATCTCATTTTGGTCTATATAGTTCATCTACTACTGTTTATCAATTTATCTAGGTCCTTTTGGTCCATGCAGAGTTACACATACATACTCATAGGCACTTACACCTGTAAACGCAAAACTAATCGGTGGCCAATGGTTGTTTTTTACAACATTCTTGATGTGTCGGCGTACAATGCATTTGTGTTATGGCGTGAAATAGACCCAAATTGGAACAAAAATAAACTATAGAAAAGAAGAATTTTTTTTAGAGGAGTTGGGAAAATCACTGGTTAGCCCATATATTGAACAAAGAAAAGTAACACCCAGAGATGATGGAGCTGCAGCCATTGTCCACAGGATCCAACAGCATGCTGAAGAAAGTGAACCAAGGGCTTCCGCTAGCACTGCGACGATACCCACGGCCTCCACCAGCAGCGCAACCAGCCTAAAACGGAAATGATGCGCCTTCTGTCCAACATCAAGTAATCGCAAATCAAATGTGATATGTTGCAAATGTGCAAAGTACTTATGCAAAAGACATGTAAATTATACTTGTGACGAATGCAAACAGTAAATTTAGCACCTTGAACCTTATTTCACATTTTATATAGAAAAAAACTAGACTTTTTATTTTTTTGTTTGTTTTTTTTTTTTTTTTAAATATATTAACATACAGTTTGATGTTATTAGTTATAGTTTACAGTTTTATAAAGATTTTTTTTGTGCAAATGTAAAATATATATGAATAATGCAATAAGGCCATGTAACATTTTTTGACACAAAAAAAATAAAAATTAAGATTTTGATTTCAGTTTTCATTTGTTTATGAACAACCATGTTCACATACAGTATAATAATGCAAAAGAAATTCAAATAAAACACTTAAATTAGTTAAAAATCCAGACTTTAATAGGCCCAGTCAAAAATGACCGGAACATTATATGTGTATAGTAGAACCGAACAGAACAGCAGGGTTAATGGGAGAGTCGGGTGCGTGAAAACAGAGCTGTGTTTCCGAATTGTCAACAAGTAGAGCATGCTTTACTCTTTCACAGATCACGCACAGCACAGACCATCAGTAGTGTGAACAGAGCCTAAATCATTGGTTACTAAATGTATCGTGATGGAGAATATATCACAAATATACATCACAAGATAAGAAATAAAAATGTACTCACATAGCAGTTATATATATATTTAACTACGAAGAAAGAAACCAGCAATAATAGCGATAACAATCCCAACCCATTGACCGGTAGAAAGAGATCCAGATCCTGTCAAGGGAAATAAAGACACATAATGATCTCCAAAGATATACCATATAAACCATATAAACTATATACGATATGTGATAGACAATCCTGGTCATTGTGACAGCTACAGATGGTGGAGGGGCCGTTACAGACTGCTACCACTAGCAAAGAGCTCCATGCAATCCAGAACCAGCAGGGGGCATCTCGCTGCTGGTGACAACTGAGATGGTGAATATTCTACAAAAAGGTGCGAGCCTACAAACCCAATACAAAGATTATTCCATATATAGCCAATGTGTATCTCAGTTTATAAATATGGTACTGGACATATTGTGGATGACACTGACGGGCCTCAATCACAGGCCTGACGTCACCATGGAGGCCGGCAGAGGACCCAGTGAGAGCGCCAGACGCTACAAGAATAGGTGAGGGAAGGTGAGTACTAGTACTGTATAAGTGTTTTGTTATTTTTTACACCTCTCCTGGGCCTCCACCTATAATAGTTTGGGGTCTAAAGAAATCTCACAGTATAAAAATGTCACTTCCGATACTACACCAACAAGTTTGGTCGGAACAAATCTTTGGGCCGAACCATCTGAACCCAAAATATACTCCTGCTATAGTGTATATAGAAACTCTATGCTATATCTGCAACCTCTTACACAAGGTTCACACTAGCGCCGGGCTCTCTGTTGTTCGGGAGATTCGAACTGCTAAAACAGCAATTACACACAAGTGTAATGGGGTCTGCCGGGTGTCCGCCATTTCGAAACTGAAACCAGTGGACAAAAAAGTCCTCAGGTACAGGTTTCTGCGACAGAGTCTCCAATGGACCCTAGGCACAGATGTGATCCCAGCCTTACTATACAATATGATATTTTTCCTTTTGTGTATGTGCTTTCATGCATTAGCTGTGTATCTGCTGGTTAAATAATCTCAATAAAGTTTATATTATTTTACAGAAGGGGCCCAGGAAGGAATAATCTAAACCTTCAGAAACCCAACCCATCCCAACCATATAGCATATGTAATACTAGTGTCTTCAGTCACAGCAACTACAAGATACCAGACAGGAGAAGCAAATGAGGGAAGATCTATAGAAGTGGTATGTGCTGGGTGTAATATTCTTTATATTCTTTATGTACGGAATCACTTCTCTAACCACTGCACAGTACTACTTCTCTTGTCCTGAATACTGGTGTAATTCTCAGTATGTGTTCTTATCCTGTACAGTGATGGCCAAAAGTATTGGCACCCCTGCAATTCTGTCAGATAATACACAATTTCTTCCAGAAAATGATTGCAATCACAAATGCTTTGGTAATAATATCTTCATTTAATTTGTCTTCAATGGAAAACCACAAAAAGAATTGTCAAAAAGCCAAACTGGATATAATTCCACACCAAACATAAAAAAGGGGGTGGACAAAAGTATTGGCACCCTTTGAAAAATCATGTGATACTTCTCTAATTTGTGTAATTAACAGCACCTGTTACTTATAACAGGTGGTGGCAATAACTAAATCACACTTGCAGCCAGTTGAAATGGATTAAAGTTGACTCAACCTCTGTCCTGTGTCCTTGTGTGTACCACATTGAGCATGGAGAAAAGAAAGAAGACCAAAGAACTGTCTGAGGACTTGAGAAGCAAAAATGTGAGGAAGCATGAGCAATCTCAAGGCTACAAGTCCATCTCCAAAGACCTGAATGTTCCTGTGTCTACCGTGCGCAGTGTCATCAAGAAGTGTAAAGCCCATGGCACTGTGGCTAACCTCCCTAGATGTGGACGGAAAAGAAAAATTGACGAGAGATTTCAACAAAAGATTGTGCGGATGGTGGCTAAAGAACCTCGACTAACATCCAAACAAGTTCTAGCTGCCCTGCAGTCCGAGGGTACAACAGTGTCAACCCGTACTATCCGTCGGCGTCTGAATGAAAAGGGACTCTATGGTAGGATACCCAGGAAGACCCCACTTCTGACCCAGAGACATAAAAAAGCCAAAACTTACCTGAGAAAGCCAAAAACTTTTTGGAAGAATGTTCTCTGGTCAGATGAGACAAAAGTAGAGCTTTTTGGGAAAAGGTGTCAACATAGAGTTTACAGGAAAAAAAAAAAAGAGGCCTTCAAAGAAAAGAACACGGTCCCTACAGTCCAACATGGCGGAGGTTCCCTGATGTTTTGGGGTTGCTTTGCTGCCTCTGGCACTGGACTGCTTGACCGTGTGCATGGCATTATGAAGTCTGCAGCATAATGTAGGGCCCAGTGTGAGAAAGCTGGGTCTCCCTCAGAGGTCATGGGTCTTCCAGCAGGACAATGACCCAAAACACACTTCAAAAAGCACTAGAAAATGGTTTGAGAGAAAGCACTGGAGACTTGTAAAGTGGCCAGCAATGAGTCCAGACCTGAATCCCATAGAACACCTGTGGAGAGATCTCACAATGGCAGTTTGGAGAAGGCGCCCTTCACATCTCAGGGACCTGGAGAAATTCCAGCAGAGCATTGGAAGAAACTCATTGATGGTTACCGGAAGCGGTTGTTCGCAGTTATTTTGTCTAAAGGTTGTGCTACCAAGTATTAGGCTGAGGGTGCCAATACTTTTGTCCGGCCCATTTTTGGAGTTTTGTGTAAAATGATCAATGATTTGACTTTTTTTTTTTCATTCTCTTTTGTGTTTTTTCATTGCAAGCAAAATAAATGAAGATCTTATTACCAAAGCATTTGTGATTGCAATCATTTTCTGGAAGAAATTGAGTATTATCTGACAGAATTGCAAGGGTGCCAATACTTTTGGCCAGCACTGTATATACGGACAGTGCACAGTACCACTTCTCTTATCCTGTATATATGGACAGTGCACAGTACCACTTCTCTTATCCTGTATATATGGACAGTGCACAGTACCACTTCTCTTGTCCCTTTATGGCAGCAGATGCAGTACCAATGAATGACGATTTCATGTCTGGCCTGTAAATTGAAAAATCTAGAATATATTCTGAAATGGATTCCATGACTGTGAGAACAACACTTGGGAGGCAGAAAAGAACCTGGATTACCCTGCTGGTTATCCCTGTATGGGAGCACACGCCACATCAACATTGTGTTGGCAGAGAAACAATTTACAGAATTTAAAGAAAAATTTGGGGCATCCTATCAGTGTACATACTGCCTAGCCTGCCAGCTGAAAAACCATGACAACACTGCAGCTACTGTCGCTGCTGTCAAGGCTGTAGTTTTCTTGTTGTCATCCACATTATTTTGGTTAGTACTTGCAAGTGTTTCTTTCTCCCCCTCTTTTGCCTGCCCCCTGCCCTGTTTTTTTTTTTCCATCCATTTTACTGCACACTGCTTATAATAGTGACTGGCAACAATTCTGTAATTGGTTTTTTTTTTGTTTTTTTTTTTACAAATATGTTGAGTAATCAGAATTTTTTTTTTTCAGATTACCAGGCTGTGACACACTATTTATTGGTTTAGCAAAAAAAAACGACAACAATAAACTCTTAAATAATGGAGATTTTTTTTTTCAGATTAGCACGGGTTGTGAAACTATATATAAGCAACAACAACAGCAAAAAAAAACCAATTTTTTTTTTTTCAGATTAGCACACTCCATCACACTGTGTATTCGGTGAGCCAAGCAGAAAAATATCCTTATATCACTGTTTTTTTTCAGATTAGCACAGGCTGATAGACTGTATATATGAGCAACAAAAAAAGTTTAAGAAATCAATATTTTTTCAGATTAAACTCCTTTACACTGTGTATTGTGTGAGCAGAGCAGAAAAAACCCTTAAATAACTTTTTTTTCCAGATTAGCGCAGGCTGTGAGACTGTATATTGGGAGAACAAAAATAAAATCCCTTTTTTCAGATTAGTGCAAGTGGAATCAGTATTTTCTGTTAGAACAGCAGTTTCTAAGTATTTCAATAAAAAATTGTTGCCCATAAAAACATTAACAAAACATTTTTGACTAACAGAACTGTCAGTAAAATTACGTTTAAACACTCGGTAGGCAGATGAAACTGCTCTATTGCACAACATACAGGAAAAAAAAATATTATTGGCAATGAAAGGGATAACTGTCCTTTGACTGTGTATTAGTGCAAGCTCACACAGGAGAGATATTCCCCTTCACTCTTATCTATGATTACTAATTATTCATTATTTTTTTTATTTATTTTTACACATTGTTACCCCCATAAGGTCATAATAGACCTTTGGGGGGCAGGAGGAGGTCATTTTAACTTTTTTTTTTTTTGATTGATTTCTCCTCTAACTGGGGCTGATACCTACAGCCTCCTATACTGTACTCCAGAGCTTATCTGGACCGAAACTGGTCCAGATTGATGGATTGATCCTTGTGAAATTTTTTGCAAGAAATCTCGATCTTTTGGTTTATCCCTTCTGAGGTCTAACCTTATCCTTCTTCTCCAGAGCAGGGTACGATCAGTCTTTTAGCTTCTTGATGGACGCTAGGGTCAGAACCAAGGTGGCAGATAGGAGCTAGACTTGTCCCCCTAAGCTTCAGCGAGGGCAGATCTTTGATTCCTGGCTTGGAGGATTGGATAATGGTTAGTGGACCCTTCTATTTTAAGAGAGGACTTACAATAGACTGCATCTTACGCTCTCTGGGTATGCTGCCCTTTTTATGATCTTGGGTCTCAATAACAAAAAATATATAACTACCTATAAGATTCATGGTGGGTGAAATATTCCCAAAAAGAGTTTTTCAACACTATTTTCATGCTGGAAATTATGAAACAATTTTAGGTCCTTTGTGTTTCTATCCCACGTGTGTTTGATGTCCCTGCTTTGTATCTCACCTTTAGTCACCGTAAGATGGGTAACGCCAGTGATATCGCCTTTTATATGACAAGCGAGTCCGTTCCAGGAGTATGATCCGCTGTCATTTACCTGAAGGTTTTTCAGAGAGAAACTAAGATTGGATATGTTGCCGGAAAAATGAATGCGACTGCTGTAACCAGGCCTGACCCAGATCCATGCAAATTCTCGCCTTTCATTGGAGATGTTATTGGGAGAAGAAGAAGAACAACGGTCGACTTCTTTATCCTTGAATAAGTCTGTGAATAAAAAACAATGAATACGACCAATGTTGTTGCCATATTTGAGAGCGAAAGGCTTGTACTGTGACCCAGGGGTAGCATATTAGACAAATAGCTCACTGGTTGTGTCCCCAGTATATTTCAGTGAACACCATATATAGTGCCTTGCAAAAGTATTCACACCCCTTGAACTTTAAACACACTTTGTCACCTTACAACCACAAAATTAAATGTATTTTCTTGAGATTTTAAGTGGTAGACCAACACAAAGTAGCAGATAATTGTGAAGTGGAAGGAAAATGATACAAGGTTTTCAAAATTTTAATCAAATAAAAACCTGAAAAGTGTAACGTGCAAAAGTATTCAGCCCCCCTTTATCAATACTTTGTACAGCCACCTTTTGCTGCAATTACAGCTGCAAGTCTTTTGGGATCTGTCTCTACCAGATTTGCACATCTAGAGTGAGATTTTTGCCCATTCTTCATTGCAAAATAGCTCAAGCTCAGCCAGATTGGTTGGAGTGTTTGTGAGCAGCGATTTTCATGTCTTGCCACAGATGCTCAATGGGATTTAGTTCTGGATTTTGACTGGGCCATTCTAACACGGGAATATTCTTTGATCTAAACCATTCACTGGAGCTCGGACTGGAGGTTTAGGATCATTGTCTTGCTGGAAGGTGAATCTCCTTCCCAGTCTCAAGTCTTTTGCAGCCTCCAACAGGTTTTCTTCCAGGATTGGCCTGTATTTATCTCCATCCATCTTCCCATCAACTCTGAGCAGCTTCCCTGTCCCTACTGTAGAAAAGCCTCCCCACAGCATGATGCTGCCCCCCATGTGTCACAGTGGGGATGACGGGGTGTTCAGAGAGATGAGCAGGGTTACTTTTCCACCACACATAGCCCTTTGTATTTAGGCCAAAAAGTTCACCTTTGGTCTCATCTGACCAGAGCACCTTCTACCACATGTCTGCTGTGTCCCCTATATGGCTTGTGGCCATAAACTGCAAACGGCACTTCTTATGTCTTTCTTTCAACAATGGTTTTCTTCTTGCCGCTCTTCCATAAAGGCCAGATTTGTAGAGTGCACGACTTATAGTTGTCCTGTGGACAGATTCTCCCACCTCAGCTGTGGATTTCTGCAGCTCCTCCACAGTGACCATGGGCCTCTTGGCTGCTTCTCTGACCAGCGCTCTCCTTGCTTGATCTGTCAGTTTAGGTGGATGCCCATGTCTTGGTAGGTTTGCAGTTGTAGAATACTTTTTCCATTTTTGGCTGATGGATTGAACAGTACTTCTTGGGATGCTCAAAGTTTGGGATATGTTTTTATAATCTAACCCTGCTTTAAACTTCTCCACAACTTTATCTATGACCTTTCTGGTGAGTTCCTTGGTCTTCATGATGCTGTTTGTTCACTAGTGTTCTCTAACAAACCACTGAGGCCTTCACAGAACAGGTGTATTTACGTATACTGGGACTAAATTACACACATCTGGACTCTGTTGATTAATTAAGTGACTTCTGAAGGCAATTGATTGCACTAGATTTTATTTAGGGGTATCAGAGTACAGGGGGCTGAATACTTTTGCACGTCACACTTTTCATATTTTTGTTTGATTAAAATTTTGAAAATCATGTATCATTTTTGTTCCACTTCACAATTATCTGCTACTTTGTGTTGGTCTATCACTTAAAATCTCAAGAAAATACATTTAAGTTTGTGGTTGTAAGGTGACAAAATGTGAAAAAGTTCAAGGGGTATGAATACTTTTGCAAGGCACTGTATGAGGAAGGAGGATCTTGGCAGAGCAATTCATTGGGATCAGTTTGTTGTTGGAAATACATTGATTGGATGATGATAATTTTTTGGCTACCTGCAGCGAGCACTAGAGGGAGCTCAGGCGCTTACTACGTACTGGGGCAGATTTACTAATATTGTCTAAGTTTTAGGCAAATTACCTACCAAAATTATTAAAAATTGAGCTCCTCTTAATAATTTTGACACTGGGGAACAGAAGTCCCAAAATAAAGGCCCCTTGTCGGACAGGGAAAAAGTAACCCCCCTTCCCGTTATCCCTCGTGAGTTCTGAGGGGTTACCATGGCAGCCAGGAGGCCGAGCCATGGCCTCCTGACTGCCTATGCACAGTCCCATAGGAATAGTGTGCGATGTTCTGCAATACTATGTATCGCAGTACATTGCACAGGGGATGTGAGATCCTGGCTTCAAGTTCCCTTGTGGGACAGGTAAAAAGTGAAAAAACAAAGAAACAAATAATAAAAAGTAAAAAAAAAATCACCTTTATATTTAAAAAAATATATAATGTAAATAAAAATGTTATCCCCACATGTGTATAAGTCCTCACTATCCAAAAATGTAGGTACAGTGAATACTGTAAAAAAATAAATACCGCAATGCGCAAATTAATGTATTTTGGTCACTTTGCTTTCCCCAAAAAATAACATCAGAAAGTCCAACATACCAAACATTGGTACCAATAAAAAGTACAACTTGTCCCACAAATAAAGAGCCCTGACATATCTCCGACAACAGTACAGTAAAAAAAATTATAGGCGTTGTGAGAAGGTGACAGGCAGAGTGCTGGAGTCACGGTATATGAACCCCAGGTTTCTGACATACGTGCGGTCCAGGGCGGGTCTTGAATAGGCTTCGACCACTGCTGCTACCGAGCTACCCCCCCCCCACAGTGTAAAAAACGTAAAGAAAAACTAATCAAAACATTATACACACGTGGACAAAATTGTTGGTCCCCCTCGTTTAATGAAAGAAAAGCCCACAATGGTCACAGAAATAACTTGAATCTGACAAAAGTAATAATATATAAAAATTCTATGAAAATGAACAAATGAAAGTCAGACATTGCTTTCCAACCAGGCTGCACAACTCATGAAACAGGCCTGGACAGAAATGATGGTTCCCCTGAAAATAATGTGACCAAAGGAACATGTTACATCAAGGTGTGTCCACTAATCAGCATCCCAGGTGTCTACAATCCTGTACTCAGTCAGTGGCCTGTATATAGGGCTACAGATACTCGCTGTGCTGTTTGGTGACATGGTGAGTACCACACTCAACATGGACCAGAGGATGCGAAGGAAAGAGTTGTCTCAGGAGCTTAGAAAGAAAATTATAGGCAAGCATGTTAAAGGTAAAGGTTATAAGACCATCTCCAAGCAGCTTGATGTTCCTGTGACTACAGTTGCACGTATTATTCAGAAATTTAAGATCCATGGGACTGTAGCCAACCTCCCTGGGCGTGGCCGCAGGAGGAAAATTGATGACAAATCAAAGAGAAGGATAATACGAATGGTAACAAAAGAGCCCAGAAAAACTTCTAAAGAGATTAAAGGTGAACTTCAAGCTCAAGGAACATCAGTGTCAGATCGCACCATCCGTCATTGTTTGAGCCAAAGTGGACTTCATGGGAGACGACCGAGGAGGACACCATTGTTGAAAACAAACCACAAAAAAGCCAGACTGGAATTTGCCAAACTACATGTTGACAAGCCACAAAGCTTCTGGCAGAATGTCCTATGGACAGATGAGACAAAAATCGAAATTTTTGGCAAGGCACATCAGCTCTATGTTCACAGACGGAAAAATGAAGCCTATCTTGAAAAGAACACTGTCCCTACTGTGACACATGGAGGAGGCTCTGTTATGTTCTGGGGCTGCTTTGCTGCATCTGGCACAGGGTGTCTTGAATCTGTGCAGGGTGCAATGAAATCTCAAGACTATCAAGGGATTCTAGAGAGAAATGTGCTGCCCAGTGTCAGAAAGCTTGGTCTCAGTCGCAGGTCATGGGTCTTGCAACAGGATAATGACCCAAAACACACAGCTAAAAACACCCAAGAATGGCTAAGAGGAAAACATTGGACTATTCTGAAGTGGCCTTCTATGAGCCCTGACCTAAATCCTATTGAGCATCTTTGGAAGGAGCTGAAACATGCCGTCTGGAAAAGGCACCCTTCACACCCGAGACAACTGGCGCAGTTTGCTCATGAGGAGTGGCCAAAATCCCTGCTGAGAGGTGCAGAAGTCTCATTGACAGTTACAGGAATCGTTTGATTGCAGGGATTGCCTCAAAAGGTTGTGCAACAAAATATTAAGTTAAGGGAACCATCATTTCTGTCCAGGCCTGTTTCATGAGTTTTCTTTTTTTTAAAAATTCTGTTGAAGCCTGGTTGGAAAGCAATGTCTGACTTTCATTTGTTCATTTTCATAGAATTTTTATATATTATTACCTGTGTCAGATTCAAGTTATTTCTGTGACCATTGTGGGTTTTTCTTTCATTAAACGAGGCAGGGGAACCAACAATTTTGTTCACGTGTGTATGTACCCCAAAATGGTGGCAAATGAAAGTACAACTCGTCACGCAAAGATGCTAAATAAATGTAATCCTTTACAGAAAAGTTGTGATAATGGTCATATCAGACATGAAACATCCAAAGCTACAGGTTGGTAATTAAAAAAAAAAAAAAAAAAATTGTATATATGAATGTTTAGTCCATAAATATTCATCTTTTGATAGCCTTCACTTCGCTATGTCGACAGAAAAATAAATAAAGTTATGAATTTTGGAAGATGGGGAGGGAAAATATGAAAAAAAGTCACCAGACATTAAAGTACCCTGCGTCATTAAGGGGTTAAAAAGGTTTTGATGACAATTCTTAGGATAGGCCATCAATATCAGGTAGATGGGGGGGGTCCATCCACCAGGACCCCCACCAATCAGCTGATTGAAGAGGCCACAGTGTTGTACCCCCACCATGTGCTGATGATGTCACATTCATTGGTGACCTAATCTTTATATAGATCATCAGTAGCAGATTAATGGGGGTCCGACACCTGCCAACTGCTTAGTGATGCAGCTCAGTCCCAATTATTTGAATGGAACTGAGCTTCAACAAGGCCATGTGACACATGATATTGCCATCACAGGGCCAAAAAAAGTAGCAGGGATCACGCCAATGTCTGATTGGTGGGGGGGGGGGGGTACCAAGTGCCGGATCTGCACCGATCTGATATCCTTAGGATCGCTCAAAAATAGCAAAAGCCCTGAAAACCCCTTAAACATTGGCCCTATATATCACATATACAAGTGCGGTATTTCTCCTTACCGGTACACGTAGATTCGTTTCCAGCTTTGATCACATCTTTGAGATTTCTAATTCTGGTGAGAAATGGCGACGTATCAGAGCAGTTACAGCTAGAATCGCAAATTTCCAGAATTTTCTGGCGTCCTATGTGCAGTGACAACACTCGGAGGTCAATGTCCTTACTAACAGAACAGAAAATTGTGCCCGATGCTCCTTCAACAAGATCCAGGTAAGTTGGGTTTTGAGTTATATAGTTACATGACCGGCCTGTAATAAAGAAACATAAGTCATGATCCCATCACACGGCGAGCGTGCCCGCACACATAATGATCGATGTGGAGCGACCACATGGAGCAGAATACCCGTATGGCAATCCAATGGACGCATGATGTTGTGGGTAGATTAGCAGGGGTTATCTGCAGCATCATACAGCCAATGGGCCACCTCCGGTGAAGACCACATGATGGCAATATATCATAGTAGATCAGTGGTATAGCAGAGCAATATCTGAAATCCAATGTGTCGCCAGAATGTGACTGATTTTTTTAAATCAAATTTTACATTAAACATTATTTTTAAAGAATTTTTGGTGAAGTTCTTATTTTTTATATGACACCCAAACTTTCTGTTTTATAATGCTCGAGGTATAACTGTTAGAAGTGACCCCTTCCCCAGCCTCAGATCCCCTGCATTATACAAGAGGCCTACACCCCTAGTCCAGTGAGAAGCAGCGACAGATCTCTATAGACAAACAAGAGAAAGGATAAAGACATGCAGAGATGTCAATAACTTATATTACAAAATGTATTCATCCTAAGTTGCACTTCTCCATACTCTATTATCTGAGTGTTCGACTTTATTTCCTATCTCTCTCAGTCTGGCTGTCTGAGATGCTCCTATCTGTCTAATCTCTCCCCACAAAATGGAAACCTCCTCTCTCTTAGGCATTTTATAGTGCACATAAGGCTATGGTGACCCATCACTGAGTCATCAGTGACCTCAGACCTATAGTCCCTCTTGATTGGCTTTCCCCAGTCATAAGGACTGCCTGCAAGGCATTATGGGGAAGCCTGTCTGACCACAAAGGACATGTGATCCTGCTTGTCTGCTTTCTCCATGTTTTCACATGGTGGTTGCCATTGTGGCTGGTTCGTGCGAACCAAACTGCAAAAGGTTTGGATTCATTCAAATCCAAACAGTTTGAAAAAAATCATGTCAAATCCGGTTAATAGAGATGAGTGAATCGGTTTATACCGAAACGGATTCGACCTGAATATTGCGAATTGTTCAGTTTTTGATGAAAACGAACAATTAGGGATTTTCCTCGGACAAACTAAAATGGCAAGTAGATAATAGTGGGGCCTCTGCTGCTAGTATCAGTGGTGGTCCCGCTATCATAGTAGAGCCATGGTCGCCATTGAAGTCAATAGCGGCACCTCTATGATTGGCCCACAGGAGCGCCAGGCTGCTCTAGTAGCCCTGAGTGTCTTCTGCTCTATGTTTTAAGCCAATAAGTTGTGATTCGTAACAAACTTGTTTGTCCTGAAATGAATCAAGGACCCGAACCGACCGTACCCGAAACAAAATGAATCTTGTGGAGTTTGCCCATCTCTAATTGATATATATAAAGCACTTGGGGTGAGACACAAAATTAACTTCTGGTTGTAATTTGTCACTTTACTGAGCTGAAGTGGGATTCAACAGAGATTTTAGAGTGAATATCAAGTTACATCTCTGAGCTGAACCTTTTCATATGTAAAGGGCCCTGGAATTAATGGTGTTCACAAATGATGATGTTGATAATAATAATAATAATAATAATAACAAAGATGATAATAATAATAACAATGATAATAATAATAATAATATTGATTGTAATGATAATAATAATAATAATAATAATAATAATAACAAAAATGATAATAATAATAATAATAATGATTGTAATGATAATAATAATAATAATAATAATAATAATAATAATATTATTAATAACAAAGATGATAATAATGATTGTAATGATTATAATAATAATACCTACTGACTAGTTTGGAGATTTTAGTTTGGGTGTAATTATGTATTCCTGCCACTAGATGATGCAGTTGTACACTGGATACATTGCTCCTCATCATCTGACATTTTTGGGTGACAGTTACTGTTGGGGGTTAAGTTCCCCCGGGATGGATGTCACCGTAATCCTAATCAAATAGATAACCAGTTTCGAGCGCTCGGGAAACAAAGGTACACAGGTATCGTGTATGAACCGTTTCTACTTTATTGCGTAGTTCAATACAGTTTTAAAGGTAAGCTCAGTTACATAACAGTCATGTGATCAATGTACATATTTGGTCTTTCCAGTTCCGTTATCAGACAAATTTGTTCAGTTACCCATCACCCCAGATGTTTTCCTTTTCACCTTATCTAAATGTTCTCAGCAGAACTGTTGATATTCAGACTCTGAGATTATATTCTATCTCTAAACTATTTAGCCTGCATGGAGAACATTTCACCCTGTGTCTTCTGTATACTGCGTCATAGAATATAATACAAATTATGCTTTAACCCTTACAATTCCCCCATTTTAGGAATTTATTTTTAATCAAGTTCAATGAATACCTTCACACTGTTTGTGTGCCATCTGCGATGGATTCTCCATTGAAGAGGTTAAAAATAACATCCTATCTTACATATTGGTTAACTGTATTCCATTTCCTTCTCAGCGCTTCAACTTTCTTGCAATGTGAAGCGTGTATCCAGGTAGATTTTCCCTCCAACTTTACTGAGGTGGCAGTTTGTCAGCAATATCTGGAAGGGACCATCATATCTGGGTTCAAGAGATTTCCTGGAGTGTCTTTTCACCAGGCTGCAAGCTATATGTTCCTGAAAAAAATCAGAAGGGTCTGGAATAGAAGAGAACACTTGTTTATGTGTTTCTTTCAGTTTGTTACACAAGTCTTGTACATAGCTGGCAACACTGTCATAATTAAGCTGTAATGTCTGAGGGAAGTACAATCCTGTTTTGGGCGCACTTCCAAACAATATTTCAAATGGTGACAACCCTGTCCTCCTGTTAGGAGTAGTTCTTACTGAATATAAGGCTAGAGACAGGCATTCAGGCCAAGGCTTTCCTGTCTCAGCCATGGCTTTCTGAATCTTCCACTTAAGTGTACCACTCAACCTCTCCACCTTGCCTGAACTCTGAGGATGGTAGGGTGTGTGGAAAGCTTGCTCAATCCCTAGTGCAGACATTATTTCTTTCATTATCTCACCTGTGAAATGCGTACCTCTGTCAGACTCAATCACCTCGGGCACTCCAAACCTGCACACAAGTTCAGACATCAATTTCTTGGCAGTTGCTTGTGCGGTTGCTTTGCTCACAGGGTAGGCCTCAGGCCATCCTGAAAACAGATCCACACAGACCAATACATACTCGTATGTTCCAGACTTAGGCAACTGTATGTAATCTATCTGTACTCTCTGAAATGGGTACAGGGATTTTGGTGTACATTTAGCGGGTGTTTTAACTACCTGTCCTGGGTTGTGTAGAGCACATATGTGACATGCTTTTACGTGGTTACTAGCAGCTCTTCCAAAACCTGGGGCAAACCATAATTTACCCACTAATGACTTCATGGCATTTCCAGAGGCATGCACCTTACCGTGGGCCAAGCCAGCCATCTGGGGGTAGACTGCTGCGGGCAGACATAATCGATCCCCCATTTTCCACATACCATCACCGTCTGTAGCACCTGCTTTTCTCCATCTTTCAATTTCCACACTGGTGACCTTTGAGTACAGCCCTTTTGGGTCTGCTAGGTCAATGTCCATTTTGCTCACCTGGTTGGGACCCCTTCTCGCCAGTAGTGCTGCAGCCTTGGCTGCTCTGTCTGCTCTCTCATTTCCACGGCTTTCAGGGTCCCTTCCTTTTGCGTGAGCTCTGACTTTCACAATTGCCAGCTGCTTTGGGAGCAGTATGGCCTCCATCAGTCGACTTACCACATCTCCATTCTTAATTGGCTTGCCCTGGGCCGTTAGGAAGTTCCTTGTCCTCCATATTGGACCATAATCATGTGCAATGCCAAAAGCATACCTGGAGTCAGTGTATATGTTAGCTGTTCTACCTTTGGCTACCTTACAAGCCTCCATAAGGGCTTTGAGCTCAGCTTCTTGGGCTGATGTGTGGTGGAAGAGCTTCCTGGACTATGATGTCATGTTCAGTGACTACAGCATACCCTGTAACAAATTTGCCTTCATCTGTCAGATACCTTGAGCCGTCCACAAACATCTCATAATCAGGATTTTGTAATGGCACATCCGTGACATGGTCAAATCCCACTGTTTCCTGTGACATAAGAGCCACGCAATCATGTTCATGCTGGCTGTCAAACAGTTCTTCTTCAGAGAGGGAATTTAAAAATAAACTCATCTTCCACTCCCCCTTCTGAATCATGAACTCCTACAGGAAGAAGAGTTGCAGGATTCAAAGTTAAACAGCGTTGAAAAGAGATGTTTGAGGAGGACTGCAGAGCAAATTCCATTTTGCACTGCCGTGCCAAAGAAAGGTGACGTCTGTCTACCTGTGTGAGGATAGCATGGATGTCATGAGTGTGTCATGGTGTATACACAACCAATAAATGATCTAGGACAATGTCTGAGCTTTTGTCAAGCAATGCTTGTACCGAGAGGACAACCCGCACACAGGAGGGGGTCCCCCTGGCTTACAGCATCTAACCATGAGCTGTAATGTGTTATTGTGTGAGAACTGCAGTTGCGTGCCCTATCATCTCAGTCACGTAGAGCTGAAAAGGTTTCTGATAGTCAGGTAGGCCTAGGGCCGGAGCACTGACTATCTGCAACTTCAGCTGGTAAAACGCATCCATGGCCTCAGGTGTGAGGCTGAATGGTTTTGAGGAGAGGCTATCGTACAGAGGTTGCATGGTCAGAGATGCAGATCTGATCCATGGCCTACAGTAGGATACCAATCCCAAGAAGGTACGTAGCTGAGCATGAGAGGTCGGCACCTGCATGTCTCTCACCACCTTGGTCCTCTCATCTGACAGGTGCTTGGTACCCTGGCCGAGACAGTGTCCCAGGAACACCACTTTTTGTTTGCAAAATTGCAACTTGTCCTTGTTGGCCTTGCAGCCGTTCTGGTAGAGGAAACACAACAGGCTGATGGTCGCAGCTTCACAGGTTGGTTTGTCTGGAGCACAAAGAAGAAGATCGTCAACATATTGTAACAGAACAACATCATCATGTGGAAAATACCAAGTACTCATAATAAGTTTAAGACACCTTGTGAATTGGTTAGGACTGTTTTGCGCCCCTTGTGGTAGTACTGTCCAAGTGTACTGTTTACCCCTGAATGTAAATGAAAACAAATACTGGCAATCGGGGTGTAAAGGCACAGAAAAATATGCATTGGAAAGATCTATACAACTGTACCAGGTGGTACCTGTGGGGACAGCTGACAGCAGGGTGTGTGGGTTAGGTACCACTGGGGTTTCAAGTAGTGTTACTTTAGTCAATTCCCTAAGATCATGAACCATACGGTATGTGTCTGGTTCTCCCTTTTTGCCCTTTTTCTTCACTGGGAAAAGAGGAGTGTTTGCTACAGAAGTGCATTCCTTTAATGCCTCTGCTTTCACTAATTCTACTATTGTTACTGCTATGGCATCCTCTTGGGCATGGGTCAGAGGATATTGTTTAATCCTGGGTGGCTGAGCACCAGGTTTCAGGGTTACCATAACAGGGGGTACATCCAATTTACCTAAGTCTGTTTTCCCAGTTGCCCATAATGCTGTTGGCACTTGGGATAACAGTACATTTTCTTCTTCAGTGAGGACAAAAATACAATTTGGTGTACTTAACTCGGCAGATAACAAGCATAAAATCTCATGGTTAGTATGTGTGACTTTTACATATGCTTCTCCTGATGAATGCAGCATGATATTACAACCTAATACTCCCATCACATCTGTACCAAGAATGTTATCTGATGTGTCTGAGACTAAATACCTAGTGAGTATTCTGCTACCCTGAAATGAGGTTTCTACAGGATCAGTTTGATCTAAAGCATCCACCGTTTTAGTGAGAAGTCTTCCATAAACTTCCACTGATTCACCTTTCTCTCTTTTAACAGATACCTTACTTCAGATGATAACAGGCAAGACAATAAATTCACATAACATAGTACAAGACATAATTTCATATGTTTGAGTATGTTCTTGAATATTTTACACATATATATTGTCATTGTACCTTACTTTCCATTTAACCTTAGGCTAACACTTTTATCAAAATATTTTCCCTTTGGGCATAAATAGTCATCATACACAGGCTGCGGACCCCGGAGGCCCAAAGCCAAGTTTCACTTTGTAATAATTGACATGTAACATTACTGGGTAACAGCATCATGTTCAGCTTGTGATTTTCTGCGTGCGCATCATATCAGATACAACGTCCTTGGAGCTACTTGGCAGTCAATTAATGTTTTGGTTATTCCCTGCAGAACATCTGCAGAGCGCTACAACAGAATACAGGAATACAATTCAAGCAGATAGCAGTTAATACTGACACCAAAATTACATATTACTATTTTTGTACAATTTTCAAATATTTCCCAAACCCCACCTTTTGTCATTACCACAGGTGTTCAAAACCCCTGAGTTGTACTTCAGGTTACCATAAGGGAAAATTGCCAAACTTTAAAATTTTCTTCACTGGATTCCAACCAAAAGTTGAACCCCTGTGGAACATCACAATATCCTAGTTTCTTCTTTTTAGGGGACATTTCCTGAAAGCGGATTTAATTTTACAAAAAGCATAAAAGTTGAATCCTGGCATTGATATAAACAGAATGAATATTACAAATACAGGTTGACATATATATATATATATATATATATATATATATATATATAATCATAATCCAATAAACATCATACCGATGGTGGACAGTTTTTCTCTTTGCACTATATCAGATTCTCTGAGTATTTTGTTAAAGTAAGTAATATTTCATACAGAACTGGGAGATAAGATGGGTTATATTAAACAATAATACTGAGAAGGGGGATGTCTCCCTTCAAGCCTGATTCTCGGAGTGAGGTGGGGGTGATTCAATATTTCCTGAACTATCACCCCTTATCCTATTTCTATTAGTTCACATGGGGTGTACCATATCTTAGATGGTCCCTTCCCCATCTTGGCTGGTAGCTAATCAGCCGATGAGTCTCTCACTCCTCTAGGGCAACCTTGAGACAATAGAGGGTCACTTACCACTACTTAGTGAGAACTCCCAGACAGACTCTTCTGTCTTCTATGAACTACTCTACTTGTGCAAGTTCAGGAGTAGTGCTCAGGGCAATGCCTTAATTGGCTTCCACGGGCTCAACTTTCTGCCTGTGTCCCCTTACCAAAACACTCCTAAATCACTACACGCACTTCTTCGCGCGGATTCTACTAAGTCCTTCGTGCTATTACTCAGGTCCCATTCGACCTTGACCGTCCAGACACGGCTGGAGGCTAGTTTTCCAAAACAAGGACTTTTCAATCACTCAGTGCTTCTCAGTTCCGAACCTTGTCCGCAACTCTAAACTCTAGGGGTTAAGAATAGAGAACTTTTCCCCATTCTTTGCAGCCTTATATATCTTATAACACAGGTAACATGCCTTCTCAGTAGACAGGTAAACAGGTAAGACAAAAAGCAAAGAAAACAATTTCCATATCATTTACAGGTGACATGTCCCTTTTAGGTTCTTCCGTACTATACAATTGGCATCGAGATGTCATATAAACATGCAGCAGCTTACCTCACTCATCGATACAGAGAATAGACACACAGGAACCTCAGATATACTAATTGGCAAGATCAAAGGCTTACCTTCACAGTACTGTTTTTATCTATCTGAGGTCCTCTGGTCCCGTCCTCAAGTCGATCGGTGAGTGGGTCGGCACTCTATCGGCTGCACATCAGACAATCTCGAGGCCCCACGTCATTGGTCGCCAATTTCTGTTGGGGGTTAAGTTCCCCCCGGGATGGATGTCACCGTAATCCTAATTAAATAAATAACCAGTTTCGAGCGCTCGGGAAACAAGACGTACACAGGTATCGTGTATGAACCGTTTCTACTTTATTGCGTAGTTCAATACAGTTTTAAAGGTAAGCTCAGTTACATAACAGTCATGTGATCAATGTACATATTTGGTCTTTCCAGTTCCGTTATCAGACAAATTTGTTCAGTTACCCATCACCCCAGATGTTTTCCTTTTCACCTTATCTAAATGTTCTCAGCAGAACTGTTGATATTCAGACTCTGAGATTATATTCTATCTCTAAACTATTTAGCCTGCATGGAGAACATTTCACCCTGTGTCTTCTGTATACTGCGTCATAGAATATAATACAAATTATGCTTTAACCCTTACAGTTACCATTCACCACCACCAGGGGACCCTGCCTACATGTCTTAAAATACAAAGAATACAATGGAGGAATGA
The DNA here is from genome assembly GCA_947044405.1 of Leptodactylus fallax. Taxonomy (NCBI): domain Eukaryota; kingdom Metazoa; phylum Chordata; class Amphibia; order Anura; family Leptodactylidae; genus Leptodactylus; species Leptodactylus fallax. The sequence goes on along the minus strand of CAMRHE010000332.1, from coordinate 1,699,655 downwards.
ATTAATCTATCATTCCCTTCAATCGTTTCAGTAACACATTCTCTTGCTAGTTGCTGAAGCTGTTCTAATCTATAGCTGCCAGACTGTATACATTAACCCTTTCTACTGTACTGTAGTAAAGAAATAAATAAATGGCATAACAGTAAGAGAATACAGTGACCGAAAATACCAACTTATCATAGTAACTGCATAATAGCATCATACAGTAACTTCATATAGTGCCTGTAATACCACCATACAGTGACAGAATACTACTATATAGTGACTGAATAATACCACCATATAGTGACTGAATAATACTATTACATAGTGGCAGGATACCAACATGCAGCTACATTATGTTACCATATAGTGACTAAATAATACTATTATATAATGACAAAATAATGCTGTCATAGAGTGACATAATAATACTACTATATAGTGACTGAGCAATACTATGACATAGTGGAAGAATAATACCACCATATAGTTAATACACTATTTTATACCATCATATATTGACTAAATAATAATATTATATAGAGGATATAAAATAATTTAATACTGAATAATACTGCCATATAGAGACTGAATAATACTATGTTTTAGTGACAGAATAATACCAATATATAGTGACTGAGTTATATTATACCACCATAAAGTGAATAAATAATACTTTTACATAGTGACAGAATAATACCACTATATAGTCACTAAATTGTACTTAGTGACAAAATAATACCACCATATAGTGACTGAATAATGATATTACTGTATATAGTGACAGAATAATATCGCCATATAGTGACAGAATAATACTGCCATGTAATGATTGAATAGGACTATTATATAGTCACACAGTAATATCACTATATGTTCATTGTTGCATTATTTACACTATATAGTGGCAGAATAATGCCCCCATATAATAACTGAATAATTTTATAGTGACAAAATATTACAACCATTTAGTGATGAATAATACTATATAGTGTCAATATAATACCAATATAGTGACTGAGTTATTTAAAATCACCATATAACGATTTATTAATAATACTATTACATAATCACATAATAATACCCCCATACAGAGACTGAATACTACTATAATATAATGATACCACTATATAACAAATTAATAATACCATTATATACTGGTAGAATAATACAATCACATAGTGGGACGTGTCATATTGTATAATATAGTGACTAAGTAATATTATTATATACTGACAGAATAATACCGCCACATATTGAATGAATAATACTATGATATATAGACTGTATAATACCATTACATAGTGACATAATAATACCACCATATGGTGACTGATATATTTTATACCACCATTTTGTGATGGAATACTACTATTATATAGTGGCTGAGTAAAACCATTCCACTTTATAATGACTAAGTAATTACATATAATTACAGTATAATGACATATAGTTACTGTGTAAAACTGTTAGAGAAAGAATAATACAACCATATGACTGAATATCTCACAGAAAATAAATGGTTTCAAACGATAAAACTTAACTTTTAATATTTTAAAAATAAAAATTGCACAAAGGACGTCCACTAATCTACTAAAAGACAGATCAATGTGGTCTGTGCCTGCCTATTCAAAGTTTATTCAGGATTTAAATGTTAGACAGTATTCACACTCTCCAACTTTCCACTGGACCTAGGGTGTAATTAGATACTTTCACCACCCTTAGACTAAGGTTATAGTATCACGGCTGCATCATACAACAGGTCAGTATTTTGTCAGTTGCTCTTAGTGCTAGGAAAACCCAAACACCTGGTCCCCACACACATAATTTGTAAAGCATCACTGACTAGACTCCTGCACAGCCATGATATACCTCCACAACCCTAGTCTGTAGTATGTACATATGCCAGTAATCTAGGTACAGGTCACAGTAACTTCATTTCCTGTCATTAAAATGTTATGAACATAAGGGAAACTATGATATTCTGACCCTTATACTCAATAAACCCTTATATTGCAGCCATTACTGATATCCCCTATGTTGACTCCAGGGATATACAGCTACCATTTCCATTAGTGACTCAAGTTCCACCAACTAATCTCCAGGCTAATCAGACTGCCCCAGTCTCCTGTCAGTCCTTCATGCCCCCAAGTGGTATGGCTTGTGGTCAACTAACTCAAAAATAGAAAATAGAAAATAAACTTGCTCTACGCGTTTCCCCTGTGTTATCTATATGAGGTTCATCAGGAGCCAATGCTAATAAACTCATCAGTTGGTCTAAGCTTCTATAAATATTTATCAAAAATGCAGTTACAACTGCAGTTCCTGGAGCACTGATGGTGTGCTCCAGTGTATAGAGTAGCCTATACTATATACACTGGAGCACACCATCAGTGCTCCAGGAACTGCAGTTGTAACTGCATTTTTGATAAATATTTATAGCAGCTTAGACCAACTGATGAGTTTATTAGCATTGGCTCCTGATGAACCTCACATAGATAACACAGGGGAAACGCGTAGAGCAAGTTTATTTTCTATTTTCTATTTTTGAGTTAGTTGACCACAAGCCATACCACTTGGGGGCATGAAGGACTGACAGGAGACTGGGGCAGTCTGATTAGCCTGGAGATTAGTTGGTGGAACTTGAGTCACTAATGGAAATGGTAGCTGTATATCCCTGGAGTCAACATAGGGGATATCAGTAATGGCTGCAATATAAGGGTTTATTGAGTATAAGGGTCAGAATATCATAGTTTCCCTTATGTTCATAACATTTTAATGACAGGAAATGAAGTTACTGTGACCTGTACCTAGATTACTGGCATATGTACATACTACAGACTAGGGTTGTGGAGGTATATCATGGCTGTGCAGGAGTCTAGTCAGTGAGGCTTTAACAAATTATGTGTGTGGGGACCAGGTGTTTGGGTTTTCCTAGCACTAAGAGCAACTGACAAAATACTGACCTGTTGTATGATGCAGCCGTGATACTATAACCTTAGTCTAAGGGTGGTGAAAGTATCTAATTACACCCTAGGTCCAGTGGAAAGTTGGAGAGTGTGAATACTGTCTAACATTTAAATCCTGAATAAACTTTGAATAGGCAGGCACAGACCACATTGATCTGTCTTTTAGTAGATTAGTGGACGTCCTTTGTGCAATTTTTATTTTTAAAATATTAAAAGTTAAGTTTTATCGTTTGAAACCATTTATTTTCTGTGAGATATGAAGTAATAGGGAATGGTGTAGAACCCTCTGTGAGATTGTGGAACCATATGACTGAAGTATCCTTTTATATAGTGACAGAATAATGCCAGTATATATTTACTGAATAATGCCACCTGATTTATATTAATACATCATATAGTGAGTTAATAATACTATTATATATTGTCAGAATAAATCCGCCATATAGTGAGTGAATAATACTATTATATAGTGACAGAATAATACCGCCATATAGTGACTAGAGCTGGGCGAACCTCTCAAGATTCATTTTGGGTTTTGGTGTTTTTTTTGGGTAGAACAAGTACAGTACAAACCATAACTTAAATAGGCTTAACCACTTCAGTACTGGGCTACTTTCCCTAGTTCAGGACCAGACACAATTTTGGGTTTTTTCGTACATGTGGTTTTGAAGGCTAAAATTTTTTTTCGCTTAGGTTATTCAAATAATTTTTGTGTCTGTTTTTTTGCAATTTTTGGATGATTCATAGGGCAGTATTTTAATGTTATTTTTATTTTTGCATGTTTTTCTTTATATATATATATATATATATATATATATATATATATATATATAAAATGTAAACTTTTTTTTAGTAATATAAAGTGATCAAAACATCAGACATTTCCCAAAATGGTATAACTAAAAAGTACACCGGGCCCCGCAAAAAAAGACACCCTATGTATCCCCGTACACGGAAATATAAAAAAGTTACAGGTGTCAGAATATGGAGACTTTAAAAACATTTTTTTTTTGTAAAGTTTTCAATTTTTTGTTAAGGGGTTAAATGTAAATAAAACCATATAGATTTGGTATCCCCGGAATCGTACCGACCCATAGAATACTGGTGACATGTCATTTTGGCTGCACAGTAAATGCTGTAAAAAGCCCGTAAGAAAGTCGCACAAATGCAGTTTTTCTCCAATTCCACCCCATTCTGAATTTTTTTCCAGCTTTCCAGTACATTGTACAGAATAATAAATGGAACCATTATGAAGAACTATTTGTACCGCAAACATTAAGCCCTTATAAGGCTCTGTGATAGGAAAGATAAAAAAGTTATGGGGTTTGGGAGGCGGGGCGTCAAAAATGAAAAGGGGTTATAGAGGTCATTGGGCCCTCTTACACTCCAGGGTCTGCTAGCCACTGCTACCCCTACACCCAGTACCCCCTATAGCTACCCCTATAACCTGTACCCCGTATAGCTACCCCTATAACCTGTACCCCCTATAGCTACCCCTATAACCTGTACCCCCTATAGCTACCCCCTTGCATCTATTATTTCCCCTGGACATATATCAATGTATTGACCACTGTATGTTACCATTGACATTGTGGATAGATTGTGTTTGTTCTCAGTCTGATGGCCGATAATGTAATAGATGAATGTGTCTGTCAGCTGGAAGTTCTCTGTCTGTCCATGATGTCTGTCTTATAAGGCATAACAGAAGTCTTTTACATGAGACCGGCATCTGCTCAGCTGGCTTATCACTATACAGTCCTGTTATGTGGAGGTTTTTAGATCTCATAATATAGCATTGGATGACGCGCTCACCTTCGATGGACATCACGATGAAGATGATACTTAACAATAAGGAGCCCATCTTGTCCTTCATTCTTCAATCTATTAGAAATAAGATAACAATGACATACATGTGATCCTCCTTCCATTGTTAGAAGTGACTAGAGATGAGTGAAGTATTAAAAAATTCGATTCAACAACTTTGCCGAATTTCGTGATACGATTCTATTCGATCCGAACTAAATCACGGCAAATCACGTAACAAAAATGTTTGACTGCGGCATCCAAGGTGTTAAAACCCCAGATCAGTTATGGAGCAGGGTGTTAGCTGTCAGTTACAGCTGTCAGTTACAGCTAACACCCTGCTCCATAACCGATCGGGGGATTTAACACCTTGGATGCCGCGGTCAAACATGCCGTGGGTGCTCGCGAAGGGGTTAAAGGGATGTGACATCACAGGGCTGGCTGCTGATTGGCTGCACACATGGCATTGTGGGTGAGCCCGCGTTCCCAGAGTTCCTTGCCCCATGTCCTAATATGTACAGCAGCCATTTTGAACTAAATGCAAATCGTTACCACGAAGCGTGAGGAAATCCGAATTCGATGCGAATCGAAGATTTCCTGAAATTCGGATTGAATTCCACTTCCGCAGCTTCGATTCTCTCATCTCTAGAAGTGACCAATTTCAGTTATAAAACACATAAGTAAGAGTTGTCCATGCTGTAGATGGAAGGTACAGAGTGGCAGAACCTGTCAGGTTAAATATCTATACATACGGCACGAACGTTGGACTAATGTATCCAGTGCATGTCACTTTAAGGCCATTGTAAACTCTGATGGACGTCATTGATCCTGTTGGGTGGGTCAATTTTTCTGCTTGGGCATGAACCTTTGTCACATGGTATCAGTCATTTACATGCCTTGTAGGCAAATCTAGTGAAATGACCCTACTAATGTCTGACGTGTTGGGTTTGTGAGGGAAATATCTTGGAGTCGGTTATGAGAGGAGGGAAGCAAAGAATGAGGCCTTGTGAGGACAAGAGATTACATGTGGGGGGTTGTGTCGGAGTTGTATGGAGGGAACAGCTTGTGAATTGTATTTGACTTGAAAGTAACAGGAGCTGGGGAAGACTTGGGCCGTGTTCACACGGATGAATTTGCCACGGATTTGGGGGTGGATTTCGCCCCCGAATCCGGAGCAGATTCCTCTCGGAATCCGCCTCCCATTGTGGAAAAAAGAAGCGTCTTGCTCGATCTTGCCGTGCTGCGGAATTTGCGGCTCGAGACTCCCTCCTGATAAGGCCCATTCATCCGGGCCTAATCAGGAGCGGGATGCTGCGATGGAATGCTGAGGCACTGTATCGACATCCCGTCGTGGCGACTCGGCGATGCCGGGGCAGAAATGAAGGGAATTCTCTTCATTTTCCACCGTGTGAACCTTCCCAAAGACGTACAGTTGGAAAGACAGGGCAGAATCAAAGGTTACCCCAAGGCAGCGGACTTGTAGACTATGTAGAACATGGACCCATCAGCTGTGGTTATTATTATGTCTGGTGTTGAGTGAGATTGGGAAATTCTGTTGTTTACATGTTCCGTTTTGAAGGGTGAGGAGAAGGTGGAGAAAGCGGAGACTCTGGATAGCAGAGAGGTAACGTCTGGGTCAGACATATTGGAGTGTCATCGGCCTAGGAGGGTACTAGAAACCAAGGGACTCTATGACTGGCCCAGGTTGAAGGTATAGATGGAAAAGCGTAGGGGTCCCAGGACAGAACCTTGAGGGACACCTATAGAGAGATGGTGGGACAATGAGGTGCAGTGAATGGGAGACACTAAGCATGTGGTTAGTTCATAGTGGAGAAGCAGGTTACAGGGTAGAGGATTGCGTGGTTGTGTCAAAGGGTTGTGGTGACTGTAGAATTAAATTTTTGCTAACATTATCAATCTTGAGCTGCCTGGAAAGTCCTCAGCTGAGATAATAGAAACTGAAGAGGGAACCAGAGGACACAGTATGGAGTTAAAAGGGTTGAAGAGTTGTCTGAAGTTCTAAGACATAGAACACATAAGAGGAGCAACGTAGACTTGTAGTATTGCTTGTAGTAAGATCTTCATTGGAGAGCGGTTTCTCCTTTCTCTGCCAACCCGGAAGCTTTCTTCAGGTCTTGGCCATACTTTCCATGACTGTTTATGGATTTTCTATGTTCTGTTGTGTATGAAAAGGGCGAATGAGTGGAGAACATCCACTTCAGAGTGTGAAGGTATGCCTGGCGACTTTTTTTTTTAAATATTTTTCATCCTCATCTTCCAAAATTGATCATTTTTTAATTTTTTTGTCTACATAGCTATATGAGAGCTTATTCTTTGCGTGATGAGTTGTACTTTCCTTTGCCACCATTTTGGGGTACATATAATGCTTTGATTAGCTTTTATTCACGTTTTTTGAGGGTCCACGTGAAATAACACACAATTCTATCATCATTTTTTGCATTTTGTTTTTACAGCGTTCACTCTGCATTATACATGACATGGCAGCTTTGTCCGGCCGGTCATTACAATTACGGCGATACCAGATTTATATTGGTTTTTATTACATTTTATGGCTTTTACAAATAAAATGTAGTTTTTTGAAAATGAAGAATTTTCCTGGGGTCACTGTATTTTTACTGTACTGTTGAAGAGAGATATGTTAGGGCTCTTTATTTGCAGGACAAGTTGTATTTTTATTGGTACCAATGTTTGGGATGTAGGACTTTCTGATGACTTTTTATTGTTATTTTTTGGAGAAAGCCTCCGGTCTCCCTGGATACCAAGATCGCTATTGATCATGGAATCCAGGGGGATAAACCCCCAGAGTTGGAGTATCTTCCAACTCCGGTGGCTAGTCTCAGCCCTCAGCTTTGTAGCACAGCCGAGAGCAGGAAGTAATGTTGCAGGCACAGTTTCTGTGCCCGCGGCATTACAGCGCCGTACTATTACGGCACTGAGCGTTAAATATATGCTCAGTGCGACGTAATAGTACGACGCAGAGCGGGAAGGGGTTAAATATCTAAACCTATGAAGGTATGCTAGCTTCTGGATTGGGTGGTCATATAGGAGAAGAGTTGAGTTTGATAGGTTCGGTAGTAACAGAAAGCGATGGCTGTGATGGACCATTGTAAGAGGCTGAAGGAAGAAGTAATAGGACTTTGGAGGTAGCTGAGTGGCTTGAGGTGATGGAGATATTGAAGCTGCTCGGGATACTGGTGGGGATGCCGGTAGACGGAATTGCAGGAGACAAATAGTCAAGTGGTCAGTATAGGTAGTGGCAGGGTCTGGTAATTGGTCATTTATATCTAATGTTTATGGCTAGCCTTAGTTAAGAGGAAAATAGACAGAGAGTAAAGTGAACATAAAAATCTGGTATACAAAGTACAAACAGAAAATGGTAAAGCAATGCTGTGGAGGTAAGTGGTGGAAACCTACCTGAGGATGAGACAGAAGGATGATCAGATGTTAGTAATCCCATACAATGGACGTGTGAATGACAAATGACAAAGTGGTTTCAATTTTGTATCTTGTTGTATAGGGCGTGTGAATCAGGCATAGTAAAGAGGAAGTATGGGGAGGTGGCACAATAACCACTGGACATCAGCACTTATAGGCTATACACATCTTGGGAAACAGAGTCAGCTACAGGTTTTTGTGGACCACTCAGTATAATGGTCTCCTTATGCCCCCACACAGTATAATTCCCCCCCTTATTCCTTCACAAGTTACAATGGCCTCCTCATGACTCACACAGTACAATGTCGTCCTTATTCCCCCCACACACTACAATGACCTCCTTATATCCCCCACACAGTACAATGGCCTCCTTATGCCCTCACATATTATAATAGCTACCTAATGTGGCAGCAATGTGTGGTCTAAACACATCTCTAAAAAACATAAGAAACTGGGTGGCTTTTGGTGGTTCATACCTGCTAGTATTGCTGTAGGTTTTTCACAGCTTTCAACCTTGACATAGTCATGCCATGGCACTCATGTAGTCTAATGGCCCCCTTATGCATCCACACAGTATAATGGGCTCCTCTTTCCCCCGCACTATATAATGGTCCCCTTAAACTACCACACAGTACGATGGCCCCCTTATGCCCCCACACAGTATAATTGCCCCCTTATTCCTTCACTCAGTTCAATGTACCCCTTATTCCTTAACACAGTACAATGGCCTCCTTATGCCCCACACAGTATAATGGCCTCCTTATGCCCCCACACAGTATAATGCTCCCCTTATTCCCCCACACAGTACAATATTCCCCTTATTCCCCAACACAGTGCAATGTCCACCTTATTCCCTGACACAGTGCAATGTTCCCCTTATTCCCCTACACAGTACAATGACCTCCTTATGCCCCCACACAGTATAATGGCCTCCTTATGCCCCCACACAATATAATAGACTTTCACGCTATCGCCTTGTCTATGTGGGGTACAACTATGTCAGCAGAGTAATGCTGAGAGGTGATAAGTAGAAAGATAAAATGGTCAGATATCTGGATGTATTAATACTTTCAAGTCTCCAGTGATGGAAGAGTGTAGAAATCAGGCGATACCTTTTAGAGGCTAACTGAGTATATTTGATGGTAAGCTTTCGAGAGTACTAGCTCTCTTCTTCAGACATGGTATACAAGAAACTGAAAATTCACAGACTTTTTATACACAAAAGACAAGGACCTTCAAAGGACCTTAGAATCTTTAAAAATAACAAAATGCAATATAAGTAGAGAAGTTATTTACAACAGGTCAAGAAATAAACAATCTGGAAACTTGTGGGGCGTGACGGAGGGATCTGTTATCTGTTTGCTATCAGGAGGTGATTTGTGACCCTCACAGTTCATACATAGTGTGACATAAAACTGGCAGGAATATTAAGTCCAAATTGCAGAGTTTGAAATGTTTGCATTAACTTATATTCCCATTCCTTTCTCTCCTTCCTCATCTTAAAATGTTTCTTTAAAACCACAACCCGCAAATCTTCAATAGAATGGTCTTCTCTGGAGAAATGTGCGGCCACTGGGAGATCGGTTCTGCTGTTATTAATATTGGATCTGTGTGAGTTCATGCGTTGACTGAGTCTCTGCCCTGTTTCCCCCACATAGAGGCCTGTGGTGGGACATTGCACACACATTATGAGGTACACCACATTGGAAGACCTGCAGGAAAATGTCCCCCTAATTCTGTGCACCTGTTGTGACTCTTGGACAGATACACTGTCAGTGGTGTGGATGTGCCTGTTGGGGCCTTCAGGGCCCTCCGGACAATAATACGACGTAGGTTTGGTGGTTGCCGAAAAGAAAGCAGAGGGGGGACTGGAAATATGTCCTTGAGTCTGTTGTCCCTGTGTAGCACAGGTTGGAGCTCCTTGGCAATCCTTCGTAGGATCTCCAGCTGTGGGTTGTAGGTGACAACTAGGGGCACTCGGGCTTCTTTCTGGGTCTCTCTATATGTGAGCAGACTGTCTCTGTTAACGGCTGCCACTTTGTTTAATTGGTTGTCTGTCACTTTTGGTTTGTATCCCAATCGGAGAAATTTCGTCCTCAGATCCAGGAGGTGCTTGTCCAGGTCTGCTTTGTTGGAGCAAATACGATTGTATGGTATAGCCTGGCTGTAGATTATAGATTGTCTTGTGTGCTTGGGGTGGAAGCTGTCGTTTCTCAGGTAGGCCGTTCTGTCTGTGGGTGAAAAATACAAGTTCATTGTTGAAGAATCTTAACTACAGTATCAGGCACAAACATACATTATTTTCTACATTGTAGATTCATATTGAAGATATGAAACCTATGAAGTAACACATATGGAATTAAGGAGTACAGAAAAAAGTGCTAAAGAAAATAGAATGTACAGTATGATACATTTTAGATTCTTCAGTGTCGCCCCCTTTGATGACAGCTTTGCCCTCTGTCAATCAGCTTCGTGAGGTAGTCACCTGGAATGGATTCAATTCACAACTACGCCTTACCAAGAGTTAATTTGTGGAATTTCTTGTCTTCAAGTGTTTGAGACCATCAGTTGTGTTGTGCAGAGGTAGGATTGGTGCACAGATCCCTGCAGGGTTTACCCCTGTTCATCTACTGTTCTAGTCCACATTAGGGCAAGAACCACTCAACTAAATAAAGAGAAATGACAGAACCTCATTACCTTAAGACATAAAGGTCAGTCACTCTGGAAAATTCCAATCTCTGCTGCAGAGGATAAGTTCAAGTTACCAATCTTAGAAACCGCAAACTAACAGCACCTCAGATGAGAGCCATACTAGACACAAGTACTAGACACATCTCACCATCAACTCTTCAGAGGGGACGACGAGAGTCAGGACTTTATGGTCAAATTATGGTCAAAAAAATCCACTACTGAGGAATAAGAAGAAGAGAATTGATTGAACCAAGAAACACCAAGAATGGACGTTACAAATGGAATGCAAAACTAAACCTTGGTAAAAAGGCTAGCTGGCAGACAAATAGGCCCCGTCTTTTAGGACTCTATAAGATTGTCCAGAAGTGAAAAAGTGCACAGATGGAGTAAAGATAATATCCGCTCAAGTAGCTGAATACATATTAGATCCATGTTTTCCTTAAAACCTTAACATCGTGAAAAAATACCACCAAACATTTGAGAGGTTAATTTTGTGTTTTGTATCCCTAAACCATGGGAAAACGTAAATAGGGCAACGCGGTGGCTCAGTGGTTAGGAGCGCTGGAGTCCTGGGTTCAAATCCTGCCGAGGACAACATCTGCAAGGAGTTTGTATGTTCTCCCTGTGTTTGATGGGTTTCCTCTTCCTCCCACACTCCAAAGACATACTGATAGGGAATATAGATGGTGAGCCCTATATGGTGATTGTAATGTCTGTAAAGCGCTGCGGGATATGATGGCGCTATATAAGTAAGCATAAAAAATAATAATAAAATAGACCCTGTTAGTTTAGTCCTGTGAAAGATGGCCCAACAGCAAAATGCCTTGAAATAAAATGGAAAACGCTGAAAATAATAATTATTAGATTATATAGTATTATATTATAGTTTTTTTTAAAAACATTTTTAGTTTTTTTTTTTTATTCAATTACTGACTATATAGATCTAATAAAGCAGTGCCCTAAAAGAAAAACAGCGAGGAAATTACTTAGATATGATCAGTAGATAAAAAAGGTGTTTTTAGGTAACTTGAAGCTCCGAACTTACAAGTGACTTCTGTAACTTCTCTAATTGTGATTTCTACATCTTATTTTGTGTAATCCTGCGGTGGGTTTAGCCTCTTCCTTATACCTAGTGACATGTGAGAAAATCACTAACATATAAGTTATTTGTAATAAAATTTATATCTGCAATGCAATTATTATATACTATATCTATAGGAACTTGTTATAAAACTAAATCTATACCCCAAATATTATTAAATATAGATATAAATATACTAAATAGATTATTCTATTGCTCATATATTATCAAATATATATATATATATATATATATATATATATATATACATACAGTATATATAACCCATCTATGATATACTCTAGCTATAAACCATTTAGTATAAATTTTATCTATAACTAATTTTTACAAACTATATATATATATATATATATATATAGTATATAACCCACTTATTATAAATTCTATCTATAACCAATTTATTATAATCTATAACTCATTTATTATAAATTCTATTTTTAACCCATTTAGTATAAAATATATCTATAACTCATTTATTACCTATATGTATAGATCGATTTATATATAAAACCATTTATTATAAACTATCTATAACTTATTTATTATAATATATACAGGTTGGGCCATAAGTATGAATACACCCAGATAAAATGGAAGTGGTTGCTGATACCACCTTACTGTTTGTGGCATATTATTCAATGGTAAGGGGGTCATGTGACACATCAAACACATGGAGAATTGCACAAGAAAAACGATGGTATCTGGGTGTATCCATACTTATGGCCCACCCTGTGTATATATATATATATATATATATATATATATATATATATATGAAACCATTTATTCTAAAACTATATCTATAAGCCATTTATTATAAACCCCTGAGTGAGATAGTCGGGGCGCTGGTAGAGGTTCGCATCTACTGTATGCCACCGATACCTACAGGGTATTCACTAGGTAATTGATACAGCCAGGAGTAGCAGTGGGATAGGCCAAACATCCCTAAAGCTGAAGGTTGCGCTGCCACTTAACTGTTGCCTCCACCTGCCTAATTTTGTGCTAACAAATGGACCAGCCCATCCCTTGGTCAGCAATCTTACAAGAAGCCCAAGGAAATTGATGAAAAAATTATCTAAGCAGAAGCAGGAAAATCTGACTTTGGGTACATGGCCAATTTTCTTTGATGAAAATATGAGCACAGTCGTGTCCATGGATATCTTCCAGCCATTGTTTGCACAGTTAAAGTTCTTTGCACCAGCAGGACAGGTGAACTTGCAATACGTCACGTGAATCCATATACCAAGTTCATGCGACATTCAGAGAACAACATACAGCAAGCAGAGTTGTGGCATCCATAGTCACCATCTGTGAGTTAGTTGAAAGACAGGGCTTATGATGCGAATCCCCAGCTATTGCCTGAACTAAAAGAGCAAATCCAGGGTCCAGAAAAACATGTACTGTTAAATAATGTATTCCTGATAAGACCGTCATAACTTTTCACAGCAGCTGGTGGAAATCACTTCCAGCCACTCCAGTAATGGGTGAGTGATTTTTCCATTATCCATTATCTTATCCATACATGGGAAACACGGTTCTATTTCTTTATGGCCCACTCTGTACTATGTTCATGGTAGCGTATACAACATTAATTTTCTTTGAGACAAAGAGGAGGATGACTTCTGGCCTCTGTTTCGAGCAGCGATAAGGGATGCATCTGTTCACAAGGATGAGTGGTGCCAGTAAGGAGGGCAACGGCATAGATGTTGATGTTTACAGGACACATCAGAATAGTCCATATAGTGCACACTAAGATATGGGCTGGAGTCATGGTGGTGAGCAGCTGGAAGCATGGTGGAGGGCAGCTGGAAGCAGACTAGACAAATGACATGGCACCAGATCACCATCCATGGCAGAAAGGTACAGTCTGCAACAGAATGGGATCATGGACTTCTGCTTCGTTGACTGACCCAGGGCCAGTGACATCACAGAAATGGCCAGATGAGACTGGAAAGCATCTGAGAAATAATACCAGAATCCACTGCAGAGCCCAGGAGAGGTGAGGGAAGGTGAGTATGTTTTTTTACATTTTTTTTCATACCTCCCCATGGTCTTCAATAATTATACTCAGATTCTGAAGAGACTCCAGAATGCAATATTAATTTGTGTGTGTAAAACCCAAAATTTTAAAAAAAATTTGCCACAAACGCAGCTCCAACTCTTTATGAACCACTTCGGTCATCTCTAAGACCTGGGCCCCACGTGACGCAAATGCAGAAAAATATGCGGCATTAACAATAAGGAAGTGACAAACATAAAAACCAGTGGTGCTCACCTTTCCTGGGGTCTGGTGTATTCCCTGCTGCTTTCTGTCCTCTTCAATGTCGGGACAGGTGTCACACGGGCCAGGCTGGCATTGTGACACATAATGGTGCCAGCCTGGCCCACATGACGCCTGGGTCATCACTAAAGAGCCCCAAAGATTGCAGGGAACAATGCCGTAGCACAGGAGAGGTGAGTAACACTGGATTTTATGTTTTCTCACCTCCCCTCGGCCTCGGATCATTATACTCCGGGGACTGAAAAGACCCCTCGTTATAATAATAGCAGTATTTGTTGGGGTTCGTCCAACAAATTCTCTTGCCGCGGGCCCCCGACCTCTCTTGCCGATCCCTGCTCCTGCTCACAGCCACTTTTGCTTCCCCTTCTGCCCTCCAGGGGCCCCAGCAACACAATATGGGATGCAGAAGGGGAAGCGGAGGCGGCCGTGAGCAGGAACGGGGATCGATATGTAAATAGGGCCCGTTACCAGCAGGTAACGGTCTATTAAAAAAAAAAAAAGCATCAGGGGCCCACTGGACCTCCTAAGGTCTTACTTACGCCACTGCTCTGAAGAAGGATACTGTCTGTGGTGAGCTGCATGCGGGAAAATAAGTACTTTTCTACCTGTACCTTTCTATCTGTCTGTCTACTATCAATGGAATGTCTCTTGGAACATTCTTGTATTTGTATTTGTATCTGCTTATCTTTGCTGCTGTAACACACTGACTTTCCCCATGGTGGGACTATTAAAGGATTATTATTATTATTATTATTATTAATTATTAGTTTAGTCCGGTGTTTGGAAAAAGCGATCCTCCAGTTTGGTTTTGTCTGCGCTTGTTCAGATAGAACCAGACATGAAATTATACTGTGGGGATCTCTTCAGACCCCAGAGTATAATAGGTAGAGTCCAAGGGAAAGGGGTGTAAAAAAAATAACAAAAACATTTATCCGCACCTTCCCTCACCACTTTTGGGCCTCCTCAAGGTGTCCGGCGATTTGTGTCTTCCTCCTCTGGGAGCACTGGCGTCACAGAAGAGCGCCAGAGCCGGCATTGGGAGCTGTTCTGTGACTTCATATGCCCGGGGTCACAGCTGAGGTCTATGATTGGTCCTCAGCGGTGACATGGGTATGCTGAGCATCATGACATCATGAAGTTTAGTGTTTTTGTTTCCCCTCTACTGAACATCTTTTTAATGTGTACAAGAAAACTTATTATGTTATGGTCACTATTACCTAGATGTCCCACAACCTCCACATTTGACAATGTGTCAGGTTCATTTGTTAAAATTAGGTCTAAAAGTGCCTCGCCTCTTGTTGGGTCCTACACTAGTTGTGATAGGTCATTGTCTTTTATTACTGACAATAACCTGTTCCCTTAGTTGGACCTGCAGGATTTTACGTATAAGCAAACCCCTCCGCCTTTCCTATTGGTACGCCCCTTTCTAAACATACTGTACCCCTGTATATTTACAGCCCAGTCATAGCTGGAGTCCAGCCATGTCTCACTTATCCCCACCATGTCATATTTCTCTTCCAACATTATCACTTCTAGTTCCTCCATCTTGTTAGTGAGACTTCTGGCGTTAGTATACATACATCTCATGGATATATCTTTATCCCTACTCTTCCACTGCCTACTGACTGTTCTAACCCCACCTCCCGCTCCACCCCCAGTTACATTATTTAGCCCTCTTTCCATTTCTACTCTATCTTGCCCTCTACATCTGTTACCCTCCCCCCAGTAGTTTAAACACTCCTCCAACCGTGTAGCCATCTTCTTCCCGAGCACAGCTGCCCCCTCCCCATTGAGGTGCACCCCATCCCTACCATAGATGATGATGTGGAACTCTTCTGGTGACATCATCTCAAACCAGAACATTGACGTTTGACCAAATTCACCATTATGATTAAGGTCAATACCTCAAATGTTTACTACTGTGCAGCAACAGCGCAGGAAAATGGGAAGCCAAACAGGGAGAAGTCTAAAGGAACCATAATAATTCTAAAGAAAGGTATGTTGGTATTTTTCAACATAAATATACCCACTTAAAGAGGATCTTTCATGTCCTCATGCACATATGGTTTTATATACCGCTAGAAAGCCGTCGACTTTCCCGTTATGTGCCCCGGGGCTGGAGATATCGGTGCCGTTACCGATCTCAGTCCACTGTCAGAAGGGCGTTCCTGACAGTCTAGCTGCACTGTGAGGAACGCCCCGCCTGTCTGTACTCCTCCATAACCCTGTACTTTCAGAGGGGGCGTTCCTTACTGCCCGGCGATGATGCTGAGCTGTGAGGAACGCCCCCCCTAATACAAGTCTATGGACGAGTAGAGTCGGGGGGGGGCGTTCCTCACAGCCCAGCTAGACTGTCAGGAACGCCCTTCTGACGGTGAAACTAAGACCACTGATAGCTCCAGCCCTGAGGCACATAATGAGAAAGCTGACAGTGCACTGAATTCAGCGCAAGGTTGGCTTTCTAGCGTTATGTAAACCCGCATATAAATGAGGACATGAAAGGTCCTCTTTAACTGGGCTATTTAGTCTTTGTAGGATATCTCCATATCATCGCTCAATTCTCTATGAGAGAAAAGTCCACTAATATTTAACAATATCGATGGAACTGTCCAACAATCCCACATGCTCCAATATCCCCCAATGGAATAGGGATTTTAGCTGTCACTATGCCCACTCCTTTTCTCATAATTTTCACCACCACATTGAACCAATTGGCTTCCTAGGGCAAACAATTTTGAGTGTTTGCAGTCTGAAGCATTTACGGTATGATCCTGACACAGTGCTGTAAATATCCTGCAAAGCGTCCTGTAGATTTGCCCCATATTCAGGTGATGTTTGGCCATAAGGGGTGGAGATTAGCAAAATGCAAGGATTCAGATGCAAGGTAAGAGATGTACAAGTCTATAGGAGAGCAGCAGCAGAAAAGGGCTGACAACTGCGAGCAGTAGAAAATGCTACATAAAGGCAAAACACTACTGCGAGCCAAGACTGGCCTCAGACGCCTTCACCAGAGCTCCTCGCAAGAAGAGGTGGCCTTTCGCTGAATCTGAAGACCGGAATTGTCACCAAACAGAAAGTGTTTCACAAATAAATGCACTGCAGCAGAAGCCTACACCAGATCCACACACTACTCACAGGGACAAAGAAAACAGAATGGTCGACAATCACGGGTCAGCAACTGAGGAGGGTAACACAGATCCAAATCACGAGACGAAGACAAATCCGGGAAACAAAGCCAATAGTCAGAACTGATCAGGAATGCCAGAACAAAATCGCAAGACAAGAGAAATCCAAGAACACAGCCACAGGTCAGGTATAGGAGAAGTCAAATCACAGTCAGGCGCTTAGCAGGAGTTAGGAAACTGATTAGCCAAAGCTGAGTGATGAGGGAGTGGTTTATATAGGCCTGCTCAGGAAGCTTCCCTATGTTGTCATGGCAACCTTAAAGCAGCAACCACCAATCCTTCTTTATGTAAACCCAGCAACTTTAAAGCAGCAACAACAGATGACACTTGGGCTTTTAGTCAGGTCAGAGGGTCAGGTCTCTACTTACATCCAAAGCTGAATAAAATTTTTTGTGGCCTTGCAGCTTCTAATTATGAAGCCACAATAAAGCTAGGAAATGAGAAAAATTTGGATGCAGTTTTGGATGTGATCTCTAGCAATACCTGAGCTACTATGCTGTTTATCATGAATGCTATAACTTAAAAGTGTATTACCATCTTAATAAGTTAGCCCCTTTCCATAAGATAGGGGATAACTTGCAGATTGGGGGGGCTGACTATTGAGGACCTCCACCGATCAAAAAAATGGGGGAGTTTTGTCATTTGTTCTGAATGAAGCCAAAGATAGCTGAAGTACGGCTCTCTGATGTCTTCGGCAGTCAGTTTGAAATGACTGAAGTGGTGTGCATGCTGGCCCAACCACTGATCCATTCAATAGACTGATCACCGATCCATTCAATAGACCGATCACCGATCCATTCAATAGCCCAATCACTGATCCATTCGATAGCCCGATCGCTGATCCATTCAATAGCCCGATCACTGATCCATTCAATAGCCCGATCACTGATCCATTCAATAGCCCGATCACTGATCCATTCAATAGCCCGATCACTGATCCATTCATATTTTATGTCCGTTTTTTTCTGCGCATGCTCAGAAAGCAGAAACAAAAAAAAAATGGACAGTGTTAAAAAATGGACACTAACTGATGCTAACTGACGCTAATGTGTCCGTTTTTTTTAACTGATCCATTAATTGGATCAATTAAAAAAACGGACACATTAACATCAGTCAGTGTCCGTTAATATCTGTTATGATAGGTGTCTGTTTTATTTTTGTTAATGGACACCTTCATAACGGAATGCAACGGTAGTGTGAACCCTGCTTAAGATTGAAAATACATTGTATATGAATTTGTCTTGTTCTAGGTGCTAGCATCGCTCTCTGAGAGTCCAAAACTTCTCTTCCTAGTGTTATTGGAACCCAACTGGGTTCAATATTCTGATTGTCAAATGCCTCCAAATTAAAGGTGAGCTCACAGAAAGAATTAACCAGAGACACAAGCAAGAAGTGTGTCAAAAGTTAAGTTCCCCTTTATTTGTGCATAACATAAGATTTTATACAGAAGAAAGTAGTCGTGGCGATATCATAAAATATGCCTTGCAACCTATAATTATGCTTGATCATTGGCAGGAAGGGTTTCTTATCACTTCCCCCATTATGTCATCTCTATAAGCAAACAGTTGTTTGTATCTTATAGGGCCTTATGGTTAACAGTTCCTGTTAGTCTATGAATTTACACTTTTAGCTTATTAGTCTTGGCGTTTTGCCTGAATCATATAAAACCGTGAATACAGAAAGACAATCCCCCCATCACAGATATGCTGACACAAATAGGATAGAAGATTCGGATTGAATGAAAAAATTAAGAAATGATACAGTTTCTGTCTATGGCATACTGCTGCACAATGTTTGTCCTGTGATGAGCTAAAAATAAAGCAAGAGAAAGTTTTAGAGAAATGTGAGTGCCGCTTCGCTTTTCTCTATCTTACACAAATTAAGAAATTATATTGTGAAATACAAGCTTTCTGGTAAATCCAAAGCAGACATAAAACTGTTCAGAACATAAGTATACAATAAAAAGATAAAAATATATTTTTCTCCATGACATCTGAAAGAGACAGCACATTTCCATGCATATAATCCTACATTCTGTATATAATAATATATATGTGCACTACCACTATTTATTTCTACAACCTCTCTCTCTCTCTCTATATATACAGTCATATGAAAAAGTTTGGGCACCCCTATTAATCTTAATCATTTTTAGTTCTAAATATTTGGGTGTTTGCAACAGCCATTTCAATTTGATATATCTAATAACTGATGGACACAGTAATATTTCAGGATTGAAATGAGGTTTATTGTACTAACAGAAAATGTGCAATATGCATTAAATCAAAATTTGACTGGTGCAAAAGTATGGGCACCTCAACAGAAAAGTGACATTAATATTTAGTAGATCCTCCTTTTGCAAAAATAACAGCCTCTAGTCGCTTCCTGTAGCTTTTAATCAGTTCCTGGATCCTGGATGAAGGTATTTTTGACCATTCCTCTTTACAAAACAATTCCAGTTCAGTTAAGTTTGATGGTCGCCGAGCATGGACAGCCCGCTTCAAATTATCCCACAGATGTTCAATGATATTCAGGTCTGGGGACTGGGATGGCCATTCCAGAACATTGTAATTGTTCCTCTGCATGAATGCCTGAGTAGATTTGGAGCTGTGTTTTGGATCATTGTCTTGCTGAAATATCCATCCCCGGCGTAACTTCAAATTCGTCACTGATTCTTGTACATTATTCTCAAGAATCTGCTGATGCTGAGTTGAATCCATGCGACCCTCAACTTTAACAAGATTCCCGGTGCCGGCATTGGCCACACAGCCCCAAAGCATGATGGAACCTCCACCAAATTTTACAGTGGGTAGCAAGTGTTTTTCTTGGAATGCTGTGTTTTTTTGACGCCATGCATAACGCCTTTTTGTATGACCAAACAACTCAATGTTTGTTTCATCAGTCCACAGGACCTTCTTCCAAAATGAAGCTGGCTTGTCCAAATGTGCTTTTGCATACCTCAGGCGACTCTGTTTGTGGCGTGCTTTCAGAAACGGCTTCTTTCGCATCACTCTCCCATACAGCTTCTCCTTGTGCAAAGTGTGCTGTATTGTTGACCGATGCACAGTGACATCATCTGCAGCAAGATGATGCTGCAGCTCTTTGGAGGTGGTCTGTGGATTGTCCTTGACTGTTCTCACCATTCTTCTTCTCTGCCTTTCTGATATTTTTCTTGGCCTGCCACTTCTGGGCTTAACAAGAACTGTCCCTGTGGTCTTCCATTTCCTTACTATGTTCCTCACAGTGGAAACTGACAGGTTAAATCTCTGAGACAACTTTTTGTATCCTTCCCCTGAACAACTATGTTGAACAATCTTTGTTTTCAGATCATTTGAGAGTTGTTTTGAGGAGCCCATGATGCCACTCTTCAGAGGAGATTCAAATAGGAGAACAACTTGCAATTGGCCACCTTAAATACCTTTTCTCATGATTGGATACACCTGGCTATATAGTTCAAAGCTCAGTGAGGTTACAAAACCAATTTTGTGCTTCAGTAAGTCAGTAAAAAGTAGTTAGGAGTATTCAAATCAATAAAATGATAAGGGTACCCAAATTTTTGCACCGGTCAAATTTTGATTTAATGCATATTGCACATTTTCTGTTAGTACAATAAACCTCATTTCAATCCTGAAATATTACTGTGTCCCTCAGTTATTAGATATATCAAATTGAAATGGCTGTTGCAAACACCCAAATATTTAGAACTAAAAATGATTAAGATTAATAGGGGTGCCCAAACTTTTTCATATGACTGTATATTAATATATGTACCTCTACATAATCCTACAATCTGTATATATATGTTCATACGTACACTACCACTACATAATCCTACAGTCTATATATATTAAAATACATGTACACTACCACTTTTAAAACCCAACATCCACAACCCCCAAATAAAAAAATAAAAAAAAAAATTTCACAACCCCCCCAAATTTTTTTTTTTTTTGGCCTTTTTTCAGAGAATATAAATAATAACACAAAACCTTTTTCTCCACTCATGGTTAGTGGTTGGTTGAAGCCATTTATTGTCAAACTTCTGTGTTTTTTCTTTTTAAATCATAATGACAACCAAAAACATCAAAATGACCCTGTTCAAAAGTTCACATCCCCCAGTTCTTAATACTGTGTATTGCCCCCTCTAACATCAATGATGACTACATAATCCTGATATCTGTATATATTAATATACATGTACACAACCACTATATAATCCTACGGTCTGAATATTTCTATTGATATGTACATGACCTCTACATACACCTACAGTCTAGATATATTTATACACATGTACACAGTCACAGTCTGTATATGTGCACTAAAACTATTTATTTCTACAGGCTCTATATATTTATATATGTACATAACCTCTACATAATCCTACAATCTGCATATATTTGTTTTTTATGCACACAACCACTACATAATCTTAAAGTCTGTATATATTAAAAACATGTATGCTACCTCTATATAATCCTACAGCTTGTGCATTTCTATTTATACGTACGCTACCTCTACATAATCCTACAGTCTAGATACATTTATATACATGCACACAACCACTATTTAATTCTACAGTCTATATATATTTATATATGTACATGACCTCTACATGATCCTCTACTATAATTTTTTTTATATGTACACTATCACTATATAATTCTACAGTCTGTATATATTAAAATACTGGTACACTAACACTATATAATCAGTCTGTATATATTAATATATATGTACTGTGAGAAGGTGACTGGTAAGGTTCTGGAAGGTCGCTATGTCTCTCCCAGATTCCTCACTTATGTGTGGTAAGTGGGTTTACAACACAGGTAACAAAACCTCAGCTGTGAGAAGTCATTTTTGTTAACCACTTCTTGTCCTACTAGGGAGCACAGGTGGGAGCTTGGCCTCATTAAAGGCCTATAAAAGGTTGCTAGATTCTCAGTCCTGGGGGAGAAAGGAGGAGCCGGGTTCTGTCTAAACCTTCTGAAGACTGGTGAGACTCCAGTGTGAACTGCTGCCATTGCTTTGCCCTGCATGTTGACCGTGTGGCTGGAGCAAGCCACACGTACAGTTAGTATTACCTGTGTTTAGTTAGTAGCTCGGACGAGCAGGAGTTTTGTTCTTGTTTTTGCCTGAAGTTAAGGCTTATTTATTTTCTGCTGCTGTTTGTTTTTGGAGAAATAAATGTACAGGGTAAAACCTGCTTACACCTGAAGTTTTGTGTTTGTCTCTGACTGTCTGGGTCCGCTGCTGCTGCCACTGAGCCTATCCTCCCACAGTACATTACCACTATTTCATTCTACAGTCTGTATATATTTATATATATACTGTACATGACCTCTACATAATCCTACTGTCTGTATTTTTTTATATGTACACTACCACTACATAATCCTGCAATCTGTATATATTAATATATATGAACACTACCACTATTTATTTCTATAGTCTATAAATATTTATATATGTACATGACCACTACATAATCCTGTCTGTATAATTTTTTTTATATGTACACTACATAATCCTGCAATCTGTATATATTAAAATACATGTACACTACCACTATATAATACTACAGTCTCAATTCTATGTTTTATAGATATACAGTGGGGAAAAAAAGTATTTAGTCAGCCACCAATTGTGCAAGTTCTCCCACTTATAAAGATGAGGCCGGCCTGTAATTGTCATCATAGGTAGACCTCAACTATGAGAGACAAAATGAGAAAACTAATCCAGAAAATCACATTGTCTGATTTTTAAAGAATTTATTTGCAAATTATGGTGGAAAATAAGTATTTGGTCGATAACAAAAGTTTATCTCAATACTTTGTTATATATCCTTTGTTGGCAATGACAGAGGTCAAACGTTTTCTGTAAGTATCCACAAAGTTCTTTAAGAAGCTCCTCTGTCCTCCACTCATTACCTGTAGTAATGGCTCCTGTGTGACATTGTTATCAGTATAAAAGACTCCTGTCCACAACCTCAAACAGTCACACTCCAAACTCCACTATGGTGAAGACCAAAGAGCTGTGGAAGGACCAGAAACAAAATGGTAGCCCTGCACCAGGCGGGGAAGACTGAATCTGCAATAGGCAAGCAGCTTGGTGTGAAGAAATCACCTGTGGGAGCAATAATTAGAAAATGGAAGACATACAAGACCACTGATAATCTCCCTCCATCAGGGGCTCCACGCAAGATCTCACCCCGTGGGGTCAAAATGATCACAAGAACGGTGAGCAAGAATCCCAGAACCACACGGGGGGACCTAGTGAGTGACCTGCAGAAAGATGGGACTAACGTAACAAAGACTACCGTCAGTAACACACTACGCCGCCAGGGACTCAGATCCTGCAGTGCCAGACGTGTCCCCCTGCTTAAGCCAGTACATATCCGGGCCCGTCTGAAGTTTGCTAGAGAGCATTTGGATGTTCCAGAAGAGTATTGGGAGAATGTCATATGGTCAGATGAAACCAAAGTAGAACTGTTTGGTAGAAACACAACTCGTGGTGTTTGGAGGAGAGTGAATGCTGAGTTGCATCCAAAGAACACCATACCTACTGTGAAGCATGGGGGGGGCAACATCATGTATGGGGCTGTTTCTCTGCAAAGGGACCAGGACCACTGATCCGTGTACATGAAAGAATGAATGGGGCCATGTATCGTGAGATTTTGAGTGCAAACTCCTTCCATCAGCAAGGGCATTGAAGATGAAACGTGGCTGGGTCTTTCAGCATGACAATGATCCCAAGCACATCGCCAGGGCAACGAAGGAGCGGCTTCGTAAGAAGCATTTCAAGGTCCTGGAGTGGCCTAGCCAGTCTCCAGATCTCAACCCCATAGAAAACCTTTGGAGGGAGTTGAAAGTCTGTGTTGCCCAGCAACTGCCCCTAAACATTATTATAGTTTATTTATATAGCACCATTAATTGCATGGTGCTTTTCATTTGAGGATTTACATACGGTACACAACATATACAAAACAGATAATACTAACAGTGATCAAACTAGCACAGTGGGATAGAGGGCCCTGCCCGCAAGGGTTTACAATATATGAGGGAAGAGGGATAGAGACAGAAGGTGGGGGTAGAGGCTGTACAGATGGCGGTGTGGTGACAGTAGTGTTATTGGAGGTTGTAGGCCTTCCTGAATAGGTGAGTCTTCAGGGCCTTCTTGAAGCTTGTGACTGTGGGGGACAGTCTTATGTGTCTTGGTAATGAGTTCCAGAGTATGGGGGATGCACGGGAGAAGTCTTGGAAATGTTTGTGCGAAGAGCGGATAAGAGCAGAACGGAGTAGGAGGTCTTTGGAGGATCGGAGGTTACGTGCGGGCAGGTAGCGGGAGATTAGGTCAGAGATATATGGAGGGGACAGGTTGTGGATGGCTCACTGCTCTAGAGGAGATCTGCATGGAGGAATGGGCCAACATACCAGCAACAGTGTGTGCCAACCTTGTGAAGACTTACAGAAAATGTTTGACCTCTGTCATTGCCAACAAAGGATATAGAACAAAGTATTGAGATGAACTTTTGTTATTGACCAAATACTTATTTTCCACCCTAATTTGCAAATAAATTCTATAAAAATCAGACAATGTGATTTTCTGGATTAGTTTTCTCATTTTGTCTCTCATAGTTGAGGTCTACCTATGATGTCAATTACAGGCCGGCCTCATCTTTATAAGTGGGAGAACTTGCACAATTGGTGGCTAACTAAACACTGTAGATAGGTTCCTAGGAGCCCTAAGAGTGTTCTACACTATGTTTTATAGATAGGTTCCTAGGAGCCCTGAGAATATTCTACACTATGTTTTATAGATAGGTTCCTAGGAGCCCTGACAGTGTCATACACTATGTTTTATAGATAGGTTCCTAGGAGCCCTAAGAGTATTCTATACTATATTTTAAGCGAATTTAAGGTGTGGCTTGTACACCTGTAAACTAATCTTTAGAAGTTCGCCCATCTCTAGTTAGTACCTACCAAAAGTTACCCAAGGAGGAACAAAAGGTGAATTATTGATAGTGTTACAGGCATCCAAGGCTCATTGATATGCGTGGTTGAAGGCAAACATGTCTGCTACCATCCCACAGAAGAGCTATTTTAGCATAAATTGCTAAAAATTTCCCACTGGCTATGATAAAAATGTATCCGTACACACAGGATATCACATTGACCCATGTTTACAACTAAAAGTGTCTACAGTGAGAAGGTGAGTATCAGAACTGGACCCTGGAGCAATGAAGGAAGGTGGCCTGGACCGACGATTCATGTTTGCCATTATGTAGATGATGGGGTGTGTGCACGTCACTTACACGGGCGCACCAGGAGGAACTATGAGAAGGCAAGCAAGTGCAGTCAGTGTGCTGCCAGGACTGCTCGAAAACTGCATTCGTGAGGATGTCACTGTGACATGTACCACAAACGTAAAATTGTACAAATAAAGTAGCCCCTCCATCATCGCAGCAGTGCCCCCTAGTGGCAGTAACCGCTATCAGCAAGATAATATCTCTGAGGCTGGAAAAATAGTTCAGGAATGTTCTAAGGAACATAAAGAGATTAAGGACAAGACTTGGCTAGGGGACTTAGTGGCTGCTTTTGCATATCAATATATTTTTGGCATATGGGAGGAAATTGAAGTACCCGAAGGAGACACTGAGAGAACATACAAACTCCATACAGATATTGCCTTTGGTCAGATTTGAACCCAGGACCCCAACGTTGCAAGACACATATAAGACCATGCTATAAGTGATAGAGTTACCACACAGCTCTGCTATACTCACACAGCGACTCACTACTGGATTACATAGCAGTTACCACACAGCTCTGCTACATCTACATTACACACACAGCTTTGCTACCTCCACATCATACACACACAGCTCTGCTACATCCACCCTGTAACTACATCCTGATCCTGACACATACACTTCAGCTCATCCAGCACAGACCACAACCAGCACAGCAGAGTCCTGTATACACTGAGCACGTAACCCGGTAACACCTCATCATGTCATCACTTGGCTCCTCCCACACATAGGACTGATCACATGACATCATCACAGGTCCTGTAACCCCAGAGCGAGTATACATATACACACATATATATATATATATATATATACACACAGTATACAGCTGTACAGGTGGAGGTATGTGTGTATTCACCGTCACTGTCTGTCAGGATTAGGGGCCGAATGTAGCATTAACCCCTTCATTACCAGACCGTTTACCCTTTCCACCATCTTTTAGGAGTCTTTTTTGCATTTTTGCATCAGCGCATTCCAAGAGCTGGAACTTTTTTTATTTGTCGAGCCGTGTGAGGGAGATTTTCTGTGATTTTTGTGAAGATTTTTGTATGTTTTTAATAGCGATCAATGTGCGGTGTAGATTTGGGTCAGTGCGATAACAACAATCCCTTATATTTGTACGTTATAACAATTTTACTAAATACTACCACTTTTTATGCCAAATATACTTTTCCTACTGTGAATTTTTTTACATTTGCTTTTCTGTATTTTTTAGGTATCTCTACAATTTTGTTATACTCAGTATATCTCTAAGGGACAATTAATAAATGATTAATTATTAAATTAATGAAAAATGTTTTCTCCCGCCCACTGGGCAGTTGTACATTTCTGTTATGTCACCTTTTCAGCTTTTTTTGTTGCAGATTTTGTTGCGGTTTTTTGAGCCAAAGTCAACAATGGCTACAAAAGGAATGAGAAATATATAGGAAGTTCTTCTACTTCTCCCTTCTGCTCAATCTACTCCTGGCTTTGGCTCAAAAAACCAGAACAAAATCTGCAACAAAAAAAAGATGCGTTTCTGCAACGTGGGGCCGTAACCATAAAGTGTTTTTTTTTATTTTTTTTTCCTCCGCCTTCCAAAAGCCATAACTTTATTGTTCCGTTCACACTCGCATTCCTTTTTTTTATTTTCCATCTACAGTGTTGTGTAGTACTCTCTGTTTTTGCAGGAAGAGATGCTTTGATCACTTTTTATAATTTTTTTTTTTTCAGAAGTAACCAAAAAATGTTGATTTATGTTTTGTTTTGTTTTTAATTACTTTGGTGTTCATCACATGTGATAAATACTTATATTTTAATATACTTGAAATTTTTGAATGCGGTCAACCTAGTATGTTTTTGGTTGTTATTTTTATTTGTAAATTAGATTAGAATTATTACTATTTTTGTAATATATTTTTAAAAAACTTTTTACAACTTTTATATTTAGTCCCTCGAGGGGTTTGGTCACTCATACAATATACTGCAATACTTCTGGATTGCAGTGTATTGTATATATACTGCACCTTTGGCTGGGTGTATTAATATTTCTAAAATAAGAAACCTGAGAGCCTTTGATAGACTATCAGATGTTATGACATCCCCATTATGAGGGGCCACAATCTGTTCCAAGATGGCGGTGCCTTTGACTGGCATCTAAGTGGTTAACAGCCATGACCAGTGCTAGCACCCTTCTTGGCTGCTATAAGCAGGTCTCCACTGGCAATTCAGATACATATTACATTGATCTTTATTAACCAGTGCACTGACCCCTGTGTTTAGCCTTGTCCATGACAATGTAATAGTGAGATAGACCTGTAAGACTCCATGAGAGAGGATCCATATCTGCCAGGCTTCTGCAGACAAGGCTAAGGATAAAAAAAACTAAGGATATCCTGATGTTCTCTAAGGAGTTCCGTCTGGGCCAGATGCTGTATTAAAGGGCTTTGACTGCACGGTCCTCAGCTCATGTAGTATAATAGACATATCTAACCTGGTTTACTGTGATGTTGATGTCAAAAGTAAGATAATACTAAGAATTCCTCAAGTAAAGACACACTATAGGAAATCTTGTAGGGATAAAGGGACTCAAACTAAGACACAAAGCCCGGGAAGATATCAGAGCTGTATAACACCTGCCGTCTTCTATATGTATTGTATGAAGAAAGGAAAACAGGAGGATGAAATGGAGGAAATATCATGAAGAGAGAGAATACACAAGATCTACTCTATATTATATCCTCACAGGTTTTATCTTATTATGTTATATTATTTATCACTTCCAGGTTTCTACAATACAGGACCCTTTCCATGGACATATAAGATAATTATCCTGATTGACCCGTCAAGCATGAATAGAGCCAGGAACAAGATGGCAGAAAGTATATTAAAAATCACCCTAGAGATACTGTACCAGCTTACTGGAGAGGTGAGAGATTCTGATGATGTCACATTACATCATTCTTATCTATAGTAATAACAGATGATATGACTGGAGAGGTGAGAGATTCTGATGATGTCACATTACATCATTCTTATCTATAGTAATAACAGATGATATGACTGGAGAGGTGAGAGATTCTGATGATGTCACATTACATCATTCTTATCTATAGTAATAACAGATGATATGACTGGAGAGGTGAGAGATTCTGATGATGTCACATGACATCATTCTTATCTATAGTAATAACAGATGATATGACTGGAGAGGTGAGAGATTCTGATGATGTCACATGACATCATTCTTATCTATAGTAATAACAGATGATATGACTGGAGAGGTGAGAGATTCTGATGATGTCACATTACATCATTCTTATCTATAGTAATAACAGATGATATGACTGGAGAGGTGAGGGACTCTGGACATGTATGTAGTGATATTTATTAATGTGTCTCTCCATAAACAGGATTACACAGTAGTGAAGAAGACCTCTAGTGGGCGCTGTCAGGCTCCTGTGTCTGAAGGATGGGGGAGAACCCTGAGCCCAATCCCGGGGCCTCCACCTCACTCCCTGATACATGAGGAGATCAATGGACAGAAGATCCTAGAACTCACCAACAAGATGATTGAGCTGCTGACTGGAGAGGTGACACTGCTGGGAATGCTGGGACATTATACAGGAGCTATGAAGGGATCTGGTGATGACTGTATCATTGTGTTGTCAGGTTCCTATAAGGTGTCAGGATGTCACTGTCTATTTCTCCATGGAGGAGTGGGAGTATTTAGAAGGACACAAAGATGTGTACAAGGAGGTGATGATGGAGGATCAGCAGCCCCTCACATCAGCAGGTAATAGACATGACTAAATACACACGGCCTCTCATTATCTGTATGGAAAGAATGAATTCAGTCCCTGTATGTGTTTCCTCCAGTTCCATCCAGTAAGAGAACATCAGCGGAGAGATGTCCCAGTCCTCTTCTAGCACAGGATTGTAAGGAAGAAAATGTCTTTCCCCAGGATGATCAGGTAGATGGAGATAAGGTGACATGAAATCTTCCCTCTGCCCTGTAGAAGGGCTGTGAAGGTCTCGGGGTCAGTCTGGTTTTATCCCACAGTATTAGATGTTTCCTACTTGTGTAATGAGAAAGGTGGAGATGGCAGGATAAAGCTGACCATAGACATGACATGTTGTCTGGATCTTCTCACAGTTTTCTGGCTATGGAGGCTGCTGGTTGGAATAAGGAGCCAACATGGTGGATTTATCCAGGAGACCTGCAGCTATTTGCTCAGATAACTCCTGCTGTCAGTTTTGGTGGTCATGATAATGAATGATCTTTTCTTCTCCTATAAAACCTCCCACGTGACTTCTCCATCCGTCTGGTGACTTTTACAATATTTGTTTCGCAGCTTTTGTATCTGGGTGAAGTTCTGAAGAATATTAATGCTCTAAAGACATATGTGAGGGGTGATACAGAGCACTTTTCTACAGGTAACTGCCCAGGTGAGTATTAACCACTAAATAGGAGCCTGTACACATTATGTAGTTATCCTGTTGTGATAATGTTGAACCTATGGGATTGATAAAAGTCAAGATGGTGTCTGATTGCAAACCGAGAGAATGGTGACCTGCAGGAATGACAGCAATATATGACAAGTAGTTCAGAGTGTGATAGACATTCTGGTATGTGGTACAGCGAAAGAAATGTTCTCACTGGTTTGCTTTGTTAACCGTGTCATAATAATAATAATAATAATAATAATAATAATAAAGTCCTTTAATAGTCCCACAGTGGGGAAATTCAGTGTGTTACAGCAGCAAAGATAAGATAAGATAAGCAGATACAAATACAAATACAACATGTACAGGAATGTTCCAAGGTGAGAGGCATTACATTAATAGCAGACAGACAGATAGGACGTAGCAGAGGGGGGGGGGGGGGGGGATAAAACAGGCAGAGAGATATTTCAGTTCTCTGTATGTAATGATCTCCGCTTAGGTCGGTGTTGGTTGTACAGCCTAACCGCGGTGGGGAGGAAAGACTTCCGATAGCGCTCCTTCTCACACCTAGGGTGGAGCAGTCGGTCACTGACAGTACTGCTCAGCGCGATCACAGTCTCATGCATGGGATGGGACTTCTTCTTCTGCATGGAGCTCACCACGGACAGTATCCTTCTGTCACCCACCACCTGCACTGGGTCCAGGGGGCTCCCCAGGACAGAGCTGGCCCTTCTAATCAGCTTGTCAAGTTTATTTCTGTCCCTGGTTGATATACTGCTCCCCCAGCAGGCCACTCCAAAGAAGATGGCTGATGCCACTACAGAGTTGAAGAAAGTCCTAAGAAGTGCCCCCCGGATTCCAAAGGCTCTCAGCTTCCTAAGCAGGTAGAGCCTGCTGTGGCCCTTCCTGTACAGGGCCTCCATATGATCTGCCCAGTCCAGCTTATTGTTAAGGAGCAAACCCAGATACTTATAGGTGTTCACAATCTCGATGCCCGTCCCCAGGATGTCCACTGGTTTAGGAGGGCATCTGCCTTTGCAGAAGTCCACCACCATCTCCTTGGTCTTCCCCGCGTTAATCTTCAGGTGGTTCTGGTGGCACCAGTCCACAAAAAAACGGTTCAGTTCTCTGTACTCCCTGTCATCATCGTCTGTGATGAGGCCTACTATTGCAGAGTCGTCAGAATACTTCTGTAGGTAGCAGCTGGATGAGTTGCACCTAAAATCAGCAGTGTACAGTGTGAAGAGGAAAGGGGCGAGAACCGTACCCTGAGGTGCCCCCGTATTACAGATCACGGTACCTGACACACAGTCTTGGGCTCTCACGTATTGAGGTCATGGAGGTGGCCTTGACGTTTACTGTCTAAGGATATCAAAAAATCGAAACAATATAAAAGATCACAAAAATTGGATCACTAAACAGTGGAAAAAGAAAAGAGAAGTGACAGGAGTGAAACACATGAATCTAGGAAGATGGTGGCTGAAAGACAGAAGAGGAGAACAGCCTGGTGGCCGAACATCATTATCTACTGGTCCTCACTCTGAGGTCTACTCATACATTCTCATGTGTTTTGTCACCACTGTTGTAGTCAGTTAATAATTTAATTTTGCTCCATGCCTTTTATATAGAACTGATATAAAATATCAATACAAAATGATAGTTATATTATTAAAAAATAATAATCAGTTTTCTTCTTGTCAGATGACTGTACCAGGAGCTCAGAGGGACATCTCATATCTACAGATTATAAAGCAGATGATGGTGGTATCACACAAGATACATATGAAGAACATGTCATTATCCCAGATATACCCTCAGCCCTTCACAGCAAAGATCCATCATCTGATCCTTCTATACAGGCCCTATCTTTTGATCCATCATGGACTGAAAATAAAAATAAAAGCCATAGAAGGAATGTTGTACAACAAAGAAATCACACAAGGACACACAAATCTTTTATATGGAAATCAGATCTTTCTGATCATCAACAAACTCTCACAGAGGCAAAGCCATATTCATGTGCAGAATGTAGGAGATGTTTTGAACAAAAATCAAATCTTGTTAGTCATCAGAGAACTCACACAGAGGAGAAGACCTATTTATGTTCAGAATATTGGAATTGTTTTAACCTTAAAACAAATCTTGTTACACCTCCAAGAGTTCACAAAGGGAAGAAACCATTTGCATGTTCAGAATGTAAGAAACGTTTTTCTCACAAATCAGAACTTGTTAGACATCAGAGAACTCACACAGGAGAGAAGCTATTTTCATGTTCAGAATGTGGGAAATGTTTTATCCAGAAATCAGATCTTGTTAAACATGAGAGAATTCACACAGGAGAGAAGCCATATTCATGTCCAGAATGTGGGAAAGGTTTTAATGATAAATCAAATTATATTAAACATGTGAGGAGTCACACAGGGGAAAAACCATTTTCATGTTTAGAATGTGGGAAATGTTTTATCAAGAAATCAGATCTTGTTAAACATGAGAGAATTCACACAGGAGAGAAGCCATATTCATGTTCAGAATGTGGGAATGGTTTTAATGATAAATCAAATTATATTAAACATGTGAGAAGTCACACAGGGGAAAAACCATTTTCATGTTCAGAATGTGGGAAAAGTTGCAGCGATAAATCAGCTCTTGTTAGACACCAGAAAATTCACACTGAGGAGAAGACATTTTCATGTTTGTGATGTGGGAAACATTATAGCAATAAACAGTCTTGTTAGACATCACAGAATTCACATGGAGGGGAAGCAATTTTCAGGCCCATAATTTGCGATTGTATTCTTTTTCGCATAAGGAAATATTGTATAATGTAAGAAATGATTTTTAACTTGTTATTCTTATTTTGTTCTGTTTTATTTTTTTTTTTTCTTTCAAGTAAATTTTTAATTCTTTATATTTATAGCTATTCTTTTATATCTTTACTGAAAATATTTTCTGAAGTCTCATTGATAATTGACAACTAAAAAATGTTTTCATAAAAAAAGAATGTGATTAAATAATATTAGGCCATGTGAAGGATCCTGAGATAAGGCAATGGTAAATAATAGGTAATATAAGTGTAGTTCCTCTAATAACTAAGCCCCCTTTATGAAATCAGAAGCCTCAAACGCATCAACAGAAGCCAAGACCCAGTCACTCTGCCCCCTCCGCCCTATGTGAGAAATCACCTGCACCACTGAAATATTATCAAACCGATAGTTGGTTCTAGTGGCTTTATATCTATTTGTGGAGTTCTAAATATATACAGTGGGGAAAAAAAGTATTTAGTTAGCCACCAATTGTGCAAGTTCTCCCACTTATAAAGATGAGGCCGGCCTGTAATTGTCATCATAGGTAGACCTCAACTATGAGAGACAAAATGAGAAAACAAATCCAGAAAATCACATTGTCTGATTTTTAAAGAATTTATTTGCAAATTATGGTGGAAAATAAGTATTTGGTCAATAACAAAAGTTCATCTCAATACTTTAATAATAATAATAATAATAATAATAGTCCTTTAATAGTCCCACAGTGGGGAAATTCAGTGTGTTACAGCAGCAAAGATAAGATAAGATAAGCAGATACAAATACAAATACAACATGTACAGGAATGTTCCAAGGTGAGAGGCATTACATTAATAGCAGACAGACAGATAGGACGTAGCAGAGGGGGGGGGGGGGATATAACAGGCAGAGAGATATTTCAGTTCTCTGTGTGTAATGATCTCGGCTTAGGTCGGTGTTGGTTGTACAGCCCAACCGCGGTGGGGAGGAAAGACCTCCGACAGCGCTCCCTCTCACACCCAGGGTGGAGCAGTCGGTCACTGACAGTACTGCTCAGCGCGATCACAGTCTCATGCATGGGATGGGACTTCTTCTTCTGCATGGAGCTCACCACGGACAGTATCCTTCTGTCACCCACCACCTGCACTGGGTCCAGTGGGCTCCCCAGGACAGAGCTGGCCCTTCTAATCAGCTTGTCAAGTTTATTTCTGTCCCCGGTTGATATACTGCTCCCCCAGCAGGCCACTCCAAAGAAGATGGCCGATGCCACCACCGAGCCGAAGAAAGTCCCAAGAAGTGCCCCCCGGACTCCAAAGGCCCTCAGCTTCCCAAGCAGGCAGAGCCCGCCGTGGCCCCTCCTGCACAGGGCCTCCACACGATCTGCCCAGTCCAGCTTACTATCAAGGAGCAGACCCAGGTACTTATAGGTGTCCACTTTGTTCTATATCCTTTGTTGGCAATGACAGAGGTCAAACGTTTTCTGTAAGTCTTCACAAGGTTGGCACACACTGTTGCTGGTATGTTGGCCCATTCCTCCATGCAGATCTCCTCTAGAGCAGGGATGTTTTGGGGCTGTCGCTGGGCAACACGGACTTTCAACTCCCTCAAAGGTTTTCTATGGGGTTGAGATCTGGAGACTGGCTAGGCCACTCCAGGACCTTGAAATGCTTCTTACGAAGCCGCTCCTTCGTTGCCCTGGCGGTGTGCTTGGGATCATTGTCATGCTGAAAGACCCAGCCACGTTTCATCTTCAGTGCCCTTGCTGATGGAAGGAGGTTTGCACTCAAAATCTCACGATACATGGCCCCATTCATTCTTTCATGTACATGGATCAGTCGTCCTGGTCCCTTTGCAGAGAAACAGCCCCAAAGCCTGATGTTGCCCCCCCCCATGCTTCACAGTAGGTATGGTGTTCTTTGGATACAACTCAGCATTCACTCTCCTCCAAACACGATGAGTTGTGTTTCTACCAAACAGTTCTACTTTGGTTTCATCTGACCATATGACATTCTCCCAATACTCTTCTGGAACATCCAAATGCTCTCTAGCAAACTTCAGATGGGCCCGGATATGTACTGGCTTAAGCAGGGGGCCACGTCTGGCACTGCAGGATCTGAGTCCCTGGCGGCGTAGTGTGTTACTGACGGTAGCCTTTGTTACGTTAGTCCCAGCTTTCTGCAGGTCAGTCACTAGGTCCCCCCGTGTGGTTCTGGGATTTTTGCTCACCGTTCTTGTGATCATTTTGACCCCACGGGGTGAGATCTTGCGTGGAGGGCCCCTGATGGAGGGAGATTATCAGTGGTCTTGTATGTCTTCCATTTTCTAATTATTGCTCCCACAGGTGATTTCTTCACACCAAGCTGCTTGTCTATTGCAGATTCAGTCTTCCCAGCCTGGTGCAGGGCTACCATTTTGTTTCTGGTCCTTCCACAGCTCCTTGGTCTTCACCATAGTGGAGTTTGGAGTGTGACTGTTTGAGGTTGTGGACAGGAGTCTTTTATACTGATAACAATGTCACACAGGAGCCATTACTACAGGTAATGAGTGGAGGACAGAGGAGCCTCTTAAAGAAGAAGTTACAGGTCTGTGAGAGACAGAAATCTTGCTTGTTTGTAGGTGACCAAATACTTATTTTCCCCCATAATTTGCACATAAATTCTTAAAAAATCAGACAATGTGATTTTCTGGATTAGTTTTCTCATTTTGTCTCTCATAGTTGAGGTCTACCTATGATGACAATTACAGGCCGGCCTCATCTTTATAAGTGGGAGAACTTGCACAATTGGTGGCTGACTAAATACTTTTTTTTCCCCACTGTACATTTATTTTATAACTCCCCCCCCCATACATATTAAAGCTATACCCAGATAGGAAAAACTTCATCAGTCAAGACAGATAAGGTAAAAGTAGAATACATTATATATTCACATAGTCTTTGTCACAATGAATCTATACACTAATTGACAGACAAAAATATATTTGACACATTCTCATGAAATAATTAGGGAATGCAAAAAAAAAAAAAAAGGAAATTAATAAACTTACACAGTCATGGATTCATCATACATGACCATTCTGTTCCTCCCATCATCCCTGTGAGAAGATTGCATCTATGACATTGTGATGTAGGAATTGTTGCCTGCAGAGGAAACTGTTACATGGGATTTAAGAGTCTCTCTCTTTCTTCCCTTGAAATGGACAGTATGAAGAATCTCCCTCTATCTTGTCTGAAAGTATCATCTAATTTGGACACAATAAGATGAGGAAACTGAATTTGACCTAAATTTTTCAAAAAGTTTGTTTTTTATTGAACCTGAACTTTTGGCAGTTTGGTTCTTACAAACCAGTGAAAATGGTGGCTGCCATGCAAAAGCATGGAGTAAGCAGAGAAGACAGGTTTATCCATAATGCCTTGCAATCAACCCTCATGACTAGCTACAGCCAATCAGAGGGTCTATAGGTCTGAGGTCACTGATGACTCATAAGCAGAATAAAAAGCCCTGGTAGAAAGAGAAGGTGTCCATTTTGTGGGGAATGATTAATGAGATAGGGAGCATCTCAGATTTACAGCCTAATCATGTGAGGAGTCCGACAATATTTCAGCCATACCAACTACAGACATGGACAAAATTGTTGGTAAAAAAAAAAAAAAAGAAACGCCCACAATGGTCACCGAAATAACTTGAAACTGACAAAAGTGTTAATAAATTAAAATTTACTGAAACTCAACTAAGGAAAATCATATATTGCTTTATAATTGTGGTTTAAGAGAAGAATTTAAAACAACAAACTAATGTAACTGATATGGACAATAAAGACGGTACCCTTAACTTAAAGGGGTTGTCCACTTTCAGACCAGTATTGAGAGACAAATGTTGTTTGTATAATAAAAAGTTCTACAATTTTCCAATATACTTTCTGTAGCAATTTATCGCAGTTCTAGATCTCTGCTTGCTGTCATTTATTCTGTTTCATGGACTGTGTATGACATGACCATGGACTGATTTTTATACACTGGAAATAAGAGGAATGAATGAACGATTCATGGCTGTTCCTGTGTTTGGAACAATTAACTGTACGACCAATCATCCGATGGTAGTCTAAAATCTAATGTGTATAGCCAGCTTTAGCCATTCTTGGGTGTTTTTAGCTGTGTGTTTTTGGTCATTATCCTGTTGGAGGACCCATGACCAGCAGCTGAGACCAAGCATTTCTGACACTGGGCAGCATATTTCACTCCAGAACGCCTTGATAGGCTTGAGGTTGCATCCGGCTGATACACCTTTAATGTTACCTGGACAACCTGGGAAGCTTTTGCAGTTCCAGAGACTTCCTGGCTTGGTCCAGTTAGCGGCAGAGGAGGCCTAAAAAAGGCCACGCCCTCCTGACTCATGTGCAGACTATTAACTCAGTTTGCTATCTGCTAGTTTTCTACCTTACTTTGCTCCTGACTTTGTATTGGCTACGTTTTTGGATTCCTCTCTGTCTGGCGATTTGGTTCTGGTGTTCCCGTTTGGTTTTGACTTGTGATTTGATGACCATTCTGTGTCCCTGTGAATAGTGTGTGGTTTTGGTGTTTGGTTTCTTCTGCAGTGCATCTATTTGTAGTACACTTTTCTGTTTTGGTGACAATTCTGGTCTCCAGATTCAGCTAAAGTCCATCTCTTCTTGCGAGGAGCTCTGGTGAAGGTGTCTGGGGCCGGTCTTGGCTTGCAGAGGTGTGTTGCGTTTAGGTAGCATATTCTACTGCTCGCACTTGTCAGCCCATTTCTGCTGTTGCTCTCCTAAAGCCTGTTCTTAACCAATCTTGTTATTGTGGCCTTGCATCTGAATCCTAATAGTACCAAATGCAGCAAAGCAGCCCCAAAACATAACCGAGCCTTCTCCATGATTAGAGTAGGTACAATGTTCTTTTCTTTGTATGATTCATGTTTGTATCTTTAAACATAGAGCTAATGTGACTTCCCAAAAAGCTCTAGTTTTGTCTCATCTGTCAAAGGACATTCTCCCAGAAGCTTAGTGGGTGGTCAATATACATTTTGGCAAATTCCAGTCTCACTTTTTTATGATTTGTTTTCAACAGAGGTTTTATCCTGGGTAGTTTTCCATTAAATCCACTTTGGCAAACACGGCGACGGATAGTGTGATATGACACTGAATGACACTGATGTACTTTGACCTTGGAGATCATCTCTTTGTTAGTTGTTCTGGGATCTTTTGATACCATTTGTATTATTCTTCTCTTCGATTTGTCATCATTTTTCCTATTGCAGCCACATCCAGGAAAGTTGTCTCACATGTCTGCTACCATCCCACAGAGGCATAACTATTGTGGCATAAATTAATAAAAAGTTCCTGGGGCTATAATAAAAAGTCATCAGTACACATAGGGCATCACAGCTTGCTACATATGGACATGGATAGCTGAAGACCAATCAGGGTGCTCATGCTGACCTCTGTACGCAATTAAAAGTGCCTACTGAAAAGACAATGGAATTGGTATATGATAAATGCAAAACTCACATCTATTCTATCTGATAGGCCTGACATGTTCTTAAAGATCTGGACACTATCCCCTACCCCTTGGGTACAATACTACTCTCCCTATAACTATTGAGTACCCTCTTCCCAATACCATTCGCCCCACAAGAGTGCCAAACCTACACTCTTCCCCCTCTCTTTCTACCCTTCTGTAACCTTCCTTATAGCTTTTCCCTCTTTCTTTTCCAATGCTAGATTCTGAACTATAGCGTGCCAATGTTTACATTACTCTACGGGTCCAGGTAGATCACAGCAACTTGAGACAATGGTGCTAACCGGCTGCCATGAATGAAAGGCACAGGCGGCACACGGATGTCACCCGTGTGCCCCCCATGCACCGGCCGTTCTTCCGCGGCACCTATTCAATGAATAGGAGCCACGGAAGCAGGGCCATAAAATCATACAGGAATAGGCCCCTACAAATGACTGTGAACGTGTTATTCACAGTCATGTATGGGCCCATAGAAATGAATGGGCCAGTTTGTTATCTGGAAAAAACTCGGAAAGCACACTGACCATTAATACAGTTGTCTGCAAGGGGGCTTACTTCAGGAAGAGACGGCACAAGGATCAACTATAAATAGGTAACTTAGTGATGCTGCTGTGAAGTTCTGGGCAATAATCTCCAGTGAAACCCTCAGTCTTGGCATTATGTTGATGTCGCTGTGTCATGTGCTACCTACCTAAACATTGTACAGATAACATAGTCTCCTTCATGACAGCAGTGCCCCCTAATGGTATGATAATTAGAGATGAGAGAATTTTTCAAAAATTCAATTCGGCCGATTCTCCGAAGTTTCCAAAACAATTTGATTCGATCCGAATTAATTCGTGGCGAATAGCGATAAAAAAGAACTATTTCCTGGCTGCAGAGATCCTGTATAGAACACTGTGCCTTGCAGTAACACGCATAGGGATTCTGCTGTGGTAGTGAAACTATACTGTGAGTCAGTATGACATGCACATGACAGGCGTTGCTCTTAGAACCACTGCACACTTCACTTATTTGACCTGTTACAGGGCCAAAACTGACCAACTAACTCAAGGGTGAACTCAGCCTTACAGGACGATCTTAGTGCCAGGTATAAAGAACTGTGCAGAGGCCCAAGATCCTACTGTAGCGTGAAAGAGCGCACTCTTGTCGTCTTCCGATTCCACATAGATGTCTATAGAGTGGCAAGGCGACATAATGTGGAGGTGGCAGCAGCATGAGGAGGACACAGAGTGGCAAGGCGACATAATGTGAAGTTGGCAGAAGCATGAGGAGGACACACAGTGGCAAGGCAACATAATATGGAGGTGGCAGCAGCATGAGTAGGCCACAGAGTGGCAAGGTGACATAATGTGGAGTTGGCATCAGCATGAGGAGGACAGAGTGGCAAGGCGACATAATGTGAAGTTGGTAGCAGCATGAGGAGGCCACAGAGTGGCAAGGCGACATAATGTGGAGGTGGCAGCAGCATGAGGAGGCCATATAGTGACCCAATGGCAGCAGCATGAGGAGGCCATAGAGTGACATCGGGCCATTGCGCAACTGACTCGGAGGGACTCCCTGCATCCATCTCCACTGCATATTGCCACGGTGTGTCTGGGTCATCTGCCTCATCTCCCTCTTGCTCTTCCGGCTGCTCCTCTTTTCCTGTCACCTGTGTAGAAAAACCACCCATTTCACTACACATTGCTTGTGTTCCAATGTCCTCCTCCTCCAGTAAAGCCCCCACAGGTCTCATGTGGCCATGAGATGTAGGCGACACGTCTCCAGTTCCATGACCAGCCAGATTTACCAGCATCATTTCCAGGATATGAATCAGTGGAATGACGTTGTTCATCCCGTAGTCCTGGCGACTGACAAATAAAGTGGCCTCCTCAAAGGGCATGAGCAAACAGCAGGTGTCACGTATGAGCTGCCACTGGCTAACATCAGAGTTACACAGAGGAGTACCTCTGTCCGCTTGGTTCATCAAGAAATCATTTATGGCCTTTCTCTGTTCGTACAGTTGGTCCAACATATGTAGGGTGGAATTCCAACGGGTGGAAACGTCACATATCAGCCGATGTTGTGAGAGGCCGTTCTGCCACTGCAGCTCAAGGAGGGTGTGCTTGGCGGTGTACAAGTGGCTGAAGTGCATACAAAGTTTCCTGGCCATTTTTAGGATGTCTTGCAGATGGGTGGAACACTTAAGAAAATGCTTGACAACCAGATTGAACACGTGCGCCATGCAGGGCGCATGGCTCAGCCCTCCTTGACACAGTGCCGACACCATGTTCTTCCCATTGTCGGTCACCATGGTTCCGATTTTGAGTTGTCGTGGAGAAAGCCAGGATTAGATTTTTTGATGAAGGACACGGAGCAGTTCCTCCCCTGTGTGACTCCATTCGCCCAGGCAAATGAGGTGTAGAACACTGCCGTGCCCTGCACATGTGGTATGCTGGAGGAGTACTGTGAATTGTCCCTGCAGTGGAGGATGAGGACACAGTGGAGGATGAGGCGGACATTGCTGCAGGACCAACAGCGTGAGAACGTGGAGGAAGAAGAGGCGTCTCCTGGCCAAGTTGCTGGTGTGTCTGGGCAGGAACCACATTAACCCAGTGGGCCGTAAAGAACATATATTGTCCTTGACCGTAATTACAGCTCCACACGTGGGCACTGCCATGCACTTTGGCAGAAACCGACAGGCTCAAGGACTGGCCCACCTTCTGTTCTACATATTTGTGCAGGGCTGGTGCTGCCTTTTTGGCAAAGAAATGACAGCTTGGGACTCTCCACCTCGGCTCCGCACAAGCCATCAGTTCTCTG
This sequence comes from Leptodactylus fallax, assembly GCA_947044405.1. Classification (NCBI taxonomy): domain Eukaryota; kingdom Metazoa; phylum Chordata; class Amphibia; order Anura; family Leptodactylidae; genus Leptodactylus; species Leptodactylus fallax. The sequence goes on along the minus strand of CAMRHE010000332.1, from coordinate 1,658,331 downwards.
AAAGGTGCAGAGTCCACCACTTGGAAAGGGAGGGACTGCAGCACCAGCAACTTGGGCAGGAGCACGTTCAGCTTCTGCACCATTGGATGAGTGCACGCATACTGTTGTCTCTTAAATATAGATTCTGTGATCGATTGCTGACACAATGACTGACTAGGAGGAGGAGGAGCAAGAGTATCACGACCAGCAGGTGATGGGAAGAACACACAGCTTCCTTCGACTGAGGTGTTGGAGCCTTGACTGCCTGAAATGGGGTACGTGCCAGTGGGTGATGTAGCGGTTGCTGCAGCAGGCTGGACCACCACATTGGAGCCACGGTTCTCCCAGGCCACTTTATGGTGACGCTGCATATGTTGACGCAGGGCTGTGGTGCCAACATTGGTACCCGGGCCACGCTTCACCTTCTGCCCACAGATTCCACATATGGCAATGTTCAACTCCCTAAGTGGCTTAACAAAAAACTGCCACACCGCTGAGTAGGTGATTTTACTCCCAACACTCCACACTGACCGACTGCTACTGCCACTGCCTCCGTGAACCCCTGCTTTCCAGTCAGGTAGGCTCCTGCGAGGCGGGTGGTCTACCCCGGGCAAGTTTGGCTCCTGACCTCCCACTTCTGCCACCCTGCTGACACCCGGCCACGCTACCGACTTGCTGGCTCCGCCACTGCCTCATGCGCATGCTGCAACCCTCTTCTCCCAATGATGATGAAGCCCCTTCGTCACCCAGCTCTCAATTGCGGTCGGCTACATCATCATCTAGTACTGTCTGCACATCACAGATGTCCTCCTCAGCGGTCTCTGAGCCAGAAACCTGACTGCTAGCAACACCAGCTCCCACGCCACTCTCCTCATCACTACTCTCCTGCCTACTGGAGAAAGCGGCGGATGTCTCCTCCAGATCTTGGCTGGGCAGTACAGTGCCTTGTGAAAGTATTCGGCCCTGTTGAACTTTTCAACCTTTTGCCACATTTCCATCTTCAAACATAAGGATGTAAAATTTAAATTTTTTGGTGAAGAATCAACAAGTGGGACACAATCGTGAAGTGGAACGAAATTTATTGGATATTTTAAACTTTTGTAAAAAATAAAAAACTGAAAAGTGGGGCGTGCCAAATTATTCGGCCCTCTTAAGTTAATACTTTGTAGCGCCACCTTTTGCTGCGATTACAGCTACAAGTCGCTTGGGGTATGTCTCTATCAGTTTTGCACATCGAGAGACTGAAATTCTTGCCCATTCTTCCTTGGAAAACAGCTGGAGCTCCGAGAGGTTGGATGGAGAGCATTTGTGAACAGCAGTTTTCAGCTCTTTCCACAGATTCTCGATTGGTTTCAGGTCTGGACTTTGACTTGGCCATTCTAACACCTGGATACGTTTATTTGTGAACCATTCCATTGTAGATTTTGCTTTATGGGATCATTGTCTTGTTGGAAGATAAATCTCCGTCCCAGTCTCAGGTCTTTTGGAGACTCCAACAGGTTTTCTTCCAGAATGGTCCTGTATTTGGCTCCATCCATCTTCCCATCAATTTTAACCATCTTCCCTGTCCCTGCTGAAGAAAAGCAGGCCCAAACCATGATGCTGCCACCACCATGTGTGACAGTGGGGATGGTGTGTTCAGGGTGATGAGCTGTGTTGCTTTTACGCCAAACATATCGTTTTGCATTGTGGCCAAAAAGTTCAATTTTGGTTTCATCTGACCAGAGCTCCTTCTTCCACATGTTTGGTGTGTCTCCCAGGTGGCTTGTGGCAAACTTTAAACAAGACTTTTTATGGATATCTTTGAGAAATGGCTTTCTTCTTCCATAAAGGTCAGATTTGTGCAGTGTACGACTGATTGTTGTCCTATGGACAGACTCTCCCACCTCAGCTGTAGATCTCTGCAGTTCATCCAGAGTGATCATGGGCCTCTTGGCTGCATCTCTGATCAGTCTTCTCCTTGTTTGAGATGAAAGTTTAGAGGGACGGCCGGGTCTTGGTAGATTTGCAGTGGTCTGATACTCCTTCCATTTCAATATGATCGCTTGAACAGTGCTCCTTGGAATGTTTAAAGTTTGGGAAATCTTTTTGTATCCAAATCCGGCTTTAAACTTCTCCACAACAGTATCACGGACCTGCCTGGTGTGTTCCTTGGTCTTCATGATGCTCTCTGCGCTTTAAACAGAACCCTGAGCCTATCACAGAGCAGGTGCATTTATACGGAGACTGGATTACACACAGGTGGATTATATTTATCATCATCAGTCATTTAGGACAACATTGGATCATTCAGAGATCCTCACTGAACTTCTGGAGTGAGTTTGCTGCACTGAAAGTAAAGGGGCCGAATAATATTGCATGCCCCACTTTTCAGTTTTTTATTTTTTACAAAAGTTTAAAATAACCAATAAATTTCGTTCCACTTCACAATTGTGTCCCACTTTGATTCTTCACCAAAAAATTAAAATTTTATATCTTTATGTTTAAAGCCTGAAATGTGGCAAAAGGTTGAAAAATTCAAGGGGGCCGAATACTTTCACAGGGCACTGTAGCTGCTGACTGTCCTGCAGTAGCTCATCCTCACTGTATAGTGGATTTGAGGATAGGTTGAGGACACATGAGGGCACAGGGCTTGCTCCTGGGCCATGCCAACTAAGGGTTGTATCTGACGAACCCACCAACTCTTGGCTGGGGGTGTCTGATGTGACTTGGGATGAAGTGGATGATCGAGTCAACCATTCTACAACCGTTGGGTTGCTGGTCAAGACACGACCACTAGCTGACACTGGGAGCTCAGGCCTCTGTAAGTGACCCCTGCTGCCACGCCCCCTTACTCTGCTGTGACCTGTGCCAGAAACATTTAGGCCTGTGCCCCTCCCCTGTTCAGGGCCTGTCGCTTCTCTGTCTGACATACTGTTACATCAAATAAGTAAATGAAAAGGAAAATAATAGAGGGCGAATAAGCCCCTTATTTTTTTCCCCACTAATAAACCCCCAGAAAAGGCGTTATTACAGATAACTGTGGAGATTAATGGATAACAATCCTTTATTTTGCCACTAATGCATGGCAAAAAGGCATTTAATTTTCTCCCTTGAACACACAGGTATGATCTATTGCAAACCTGCAATGAGCAGCAGTATAATGGCAGTCAGTGCAGCAAGGTGTAGTAGGATTGTTCCTATTACCCAGGCTGAAAACACCCCAAATGAACCCTGTTCTGCTTCAATACTCTTGTATAAATTCCTCCCTATCCTTTGCCTACATTTCTAATGCTCTTTCCCTGAACTGCGACTGAGCAAACTATTAATTTTGAAGTGTTTTCTACCACTTTTCCAAGCGCCTGCTGACGTCTCTCTCTGCACTAAGTACACTGGGAAATGCCTGAATCCAAGATGGTGGAGGGTATTTATAGGGCTGTGACATCACAGGGCTGGCTGTCTGCACGCATGTCATTGTGGGTGATCCCGCGTTCCCAGAGTTCCTTGCCCTATGTCCTAATATGTACAGCAGCCATTTTAGCAAAAAATGCAATTCGTTACCACGAAGCGTGAGGAAATCCAGATTTGATGTGAATCAAAGATTTCCTGAAATTCGGATCGAATTCCACTTCGTCAGCTTCGATTCACTCCTCTCTATCGACAATGTCTGTGACAGAATGCAAACATTGTTCAGGAATGAACTGAGGTACATGACAAAGAAATCAAGATATCGACTTGATATTTTTTAGGCCTCATGCCGAGGCTCTTCCGACTTGTGTTCTGATATTTATAGAGCATGTTCTATAAAATATCATAACGTAACAGAGTTTTGTTAGAGCCAAAGGCTGCACACTTGGTCGTGTACATAAGGCCTCAATCTAATTAAACATGGAAGGCTCGCTAGCATTTCTACATGTACATTAGACATAGGCATATATTAATGTACGTGCATTACACACAGCTCTGATCCATACACATCATACACACACAGCTCTGCTACATTCACACTGTAACTACATCCTGATCCTGACACGTACACTTCAGCACAACCAGCACAGCAGAGGCACGTAACCCGGTAACACCTCATCATGTGATCCACTGACTCCTCCCACACATGTGACTGATCACATGATGGTGACATCATCACAGGTCCTGTAGCCCCAAATCGAGTAGATACCTAGTATACAGCTGTACAGGCGGAGGTATGTGTGTATTCACTGTCACTGTCTGTCAGGATTATTGGGCCACACATATCATTAACCCCTTCATTACCAGGAGTTTACCCCCATCTTTTATGATTGAGCCTATTTTGGAGTTTTTGCATCGTTGCATTTCATGAGCCAGAACTTTTTGACTTGTGTAGCTGTATCAAGATTTTTGATATGTTTTGTTGTTTTTTTTTTTTCTTTCAGTAATTTGCGGTTTACTGCGCAGTGTAAATACAGGTCAATCTAATTGTGACAATGACGTGAATGGTTTTTAACAAAAATAAATCCACTTTTTCTAACAAACTTTTTTTTTATATCTTTTCTATTTTTTTCCATTCATTTCGTTCTTCCCCACTTAGTATCTCCACAATGTGATTTCCCAGTGTCTTATCGAACCCTTTGTTCTCCTAAGTAAACCTGTAAGGGGGTAAACTCTTCTCCCTTTTTAGAGTCAGTGATTTCTTTCCTCTCTCTTTCCGTATATCTTGTGTCTCTGTGTGTTGCTCTTTTCCTCCATGTTGGTGCCTTCCTCTTTCTTCCCAGCAGGTGTTATACCACCCCCGAGAGATGGTCAGTGGGTCAGAGAGGATGATTTGGAACAAGAAACGTGGACTGAGAGGTTGCTTTAACACTACCGAAACGTAAGACTCGGTCTGTGTGAGCACCTTATTTCCTGACCTGTACCTTACACCGGGAGAGGGGCTCCTAGCATTATAGTTATGTATGATGCTAGCAGTTCCTTTCTCCCAGCCACATGTCCCGTAGTTTACTTTATATCCTATAAGTTCCATCTGCAAGTTTACTATTGTCTGCCATGGGTCCCTTGACTAGATATCACAGACCTCCAATGTCCACTCACTTAGTGTCTATATGATTGGATTGTCCCACTATTAAAAAAAAACTGTAGGCTCTGTGTGCTAAATACATCATAGCGGTGTAACCATTGCGGCCCATGTCTACAGCAGTGCCGTAAATCTTGACATCGCCTCTTTGGCCCATGACTAGCTCTAGGAACCATGTGAAGAATGAAAGAAACTATGGAAATACTTTGACCACAACGTGGTGGAAAATGTCCTGACAACCCATTCTACTAACGTTCCAAATTATATAAGAAAGAATAAAACATCTTCACTTTATTATCTCCTCACATGTTTTCTCTTATTATCTCCAGTAATTGTATCTTTCTACTTTTATGTTCCTACAGTATTGAATCATCTATATGGACATATAAGATCATTTTTCTGATTGACCTTCAAGGATGGAGCAAGACAGAGACAAGATGGCAGAAAGTATAATAAATCTCACCCTAGAGATACTGTACCAGCTTACTGGAGAGGTGAGAGATTCTGATGATGTCACATTACATCATTCTTATCTATAGTAATAACAGATGATATGACTGGAGAGGTGAGAGATTCTGATGATGTCACATTACATCATTCTTCTCTATAGTAATAACAGATGATATGACTGGAGAGGTGAGAGATTCTGATGATGTCACATTACATCATTCTTATCTATAGTAATAACAGATGATATGACTGGAGAGGTGAGAGATTCTGATGATGTCACATTACATCATTCTTCTCTATAGTAATAACAGATGATATGACTGGAGAGGTGAGGGATTCTGATGATGTCTCATTATATCATTCTTCTCTATAGTAATAACAGATGATATGACTGGAGAGGTGAGAGATTCTGATGATGTCACATTACATCATTCTTATCTATAGTAATAACAGATGATATGACTGGAGAGATGAGGGACTCTGGACATGTATGTAGTGATATTTATTAACGTGTCTGTCCATAAACAGGATTACACAGTAGTGAAGAAGACCTCTAGTGGGCGCTGTCAGGCTCCTGTGTCTGAAGGATGGGGGAGAACCCTGAGCCCAATCTCAGGGCCTTCACCTCACCCCCTGATACATGAGAAAATCAATGGAAAGAAGATTCTAGAACTCACCAACAAGATGATTGAGCTGCTGACTGGAGAGGTGACACTGCTGGGAATGCTGGGACATTATACAGGAGCTATGAAGGGATCTGGTGATGACTGTATCATTGTGTTGTCAGGTTCCTATAAGGTGTCAGGATGTCACTGTCTATTTCTCCATGGAGGAGTGGGAGTATTTAGAAGGACACAAAGATGTGTACAAGGAGGTGATGATGGAGGATCAGCAGCCCCTCACATCAGCAGGTAATAGACATGACTAAATACACACGGCCTCTCATTATCTGTATGGAAAGAATGAATTCAGTCCCTGTATGTGTTTCCTCCAGTTCCATCCAGTAAGAGAACATCAGCGGAGAGATGTCCCAGTCCTCTTCTAGCACAGGATTGTAAGGAAGAAAATGTCTTTCCCCAGGATGATCAGGTAGATGGAGATAAGGTGACATGAAATCTTCCCTCTGCCCTGTAGAAGGGCTGTGAAGGTCTCGGGGTCAGTCTGGTTTTATCCCACAGTATTAGATGTTTCCTACTTGTGTAATGAGAAAGGTGGAGATGGCAGGATAAAGCTGACCATAGACATGACATGTTGTCTGGATCTTCTCACAGTTTTCTGGCTATGGAGGCTGCTGGTTGGAATAAGGAGCCAACATGGTGGATTTATCCAGGAGACCTGCAGCTATTTGCTCAGATAACTCCTGCTGTCAGTTTTGGTGGTCATGATAATGAATGATCTTTTCTTCTCCTATAAAACCTCCCACGTGACTTCTCCATCCGTCTGGTGACTTTTACACTATTTGTTTCACAGCTTTTGTATCTGGGTGAAGATCTGAACATTATTATTGTTCCGGAGACATATGTGAGGGGAGATGAAGAGTGTAAGGAGGACATTCCTACAGGGAACCGCACAGGTGAGTAATAGCTACTAAATAAAGAGAGAACAGTCACAGATTCTCGTCATTCGCATGCAGAAATAGGGTACAAGACGGAACTTTACTTCTTTTGACTCAAAAAATGGTCCGGGTGCACGTTCATTGGGGAACTGACCAACTCCCAACTTTGCACTTTACAACGAACTATTAATAAATAATTTGTGCAAACAGAAACCGGAGTGCTGTCACACAATTTTTGTAATTTTTAGAATCTCCTCATTAATCACCTACAACAATTCTATGTTAATTTTTCCAATGTAATACCAGTGTAGGTGATAAGACACACTGTACATTAGAATAAATAATATATATGTGTGTGCGTGTGCGCTCCCTCTGTAATATGGACATAAAATATTTCTGTGAATGAGACTTATTTCTTTGCCATGTGCAGACTGTACTGATAAGTATAAAGTATTAGTCTAATTTTAGAACCGCAGGAACCTTTTCTTCCTCTGAGAGTCTGAGATACTGAATTGCTTGCGGCCAGTGACATATAATTCTCAGATTCTGGTTTCTTCACCACCATCAGGCACTGATATGAGGATGAGTTGTCAGCCATTCAGTACTTACAGGAAAGGAACTCGTCATATTGGAAGTCGATCTTTATATAGTTGACAAAGACTAATATCCTATTGTGTTTCAATTTAATTTTTCCTTTTCAAAAATCCAAAACTTTGAAAAATAAAAAATTGGAGTCACTTTATTCTGAGACCCCTAACTCTTTTACATTTCTGTGGATGAATCTGTGTAAAGCGTCTTTTTTTGCAAGTGGTAGTTTTTATTTATACTGGTTAGGAGATTGTCTGACATTGATCGTTTTTTCTTCAATTGGTGAAAAAATAGCAGTTCGGGCATTTTCATTTCTGATCACCCATAAAATATACAAGTGACTTATAAAATCCATTGACTTCTATTTTACTCTGCCATAAACAGGTGTAATAGAAACACAGGGATGACAGGCTCCCGATGATCATGGTATTGGATTGTCACCACTGGATCTTGCTCTGTGGGATGGCAATCCTAATATGTTGCCTGCAATTGATCAAGGCATCTGAAGAGAAAAATGCAATCCGTCTATAATTGCAGACATTGCCTCCAGGTCTCTGCTGTGTAAAACAATGGAGTTCTGTTGGCCGCGGCTGCCACTCAGCTCCTTGTGGGCGCCATGTGTAAAGTCTAGACATCTGCCATGCTATTACAACAGAAGTTAGGAAGGGATTGAGGCGGAACCATTAATAAATTTGGACACTTTTCAAGGGTGAGGGCAGTATCATGGATTTGGGGCACAATAACTGTTTCGAATATAATACAGAGGAGCCCACAGTGTGTCATAGAAGACTTTTGGTCTTAATCTGAAATGCATCGGATGTGGCACCACCTAATAGCACTGGAGCCTTTATGGGTCTTCGCTGAGCATTTCACTAGAAGAGAAAGGTGACAGGAGCAGCGACACATGGACCTAGGAAGATGGTGGCTGCAAGACAGAAGAGGAGAACAGTCTGGTGGCCCAACATCATCATCTACTGGTCCTCGCTCTGAGGTCTACTGTTAGATTGGTCACCAGTGTCTTAGTTGAATTTAGTTTTATGCTTTGAAATTTGTATGAACATTTTACATAGAAATGTAATAAATTATCAAAATAGTTATATAGTTTTGTTTTTCTTGACAGATGAAGAACATGTCATTATCCCAGATATACCCTCAGGCCTTCACAGCAAATATCTATCATCTGATCCTTCTATACAGGTCCAATCTTCTCATTCATCATGGATTGTGAAGCAAAATAAAAGCCTTAAAAGGAGTGTTGTCCATCAGAGAAGTTACAAAGAAGAGAAGCCATATTCATGTTCAGAAGTTGGGGAAAATCACAGCTCTAAATCAGGCACTGTTAGGCAAGACAAAATTCACACAGGGAAGGAGCCATTTACATGTACTGAATGTGGTAAATGTATAAGCCACAAAGCGGCTTTTGTTAGGCATCAGAGAATTCACACAGCCAAGAAGCCATTTTCATGTATTGAATGTGAGAAGCGTTATAGAAGTAAAAAGGATCTTGTTAGACATCAGAGAGTTCACACAGGAGAGAAGCCATTTTTATGTTTAGAATGTGGGAAATGTTTTAGCCAGAAATCAGCTCTTGTGATACATCAGAGACTTCACTCGGGAGAGAAGCCATATTCATGCCCACAATGTGGGAAATGTTTTACAAATAAATCAGATCTTGTTAGACATGAAAGAATTCACACAGGGGAAAAACCATTTTCATGTTTAGAATGTGGCAAATGTTTCAGAGACAAATCAAATCTTCTTAAACATGAAAAAATCCACACAGGAGAGAAGCCATATTCATGTTCAGAATGTGGAAAATGTTTTACAAGTAAACCACAACTTAATAAACATAAGAAAATTCACACAAGGGAGAAATCATTTTCATATTCGGAATGTGGTAAAGACCATCTCTCTACAATACTTGTTGCACGACAGAGAATTCACACAGGAGAGAAGGCTGAATGTTAGAAATGTTTCACAAATAAATCACAACTTTTGAAACCTGATAGAATTCACACAGGAGAGAAGCCATATTCATGTTCAGAATGTGGGAGTGTTTTAGCTAGAGATCAGGTCTTTTTAGACATCACAGAAGCCATTTGTGGGTCCAGAATGTGGGAAATGTTATTATCAGAAATCAAAATGTCTTCAACACAAAGCACTCACACAGGACAGGAGCCATTTTTGTTTGTTCAACTTATTTTATTGACAAAAAGTATGGAAAAATTGAACAGTTAGGGTTACATGCACATCATGTTTCTATCACATCCGTTTAGCAGAACCCTTAAATGGATGCAAAAAAACAGATGGCCATCCTTTCACAATGTTTTTTTTTTTTTTTTTGGCGGAAACAAAGGAATGGTATACTAAGCTTTTGCGACTCACAAAAAAAATGGACGCAATTGGATTTATCTTATTTTAAGGTTCACTCTATGTAAACAGATGGACATCAGTTTGTATCCGGTTTCTTGCATCTCTAAAATTGATTTGCAAAACAGTCACATGTAATTCAAATGTATATAGCTTTGTTATGTTGTAATACCTTTACAAAAATAAAAAGATTTGAGCCAGCTTATTCTGAGGCCCATAAGTCTTTTAGATTTCTGTGTGCAAAGCTGTGTAAAGCATCTTTTTTTGTAAGTTGGGGAAAGTTGTACTTTTTATTTATACCGTTTTGGAAATTTCTGACATTTTGATACCTTTTTCTTAAAATGTTTAAAATTTTATATTGTTTTAGATTTTAAAAAACATTTATTTTGCTTTTATTCTTAGACTCCCTGGGAGACTTGAGTGCTAGGCAGTCTGATCGCCCATACAATATACAGCTGATATATAAAATCCATTGACTTCTATTTTATGCTTCAGTTTAGGTAGAGATAAATCTCGGTCCTTACAGTACTGCTACTGCTTATCAAGGACCTGTGGGGATTGATGTTCCCAACAAGTAACTGTGATGGAGAGATTACAAGTGATGGACACTGGGGTGATGGTGATAACAGGGGTAGCAAACCCTGCAGGGTGAGCAGGACTCTGGGCAGCATCCCGGCATGTACATAACCAGCCTGTGCCATAAGGGTCCTCTGGCTCCCACCAGTGGAAGGGCTTCCTGTGGGTAGCTAACTTCCCAGCAGCAGATGTTACTAATGGAGATGTTAGACAGATGATCCCAGTGGCCCAATAGCCTTTTGGCCCCAACATCTTGGATAATTCCATACGTTTGCCAGGTTCAAGGCTGTTTCTCCACTCTGGCATTCTTGTCCATTTCAAAGCCCGCAGTTCACCAACACAGAGTCCCAACTAAGGTTATCCTAAACCTGAAGCCTCAGCCCTTGTTTAATTCCAGGACCACGCTGGAGGTCAGGTACGCTCTCGCTCAGGCTGCTTTGGTTGGACGGTCATCTAAAGATCTGGCTGCCTCTGTCTCTCTTCTTCTAGGTAATGTTGAGCCCCTCAGTTGGAATGGTGCCAGCCAGTAATGGAATTTTTGATTTGTGTTCAAACTTGCCTCGCACTGGGTTCCAATCATACTATTTACTTGGCCATCCTTTTAGGTTCAATTGTAGCCTTGAAAGGTCACACACCCTGCTATCGGGATCAGAATTGCATGATTCATATTGACATTTTGTCCCTTGTATGAAGCTGGGCTCCAAGATATGCTGTGAAAGCAAGGTTCATTAAAAACCTCGACAGGTTCAAAGGGAAGAGCTAGATACGGCATAGTCTTACCTGAGCTATGGCTGCGAGTACAAATCCAGCAGTCCTTAGATTTATCCTGGTTACTCCTACTACTACTCAGGGCCTGATGGTGCTTAATCCATATATTGTCCCATTCTTCATTTTGGACATCATTCAGGGGATTTGTCTCTGTCAGGATCAGCAGGAAGTTCATCATTCTGCTTGTCGTCTGGGCCAGTAACTCTCTTACAGTGGCTGGCATGGATCCAGTTGATTTTTCCCTCGAGTTTGACTGAAGTGGAGATTGTCAGCAGAACTTGGAATGGGCCGCCATATCTGGGATCAAGAATTTTCCTGACATGACGTTTCAGGACCACCCAATCTCCAGGCTTGTGATATTGAGAACCAGTCATACCTTCTGAGTCTGGAATGGAGGAAAAGTGTAATTTTTACTCACCATAAATTCTCTTTCCTTTAGTCCGAAGCGCTAGCACACATGGGGTATAGCAATTAATCACACTTTAGGGAGGGATAGAAGAAACCGCGGACTGTATGCTCTGCCAAAGACTGTCTGCTCCACCTCCAGGTGAGGGACAAGAATCTCTCACATTGAGGAGAGCACCAGTGAAGGTGTGTAGAGATTTTAATTGCCTTTTGCCCTCTACTTAGCATCTACATATCACAAGGCATTATGGGAAAGGAGCTGGGGAGCTCATGCGCCCTCTATTGGATGTAACAAATCCTCAATTTGCTTTTGACTCACCGAGCTACCTCCAGGTGGTCTGACATATGTGTTCTAGAGAAATAGAACTTCTCAGCCCATGAGGTGGACATGGCTCTAGTTGAATGTCTTTTATCCCGGAAGGAATAGGAAGTTGAGCTTTTTCATAACAAATAATAATTGTCTATCTTATCCACCTGGAAATAGTAGGTTTGGAAGTTTAAAGCCTCTATTAGGCCCTGTAGCAGAGACAAAGAGATTTCTTGATTTTCTAAATTCTGCCGTACGATCTACATAGATCCTGAGAGATCTCCCCACATGTAATGAATGAAGCCGACTCTCCTCATCAGAGGTTGGTTCGGGACAGAAGGTTGGTTGGTTCAACTAGTTGATTCCTGTTTTGGAAGGAAGGCACCTTTGGAGTAAATGAGGGAAGTTTCCTTAACAGAACCTAGTTCTGGAGAAATATTAGATAATGAAGATCTGAAAAAGCCTTTAAGTCACTCACTCCTTTAGCTGAGGTAATTGCCACTAGAAAGCAGGTCTTGAGTGAGAGAAACTTTGTCTATTTCTTCAAGGGGTTCATAACAGAGGTGATGTAATTCAATACGTCGGTCCTATTTTGGTACATGATCTAACACTCTAGGTCGCAGTCTCTGTACCACACTAATAAATTTCTACCTAAGGAAGCTGATAATGCAGTGAACTGAACTCTGAGAATATTCTGTTTAGTCCTTTAGCAAAACCCTCCTGTAGAAATTCCAATATATTCTGTGTTGAGGCAGACACAAAATTAATATTCCTTCCTACACACCATCTCAGAAAAGTTCTCATAATTCTGAGGTTTGTTTTATTTGTGTTTCTTTCTCTGGAATGAAGAAGAGTATTGATAACAGACTGTGATAGACCTGCAGTAGGTAGAAGGAGGTCGTCAACCTCCACGCCACCAAGTGAAGCCGGTCTATGTGAGAGCAACATCTGCCGTCGTGCATCAGTAGATGAGGAATTATTGGTAATCTCCATAGGTTCCCTTTGCTTATTAACATGAGAGACGTGAGGAGAGAAAGTTTCACCAGCAACATAGAAGAGGATTCTTTACAGTAAGAACAACAAGGCTATGGAACTCGCTGCCCCAGGAAGTGATGATTGTGGATTCATTGAACAAGTTCAAAGAGGGCCTGGCTGACTTTCTTGAACAGAACAACATTACGGGTTATGGGTTTTAGATTTTAAGGGCACGTTGATCCAGGGTTTTATACTGATGGCCAGATTGGAGTCGGGAAGGAATTTTTTCCCATGAAATGGGGCAATTGGCATAAGCCTCATGGGGTTTTTTGCCTTCAACACTGTAGGGGACTGTAGGGTTATAGGTTGGACTTGATGGACTGATGTCTTCATCCAACCTCATCTACTATGTAACTACAGTGCTGGCCAAAAGTATTGGCACCCCTGCAATTCTGTCAGATAATACTCAATTTCTTCCAGAAAATGATTGCAATCACAAATGCTTTGGTAATAATATCTTCATTTAATTTGTCTTCAATGGAAAACCACAAAAAGTATTGTCAAAAAGCCAAATTGGATATAATTCCACACCAAACATAAAAAGGGGGTGGACAAAAGTATTGGCACCCTTTGAAAAATCATGTGATGCTTCTCTAATTTGTGTAATTAACAGCACCTGTTACTTACCTGTGGCACATAACAGGTGGTGGCAATAACTAAATCACACTTGCAGCCAGTTGAAATGGATTAAAGTTGACTCAACCTCTGTCCTGTGTCCTTGTGTGTACCACATTGAGCATGGAGAAAAGAAAGAAGACCAAAGAACTGTCTGAGGACTTGAGAAGCAAAATTGTGAGGAAGCATGAGCAATCTCAAGGCTACAAGTCCATCTCCAAAGACCTGAATGTTCCTGTGTCTACCGTGCGCAGTGTCATCAAGAAGTGTAAAGCCCATGGCACTGTGGTTAACCTCCCTAGATGTGGACGGAAAAGAAAAATTGACGAGAGATTTCAACGAAAGATTGTGCGGATGGTGGCTAAAGAACCTCGACTAACATCCAAACAAGTTCTAGCTGCCCTGCAGTCCGAGGGTACAACAGTGTCAACCCGTACTATCCGTCGGCGTCTGAATGAAAAGGGACTCTATGGTAGGATACCCAGGAAGACCCCACTTCTGACCCAGAGACATAAAAAAGCCAGGCTGGAGTTTGCCAAAACTTACCTGAGAAAGCCAAAAACTTTTTGGAAGAATGTTCTCTGGTCAGATGAGACAAAAGTAGAGCTTTTTGGGAAAAGGCATCAACATAGAGTTTACAGGAAAAAAAAGAGACCTTCAAAGAAAAGAACACGGTCCCTACAGTCAAACATGGTGGAGGTTCCCTGATGTTTTGGGGTTGCTTTGCTGCCTCTGGCACTGGACTGCTTGACCGTGTGCATGGCATTATGAAGTCTGCAGCATAATGTAGGGCTCAGTGTGAGAAGCTGGGTCTCCCTCAGAGGTCATGGGTCTTCCAGCAGGACAATGACCCAAAACACACTTCAAAAAGCACTAGAAAATGGTTTGAGAGAAAGCACTGGAGACTTGTAAAGTGGCCAGCAATGAGTCCAGACCTGAATCCCATAGAACACCCAAGGAGAGATCTCACAATGGCAGTTTGGAGAAGGCGCCCTTCACATCTCAGGGACCTGGAGAAATTCCAGCAGAGCATTGGAAGAAACTCATTGATGGTTACCGGAAGCGGTTGTTCGCAGTTATTTTTGTCTAAAGGTTGTGCTACCAAGTATTAGGCTGAGGGTGCCAATACTTTTGTCCGGCCCATTTTGGAGTTTTGTGTAAAATGATCAATGATTTGACTTTTTTTCATTCTCTTTTGTGTTTTTTCATTGCAAGCAAAATAAATGAGGATATTATTACCAAAGCATTTGTGATTGCAATCATTTTCTGGAAGAAATTGAGTATTATCTGACAGAATTGCAGGGGTGCCAATACTTTTGGCCAGCACTGTATGTAACTATGTGAACCAGGCTCTCTTCGGCCAATACGGGCAAATGATTATAGTAGAGACCTGTTCCTGCTTGATCTTCTGTAAGACCTTGGGGATCATTGGTATGGGTGTAAAAATGTACACCAGACGCAAGTGACATGGTATTGACCACCCACAGATAGAGCCATAGAACAGGCAGCAAATCTAGCTTGTTGTACAGAAGAAACACAGAGGAAATCAGAAGCCATAACAATCCTTTTTAAAAAAAATCCTATGTTTTCTCTGGATATCCCTTTGTCTAAATGTTCCTCCATCTGGACGAGCCAGGTTCTAAAATTTGTAGCCTCTGTGCAGCAGAACCGCACATGTAACTTTTACGTAATGCCGTATCAACCGTCCAATCCATTGGATCTGTAAAATTATCTCCATCTTCACTTGGAACCACAGTACTCTTATGTAATTTTGCGACAGAAACATCCACTTTAGGCAGTTCAACCAAACCTTTTCCTCCTCTTGATCAATCACAGACATTGCTTTAAACCTCTTATTAAATATAGGCCCTTTATCAGGAGACTTCGACTTATTAGTCTTGAGCTTTTTAACAAAGGAGTTGACTTTAAAAGCTCTTACCTCCTTAAGGACCCTGTCTTCCCCCATCACTTAAGTCTGCACACACTCTTCCGAGTTTAAAGATATTAATAGTTTTGAAATCTTCTCAGTTGGGAACAGATTTAGATCCTGTTCCTCCTCACTATCAGAAAAACTGTTGATCTCATCATTGACTCTAAATTCATCAAGGAATCCCGGATCCCTGGGGTAAAATGTTGTATCCTCTGTCTCCTTAGGATTTTGACACACAGGATCAACATTGACCTCTAGAAGTAAACTCCAGTAAAGTATCATGGACTAAACCTTTAATCCAGAGCATCATTTGGCGAACTTAAAAGGCTTGGTCTTCCATAGGTAAGTCATTAGTCCTACAATCTTCGCATATATGGTATTATAACCATCCGGCATGGGTATATTGCATAGCCTGCATGATAAATGCTTTGACTTGGATGCAGATTTTCGGCCTTGAGACATCCCAACTAGTACACGGCTGAGGAAGGATGTTACTAAAATAAAAAATACATACATGCGTGTTTTTAGTAAAGAAAATATTACTAAAAACAAATAAGTAATCACTTAAGTAGGGCTAGAAAGAGAAAGGCAGGCTGTAAAACAATAAGTTAATATTGATATATGGAATAAATATCTGAGGGTGACCCAACCCAAAACTTTAGCATTCTGGCAGAGCAAGTTGGGAGGCAGACCTGATCCATGAGCGAAAGTAGGAAACAGGGCCCCGGAAGGTTCTGAGTTGGGTGACACCCTGTGGGACAGGTAAGTCTTGAATGGCTTGCTTCCAGTCCTGTGTGAAGTGACGTGCTCCCGTAGAGAGGAAGGGGCCAAGCAACACAACTTTTTCCCTGGCAGAGCTGCAACTTAGACTGCGAGGCTGTGCAGCCATGATCTACTAGAAAACAGAGAAGTGCAACAACTCCTGACATTAACTCTTTCAAATATTTCTCCCCCACCGTCACTAACTGGGCTCTCTTATGATCGGCTTTGTACTTGGGAATGAGGTAAGCTGCTGCCTCTCCCACCTTTGCCCCGACTAGACTCTCTAAGTCCATCTAAGTGCAGGCTTTTGGATCTGAGTCAGTTGTCTGACAAAAGACATGGGATTCTCCTCAGGGATGGGTAACTGTTTCAACATAGCAAGTTGGTCAGAGGGAATCCAATGGCTACAGTCACAGTCTGCGGAGTCAATGGCCTAGGTAGTCCACTGTAGGTATAAATTTGGTATAGAGCCGTGTGTGTATATAACATCTGGTATAGAGCTGTATATATCACATCCTGTATAGAGCCGTGTGTGTATATAACATCCGGTATAGAGCTGTGTGTGTATATAACATCCGGTATAGAGCTGTGTGTATATATAACATCTGTTATAGAGCTGTGTGTATATAACATCCGGTATAGAGCCGTGTGTATATAAACATCCGGTATAGAGCCATGGTATATATAACATCCGGTATAGAGCTGTCTATATAACATCCGGTATAGAGCTGTCTATATAACATCCGGTATAGAGCTGTCTATATAACATCCGGTATAGAGCTGTCTATATAACATCCGGTATAGAGCTGTCTATATAACATCCGGTATAGAGCTGTATATATAACATCCGGTATAGAGCTGTGTATATAACATCCGGTATAGAGCTGTATATATAACATCCGGTATAGAGCTGTTTATATAACATCCGGTATAGAGCTGTATATATATCATCCGGTATAGAGCTGTATATATAACATCCGGTATAGAGCTGCGGTATAGAGCTGTATATATAACATCCGGTATAGAGCTGTATATATAACATCCGGTATAGAGCTGTGTGGACGGGGGGGGGGGTATATAACATCCGGTATAGAGCTGTATATATAACATCCGGTATAGAGCTGTGTGTATATAACATATGGTATAGAGCTGTCTATATAACATCTGGTATAGAGCTGTCTATATAACATCCGGTATAGAGCTGTCTATATAACATCCGGTATAGAGCTGTCTATATAACATCCGGTATAGAGCTGTCTATATAACATCCGGTATAGAGCTGTATCTATAACATCCGGTATAGAGCTGTTTATATAACATCCGGTATAGAGCTGTCTATATAACATCCGGTATAGAGCTGTATATATAACATCCGGTATAGAGCTGTATATATAACATCCGGTATAGAGCTGTATATATAACATCCGGTATAGAGCTGTATATATAACATCCGGTATAGAGCTGTATATATAACATCCGGTATAGAGCTGTGTGTATATATAACATCCGGTATAGAGCTGTATATATAACATCCGGTATAGAGCTGTGTGTATATATAACATCCGGTATAGAGCTGTCTATATAACATCCGGTATAGAGCTGTCTATATAACATCCGGTATAGAGCTGTCTATATAACATCCGGTATAGAGCTGTCTATATAACATCCGGTATAGAGCTGTATATATAACATCCGGTATAGAGCTGTGTATATAACATCCGGTATAGAGCTGTATATATAACATCCGGTATAGAGCTGTTTATATAACATCCGGTATAGAGCTGTATATATAACATCCGGTATAGAGCTGTATATATAACATCCGGTATAGAGCTGTGTGTGTATATAACATATGGTATAGAGCTGTCTATATAACATCTGGTATAGAGCTGTCTATATAACATCCGGTATAGAGCTGTGTGTGTATATAACATCCGGTATAGAGCTGTGTGTGTATATAACATCCGGTATAGAGCTGTGTGTGTATATAACATCCGGTATAGAGCTGTTTATATAATATCCGGTATAGAACTGTATATATAACATCTGGTATAGAGCTGTATATATAACATCTGGTATAGAGCTGTATATATAACATCCGGTATAGAGCTGTGTGTGTATATAACATCCGGTATAGAGCTGTATATATAACATCCGGTATAGAGCTGTGTGTATATATAACATCCGGTGGTGTAGATACATCCGGTATAGATGTTCGGCTGTGTGTGTATATAACATCCGGTATAGAGCTGTGTGTGTATATAACATCCGGTATAGAGCTGTATATATAACATCCGGTATAGAGCTGTGTGTGTATATAACATCCGGTATAGAGCTGTATATATAACATCCGGTATAGAGCTGTGTGTGTATATAACATCCGGTATAGAGCTGTGTGTATATATAACATCCGGTATAGAGCTGTATATATAACATCCGGTATAGAGCTGTATATAACAGGGGGTGTTTGGGTTATAACATCCGGTATAGAGCTGTGTGTGTATATAACATCCGGTATAGAGCTGTATATATAACATCCGGTATAGAGCTGTGTGTGTAGATATAACATCCGGTATAGAGCCGTGTGTGTATATAACATCCGGTATAGAGCTGTATATATAACATCCGGTATAGAGCTGTGTGTATATATAACATCCGGTATAGAGCTGTGTGTGTACAGTAATACCTCATACATTTGCGAGGTTACGTTCCAGAGCTGGTTGTAGATCGCGAGGATTCGCGAATGTTTGGTCATGAGCGCTTACAATGCTAATTGATGCCGGTTTCTAAAGTTTGACCCCTAAATATTAATAATCTTTAGCCTACAGTACAGTACAGTATACTAATACATTCATTTATTTTTCTTTTCTACTCGCAGTAAAATGAAACCAATTACCGGGTATTGTACTGTACGCAACGAACGGGATGCTACTACCCAATAGCGAAGGGGTTTGTTTTGTTTTTTTAAAATTTCACAAATCTGTGAAAAAACAGCAAAATCCTTATATGTTAGGTTCCAATAAAAAGATCGCAAATCTGTGAATTCGCTAATTTGGAGCTGTGTGTATATAATATCCCATATAGAACTGTATATATATATATATATATATATATATATATATATCATCCTGTATGGAGCCGTGTGTGTATATAACATCCGGTATAGAGCTATATACATATATAACATACAGTATAGATTTCTATTCTGAGGCTCATGAAGCGCAGACATCTATATTACCTCATGAAAGAACCTGAAGCCTGACTCCTCCCACATGTGACTGATCACATGATCATGACATCACCACAGGTCCTTTAGCCTAGGAGTTACATACAGCTGTGCAGGTGCAGGGTATGTATATATGCATAGTATACAACAGTAGATATATGTGTATATAATCGTTATGTGTATAGTCACCGTCATTGTCTGTCAGGCTTACTGGGTCACATGTAGCATTAACCCCTTCACTACCACCTCTCTGACCTGGGGTGGCCTCTCGGCCAGTATTCACACCAGGAGGGTGGTGCTGGTAATAATTGGTGGTTCAGGGATTTCTCCCTCCCTGATTGGCCGGGCTGTGTGTCAGTCTTCCAGCCTGGCCAATCAGAAGTGTCAGGGGCTGAGAGGACAGAGCTGCAGTGTGGCTGTCAGCTTCCAGCCCAGGATAGTGCAGGCTCAGAGCCTGGAGTAAGTTATGTGCAGGGGATGTCATGTCAGCGGGATGGGGGGGAGACATGCAGGGGCGTAACTAGCAAAGACTGGGCCCCCCAGCAAACTTTTGACTAAGGGGGGGCCTATTCAAAGATCGACTTCTGATATGACGGGTTCCTTTCCTGTAAGTACTCATTTCCTCATATCAGTGCCTGAGGAATAAAAAGTTTCTGAGTATAAAATTAGACTAATACTTTATACTTATCAGTACAGTCTGCACATGGCAAAGAAATAAGTCTCATTCACAGAAATATTTTATGTCCATATTACAGAGGGAGCGCACACACACATATATATATATAATTTATTCTAATGCACAGTGTGTCTTATCACCTATACTGGTATTACATTTTCAGACCCCAGAGTATAATGATCAGAGGTCCAGGGGAGGTGACAAACATAAAAACCAGTGTTATTCACCTCTCCTGTGCTCCAGCGTGTCTCCCTGCTGCTTTTCGGCAGCACATGTCAGCTCACGTCACGTGGGCCAGGCCAGTGTCACGACGCATAATGACGCTGGCCTGGCCCACGTGACATCTGTGATGTCAAAAGAGGCTCTAAGATTTCAGGAAGTCACACCAGAGCGCAGGAGAGGTGAGTAACACTGTTTGTGTTTTCTCACCTCCCCTAAGCCTCCGATCATTATACTATGGGGTCTGATGAGACCCCAATGTATAATGATAGCAGTATTTGTTGGTGATATGGGACGCAGAAGGGGAAGTAGAGGCAGCTGTGAGCAGGAGCAGAGATCAGTAAGTAAACAGGGTCTGTTTCCTGCTGGTAACGACCTATTAAAAAAAAAAAGGTCCCGGGCCCTGTGGCAGCCGCTACGGCTGCTACACAGGTACTTATGCTACTGAAGACATGGCTGGGAGGGGGGGATTGAGGGAGGATGCTGCTGTGTGGACTGCAGAGGGAGGGAGGATGCTGCTGTATGGACTGTAGAGGGAGGGAGGACGCTGCTGTGTGGACTAGAGGGAGGTAGGATGCTGCTGTGTGGACTGTAGAGGGAGGGAGGATGCTGCTGTATGGACTGTAGAGGGAGGGAGGACGGACGCTGCTGTGTGGACTGTGGAGGGAGGGAGGACGCTGCTGTGTGGACTGCAGAGGGAGGGGAGGACGCTGCTGTGTGGACTGCAGAGGGAGGGAGGATGCTGCTGTGTGGACTGTAGAGGGAGGGAGGGAGGACGCTGCTGTGTGGACTGTGGAGGGAGGACGCTGCTGTGTGGACTGCAGAGGGAGGGAGGACGCTGCTGTGTGGACTGCAGAGGGAGGGAGGATGCTGCTGTGTGGACTGCAGAGGGAGGGAGGACGCTGCTGTGTGGACTGCAGAGGGAGGGAGGATGCTGCTGTGTGAACTGCAGAGGGAGGGAGGATGCTGCTGTGTGGACTGTAGAGGGAGGGAGGGAGGACGCTGCTGTGTGGACTGTGGAGGGAGGATGCTGCTGTGTGGACTGCAGAGGGAGGGAGGACGCTGCTGTGTGGACTGCAGAGGGAGGGAGGATGCTGCTGTGTGGACTTTAGAGGGAGGGAGGACGCTGCTGTGTGGACTGCAGAGGGAGGGAGGATGCTGCTGTGTGGACTGTAGAGGGAGGGAGGACGCTGCTGTGTGGACTGTAGAGGGAGGGAGGATGCTGCTGTGTGGACTGTAGAGGGAGGGAGGATGCTGCTGTGTGGACTGTGGAGGGAGGGAGGATGCTGCTGTGTGGACTGTGGAGGGAGGGGAGGTGCGGGAGCGGGAGGGAGGACACTGCTGTGTGGACTGTAGAGGGAGGGAGGGAGGACGCTGCTGTGTGGACTGTAGAGGGAGGGAGGATTCTGCTGTGTGGACTGTAGAGGGAGGGAGGACGCTGCTGTGTGGACTGTGGAGGGAGGGAGGATGCTGCTGTGTAGACTGTGGAGGGAGGACGCTACTGTGTGGACTGTAGAGGGAGGGAGGACGCTGCTGTGTGGACTGTAGAGGGAGGGAGGACGCTGCTGTGTGGACTGTGGAGAGAGGGAGGATGCTGCTGTGTGGACTGTGGAGGGAGGGAGGATGCTGCTGTGTGGACTGTAGAGGGAGGGAGGGAGGATGCTGCTGTGTGGACTGTAGAGGGAGAGAGGAAGGATGCTGCTGTGTGGACTGTAGAGGGAGGACGCTGCTGTGTGGACTGTAGAGGGAGGGAGGGAGGACGCTGCTGTGTGGACTGTAGAAGGAGGGAGGAAGGACGCTGCTGTGTGGACTGTAGAGGGAGGGAGGAAGGACGCTACTGTGTGGGCTATCGTTTGTCTTTTTTTTTGTTCTTATGTAGGTTTATGGTGAACATTTTGTAATATTATTTATTAACTAATTTCACTTCCTTTTTGGGGCTTTTAAGACTGGTGTAGAAAACTCGCGATCTTAATAAATCTGCTCCAGTGTGTATAGTAAGTACTACATACACTGCCTATGGCTACATATAGAAGTCGACTGCTCAGCCTGCCTCTACAGTCCCTGCATTAGATCATCCATAAGACCAAGCACTGTCTTTACTGAATGATACATACCACTGCTATGTCCTGCTCTTATCCAGAACCACCTGAAGATTAACGCGGGGAAGACCAAGGAGATGGTGGTGGACTTCCGTAAAGGCAGAAGCCCTCCTAAACCAGTGGACATCCTGGGGACGGGCATCGAGATTGTGAACACCTATAAGTACCTGGGTCTGCTCCTTAATAATAAGCTGGACTGGGCAGATCATATGGAGGCCCTGTACAGGAAGGGCCACAGCAGGCTCTACCTGCTTAGGAAGCTGAGAGCCTTTGGAATCCGGGGGGCACTTCTTAGGACTTTCTTCAACTCGGTAGTGGCATCAGCCATCTTCTTTGGAGTGGCCTGCTGGGGGAGCAGTATATCAACCAGGGACAGAAATAAACTTGACAAGCTGATTAGAAAGGCCAGCTCTGTCCTGGGGAGCCCACTGGACCCAGTGCAGGTGGTGGGTGACAGAAGGATACTGTCCGTGGTGAGCTCCATGCAGAAGAAGAAGTCCCATCCCATGCATGAGACTGTGATCGCGCTGGGCAGTACTGTCAGTGACCGACTGCTCCACCCTAGGTGTGAGAAGGAGCGCTATCGGAAGTCTTTCCTCCCCACCGCGGTTAGGCTGTACAACCAACACCGACCTAAGCGGAGATCATTACATACAGAGAACTGAAATATCTCTCTGCCTGTTAAATCACCCCCCCCCCCCCCCCCCCCCCTACGTCCTATCTGTCTGTCTGCTATTAATGTAATGCCTCTCACCTTGGAACATTCCTGTACATGTTGTATTTGTATTTGTATCTGCTTATCTTATCTTATCTTTGCTGCTGTAACACACTGAATTTCCCCACTGTGGGACTATTAAAGGACTATTATTATTATTATTATTATTATTATCTTCCTCCACAGCACTTCCCCACTGGCTAACTAGTTATAGAGACACCCTGTGTAGGGGACTTTTATTTCTTGTACATCTCCAAATTAGATCTAATTGTTTTAAGAGGAGAGAACAACTGCTTTACTAACACCTCATTCACACCTCTGCGTGTGGTCCGTGCTATTCCTGGACAGTACCCCACCCTGCTCATCTGAAAGTGGTATGCTGTCCGTGGTTGATCCGCTTTCCACCTCTGTGAAAAGCAGATACATTTTTTTGTTGTTGTTTCATTTTCTATATTTTGTATGTCACTGGGTATAACATATGACACAAGGATGTCATCCATTTTGTTTTCCCGGACTCAAACACTCATTGACATAATGCTTTAGTGGAAAAAAGTTTTTAGACTTTTTAGACTTTCTAGATTTTGATTTAACCACTTCCTGCCATCCACCGTACTATTTAGGACCCTTTAACCCCTTCCTGTCGAAGCCATTCTTCGATTTGTTTTTTGATGCCCCACCTTCCAAAGGCCATAACTTTTTTTTTTTTTTTTATTGTTCCATTCACAGAGCCGTGTGAGCGCTTCATTTTTGCCGGACAAATTGTATTTTGTATTGGTGCCATTTATCATTCCCTACAATATGGGGTGAAATTGAAGAAAAACTTTATTTGTGCCACTTGGTACAATTCGGAGAATACAAAATATATATAGTTTCTTTTTTACTTTTTCCAATTTCTTGGAGTCGCCCTATTCTGACACCTGTAACTTTTTTATATTTACATTTACGGGGTTGTATAAGGCGTCTTATTTTTTTGCTGGGCCAGATATACTTTTTATTGATATCATCTTGGGGAACGCCTCATGTTTTGATCATTTTTTATTCAACTTTATATTGAGAGGCAAAGCAGTGAAAAAAATCGCAGTTTGGCTCTTTTGATTTTTTTTTTTTTTTTCTGCTATGGTGTTCACTGAAGAAAAATATTTTCTGCAGAGCAGGCGTTTTTGGGCACAAGGATACCTAATGTTTATGTGTTTTATACTTTTTATTATGGGATTTAGGGAAAGTGGGTGATTTAAACTTTTAATATTTTTTTTTTTACTTTTTTTTTCTGTTTCTTTTAGACTCCCTAGAGATCTTCAACCTCAGGAGGTCCGACCACTAATATAATACACTGCAATGCTAATACATTGCAATGTATTGTAAAATCCCTATGCTTCTATTACAGGCTGTCTACCGTAGTCTGTAATAGAAGTAATTGAATGACAAGCCTGGGAACCTTCAATAGGCTCCTGGCTGTCATAGTAATGGATTGCCGCCCCAGGATCACATTTCGGGGCTAGTGATCCACGGGAAAATGGCGGTGCATGGGTGAAAATGGTGACGCGAACAGCTTTGACTGAGGCATCGAAAATGTTAATGCTTCTGATCAATAATAATAATACAGTGGAGACCTGACTGCTACAGAGCTCCATAACAGCCGAGTCTCTGTACAGTCATCTCTGATCCCAGGCCCTCTTTTTTCTGTTGATGGTACGGTTTCCCTGGGACTTTTCAATCAGTTGTAACAAAATGTAAAAAGTTTTTATAAAATATTTATCCCATGTGTTGAACACCATAGCAGTAAAAAAAATATATATATCAAGATAGCTCAGTACAAGAACACACAAAAAAAAGTTTCGGGTGTCAGAATATTGTGACTAAATAAATTTTTTGCTTTTTTCAAAGTTTTTGATTTTTCTAAAAGTATTAAAACATGGCAAAAAAAACTATTTAAATTAAGTTTCTCTACTTTCACCCCATTCTGATTTTTTTTCCATCTTCACAGTACTTAGTATGGAATATTAAATGGTACTATTACAAAGTACAATTTGGACCACAAAAAATAACTCAGTGTATAGAAAAATATACAGGAATGTGGGGCGTAAAAAATATAAATTAAAAAAACAAAAAATGGCTGTGGCAGGAAGAGTTTAAATAAAATGCCACTGGGCTGGTTTCACACATGCCATTTATTATGCTGATTTGATGCAGTTTTTTTAGACCAAGTCAAGAAGTGATTAAAGAAAAATGAGAAATATAAAGCAAGAAATTGTTTTTCTTCTTCTGGATCCACTTCTGACTTTAGGTATTCATCAATATGAAAAACTCAAAACTATCAGTCTTTCTACAGTCACTAAGTATAGTAATGATGAATGTCTAGAAATCTCACCTGTCCAATCAGAAGAGGAGAATTATTAAACATGACAAAATTGGGAATAGAACTTGTTGAGATTACTGCTTTATACTGACATCACTACTACAGACTGTGATTTGGTTGTAGGGGCCATGTGGCATGGAGAAACTGTCTGGACAAACTACAGGGATTTTAACATGCAATTTTGTATGATTTTACATTGGCTCATTTTCTTTCCTTTCAGGTTCCTATTTTATAGGATCCTCTCAGTGGTGATCATCTGATTGACCCATGTAGGATGGATAGAGATAAGGGCAAGATGGCAGAGAAAATATTAAATCTCACCATAGAGATACTGTACCAGCTTACTGGAGAGGTGAGAGATTCTGATGATGTCACATTACATCATTCTTATCTATAGTAATAACAGATGATATGACTGGAGAGGTGAGAGATTCTGATGATGTCACATTACATCATTCTTATCTATAGTAATAACAGATGATATGACTGGAGAGGTGAGAGATTCTGATGATGTCACATTACATCATTCTTATCTATAGTAATAACAGATGATATGACTGGAGAGGTGAGAGATTCTGATGATGTCACATGACATCATTCTTATCTATAGTAATAACAGATGATATGACTGGAGAGGTGAGGGACTCTGGACATGTATGTAGTGATATTTATTAATGTGTCTCTCCATAAACAGGATTACACAGTAGTGAAGAAGACCTCTAGTGGGCGCTGTCAGGCTCCTGTGTCTGAAGGATGGGGGAGAACCCTGAGCCCAATCCCGGGGCCTCCACCTCACTCCCTGATACAGGAGGAGATCAATGGACAGAAGATCCTAGAACTCACCAACAAGATGATTGAGCTGCTGACTGGAGAGGTGACACTGCTGGGAATGCTGGGACATTATACAGGAGCTATGAAGGGATCTGGTGATGACTGTATCATTGTGTTGTCAGGTTCCTATAAGGTGTCAGGATGTCACTGTCTATTTCTCCATGGAGGAGTGGGAGTATTTAGAAGGACACAAAGATGTGTACAAGGAGGTGATGATGGAGGATCAGCAGCCCCTCACATCAGCAGGTAATAGACATGACTAAATACACACGGCCTCTCATTATCTGTATGGAAAGAATGAATTCAGTCCCTGTATGTATTTCCTCCAGTTCCATCCAGTAAGAGAACATCAGCGGAGAGATGTCCCAGTCCTCTTCTAGCACAGGATTGTAAGGAAGAAAATGTCTTTCCCCAGGATGATCAGGTAGATGGAGATAAGGTGACATGAAATCTTCCCTCTGCCCTGTAGAAGGGCTGTGAAGGTCTCGGGGTCAGTCTGGTTTTATCCCACAGTATTAGATGTTTCCTACTTGTGTAATGAGAAAGGTGGAGATGGCAGGATAAAGCTGACCATAGACATGACATGTTGTCTGGATCTTCTCACAGTTTTCTGGCTATGGAGGCTGCTGGTTGGAATAAGGAGCCAACATGGTGGATTTATCCAGGAGACCTGCAGCTATTTGCTCAGATAACTCCTGCTGTCAGTTTTGGTGGTCATGATAATGAATGATCTTTTCTTCTCCTATAAAACCTCCCACGTGACTTCTCCATCCGTCTGGTGACTTTTACAATATTTCCTTCACAGCTTTTGTATGTGGGTGAAGATCTGAAGAATATTAATGCTCCGGAGACATATGTGAGGGGAGATGAGGAGTGTAAGGAGGACATTCCTACAGGGAACCGCACAGGTGAGTAGTCACCACTAAATAGGGGCCTGTTCACAACATTTTTTGTTATCCTTTTGTAATGTCCATTTGATTTTCCTGTTCATGGAAATATAAAAAAGTTACAGGTGTCAGAATATAACGATCTCAAGAAATGTTTTTCTCTACAGACCCCAGAGTAGAGGCCCAGGGAGCTGTAAAAAAAAATAAAACAGTTATACTCACCTTCCCTCACCACTTCTGGACATCCTTGTGGCATCATATGCTCCCCGTGGTTCCCCTTCTGGCCTCATAGGTGATGTCATGTGTTCCGTGCTCTCTTAATCTCCCTCTATCTATGTAACTACACAAACCAACTACTTTTATAGTTTCTTAAATCTAGACGAATATAAAGAGAAGGATAACACCACTGTCCCCCAGCAGGCACAGATGGTACTGTCTCTAGCTGCCCGTTTAATGTTATGCTGAGGAATCATGGGATTGATATCAAAGCACAGAGAAATAGAGCTCTAAACGTGAAGAAGGTGTTTGATAAAAAACAGAGGATTGTTAAAATATGACATCAGGTGAGGTGGCAGCGATGGAAAGTGTGGCCTGAATTTCTCCTGATTGGCTACAACTTCACTCAAAAAGGCAATATCTGTCAGCATCTCAGAGATTGTCTTGTGCAACCCTGCTATAATAGTGGTGATACATTACGCTAAATCCACCAAATCTCCATCAGGGTTTTCTGGGGAAGCCAGGGAAGGACTTGTCGTATCAGATATGCTATTTCGTTGTGAAGCAGATGTAAACACAGTAGTTTTAGGTGCTTCATTTTAATACATATTTGTGTTTTAGCAGATTTCTGTACCTGGAGCTCAGAGGGACATCTCATATCTACAGATTATAAAGCAGAGGATGGTGGTATCACACAAGATACATATGAAGAACATGTCATTATCCCAGATATACCCTCAGCCCTTCACAGCAAAGATCTATCATCTGATCCTTCTATACAGGTCCGATCTTCTGATCCATCATCTGATCCTTCTATACAGGTCCTATCTTCTGATCCATCATCTGATCCTTCTATACAGGTCCTATCTTCTGATCCATCATCTGATCCTTCTATACAGGTCCTATCTTCTGATCCATCATCTGATCCTTCTATACAGGTCCTATCTTCTGATCCATCATCTGATCCTTCTATACAGGTCTTATCTTCTGATCCATCATCTGATCCTTCTATACAGGTCCTATCTTCTGGTTCATCACAGACTGTGATGCAAGATAAAAACCACAGCAGTTTTGTACAACAAAGAACTCACACAGGGGAAAAGCCATTTCTGAATTCGGAACTTAAAAAGACATTTTCTCAGAAATCAGATCTTTTCGACCATCACAAAAATCTTGAAGAGGCAAAGCCATATTCATGTTCAGAATGTGGGAAATGTTTTACGCAAAAATCAAATCTTTTGGGCCATCTGAGAATTCACACAGGAGAGAAGCCATATTTTTGTTCAGAATGCGGGAAATGTTTTGCGCAAAAATCAAACCTTATGGGCCATCTAAGGATTCATACAGGGGAGAAGCCGTATATTTGTTCAGAATGTGGGAAATCTTTTCGGATTAAAACAAGTCTTGCTACACATCTGAGAATTCACACAGGGGAAAAGCCATTTTTGTGTTCAGAATGTGGGAAATGTTTTCCTCACAAATCAGATCTTGTTAAGCATCAGAGAATTCACACAGGGGAGAAGCCATTTTCGTGTTCAGAATGTGGGAAATGTTGTAGCGATAAATCGACTCTTGTTAAACATCAGAAGATTCACACAAAAGTCAAGTCTTTTTCATGTTCACGATGTGGGAAAAATTATAGCGATAAAGCAAATCTTGTTAGACATCAGAGAATTCACACAGGAGAGAAGCCATTTTCATGCCCACAATGTGGAAAATGTTTTAACCAAAAATCACTTCTTGTTACACATTATAGAAGTCACACAGGGGAGAGGCCGTTTTCATGCTCAGAGTGTGGAAAATGTTTTTACCAGAAATCAGTTTTGGTTACGCATCAGAGAAGTCACATGGGGAAAAAGCCATATTCATGTTCAGAATGTGGGAAGTGCTTTATCCAGAAATCAGATCTTGTTAAACATGTGAGAATTCACACAGGGGAGAAGCCATATTCATGTTCAGAATGTGGGAAAGGCTTCAAAGACAAATCAAATCTTATTAAACATGTGAGAAGTCACACAGGGGAGAAGCCATACTCATGTTCAGAATGTCAAAAATGTTTTTATAACAATTCAGATCTTGTTAAACATAGAAGAAGCCACACAGGAGAGAAGCCATATTTATGTTCAGAATGTGGGATTGGTTTCAGCAGTAAATCAACTCTCATTAGACATCAGAGAATTCACACAAGGGAGAAGCCATTGTCAAGTTCATGATGTGGGAAACCTTTAGCGCTCAGAAACGTCTTATATTTTGACATAAGGAATTATTATATTAAGTGATTTTTCATGTTATTTTTTGTTCTTTCTTATATATTTTTTTACTGGACTTATTTTGTACATTCTCATGTAACTATTGAAAAATATTTTCTAACAAGATGAAAAACCAAGTCCTCATGTATTGGAGCGCTGAAATTCTTTACTTGTCATACTACTGTACTATGTTACTGAGTGCCGCAAACAAACCTTGCGTAAAGGGAATTTGTCACCAGAAAATTCAGACCTATTTTAACTAAACATTTGATTTTCTGGCAGTTTTTGTATCATTATTACATTTTGTAATATACTTTATTCATATTTTATTTCCTTTCTGTGAAATCTTGCATCTCTAATAAGAGATGTACCTTAACGTCTGCCTGTATTATTCCCAGATATATCACTACACACAGTTATATTGTAGTTCTATCTGCATTATTCCCAGTGTAAATCGGCAAATGGTAAAGTGGTGGATGGCCGGTATCTGCCACTGAGAATGCTGCTCTCAGTTAGACGAAGGCTGGAGTTTGGGTCTGGGACTCGGGAGCTGCAGGCTCATTCCCAAACTCCACTCCTGGTGTTGACACCCTCAGGTGTGTACAGCATTTAGATTCAAAGGTGTCAGAGAAGTGTGTGGCTGTCTCCTTGGACACAGCTATCCGGCTAAGCTGCTAGAGCCTCCAGGGACACTGCGCTGTCTAGAGGACAAGCCGGGACTGAACCACTGCCGTGGTGAGGAGCACTTAAAGTTGAACTGTTTCTGTGCCCCTGACGTTAAAGACGTTTTGTTTTACCGTTTGTTCTACAGAAGTAAGCTCTTTAAGTTGCCGTGAGTGAACTGTGCCCAATAAACCTGGACATTTGAGCTGGTACTTATGCTTTTGTGTGCCTGTCTTCTGTGGCAAAAAGAATAACCAGAGGGTCCCGTTTTCACATATGGTGGAGCATGCGGGCATAAACCGTTTCTAGGGGCAACAGCGTACTTGATTTAAAATTTCCAAGCAATGAATGTCCTGGGTGAAGGCTGGCTACAGTAATAAAGAAAGACACGTGGGCCGTGGACAGCTGGTTCTGGAGAAATATACAGACTTCACTACAGAAAATGACTACTGAGGATGAGGTGGAGGCTTATTTAACTGTCTTTGAGCGAATTGCAGACTGAGAAAAATTGCCATTTGAACAGTGGGCTGAAGTGCTGGCTCCATATTTGATAGGTGAGTCACAAAAGGCATATTAAGATCTCACCTTGCAGGATTCCAAGGGCTACTGTAACGTCTCTGCCTGTTGAGGTCTCTGCTCCATCCTCCACCCGCACGTGGCGGCGCAGGAGGCATGCTCAGTTTGATTCCTTGTTTAAGATTCTTGTTGCTCAGTCTGAACACTGGCCTAGACTATGTAATTGATTTTCTGCCACACCCGTCTCTTTCACCTTGATTTTCCTCTGCTCCACTAATAGTTAATTTTAGCCTTACCTGTGTGATTGACAGCCTTTCCTCCTATCAAGTCTGGGGCACGTTTTTCCTTCTTATTTGTTCTTTGCTCACAGTCACATTAGCGCTTTCTATTGCTTCTGCGTACCTGTCTTTAATCTGTGCTGTTTTGTTTCCTGTATTCCTATTTCTGATCTCTGGTTTTGTCTCTGACTATTCTCTTGATTTTGTACTGCATTGCTCGATTGTTACCGACCCCTTGGCTAGCTGACCTCCCTTTGTTGTTGTTCGTCCTGTCTGCGTTCTGTGTTTTCACTTATTATAAGCAGGGACTGTCGACTAGTTGCTGGCTGTCGCCTAGGACAGATCGGGCAAGTAGGCAGGGACAGTGGGGGGTTTTCAGCTTAGGGTCCACTGTCTTGTTGTGCCAATCCCCCCAGGGTTCTGCAGCAGCACTGGGGAATTGCTCAACTGGCAATTCCCTTACAGCTACAGCAAATTAAAGACTGAAATACTTGCTCGCTTGGGGGTCAGTTTAGCAGTCCAGGCCCAGTGAATACATCAATGGACTTTCTGCCAAGAAAAACCCCCATGGTCACAGATCTATGATCTCTTCCACCTAGTACATAAATGGTTGCAACCAGAGTCTGTTACGCCAGAGCAGATGACAGAAAGAGTGGTGATGGATCGCTATATACGTGCTCTTCCTATGCCAGTGCAGCACTGGGTTGTCCAGGGAGGCCCACAAAATACAGTCTGGTAAACCTTGTGGAGAGATATTCCACAGCTGAGAACTTCATCTTGCGACCAACTAAGGAGAAATCTCTTGTGAACCCCAAAGTTCAAGCTGAACCCAATAAAAGGTGGTTTAAACCAGGGGGAGAGCGGAGACAAGTGCCTGTGGACAAGAAAATGGAGGAGCTGGAAACTAGTTCCAAAATTCAGCCTCACCAAATAGTCTGCTGGAGGTGTCATACCCCGGGGCACATAGCAGTACATGGACTGCAGTGGGGCTCGCTGGTACTCCTTGTTTGCACACCCTGACTGCAGTGCGGTGCCATCTCAACCTGGCAGACCACAGATGTGTCAGGTGTCTGTCAATGACACCATCATGACTGCGCTTCTGGACTCAGGAAGTCTGGTAACTCTTGCTAGAGATGAACTTTCCCATGTGTTAAGTGTTCCTGGAAAAGGCATGGGAGTTAGTTGCATACGTGGGGATGTTAAGGACTATCCCATTCCTCGAGTGAACATAGAGACTGTGTGTGATAATGTCTCCCATAAAGTGGGTCTTGTAAAAAAAACTTGTATGAAGTTATAATAGGACAGGACTTTCGACCTGAAACCCGAAACTAATTGAATCATCAGAGGTTCGCCCATCTCTATTGGTAACACCATCAAACACATCCAGTCCAATAGAAAGAGGTTATGTTTGCGTAACACACCCTGAGACCAATGGCGTAAGTACCGGGGTAGCAGCAGTAGCGGGTGACACATGGCCTGGGATCTTAGGAGGCCTGGCAGGCCCCTGTTTTCTATGTTTTTTAATCGGCCGGAGTAACCCCAGCAGGTAATGGGCCCTGTTTACTTACCGATCCCCGCTCCTGCTCATGGCTGCCTCCTCTTCCCCTTCTGCGTCCCCTATCATGTCGCTGGAGCCCCCTGGCGGGCACAAGTAGAAGCGGATGTGGCTGTGAGCAGGAGTGAGGATCGGTAAGTGAGGCCGTGGGCCTACGACCCTAACAAATACTACTATTATTATACTCTGGGGTCTTAAAAGACGCCAGAGTATAATGATCAGAGGCCCAGGGGAGGTGAGATAACATAAAAACCAGTGTTACTCACCTCTCCTGGAATCCATTGTAAGTCCCAGCAGTCTTCAGGCCTCTTTGGTGATGTACCAGACGTCACGTGGCCCTTGTGACGTCTGTGACGACATTGAAGAGGACTGAAAGCAGCAGGGAGTGCGCCAGAGCCCGGAATAGGTAAGTAACATTGGTTTTTATGTTTCTCACCTCCTCTGGGATTCTGATCATTATACTCTGGGACCTTTTAAGACCCCAAAGTATAATAATAGTTCTTGGGGGCATAATACCATTTGCAGGGGCCACTATGGGACATAATACCGTGTGCAGGGGCCACTGTGGGACATAATACTTTGTGGAGGGGCCACTGTGGGACATAATATTTTGGTATATTCAGCCTCATCCATGATCCCTCATATGTGATAAATAGGCCCTCTGCGGACTTTTTGCTCCTATTATACCTATAGGGAAACCACCAGCATTTCCGTAGGTATACAGTAATTGACATGCTGCGATTTACAAAAACACGACGTAGTGTCCACTGCGGATATTTTTCTGCAATTTGGGAGATGGGATTAGCCAAAATCCCATCCACTTTGCAGCTACTGTAAAACGCCACGGTTTTTATGCGACTTAACTACAAAATCGTTGTGTTTACGCAACGTGAGGACCTTGCCTAAGGCTAAGGCCCCATGTAATGAAACTCAGCTAAAAAAAAGCTGCGAAAAAAACACATCTCATTTTTTTCCGCAGTGTTTTTCATTGCGGCTTTCTCTGTGGATTTTCTTCCCTTATTAGAAGCAAGCATTTCCGCAGGTATAATTGACATGCTGCGATTTTCCGCAATGTGTGGATGGGATTAGCCAGAATCTCATTCACTTTGCAGGTACAGTAAAACGCAGCGTTTTTTTTTCCACAGTGTTTCCACAACGTGGGGCTTCATTCTAAGAAGGACGTTCCACATTATTAAGCAGGCCACAGGTTGTCTGCAGAATAGGAAGTTGTGTAATAAAACATGGCGACTACTCAGGAGCCGAACATTCACCATATCCGCAGGCTCTCTGCTGTCTTACGCTCGATGGCAATGCCTGAGTTTGGAGATTTCTCTGATCACAGGCACTTTCAGTTTTGTTCTAAATGACTCCCAAAGGGTAAGATTTGTGGGAGCCATTTAGTTGTTAAGGCAGCCTGGGAACCTCCTGAAGGCTACTAGGCCTGCCCTAGGAATCTCACTACTGAGCTCTGCTCCCGAGGGGGATTCTGAAGCATGTTGGTTTTATTCCCAAGAGGATAAAACTAAGAATTATTCTGATCTGAAGATGGAGCAGAAACTTCTATGTCTAGACAGTATAAGAGCGAAGATCGGGAAAAGTAAACCAGACTATAAAACCTGGAGAGATGATGTACAATATATCTAATGGAGAATGATTATTTTACATCACATATAAATTACCACACAGCTCTGCTCCGTACACGTCATACACACACACAGCTCTGCTACATACACGTCATACACACACAGCTCTGCTCCAAACACATCATACACACACGGCTCTGCTCCGTACACGTCATACACACACAGCTCTGCTACATACACGTCATACACACACAGCTCTGCTACATACACAGCTCATACACTACACACACACGCTCTGCTACATACACATCATACACACACAGCTCTACTCCATACACACGTCATACACACACAGCTCTGCTCCATACACATCATACACACACGGCTCTGCTCCATACACATCATACACACACAGCTCTGCTCCATACACATCATACACACACGGCTCTGCTCCGTACACGTCATACACACACAGCTCTGCTCCATACACGTCATACACATACAGCTCTGCTCCGTACACGTCATACACACACAGCTCTGCTCCGTACACGTCATACACACACAGCTCTGCTCCATACACATCATACACACACAGCTCTGCTCCGTACACGTCATACACACACAGCTCTGCTCCATATACGTCATACACACACACAGCTCTGCTCCATACACATCATACACACACGGCTCTGCTCCATACACGTCATACACACACGGCTCTGCTCCATACACATCATACACACACAGCTCTGCTCCATACACATCATACACACACGGCTCTGCTCCATACACATCATACAAACACAGCTCTGCTCCGTACACATCATACACACACGGCTCTGCTCCATACACATCATACACACAAGGCTCTGCTCCGTACACGTCATACACACACAGGCTCTGCTCCACCCTCACACATCATACACACACAGCTCTGCTCCGTACACATCATACACACACACACAGCTCTGCTCCATACACATCATACACACACGGCTCTGCTCCGTACACGTCATACACACACAGCTCTGCTCCACTATACATCATACACACACAGCTCTGCTCCATACACATCATACACACACGCTCTGCTCCGTACACGTCATACACACACAGCTCTGCTCCATATACATCATACACACACGGCTCTGCTCCGTACACGTCATACACACACAGCTCTGCTCCGTACACGTCATACACACACAGCTCTGCTCCATACACATTATATACACACACACGCTCTGCTCCATACACACACACACACTCTGCTCCATAAACGTCATACACACACAGCTCTGCTCCATACACATCATACACACACAGCTCTACTCCATACACATCATACACACACAGCTCTGCTACATCCACATCATACACACACGGCTCTGCTCCATACACATCATACACACACGGCTCTGCTCCATACACATCATACACACACGGCTCTGCTCCATACACATCATACACACACAGCTCTGCTACATCCACCCTGTAACTACAGCCTGACCCTGACACGTACACTTCAGCTCATCCAGCACCGACCACAACCAGCACAGCAGAGTCCTGTATACACTGAGCAGTAACCTGGTAACACCTCATCATGTGATCACTTGACTCCTCCCACACATAGGACTGATCACATGACTGTGACATCATCACAGGTCCTGTATGTCCAGGGCAATCATATATACAGTATAGAGCTGTACAGGTGGAGGTATGTGTGTATATATATATATATATAGTAAGCTGATGGC
Organism: Leptodactylus fallax; assembly: GCA_947044405.1. NCBI lineage: Eukaryota > Metazoa > Chordata > Amphibia > Anura > Leptodactylidae > Leptodactylus > Leptodactylus fallax. Next base: position 1,622,139 of record CAMRHE010000332.1, on the reverse strand, counting down.
TGGAAAAGTATTGGAAGGGATGTATATCTTTCCCAGGTTGCTGAGATGGGTGAGATGAGGAAATCCAGAAAAGTTTGCTTCTCAGCAGACAACTTTGTTTGCTGGGCATTATGTAAGTGCCGGGCACCGGGCTGGATGTTTATGGAATGGCGGGTAGGTTGGTAGTGGGACCGGCCATTCCCATCTCCTCCAGTCCACACCTTGTGGACACTGCTGGAGAAACCCAACTGACGGGGATTGTCCTCATCAAGGGGATAGAAGACGTCTGCTGGGAAGCCACAAGGAAGGTTGTACTCCTGGAGACAAACCTGACTATCCAACCCTGTCTTATTGTAGCTGAGGTAACCTCTTCTGTTACTTATAGCCCAGACGGGCAGGGGTTTATTTTGGATTTTTTATGTTGCCTGTACCAAGGAGCGGTTTTGAGTGAATAAAAAACTCAACACTTGGACTAATCGCTTGGAGTCTGTGTTTATGTCACCCCACCCAGCACCCCAGATCCTGACACTATATATATATATATATATATATATATATATATATATAAGTGTGTGTGTGTAGTCACTGTCTGTCAGGATCACCGGGACACGCCTATTGTTAACCCCTTTAAGAGACCGCCTGTGTGATGAAGGAGATTTGGAAGAATAGGAGAGGACTGAGCTGAGATCTCTCCTGGAAACCATACACACGACCTATTGTTTTAATCTCTTCCCATCGCAGCCATTTTTCGATTTTCGTTTTTGACGTTGGATCCCCATAACTTTTTTATCTTTCCATTCTCAGCCATATCAGGGCTTAATGTTTATGGGACAAATTGTTCTTCATTATGTAACCATTTATTATTCTGTACGATATGCTGGGAAGCTGGAAAAAAAATCAGAATGGGGTTGAATTGGAGAAAAACTGTGTTTGTGCGACTTTCTTATGGAATTCGGCTTTAAGGTGTTCACTGTGTGGCCAGAATGACATCACCTGTATTCTATGGGTCAATATGAATACGGCAATACCAAATGTATATAGTTTGTGTTAAATTTTAACACCAATTTCTGTTAAAATTGAAACATTTCTTTGGCGTTGCCGTATTCTGGCCCTCCATATCTTATTATTATTTCCCAATACGGGGCCACATAAAGTGTCTTTTTAGTTCAATAGGTTTTTATTGAATGGCACCGAGATACCCATGACATATTAGTGGCAATGAAGTCCAAATGCCAATTTTAAATATAACAAAGGGGGAGGGGAAAGGGGCGTCGGAAAAGGGGAACAGAGACAGATGGGAAGGATATAGGGAAAGGAAACCAAAATCAAACAATCGCTGGCAATACCACATGGCCTGACATAAAGAGTCTTTTTTGCAGGGTCAGATATACTTTATTTATACACTTTTATGGAATGTCTGATGTTTTGATCACATATTATTCAAATTTATACAGAAGGCGAAACAACGAAAATAATAGCAGCTAAACTCTGGATTTTTTTTTTCCTGCTAATTAATTTTATTATTTAAGTTGTTAACGCATTGCAATGTATTGTAAAATTACTATAGTTCTGTTATACTGTGGCCTGTGATTGGCTATAGCAGTCACATGAAGAAGGAAACCTACTGCCTAATCCTCATACCAAAAAGTCCTGACAGAGCGCAACATCTATCATATCTGGCAATTACAGATAGATTTATTTATTATACATTTTTCTTTTTTTACATTCAGGTTCTTACACTATTGGATCCAGTCTGTGGACATAAAGAGATTTTTTTCTGATTAATCCATCAAGAATGAAGAGAGGAGACAGAGGCAAGATGGCAGAAAGTCTAATAAATCTCACCTTAGAGATACTGTACCAGCTTACTGGAGAGGTGAGAGATTCTGATGATGTCACGTTACATCATTCTTATCTATAGTAATAACAGATGATATGACTGGAGAGGTGAGAGATTCTGATGATGTCACGTTACATCATTCTTATCTATAGTAATAACAGATGATATGACTGGAGAGGTGAGAGATTCTGATGATGTCACGTTACATCATTCTTATCTATAGTAATAACAGATGATATGACTGGAGAGGTGAGAGATTCTGATGATGTCACATTACATCATTCTTATCTATAGTAATAACAGATGATATGACTGGAGAGGTGAGAGATTCTGATGATGTCACATTACATCATTCTTATCTATAGTAATAACAGATGATATGACTGGAGAGGTGAGAGATTCTGATGATGTCACATTACATCATTCTTATCTATAGTAATAACAGATGATATGACTGGAGAGGTGAGAGATTCTGATGTCACATTACATCATTCTTATCTATAGTAATAACAGATGATATGACTGGAGAGGTGAGAGATTCTGATGATGTCACATTACATCATTCTTATCTATAGTAATAACAGATGATATGACTGGAGAGGTGAGAGATTCTGATGATGTCACATTACATCATTCTTATCTATAGTAATAACAGATGATATGACTGGAGAGGTGAGAGATTCTGATGATGTCACATTACATCATTCTTATCTATAGTAATAACAGATGATATGACTGGAGAGGTGAGAGATTCTGATGATGTCACATTACATCATTCTTATCTATAGTAATAACAGATGATATGACTGGAGAGGTGAGAGATTCTGATGATGTCACATTACATCATTCTTATCTATAGTAATAACACATGATATGACTGGAGAGGTGAGGGACTCTGGACATGTATGTAGTGATATTTATTAATGTGTCTCTCCATAACCAGGATTACACAGTAGTGAAGAAGACCTCTAGTGGGCGCTGTCAGGCTCCTGTGTCTGAAGGATGGGGGAGAACCCTGAGCCCAATCCCGGGGCCTCCACCTCACTCCCTGATACATGAGGAGATCAATGGACAGAAGATCCTAGAACTCACCAACAAGATGATTGAGCTGCTGACTGGAGAGGTGACACTGCTGGGAATGCTGGGACATTATACAGGAGCTATGAAGGGATCTGGTGATGACTGTATCATTGTGTTGTCAGGTTCCTATAAGGTGTCAGGATGTCACTGTCTATTTCTCCATGGAGGAGTGGGAGTATTTAGAAGGACACAAAGATGTGTACAAGGAGGTGATGATGGAGGATCAGCAGCCCCTCACATCAGCAGGTAATAGACATGACTAAATACACACGGCCTCTCATTATCTGTATGGAAAGAATGAATTCAGTCCCTGTATGTGTTTCCTCCAGTTCCATCCAGTAAGAGAACATCAGCGGAGAGATGTCCCAGTCCTCTTCTAGCACAGGATTGTAAGGAAGAAAATGTCTTTCCCCAGGATGATCAGGTAGATGGAGATAAGGTGACATGAAATCTTCCCTCTGCCCTGTAGAAGGGCTGTGAAGGTCTCGGGGTCAGTCTGGTTTTATCCCACAGTATTAGATGTTTCCTACTTGTGTAATGAGAAAGGTGGAGATGGCAGGATAAAGCTGACCATAGACATGACATGTTGTCTGGATCTTCTCACAGTTTTCTGGCTATGGAGGCTGCTGGTTGGAATAAGGAGCCAACATGGTGGATTTATCCAGGAGACCTGCAGCTATTTGCTCAGATAACTCCTGCTGTCAGTTTTGGTGGTCATGATAATGAATGATCTTTTCTTCTCCTATAAAACCTCCCACGTGACTTCTCCATCCGTCTGGTGACTTTTACAATATTTCCTTCACAGCTTTTGTATGTGGGTGAAGATCTGAAGAATATTAATGCTCCGGAGACATATGTGAGGGGAGATGAGGAGTGTAAGGAGGACATTCCTACAGGGAACCGCACAGGTGAGGAGTCACCCCTAAATAAAGGGAAAACACTCTTGGATTCTTTTTATTCACTGACTACAACAATATCTGTGAATCTGGTCAGATTTTTCACGTACAGTGGCCTCAGTGTGATGATTCTGCTTAAATATGGCTATAACTCAGAGATGTATTTTGATCTCTGGGTATAGTATCTCCCTTCTTACCTGCATTTGTTCATAATGTGCGCAGCTATAAGCCCAGGTGTATATTGGCAGTAGTAGCAACACTGGAACAATAGGGCTTTGTATCCATCCCAGCAGGGCTCCATTGTATTCCTACAGATCTCTGAGTGATCAAAGAAACATGTATTGTGCAGATAGATCAGACCTGGTTGATAACATTGTATCATTCCATTTGGTCTCAGCTCTATACAAAAAATCTGGACTTGAGTGCATTATTCAATCAGACTTGCTGCCGCCGGTGACCTCATTCTGGGAGGTGGCATAAAGGGTATAAAAGATGAGGTAAGAGGCAATGGGAGGAGACTGTGCTGAGACTACAAGAGTTTACTGAGAGACTGTGCTGAGACTACAAGAGTTTACTGTGAGACTGTGATGAAAGCATGCAGGCTGGAATATACTGTGATGCCACATGCTAGGAGTTAATGCCACATGCTAACAAGCCTCCACTGGTTACTCACACATACCAGAGCATGTGTGAGTGTTGGACTACAGAACCACATCAAGAATATGTGTGGTAAAGTAATTATTTCAATTTTAGTCCCTTTTATTTCATTGCACTGTATCTTGTAACTAGTAACTGTTAATGCTTGTATATATCTGCATATCTGTTCTGAACTGCATGTGTTAGATGTTAATACCAACCCAGGGGGAAAGGGTTGCGCTGTGGATCTTAGGATAAACGGCGTGCGTTGGTGACCTTTATCACTCACATGCTGGGGATTGTAGTAATCCTATGAGACAAGCTCGGTATTAAAGCAAGCATTAAGATACAGTGAAAGTTTGATACAGTGCTGTTCCCCTCCCTTACTCTTTGTATTCTATCCTATCTTTTATTTGGCAAATACCAGTGGATGGCTAGTGGGCTCAGAAGCAAAGCCCAGAACTGCAGAACCAGGCTTTTGGAGATCCTGAGCATATGGCTGAAATGGAGGCAGCCACTGCTATGCAGAGAATCAAGCAGAGTCCTGATTTTGGGGCTAGGCCAGGAAGTGCGACAAGCAGCCCGGTCCCAAGGATTACTTCACCAGGAGGGACCAGTAGCCCCAGCCTTGTGGGGGGAATGGCTTCATACTGGCAAATGGCCCTGCAGCAAGTAGGCACCAGTGACCCTAACACATACCTGCAGGTGATGTGCCGCTTTCAGGAAGCTGCAGAACGAGAACAGCAGGCTGAGCGGCAGGCTGATCGTGAGGCAGCAGAACGGCAGGCTGAGCGGCAGTATCAGCTTGAGCTCAGAAGAATGGAGCTCTCCCAGCAGGCACCATCTGTCACTGCACACACTACAGAAGCTCAAGTACCAAGGCTCCGATCCGAGGACTTTCCAATCCTTGAAGCAAACGGGGATTTGGACTCGTTCTTGCGGGCCTTTGAGAAAGTGTGTAAGCAGTATCAGCTAATACAGACGGATTGGGTCCGTTACCTGGCTCCCCGGTTGAGGGGAAAAGCCCTGGACACTTACGCCAATTTGCCAGTGGACCAGGACTATGAGTCCGTTAAAGCAGCGCTGATCCGGAGGTACCAACTCACGCCGGAGCTGTACCATCGAAGGTTCCGAGGACTGCAGAAAAAGCCTTCAGAGAGCCATGAGGATACAGCGGCCCAGCTGCGCGTGTGGTTCCGGGAGTGGACGGAGGGCAAGTCCATCACCTCGCAAGAAAGCCTTGCAGACCTCATGCTTCAAGAGCAGTTCTTGAACATTTGTACCGAGGAAGTGCAAAAATACCTCTTGGACCGAGAGCCCAAGGACCTTGAAACAGCCGAAGCAATGGCGGATCGTTATGTTGCCAACCAGTTGCCGTGTAAACCTGCCAGCGACGGCTGGAGGAGGGGTAAGACACAATCTGTCCCGGGGAATCCTGAACCAAGGTGGAGGTCACCACAGCCACCTGCTTCCAGGTGGGGTAGGCCAAACTCTGTCCCGGGTGGTTCCTATACGTCCCCTGCCCCTTGAGCTCTGAGCTCCCCGGCGACCTCTCTCATACCCCAGGGAGAGATCAGGCGGTGCCACGCCTGTAATCAAACGGGACATTTACAACGAGACTGCCCCAACCGCCCTAGGAACCCCCCTGCTCCCCAAACTACAGCGGCCGGCCCATCTGTGTATCTGGTTGCGAGAGAGGGGCCCCAGCTTAATGCTAACCGTCAACAGGTCACTGTGGGGGACAAAGTGGTGATGGGATTCCGGGACACTGGGGCAGATGTTACGCTGGTACAACCAGATTTGGTCCCCCCAGACAGTATTATTCCCGGGAAAACTCTGACCCTACGGGGTATTGGATTGGAACGTTTTACTGTACCCATGGCTTGTGTTCATTTAGACTGGGGTGCAGGGAAAGGAATGCGGGATGTGGGAGTGATGTCTGGGTTGCCTGCCAATGTACTGTTGGGGACAGATTTGGGACCTATGGTGTGCCAATATGCAGCGGGGGCTAATCATCCTCCCTCTGAAATGTCTCCTCATACAGTTTGTGAAGATGCTAATTTTATTGTACCTGTGGGTATAACTGCAGAGGGGACTGATAACCCTCCCTCTGAAATGTCTCCTTATACATTCTGTGAAAATGCTAATTCTACTGTCTCTGGGATTAATGTAGGTGTAAAGGAGCTGAGTGAGGACTGGGCTGTAGACCCGCCCACATCTGCGGGGGCCTCACCCCCCCAGTCTGTGTCCCTATGTCCGCCAGTCCTCCCTCCAGCTCAGTGTGATAGAACCAATGCTGATAGGGATACTGTTAATGATGTTGCAAATGTCTGCCATGAAACTGTGGATGTTGTACCAGGTGGTTCGGTGTCTCTCTGGGCTCTCATTGACGGTCCGGATGTAGGACGGATTGCTGGTATTGCGGTGGTTACCCGCAGTCAAAGTGCCAAAGGGGTGGAAAGCCTTCCAGCCTCTGCACCTGTCCCTCCGTCGCTCGGACGCATTACTGAGACCACCTTGAGAAATTCCCCCACCCTAGAGCTGGAAAGGTCCGGCAGCTATGTGACATGCACCTCTCTTTTGTCTCACTCCAGCCAAGAGTTCAGAGAAGCTGTCCAAGCTGACCCTAGTCTGGCCCTATTGAGGGAGCGTGCCGCTCAACCACCCTCGGAGTCTGACAAGGCCCGAGTCTACTGGGATCAAGGGAGGCTATATTGGGAAACGATACCCACCCAGGGGGAGGAAGGTCAGCTAAATGAGAGACAGTTAGTGGTACCCCAACCTTACCGGAGAGAGTTGTTGCGGATCGCTCATGACATTCCATTGGCCGGTCACTTAGGGATTGCCAAGACCAAGTCTCGCCTTAGCCACTTATTCTACTGGCCTAATATGGGGAAGGACGTAGCTAGATACTGCCGTTCATGTGACGCGTGTCAAAGGATGGGCAAGGCGGGGCAAAGCTCCAAAGCTCCGCTGGTGCCTATGCCCATCATAGTCGAACCTTTCCAGCGAGTGGCTGTGGACCTTATTGGACCCCTGTCCATCCCCAGCCGCTCTGGTAAACGCTTCATCTTAACGGTAGTAGACTACGCTACTCGATACCCAGAAGCCGTCGCACTGTCCTCTACCCGGGCTGATGTAGTGGCCAAGGCTCTGGTAGGTATCTTCTCCCGTGTTGGGTTTCCCAGAAAGATGCTCACAGACCAAGGTACCCAGTTCATGTCTGCCCTGATGCAAGGCCTGTGTAAGATAACCGAGGTGCAACATCTGGTGTCCAGCCCGTATCACCCGCAGACCAATGGTATGTGAACGGTTCAATGGCACACTGAAGCAGATGCTTCGGATGTTAGTCGAGTCCCATGGGAGCGACTGGGAGCCTTATCTCCCGCACTTGTTGTTTGCTTACCGGGAGGTGCCTCAAGCCTCGACTGGGTTCTCCCCCTTCGAGCTCTTGTATGGGAGACGTGTCCGTGGGTCCCTAGCTCTAGTGAAGGAGTCCTGGGAAGGAGACGCCGCTATCCAGGGTGTGCCAGTCGTGGAGTATGTTCTGCGATTCCGTGACCGAATGCAGGCGATGGCGCAGCTGGTGCATGACAACATGGTCCAGGTTCAGGCCGACCAGAAACGCTGGTATGATCAGAATGCTCGCGAGAGGATATACCAGCCAGGACAGAAGGTATGGGTCCTAGTCCCTGAGTCTAAGGATAAGCTTCAGGCCAAATGGTCTGGTCCGTATGTCATGCACCGGCAGGTCAACTGCGTCAACTACCTGGTTACCATTGACCCAGGCCGGAACAGGCACAAGGTCTTCCATGTTAACATGATGAAAGATCATCATGACAGGGAAGCCACTTCCTTTCCCGTATGTAGTCTGCTAGAGGAGGGCGAAGAGGAGGACCTTGTGGACATGCTCACTCAGTTGGGGGAGGGAAGGTCACCCCCAGGAAGCACAGTTAAACCCCCTACTGACTGAGACCCAAAGGTCACAACTTAACAGTGTTCGGTGTGCCCTCCCCGGTCTGTCCAGGGAGAACTGACTGGGCCATCCACCACGTGGATACCGGGAATCATGCCCCTATCCGGCGACCGCCATATCGCGTCTCCTCGGAAGTACGGGCCCAAATACATAAGGAGATCGGCGAGATGTTGGAAATGGGGGTGATTCAGCCCTCCCACAGTGCATGGGCCTCGCCTGTAGTCCTGGTACCTAAAAAAGATCGGACCACCTGGTTCTGTGTGGACTACAGGGAGCTCAATGTGGTTACAGTTGATGATGCGTATCCCATGCCACGCATCAACGATTTACTAGACTCGTTAGGTAAGGCCCAGTATTTGTCCATCATGGACTTGAGCCGGGGATACTGGCAAATTACCCTATCCCCAGAGGCACGGGAACGGTCGGCCTTTACCACTCCCTTCAGACTGTATGAGTCCACTGTCATGCCGTTCGGCATGAAAAATGCCCCTGCCACTTTTCAAAGGATGGTCAATTCCCTGCTGTCGGGATGTGAAGGGTTTGCAGCTGCATACCTGGATGATATCGCCGTCTTCAGCTCCACTTGGGAAGAACACCTACAACACCTGGCGCAGTTGTTGAGGCGGGTTCACCACGCGGGCTTGACCATCAAACCAGCGAAGTGTCAGCTGGGCATGCGTGAGGTCCAGTACCTGGGACACCGGGTGGGTGGGGGAACCTTGAGGCCAGAGCCTGAGAAGCTGGAGGCGGAGGTGCTTTCAGAAGAGGGGCGTAGGCCCCTACTTCCTACAAGCCCCATCTAAAGGGGGAGGTGTGATGATTCTGCTTAAATATGGCTATAACTCAGAGATGTATTTTGATCTCTGGGTATAGTATCTCCCTTCTTACCTGCATTTGTTCATAATGTGCGCAGCTATAAGCCCAGGTGTATATTGGCAGTAGTAGCAACACTGGAACAATAGGGCTTTGTATCCATCCCAGCAGGGCTCCATTGTATTCCTACACAGCTCTGAGTGATCAAAGAAACATGCATTGTGCAGATAGATCAGACCTGGTTGATAACATTGTATCATTCCACTTGGTCTCAGCTCTATACAAAAAATCTGGACTTGAGTGCATTATTCAATCAGACTTGCTGCCGCCGGTGACCTCATTCTGGGAGGTGGCATAAAGGGTATAAAAGATGAGGTAAGAGGCAATGGGAGGAGACTGTGCTGAGACTACAAGAGTTTACTGAGAGACTGTGATGAGAGCATGCAGGCTGGAATATACTGTGATGCCACATGCTAGGAGTTAATGCCACATGCTAACAAGCCTCCACTGGTTACTCACACATACCAGAGCATGTGTGAGTGTTGGACTACAGAACCACATCAAGGAGATGTGTGGTAAAGTAATTATTTCAATTTTAGTCCCTTTTATTTCATTGCACTGTATCTTGTAACTAGTAACTGTTAATGCTTGTATATATCTGCGTATCTGTTCTGAACTGCATGTGTTAGATGTTAATACCGACCCATTTAGGGGTTAATAAATATATAAAATTTAGAAAGCTTGTCTTGTATTTATTTTGTGAACCCGGCACTCACTGGCGGTGAGTGTGGTTTTTATATGAAAGAAGACTCAGGTGTGGGCCAACGCGGGTTTGGCGCACTGAGGATCTTTCACACTCAGGATAAAATATTTTCACCATACAGTGGTCTTTTTGGGATCATTGTACTATCCTCATCCCAGGATACACATCCCACATACAATATTTGGCTGGAGGTTTCAACAAATCGTCATGGCCATGTTCTTGGTAAACCTCTGTATTACTCGAACAGGGACCAAGAGATTTACGAAGATCCTGCAGAACCAATTAACGTTGTAACTTGAGGTAACATTGTTTATATTCACTAATTCAGCCAAATACAAATGAATTTTGGATGTAAATGTGATATGTTTTCAGTGATAACACAAACTGCGTATTTACAGTAGGATATGGATGTAATAACACAGCCATTAGAAAACATATATCACAAAGCGCAAATTAATATGTTTTGGTAACCTCACTTCCCCCAAAAATAGCAACTAAAAGTGATCAAAAAGTTGCACACACCAAAAATTGATACCAATAAAAACTACAACTTGCTCTACAAAAACAATGGGCCCCCCCACGCCGTCCCGTCAGCAAAACAGCCGAACTGATTATTTTTGCAAAAATGGCGTTTTATTTAGGAAAAGTGATAAAACATAATAGAACAGATATACATATGGTATCACCGTAATCGTAACGACCCGCCGGATAGAGTCGCCATGCCATTATTAATATAGATTGAACACTGTAAAAACAAAATGCAAAAAAGTTATAGAATTGCAGGGGGTTTTCTTCACACAACCCCCCAAAAATGTTTAAAAAGTTGATCAAAAGACTATTTGTAACCCAAAATGGTGCCAACGGAATAATAATCCCTCACATGGCTATGTCCACAGAAAAATAAAAAAAAGTTATGAATTGTGGAACACGGAGATGAAAAGTATGTCAAAAATTGCTAAGCATTAAAGGCCCGAATTACCCTGCGTCGTTAAAGGGGATGTGCAGGATTAGAAAACATGGCTGATTTGTTTCTCATGAATTGACATTATGTTTGTTGGTCACATGGCTCATTCTCATTAATTTTAATGGGACTGAGCTATAGTATTGCAATATGACCAACAGACGTGATGTTACTTCCCACAACCATGTTTTCTAATCCCGCTTTAGGCCTGGTCCCCATGTTGGCAAAAAATGCGGCATTTTACATTACCTGCAAAGTGGATAGGATTCTGGCTAATCTCATCCACACATGGTAGAAAAAAAATCTGCAGCGGAAAAGCTGCGATTCCAAAAACGTGTCAATTATACCTACGGAAAGGCTGGCGTTTTCTGTATAGGTATAATAGAGGTAGAAAGAGGAAAACTCTGCGGACTTTCTGAAAAGCGATGTGCAAAAAACATGATGCACTTCCACGGCAGTCTTTTCTGTAGCGCTTTTTGGTTGTGGATCGCAACGTGGGCTCTTAGCCTTAATGTTATGGCTGCTCGGTGTCTCCATGTTCTGTATTCTGTCCGAACACAGTAAATTGATAGGAATCTATTAAGAGCTAATGGCTCCTTATTCACACAGTCATCAATACTGACTGCAAATGACAAAGAAATAGAAGGAATAGACCTGGTTCACATAGGAATATTTCATGTTCATATTTCTGTGCTGGATAAATAATGTTATTTTTGGTTATTACGGACATTTTTAAACTTTTTTAAATTTAATAAAAAATTTTCCTATCCCACAAAGGGACTGGAACTTGGAATCTTTTGATCCCCAGTTTAATGTATTGGAATACTTCTATATGGCGGTACATTGTACATAGACTTCCCATGTGCTATAGGGAAAGGCAGCCAGGAGGCCATTGATTGGCCATAGCAATCTCATCTCACATCATGGTGGACCCAAGGGGCTGAAGGGTGGCGAGCTCGCCCCCTAACCACCCAGATACCCTGATCGCTATTGATCACGGCATCTGAGGGGATAAACCGACTGAGTTTTCCGACTCTGGCAGCTAGTCATGAGTCCCAGCTATGTAGTACAGTCAAATCCCGGAAATCACGTTACAGGCATTGACTATACGCTCAGCACGACGTCATAGTACGGCACAGAGCAGGAAAGGTTTAAGGGGTATTTCTCCATGGGCACCCACTGACTGCCATCTACATCACCCTGAAGAATATGTTCTCAGTTATGGTTATCTTGAGCATCTCAAAGGAACCTTTTACTTGACCAAAATTTAATTAACCCCTTCCTGCCGGTGACTTTTTTGATTTAGTTTTTGACTCCCCGCTTTCCAAACCCCATAACTTTTTTCCGTTCACAGAGCCATACGAGGGCTTATTGTTTGTGGGACAAATTGTTCTTCATAATGGTACCATTTACTATTCTGTACAATGTACTGGGAATCTGGAAAAAATTCAGAATGGGGTGCAATTGAAGAAAAATTGTATTTGTGCGACTTTTTTACGGCATTCACTCTGTAGCCAAAATGACATGTCTTCTGTATTCTATGTTTTGGTACGATTCTGGGGATACCAGTTTTATATGGTTTTATTTATATTTTTACCCCTTAACAAAAATCTAAAACTTTGCAAAACAAAATTTTTTTTTCTTATAGTCGCCATATTCTGACACCCGTAACTTTAATAATTTCGTGTACGGGGATGCATAGGGTGTCTTTTTTTTTGCAGGGCCAGGTGTACTTGGGGAATGTCTATTGCTTTGATCACTTTTTATTCAAATTTTTAATCAGATTTTTTTGCTTGCTATGGCATTTACCATACAGGAAAAATATTTTTATAAGTTTGTAGACCGGGCAACTGTATTACAGTCTATGGGAGATTTGCTAAATAGCTATTGAGGCTGGTCTACGACCAGCCTGGGAGCCTTCATTAAGCTCCCAGCTGTCAGAGAGTACAGGTCAACTCCCGCGATCTCGCCACATGTGAGCCGGTCTGCAATGATAAAAGGTACGGGATAAGCGTTTGGGAACTGAGGACATGAATTGTTGAAGCTTTGTAGGTGGAATTCTTTCCCATTCTTGCTTGATGTACAACTTCAGTTGTTCCACAGTCCGTGGTCTCCGTTGTCGTATTTTGCGCTTCATAATGTGCCACACATTTTCAATGGGAGACAGGTCTGGACTGCAGGCAGGACAGTCTAGTACCCGCACTCTTATACTACAAAGCCACGCTGTTGTAACATATGCAGAATGTGGCTCGGCATTATCTTGCGGAAATAAGAAGAAACGTCCCTGAAAAAGACGTGGCTTGGATGGCAGCATATGTTACTCCAAAACCTGTATGTACCTTTCAGCATTAATGGTGCCTTCACAGATGTTCAGGTTACCCACCCATACCATCAGAGATGTGCCATGGGCACCAACACACCCCCATACCATCAGAGATGTGTCATGGGCACCAACACCCCCCCCCATACCATCAGAGATGTGTCATGGGCACCAACACCCCCCCCCCCCCCATACCATCAGAGATGTGTCATGGGCACCAACACACCCCCATACCATCAGAGATGTGTCATGGGTACTAACACACCCCATACCATCAGAGATGTGCCATGGGCACCAACACACCCCCATACCATCAGAGATGTGCCATGGGCACCAATACACCCCCATACTTTGCACTGATAATCCAGACAGTCCTTTTCCTCTTTGACCCGTCCCTGATTTCCAAAAACAATCTGAAATGTGGACTGATCAGACCACAGGACACTTTTCCACTTTGCGTCAGTCCATCTCAGGTGAGCTCGGGCCCACAGAAGCCGGCGGCGTTTCTGGGTGTTGTTGATATACGGCTTTCACTTTGCATGGTAGAGTTTTCACTTGCACTTGTAGATGTAGCGACGATCTGTGTTCACTGATAATGGTTTTCTGTTCCTGAGCCCATGTAACGGTAATATCTATTACAGAATGATGTCGGTTTTTAATGCAGTGCCGCCTGAGGGATGGAAGGTCACGGTCATTCAATGTTGGTTTTCGGGCTTGCCGCTTACTTTTTTTCCAGATTCTCTGAATCTTTTGATGATATTATGGACTGTAGATGGTGAAATCCCTAAATTCCTTGCAATTGTAGGTTGAGAAACGTTGTTCTTAAACTGTTAGACTATTTGCTCACAAAGTGGTGAACCTTGCCCCATCCTTGCTTGTGAACGATGAGCCTGTCGGGGATGCCTCCTTTATACCCAGTCATGACAGTCACCTGTTTCCAATTAACCTATTCACCTCTGGAATGCTCCGAACAGCTGTTTTTTGAGTATTCCTCAACTTTCTCAGTCTTTTGTTGCCTCTGTCCCAGCTTTTTTGGAACGTGTTGCAGGCATAAAAATTAAAAATGAGTGAATATTTGCAAAAAAAACAATAAAGTTTATCCGTCTGTACATTAAATATCTTGTCTTTGTAGTATATTCAATTGAATATAGGTTGAAAAGGATTCACAAATCATTGTATTCTGTTTTTATTTATGTTTTACACAACGTCCCAACTTCATTGGAATTGGGGTTGTAGAAATATTGTAAAATATCAATATAAGTTTAAGCTTATAATATTCAAAAATTAATAATCAGTTTTCTTCTTGGCAGATGACTGTACCAGGAGCTCAGAGGGACATCTCATATCTACAGATTATAAAGCAGATGATGGTGGTATCACACAAGATACATATGAAGAACATGTCATTATCCCAGATATACCCTCAGCCCTTCACAGCAAAGATCTATCATCTGATCCTTCTATACAGGTCCTATCTTCTGATCCATCATCTGATCCTTCTATACAGGTCTTATCTTCTGATCCATCATCTGATCCTTCTATACAGGTCCTATCTTCTGGCTTATCACAGACTGAGAAGCAACATAAAAGCCACACAAAGAGTGTTGTACATCAAACAGGTCATACAGCGGAGAAGCCATATTCATGTTCAGAATGTGGGAAATGTTTTGGCCAGAAATCAAATCTTGTTACACATCTGAGAATTCACACAGGCGAGGGGCCATATTCATGTTCAGAATGTGGTAAAAGTTTTAAAGCTCAATCAAATCTTCTCAAACATAAGAAAATCCACACAGGGGGAGAAGCCATTTTCATGTTCAGAATGTGGAAAATGTTTTGTTCGGAAATCACATCTTACTGTACATCTGAGAATTCACACAGGAGAGAAGCCATATTCTTGTTCAGAGTGTGATAAATGTTTTAAAGCTCAATCAAATCTTTTTAAACATCAGAGAATTCACACAGGAGAGAACACATTTGTTTGTTTAGAATGTGGGAAATATTTTGCTGGGAAATCAAATCTTGATAAACATCAGAGAACTCACACAGGGAAGAAACCATTTTCATGTCCAGACTGTGAGAAATGTTTTTACCAGAAATCAGATCTTGCTAGGCATCAGGTAATTCACACAGGGGAGAAGCCATATTCATGTTCAGATTGTGGGAAATGTTATAGTCTTAAATTCATGCTTATTAAACATCTCAGAACTCACACTGGGGAGAAGACATGCTAAGGCCTAAAAAGTAGGGAATGTTTTATTCAGAGATCGAATCTTGTTCTGTTGTAAGAAAAGTCAACCATAAAACTGCGCTTAGAAGAACACAGGAAAAACATGTTCTTATCCAGAATATGGAAAATGTTTTACTCACAAATTAAAACAAATCACACACGGAAGTAGCCATTTACTTCTTCTTTTTTTTAATTCTTTATTGAAAAAAAGTGCAAGAAAAAAAAATGCAGTTAAACTGAGGTCACATTTCATAAGGTAAAGTAATGTAGAGAGCTTAAAAATAATCAAAGAGGTTTTACAATATTTTTGAAATTTTGCAACCTAAAGCAGAAAATGTAGAAATATTCTTTCCTTGCGTTATAAAATGTCCGCTGGTTCAGCACTGCAACTCCAGTCCTGACTACTCAGTTCCCTTGATCGTCCTTCTGGTATGACATCACATAACCACTCTTTCCACTGCTACAACCAAGCACTGGCCTCGTTGATCACGTGCTATTCATTGGGTTATTTTTCTTTGCTCTTTAGATATTAAAGGGGTTTTCCCCATCTCCCTTAGTCACCAGCTTTGCCTGCTCTTAGTGTTTGATAGACAGAACACTATGAAGTATCTCAGTACATATAGACATTGCCTTTACCATGACAGATTATCATCATTACTAGAATCTATAATAATGCAGATCAAATAATATACACAGAAAATGTACACTGACGAGAAAAAGAGTAACAACGGCTCGAACTTTTGAAGCTCTCGATCAGATATAAGCATGTCTTGACTGAAGACTGATCCCAGGTCTCTTCTACACGTTCCCAATGTTGGTGAATGCTGGTCGACTCACTTGGGTACGAATACAGTGTTTTCTTCAAGGTCTGGGGACTGTGGGGAATAATCCAGCACCTCTACTTCGTTGTCATTGAACCATTTCTTCTCTAACCTCGATGTATGCTTCAGGTCGTTGTCCTGCCGGATCACTAGGTCGTTCTTTTCATACACATAGTACTCGAGTGTACTGGTCTTGTAGGATACTCACATGTAGCTCAGGATTGATACCACCATCGATCCTGGTCAAGGATCCAACTCATTTGATTGTTAAACGACCCAATATCATCAGGCTTCCTCTACAAAACTTGATTTCTCAATCCATTAGCCCCCTTTGCCCTTGTTTCTTCCAGACCCATTTGCTCCCATCAGAGCCCAGTCTATTGATGTTCATCTCATTGCTCCAAATCACCCATCTCCAATCTTCTACTGTCCAATTTTCATACTTTTTTTGAAAACTTGAGCCAGCGCTTCTTATGATGATATTGAAGTTGAGGCTCCTTCATCTTCTTTCAGGCTACTATTCCAGACTTGTGTAACGTGCGTTGCACAGTGCTTGCATGGACAACTGTGTTCTCACTATTATGAAGCCTACGAGCCTCCTCCACTGCTGTGTTTGTCGTGCCAGAACTGATAGACTTTGTGATGAGCCGACTTGTTGACTCTGATATTTTGCCTGGACGTTCACCTCTTGGCTTCTGAATGCATGGACGGATTTCATTTCATATTCTTCCAACTGTCCTGGCACTCACATGATACAGTTTGCCAATTTTCTTGGCCTAGAGACCACTATCGATGAGCTGGATGATGCTGTTTCTCTTTCCTTGGGAAATCTTCGTGGCTGATCCTCGATTTGAACCAGTGACCTTTCGCTTGGGAATCAACGTAAAAATACCCTGAGCTATTAGGGAATGTGAGAACAGGCTGTCATTTGTAGTGTACAAGAAGAAGATTTTTCCACCACCAGGAGCAAAACAGTAACAATGACAAGAATCTGCATAACTAATCATATGCTAAATAGTTACAAGTCACATTTATGTATGAGATAGCCAAGAGGATTGTCTATAACATGATGGTGGTCTCACGTTCCAAGCTGTAGTGGATGGTGAGATATGGAGCCTGAAAGTCACAAGGTCAGAACATTGTTAGCCTTTTGCTCGTTGGTGTATATTACATTACACAGGTTTAGAAGAGAAAAAAAAACTTATACATGCTCCCAGGACTGACAATGGACTTGCAGTAAACTCAATGTTATCTTAAAAGTTAATGTCGGAGCTTTATCAGCAGACTGCAATTAGCAGAAGATAACAGCTCTGAGAGCAAGGTAATCCAGAGAACTCACCTCCCCTCCCCTCCAGAGAGCAGTGAGTTATACAATCCGTCCTATAATGCTAGATAAGGAGAGATACAGGCCAGAGACCAAGGAAACAATATGTAAAAAAAAAAATGGGATGAATAATCTTGCATAGCAAGTAAACAAAGCAGCATTTCTAAAGCAATTCGGGAAAACTCTTCAATATACATAAGCAGTATAGATAGGAGTTAGTTAGTTAGTTAGTTAGTGGCCATTTTGAGTATAACTAGGGCCAGAGAATTACACCATGGATCTGTTGAATTTCTTCGGACACTTTCTGTTTCCCAAAATTATACTTTTTATAGCAAATATTTCTAACCATATTACACTAAGCCAGGTTATCACATCTCCTAGCCATGTCGTCAATATACACGAAGGGTCGGATATTTCCCCTGCTTCTTTTCTTATTTTGAGTTTTTTTTTTCTTTGGGTTCAATCCATCCAACCAAAATAAATATTCTACTTTTTCAATAATTAGTGTAAGGGGAACAGGAGTTGGGTTTGTCCAGTATAGTAAAATACTCGAATACCACTAGCCCTTATGGCCATGGTGTATCTGTCCGTAATAGAATAGCGGCCTTTGTCAGCTTCCGCGACAGTGTTAAAAATCGCCCACTTGGATCAGCTTCATGTGGATGTTAAAGTTATGAGCAAGGAAGTTACTAAGCAAATTCCACACATCTGGTGTGTAAATGCAACCCCAAAAATTATGATAAATTTCGGTATTGGCCAATGACATGTGGCACAAGAATACATGGAGTTGGGTGACTTTTTGGACTGTATAAGCGGTGTAATGTATGCTCTATGAAAGATCAGTGAAGCCTATATCTTGATATATTTCAGTAGGAAACCTATGTATTCAAGCTGTGTGTGGCATCCAATAAACCTTACGTTGTGAGAGGTGATGGTTGTGACGACCATTTGGCAGCTCCCGTCACCACCGTAGACCATCTAATAACTCAATATATATTGTTCACGGGAGTCGTCCCGAAGCAAAATCTCTTCAAAAGAAGAAGAAATCTGTTCGAAAGAAGAGGTAGGGATGTGCGAGTTCACATGAGCAATACAATGACAGATTTGTAAATATACAAACTACCGTCCTAGCCAGCACTGAAATGTCTCGCAGGCTGCTATATAGGGCAGTATTTTTCTTTGAGGATCTAGTATGTCGACCAATAGATCACAGCCCTACTGCTTTAAGAGACCCTGTATCCTGTGTGGCCTTCTTTCTGAAAAGGAAAGATGTTCCATAATGGGGAGCCAAAAAGCATAAAGAGGAGATCGTTGATGTAATTTCCGCACATTATGTCATGCTTGGACGACAGACCAAAGTAATGGATTTTCCCTGACCATACTTGGGATATAGTCAGTATGAAGGTGTAGTAAAGCTTCCAGTCTAACTAGGTATAAACTATTACTGTCCTGTGGGATTTTGGTGAAATATAAGGCACCTCTAAACCAATCTGCCCCACAGCATAGATGGGAGGCCAAGGAATAAAATCTTAAATTGGGGAGATTGACCCCACCATCGACCTTGTATTGTTGTAGTTTATAGATGCTTATGTGGTTAGACCATCCCCTTTCCATATGAACTCTCTCAGCAAACGCAGTAAATCGGGGGAGCGCGAGTTTGGGATCAGAAAGACAAAGAAGAAAGTTATCAGCATATGCCAATACTAGTCTCACAGGAACCTGTAAAGATCCCAGAGAAGGTCGGTAATGTATCCAATATTCTAAGTAAGGGGTCTAGAGCAATATTATAGAGTAGTGGGGTCAAGGGGCATCCTTGAGGAGTCCCCATACAAATGGAGAAGAGCCTGGAAACAAGACCAGTTACCATATTGCAGAGGTGACATCTCGCTTTGCCCCGACTGAGTATTCAGATCCAGTATTGCTCGGGCACTGTAGTGAGCGGATATAAATAGGCTCACAGACTGGAAAGGCCCACAGATGTGCAAGCAAACCCTCAAGGGAGGAGACCAGGAGCAACAGCATGGAGAGTCAGGAACTGCGCAGTGTGAACCAAAGGTAAGACGGCAACTGAGTATGCTGGGAGAAGGTACGCCGCGTTACAGTGAGCAAAATCTATCTTGTGTTTGTGTCTATTTTAAGAGTATTTACACAATGCTGATTTTTTTTTTTTTTTTACCTGGAGTAACATTTTACAGTGCACTTGACTTGCACTTTTTTTTTGCACTCCAATACATGTGTAGCGTAAAAGACCAAAAATACCTGACAGCTAGAGATGAGCAAAGTATTCAAAAATTCGATTCGGCAACTTCGCCAAATTTCGCGATATGATTCTATTCTATCCGAATTAAATCGCGGCGAATCGCGTCCCAAAAACAGCTATTTATTGACTGCAGAGAGCCAGGGGGGCGGGTGGGCGGCAAAATGGCGGAATGGTTAAAACCCCGGATCGGTATGGGGCAGGGTGTTAGCTGTCAGTTACAGCTGTCAGTTACAGCTAGCACCCTGCTCCATAACCAATCGGGGGGATTTAACACTTTGGATGCAGCGGTCAAACATGCCGTGTGCGCTCGTGAAGGGGTTAAAGGGATGTGACATCACAGGGCTGGCTGCTGATTGGCTGCACGCATGGCATTGTGGGTGATCCCGCGTTCCCAGAGTCCCATGTAGAACAGCCATTTTGAACTAAATGTAAATCGTTACCACGAAGCCTGAGGAAATTCGGATTCAATGCGAATTGAATATTTCCTGAAATTCGGATCGAATTCCACTTCTGCAGCTTCGATTCGCTCATCTCTACTGACAGCAGTGGCATCACAATTTCAATTAGGTGAACTGTGCACAAAATTTTTGATGCGATTGCTTTTTTTGAGTAAAGTAGGCGCACAGAATAATGAGGCACCAAATAGTCGCACGTCAAGAAACTGCACACAAAAAAAAACATGCAAATGATAAATGACCTCAAGTGGTTTTAAAAACTAACATTTAATGGCCGCCACAGCAGATTTTCCTGCTCATATATTATTTATAAAACTGTGTAGCACCTATAAGGCCATGTTCACACCAATGTGGCAGTTTCTTGACTGTGGACAAAAGACGTATTGATCCATTGTTAAACGCTGTAGTGCACTGATTTGCGTTCTCTCTCCATTTTGTCATCCTTTTATTTATCTTTTAACGAAACGTTGAATTTCATTGCTTTTTTTTTTTTTACCCAACCCACTGCCATTTGTTTCGGCTACCAATATCACTACACTGTGAGAGGGGCCAGCCTCACTGCTTAGTGTCATCGTCCCCCGACCGTACACTTGTACTGTCAGGGGGTTGTATCTCACAGGACAAAGTAGCGGTATGTAACATGGCACGTTAGATGACAGGAAAGATCCTCTTTACAGGGAATCAGGGCGATTTGAGGCACTAAACCACCCACAGGCCTGTATGAACTGGGGTTTAGTGTCCCATATCGCCCTGTAATAAAGCCACCCGTGCTCACAATAAAAACAAACCTTTCTATCCCCTGCCGCTTATACCACTCCTTGCGCCGGCGAAGTTCTTCACTGAAGCCAGAGGAGTACACCTCGCCTTCAGTGCGTATGCGCCAGACCTCCAGCACTTGCGCAGTGAAGCTGGGGTGTACAGTGCCTTGCGAAAGTATTCGGCCCCCTTGAACTTTTCAACCTTTTGCCACATTTCAGGCTTCAAACATAAGGATATAAAATTTAAATTTTTTTTGGTGAAGAATCAACAACAAGTGGGACACAATTGTGAAGTGGAACGAAATTTATTGGATGTTTTAAACTTTTGTAAAAAATAAAAAACTGAAAAGTGGGGCGTGCAATATTATTCGGCCCCTTTACTTTCAGTACAGCAAACTCACTCCAGAAGTTCAGTGAGGATCTCTGAATGATCCAATGTTGTCCTAAATGACTGATGATGATAAATATAATCCACCTGTGTGTAATCAAGTCTCCGTATAAATGCACCTGCTCTGTGATAGTCTCAGGGTTCTGTTTAAAGCGCAGAGAGCATCATGAAGACCAAGGAACACACCAGGCAGGTCCGTGATACTGTTGTAAAGCCGGATTTGGATACAAAAAGATTTCCCAAACTTTAAACATCCCAAGGAGCACTGTGCAAGCGATCATATTGAAATGGAAGGAGTATCAGACCCCTGCAAATCTACCAAGACCCGGCCGTCCCTCTAAACTTTCATCTCAAACAAGGAGAAGACTGATCAGAGATGCAGCCAAGAGGCCCATGATCACTCTGGATGAACTGCAGAGATCTACAGCTGAGGTGGGAGAGTCTGTCCATAGGACAACAATCAGTCGTACACTGCACAAATCTGGCCTTTATGGAAGAGTGGCAAGAAGAAAGCCATTTCTCAAAGATATCCATAAAAAGCCACCTGGGAGACACCAAACATGTGGAAGAAGGTGCTCTGGTCAGATGAAACCAAAATCCAACTTTTTGGCCACAATGCAAAACGATATGTTTGGCGTAAAAGCAACACAGCTCATCCCCCCTGAACACACCATCCCCACTGTCACACATGGTGGGGGCAGCATCATGGTTTGGGCCTGCTTTTCTTCAGCAGGGACAGGGAAGATGGTTAAAATTGATGGGAAGATGGATGGAGCCAAATACAGGACCATTCTGGAAGAAAACCTGTTGGAGTCTGCAAAAGACCTGAGACTGGGACGGAGATTTCTCTTCCAACAAGACAATGATCCCAAACATAAAGCCAAATCTACAATGGAATGGTTCACAAATAAACGTATCCAGGTGTTAGAATGGCCAAGTCAAAGTCCAGACCTGAATCCAATCGAGAGTCTGTGGAAAGAGCTGAAAACTGCTGTTCACAAACGCTCTCCATCCAACCTCACTGAGCTCCAGCTGTTTTCCAAGGATGAATGGGCAAGGATTTCAGTCTCTCCATGTGCAAAACTGATAGAGACATATCCCAAGCGACTTGCAGCTGTAATCGCAGAAGAAGGTGGCGCTACAAAGTATTAACTTAAGGGGGCCGAATAATATGGCACGCCCCACTTTTCAGTTTTTTATTTTTTACAAAAGTTTAAAATATCCAATAAATTTCGTTCCACTTCTCGATTGTGTCCCACTTGTTGTTGATTCTTCACCAAAAAATTTAAATTTTATATCTTTATGTTTGAAGCTTGAAATGTGGCAAAAGGTTGAAAAGTTCAAGGGGGCCGAATACTTTCGCAAGGTACTGTACGTCCTCGGCTTCACAGAAGAACTGCGCAGGCGCTGGAAGCAAAAGGGAGGAGTCTGATAAGACACACCGGACTCATCTCTAGGTAAGTATAAAGGTTTTTTTAATTGGTGGCACGGATGGATTTAAAACAGAGTGATTTGTGACACTAGACCCCTGATCTATAAGGACCTGTGTCCCAAATCGCCCCCAACTCCACTGGTTATGACTGGTGTAGAGGACACATTGCTCTGCTCCTCCGCCGGTTATGACTGGTGTAGAGGGCACATTGCTCTGCCCCTCCGCCGGTTATGACTGGTGTAGAGGACACATTGCTCTGCTCCTCCACTTGTACAATACACTTGGCAGATGTGTACAGAATGTAGTTACACCTGCAGTTCCCGGAGCCCTGATGGTGGACTCCAGTACTTATAATAGCCAACGCCATCTGCTGGAGAGGCTGCTCCTTATATAGCAGCCTCTGCAATCCAACCCCGCCCCATCCTCCAGCCGCCCCCTGGTGGCAACCAATGATGGAATAGGCACCGCCCACCTTGTTTAGATGTACCATAATGGGAGGGGTCGATGATGTACACAAAGAAACTGTCATCAGCAGGATAGAAAGATGTTCTTAGGTAAGTATAGCTCACCAAGTGCTAAATGTAACATGAAATTGCGTCCACATGACATCAGGGGAAACACCGCCAAGATACTGGGTGCAGTCACCTGGCCATATACAATGAAAAACACACACACAGCTCTGCTCCATACACGTCTTACACACACAGCTCTGCTACATCCACACTGTAACTACATCCTGATCCTGACACGTAACACTTCAGCTCATCCAGCACCACAACCAGCACAGTAGAGTCCTGTATACACTGAGCACGTAACCCGGTAACACCTCATCATGTCATCACTTGACTCCTCCCACACAAGTGACATCATCACAGGTCCTGTATGTACAGGGCAATCATATATACAGTATACAGCTGTACAGGTGGAGGTATGTAGATATATATATATATATGTGTGTGTGTGTAGTCACCCGGGACACGCCTATTGTTAACCCCTTTAAGAGACCGCCTGTGTGATGAAGGAGATTTGGAAGAATAGGAGAGGACTGAGCTGAGATCTCTCCTGGAAACCATACACACGACCTATTGTTTTAATCTCTTCCCATCGCAGCCATTTTTCGATTTTCGTTTTTGACATTGGATCCCCATAACTTTTTTATCTTTCCATTCTCAGCCATATCAGGGCTTAATGTTTATGGGACAAATTGTTCTTCATTATGTAACCATTTATTATTCTGTACGATGTGCTGGGAAGCTGGAAAAAAATCAGAATGGGGTTGAATTGGAGAAAAACTGTGTTTGTGCGACTTTCTTATGGAATTCGGCTTTAAGGTGTTCACTGTGTGGCCAGAATGACATCACCTGTATTCTATGGGTCAATATGAATACGGCAATACCAAATTTATATAGTTTGTGTTAAATTTTAACACAATTTTCTGTTAAAATTGAAACATTTCTTTGGCGTTGCCGTATCCTGGCCCTCGTATCTTATTATTATTTCCCAATACGGGGCCACATAAAGTGTCTTTTTAGTTCAATAGGTTTTTATTGAATGGCACCGAGATACCCATGACATATTAGTGGCAATGAAGTCCAAATGCCAATTTTAAATATAACAAAGGGGGAGGGGAAAGGGGCGTCGGAAAAGGGGAACAGACACAGATGGGAAGGATATAGGGAAAGGAAACCAAAATCAAACAATCGCTGACAATACCACATGGCCTGACATAAAGAGTCTTTTTTGCAGGGTCAAAATACTTTATTTATACAAGTATTACCTTTATTTATACAATTTTATGGAATGTCTGATGTTTTGATCACATATTATTTAAATTTATACGGAAGGCGAAGCAACGAAAATAATAGCAGTTAAACTCTGGATTTTTTTTTCCCTGCTAATTAATTTTATTATTTAAGTTGCTAACGCATTGCAATGTATTGTAAAATTACTATAGTTCTGTTATACTGTGGCCTGTGATTGGCTATAGCAGTCACATGAAGAAGGAAACCTACTGCCTAATCCTCATACCAAAAAGTCCTGACAGAGCGCAACATCTATCATATCTGGCAATTACAGATAGATTTATTTATTATACATTTTATCTTTTTTTACATTCAGGTTCTTACACTATTGGATCCAGTCTGTGGACATAAAGAGATTTTTTTCTGATTAATCCATCAAGAATGAAGAGAGGAGACAGAGGCAAGATGGCAGAAAGTCTAATAAATCTCACCTTAGAGATACTGTACCAGCTTACTGGAGAGGTGAGAGATTCTGATGATGTCACATTACATCATTCTTATCTATAGTAATAACAGATGATATGACTGGAGAGGTGAGAGATTCTGGTGATGTCAAATTACATCATTCTTATCTATAGTAATAACAGATGATATGACTGGAGAGGTGAGAGATTCTGGTGATGCACATTACATCATTCTTATCTATAGTAAAACAGATGATATGACTGGAGAGGTGAGAGATTCTGATGATGTCACATTACATCATTCTTATCTATAGTAATAACAGATGATATGACTGGAGAGGTGAGGGACTCTGGACATGTATGTAGTGATATTTATTAATGTGTCTCCCCATAACCAGGATTACACAGTAGTGAAGAAGACCTCTAGTGGGCGCTGTCAGGCTCCTGTGTCTGAAGGATGGGGGAGAACCCTGAGCCCAATCCCGGGATCTCCACCTCACTCCCTGATACATGAGGAGATCAATGGACAGAAGATCCTAGAACTCACCAACAAGATGATTGAGCTGCTGACTGGAGAGGTGACACTGCTGGGAATGCTGGGACATTATACAGGAGCTATGAAGGGATCTGGTGATGACTGTATCATTGTGTTGTCAGGTTCCTATAAGGTGTCAGGATGTCACTGTCTATTTCTCCATGGAGGAGTGGGAGTATTTAGAAGGACACAAAGATGTGTACAAGGAGGTGATGATGGAGGATCAGCAGCCCCTCACATCAGCAGGTAATAGACATGACTAAATACACACGGCCTCTCATTATCTGTATGGAAAGAATGAATTCAGTCCCTGTATGTGTTTCCTCCAGTTCCATCCAGTAAGAGAACATCAGCGGAGAGATGTCCCAGTCCTCTTCTAGCACAGGATTGTAAGGAAGAAAATGTCTTTCCCCAGGATGATCAGGTAGATGGAGATAAGGTGACATGAAATCTTCCCTCTGCCCTGTAGAAGGGCTGTGAAGGTCTCGGGGTCAGTCTGGTTTTATCCCACAGTATTAGATGTTTCCTACTTGTGTAATGAGAAAGGTGGAGATGGCAGGATAAAGCTGACCATAGACATGACATGTTGTCTGGATCTTCTCACAGTTTTCTGGCTATGGAGGCTGCTGGTTGGAATAAGGAGCCAACATGGTGGATTTATCCAGGAGACCTGCAGCTATTTGCTCAGATAACTCCAGCTGTCAGTTTTGGTGGTCATGATAATGAATGATCTTTTCTTCTCCTATAAAACCTCCCACGTGACTTCTCCATCCGTCTGGTGACTTTTACAATATTTCCTTCACAGCTTTTGTATGTGGGTGAAGATCTGAAGAATATTAATGCTCCGGAGACATATGTGAGGGGAGATGAGGAGTGTAAGGAGGACATTCCTACAGGGAACCGCACAGGTGAGGAGTCACCACTAAATACAGAATAGTCACAGATTCTCCTCATTCTCCAGTTTTATATGGTTTTATTTATATTTTTATCCCTTAACAAAAATCTAAAACTTTGCAAAACAAATTTTTTTTTCTTATAGTCACCATATTGTGACACCCGTAACTTTAATATTTTCGTGTATGGGAATGCATAGGGCGTCTTTTTTTGCAGGGCCAGGTGTACTTTTTAGTTATGCCATTTTGGGGAATGTCTATTGCTTTGATCACTTTTTATTCAAATTTTTAATCAGATTTTTTTTTCCCGCTATGGCATTTACCATACAGGAAAAATATTTCTATAAGTTTGTAGACCGGGCAACTGTATTACAGTCTCTGGGATATTCGCTACATAGTTATTGAGGCTGGTCGTAGACCAGCCTGGGAGCCTTCATTAAGCTTTCAGCTTAACATGTGCAGAATGTGGCTTTGCATTGTCTTGCTGAAATAAGCAGGGACTGGTCAGACCACAGGACACTTTGCGTCAGTCCATCTCAGATGAGCTCGGGCCCACAGAAGCCGGTGGCGTTTCTGGGTGTTGTTGATATATGGCTTTCACTTTGCACGGTAGAGTTTTCACTTGCACTTGTAGATGTAGCGACGATCTGTGTTCACTGATAATGGTTTTCTGAAGTGTTCCTGAGCCCATGTAACGGTAATATCTGTTACAGAATGATGTCGGTTTTTAATGCAGTGCCGCCTGAGGGATGGAAGGTCACTGTCATTCAATGTTGGTTTTCGGCCTTGCCTCTTACTTGCAGAGATTTTTCCAGATTCTCTGAATCTTTTGATGATATTGTGGGCTGTAGATGATGAAATCCCTAAATTCCTTGCAACTGTACATTGAGAAGCGTTGTTCTTAAACTGTCGGACTATTTGCTCACAAAGTGGTGAACCTCACCCCATCCTTGCTTGTGAACGATGAGCCTTTCGGGGAGGCCTCCTTTATACCCAATCATGACAGTTACCTGTTTCCAATTAACCTGTTCACCTCAGCTGTTTTTTGAGTATTCCTCAACTTTCTCAGTCTTTTGTTGCCCCTGTCCCGGCTTTTTTGGAACTTGTTGCAGGCATAAAAATTCAAAATGAGTGAATATTTGCAAAAAAACAAGTTTATCCGTTTGAACATTAAATATCTTGTCTTTGTAGTGTATTCAATTGATTATAGGTTGAAAAGAATTCACAAATCATTGTATTCTGTTTTTATTTATGTTTTACACAATGTCCCAACTTCATTGGAATTGGGGTTGTAGAAATATTGTAAAATATCAATATAAGTTTAAGCTTATAATATTCAAAAATTAATAATCAGTTTTCTTCTTGGCAGATGACTGTACCAGGAGCTCAGAGGGACATCTCATATCTACAGATTATAAAGCAGATGATGGTGGTATCACACAAGATACATATGAAGAACATGTCATTATCCCAGATATACCCTCAGCCCTTCACAGCAAAGATCCATCATCTGATCCTTCTATACAGGTCCGATCTTCTGGCTTATCACAGACTGAGAAGCAACATAAAAGCCACACAAAGAGTGTTGTACATCAAACAGGTCATACAGCGGAGAAGCCATATTCATGTTCAGAATGTGGGAAATGTTTTGGCCAGAAATCAAATCTTGTTACACATCTGAGAATTCACACAGGGGAGGAGCCATATTCATGTTCAGAA
Organism: Leptodactylus fallax; assembly: GCA_947044405.1. Lineage (NCBI taxonomy): Eukaryota > Metazoa > Chordata > Amphibia > Anura > Leptodactylidae > Leptodactylus > Leptodactylus fallax. Next base: position 1,593,854 of record CAMRHE010000332.1, on the reverse strand, counting down.
TGTGGTAAAAGTTTTAAAGCTCAATCAAATCTTCTCAAACATAAGAAAATCCACACAGGGGAGAAGCCATTTTCATGTTCAGAATGTGGAAAATGCTTTTTTCGGAAATCACATCTTACTATACATCTGAGAATTCACACAGGAGAGAAGCCATTTGCATGTTCAGAGTGTGATAAATGTTTTAAAGCTCAATCAAATCTTGTTAAACATCAGAGAGTCCACACAGAGGAGAAACCATATTCATGCTCAGAATGTGGGGCATGTTTTAGAGAGAAAATGCAACTTGTTAAACATGAAAGCAGTCACACAGGAGTGAAGCCATTTCCATGTGTAGAATGTGGAAAATGTTTTACTGATAAATCAAATTTGTTTAAACATAAGAGGATTCACAAAGGGGTAAAACCATTTCCGTGTTCAGAATGTGGGAAATGTTTTTACCAGAATTCACTTCTGGTTAAACATCAGAGAATTCACACATCAGAGAAGCCATATTCATGTTCAGAATGTGAGAAATGTTTTAAGACTCAATCGGAGCTTGTTAAACATCAGAGAATTCACACAGGAGAGGACACATTTGTTTGTTTAGAATGTGGGAAATATTTTGCTGGGAAATCAAATCTTGCTAAACATCAGAGAACTCACACAGGGAAGAAACCATTTTCATGTCCAGACTGTGAGAAATGTTTTTACCAGAAATCAGATCTTGCTAGGCATCAGAGAATTCACACAGGGGAGAAGCCATATTCATGTTCAGAATGTGGGAAATGTTATAGTCTTAAATTCATGCTTATTAAACATCTCAGAACTCACACTGGGGAGAAGACATGCTAAGGCCTAAAAAGTGGGGAATGTTTTATTCAGAGATCGAATCTTGTTTTGTTGTAAGAAAAGTCAACCATAAAACTGCGCTTAGAAGAACACAGGAAAAACATGTTCTTATCCAGAATATGGAAAATGTTTTACTCACAAATTAAAACAAATCACACACGGAAGTAGCCATTTACTTCTTCTTTTTTTTAATTCTTTATTGAAAAAAAGTGCAAGAAAAAAAATGCAGTTAAACTGAGGTCACATTTCATAAGGTAAAGTAATGTAGAGAGCTTAAAAATAATCAAAGAGGTTTTACAATATTTTTTAAATTTTGCAACCTAAAGCAGAAAATGTAGAAATATTCTTTCCTTGCGTTATAAAATGTCCGCTGGTTCAGCACTGCAACTCCAGTCCTGACTACTCAGTTCCCTTGATCGTCCTTCTGGTATGACATCACATAACCACTCTTTCCACTGCTACAACCAAGCACTGGCCTCGTTGATCACGTGCTATTCATTGGGTTATTTTTCTTTGCTCTTTAGATATTAAAGGGGTTTTCCCCATCTCCCTTAGTCACCAGCTTTGCCTGCTCTTAGTGTTTGATAGACAGAACACTATGAAGTATCTCAGTACATATAGACATTGCCTTTACCATGACAGATTATCATCATTACTAGAATCTATAATAATGCAGATCAAATAATATACACAGAAAATGTACACTGACGAGAAAAAGAGTAACAACGGCTCGAACTTTTGAAGCTCTCGATCAGATATAAGCATGTCTTGACTGAAGACTGATCCCAGGTCTCTTCTACACGTTCCCAATGTTGGTGAATGCTGGTCGACTCACTTAGGTACGAATACAGCTTTTTCTTCAAGGTCTGGGTACTGTGGGGAATAATCCAGCACCTCTACTTCGTTGTCATTGAACCATTTCTTCTCTAACCTCGATGTATGCTTCAGGTCGTTGTCCTGCCGGATCACTAGGTCGTTCTTTTCATACACATTTTTGAACTTCTCTTCTTGACGTCATCCTTCATTAGGGAGACATGTGCCGACTGCGCACGTCCATTCGGCCATTTACCTGTTGCCTATTACACGAGCGTACTGCATGCGCTATATGTAATAGGCCACAGGAAAATGGCCGACTGGACATGCGCAGTCGGCGTATGTCTCCCGAACGAAGACTCGTACAAGGATGACGTCAAGAAGAGGCGTCTGCTAAAGAAGAAGAGAGGCGGCGCGGTAAGTTAAAAAATGCATCTGAGGAGAGCACAGGGGACACCCCCTGTGCATTCTGAAGACACATTTTCATTAAGATAAAAATCAAGATTTCATCTAAACGGCGGCGAGGAGCGAAACAACAAAGGTAGGAGAAGAATAGCCTTTATAAAGGCTATTACGACGTGGTCTTACTAAAATTGGCCTTTCTGAATGATAGGATCCCTTTAAATTGGGGTGATTAACCCCATCATCTACCTTGTATTGTTGTAGTTTATAGATTATGTGGTTAGACCATCCCCTTTCCATATGAACTCTCTCAGCAAATGCAGAAAATCTGGGAGCGCAAGTTTGGGATCAGAAAGACAAATAAGAAAGTCATCAGCATATGCCAATACTAGTCTCATAGAAGCCTGTAAAGATCCCAGAGAAGGTCGGTAATGTATCCAATATTCTAAGTAAGGGGTCTAGGGCGATATTATAGAGTAGTGGGGACAAGGGGCATCCTTGAGGAGTCCCCATACAAATGGAGAAGAGCCTGGAAACAAGACCAGTTACCATATTGCAGAGGTGACATCTCGCTTTGCCCCGGCTTCCAGTATTCAGATCCAGTATTGCTCGGGCACTGTAGTGAGCGGATATAAGTAGGCTCACAGACTGGATAGGCCCACAGATGTGCAAGCAAACCCTCAAGGGAGGAGACCAGGAGCAACAGCATGGAGAGTCAGGAACTGCGCAGTGTGAACCAAAGGTAAGACGGCAACTCAGTATGCAGGGAGAAACTTTTTGAGTAAAGTAGGCGCACAGAATAATGAGGCGTCAAATCGTCGCATGTCAAGAAACGGCATAAACAAAAAAAAAAAAGATGCAAATGATAAATGACCTCAAGTGGGTTTTAAAAACAGACACTTAATGGGCGTTACAAAAATGGCCGCCACAGCAGATTTTCCTGCTCATATATTATTTATAAAACTGTGTAGCACCTATAAGGCCATGTTCACACCAATGTGGCAGTTTCTTGACTGTGGACAAAAGACGTATTGATCCATTGTTAAACTCTGTATTGCACCGATTTGCGTTCTCTCTCCATTTTGTCATCCTTTTATTTATCTTTTAACGAAACGTTGAATTTCATTGCTTTTTTTTTTTTTTACCCAACCCACTGCCATTTTTTTCGGCTACCAATATCACTACATTGTGAGAGGGGCCAGCCTCACTGCTTAGTGTCATCGTCCCCCGACCGTACACATATACTGTCAGGGGGTTGTATCTCACTTGTTACAGGACAAAGCAGCGGTATGTAACATGGCACATGTTAGATGACAGGAAAGATCTTCTTTACAGGGCGATTTGGGACACTAAACCACCCACAGGCCCGTATGAACTGGGGGTTTAGTGTCCCATATCGCCCTGTAATAAAGCCACCCGTGCTCACAATGAAATCAAACCTTTATACCCCCTGCCGCTTATACCACTCCTTGTGCCGGCGCAGTTCTTCACTGAAGCCAGAGGAGTACACCTCGCCTTCAGTGCGCATGCGCCAGACCTCCAGCACTTGCGCAGTGAAGCCGGGGTGTACGTCCTCAGCTTCACAGAAGAACTGCGCAGGCGCTGGAAGCAAAAGGGAGGAGTCTGATAAGACACACCGGACTCGACTCTAGGTAAGTATAAAGGTTTTTTTAATTGGTGGCACGGATGGATTTAAAACAGAGTGATTTGTGGCACTAGACCCCTGATCTACACTGTGTTCCAAATTATTATGCAAATAATATTTTCTCATATTTTCCAAAATTACCTATATGAATTGCAGTCATTGTAATTTTCCAGTCATCAACTATTCGAGTATAACTGAAAGGTTTTTGAACAAACTGCCTATGATAACAGTATATAAAAAAAAAAATAAACACTCAAAATGCATGTTTTAAATTATTATGCACAGCAGAATTTGCAACCTTTTCATTTTTATTAAGAACAAAAAAAATGGTCATTGTGAAATTCTAAGCATTAGCAGGTTATTACAAACTGACATCAAACAGTTTTCAAGCCATAACTTTATTCGAGGTGATGTTACATTTGCACATAGGACCCCTTGTTGGAAAGAAGGCTCTGAACTCTCTCGTCCATTGAATTTGTCAGTTTTTGGATGGTTTCTGCTTCAATTGTTTTGCATGAGGACAGAATCCCCTCCCAGAGCTGTTGCTTAGATGTGAACTGCCTCCCGCCATCATAGACACTCCTTTTGATGATGCTCCAGAGGTTCTCAATGGGGTTGAGGTCAAGGGAGCATGGGGGCCACACCATAAGTTTGTCCCCTTTTATGCCCATAGTAGCCAGAGATGCAGATGTGTTATTTGCAGCATGAGACGGTGCATTATCATGCATGAAAATGATCTTTCTGCGGAATGCATGGTTCTTCTTCTTGAACCATGGCAGGAAGTGCTGTTTGAGAAACTCCACATACATTATGGAGTTCATCTTTACCCCTTCAGGGATCCTAAAGGGGCCGACAATCTCTCTCCCCATGATTCCAGCCCAAAACATTACTCCACCTCCTCCTTGTTGGCGCCACAGCTGTGTTTGCATGGGGTGTCCATCAACAAGCCATCCTCCACTCCATCCATCTGGACCATCGAGCGTTGCACGGCCCTCATCGGTCTTCATGTATTGTTTGGCCCACTGGAGCCGTTTCTGCTTGTGTGCAGTGGATAGAGGAGGGCGACAGGATGGCTTACGCACAGCTGCAAACCTCTGAAGGACCCTGCATCTTGTTGTTTGGGGGACGTTGGAGGCACCAGCAGCTTCAAAAACTTGTCTGCTGCTATGACAAGGCATTTTTGAAGCTGCTCTTTTAACCTGACGTCATTGCCTGTTGGAAAGAGTCCTCAATTTTCCCTTATCAGCACGCACACGTGTGTGCTGGGAATCAGCTACATACTTCTTGATTGTGCGATGATCACGATGAAGTGTCTTGGCAATGTTGATTGTAGTCATGCCTTGACCTAAACACTCCACAATTTGTTGCTTCTCAGCAGCCGACACATCCTTTTTCTTTCCCATTTTGGATGAAAATGTAGGCTGCTTAATAATGTGGGACAGCCTTCTTAAGTAGTCTTGCCTTTAATTGGACACACCGGCCAAACTAATTAGCACAGGTGTCTGCAATTGCTTTCAGTGATATAAAGAGCCCTGACACACATCAGCATCAATGAGTTTAACTGACAAACAAAAACATTCTTACCTTATCACTCCTAAACACTTTTTGCATAATAATTTGGAACACAGTGTATAAGGACCTGTGTCCCAAATCGCCCCCAACTCCACTGGTTATGACTGGTGTAGAGGACACATTGCTCTGCTCCTCCACTTGTACAATACACTTGGCAGATGTGTACAGAATGTAAGTATAGCTCACCAAGCGCTAAATGTTACATGAAATTGCGTCCACATGACATCAGGGGAAACACCGCCAAGATACTGGGTGCAGTCACCTGGCCATATACAGTGAGAAACACACACACAGCTCTGCTACATACACATCATACACACACAGCTCTGCTCCATACACGTCATACACACACAGCTCTGCTCCATACACGTCATACACACACAGCTCTCTCCATACACGCTCATACACAGCTCTGCTCCATACACCTGCCCCTGTCATACACACACAGCTCTGCTCCATACACATCATACACACACAGCTCTGCTCCATACACCGTCATACACACACAGCTCTGCTCCATACACGTCATACACACACAGCTCTGCTCCATACCCGTCATACACCCACACCTGTGTTAATGGAGCTCACTGCGTGTTGGTGGTCCTTTGGCGGGCTGCTGTGTTGTGTGTTTTGGGGGTGTTCTTTTCTGGCATATTCTTTGCAGGTATTTGCTGTTGGGCTGATCACTCTTTATAACATTCTGGGGTATATGCAAATTGCCATTAGAAAAACTGGGGCGGTGGCTTTGTAAAAATTTATATTTGTATCATTCTCATAACTTTTGGCCATACTGTCCAGTGAAAAACACACACACAGCTCTGCTCCATACACATCATACACACACAGCTCTGCTCCATACACGTCATACACACACAGCTCTGCTCCATACACATCCTACACACACACAGCTCTGCTCCATACACGTCATACACACACAGCTCTGCTCCATACACAGTCGCCCATACACACACGCACACGCTCTGCTGCATACACCGCTCTGCTCCATACACGCTACACACACGCTCTGCTCCATACACACCGCCCCCCCCCCCCCCCCCCTCATACACACACGGCTCTACTACACCCTACACGTACCTCCCATACACATCACACACGCTCTGCTCCATACACATCATACACACACAGCTCTGTTCATACACACACCTCTGCTCCTACACATCATACACACACCGGCTCTGCATCATACACATCATACACACACAGCTCTGCTACATACACGTCATACACACACAGCTCTGCTCCATACACATCATACACACACAGCTCTGCTACATCCACACTGTAACTACATCCTGATCCTGGCACGTACACTGCAGCTCGTCCAGCACCGACCACAACCAGCACAGCAGAGTCCTGTATACACTGAGCACGTAACCCGGTAACACCTCATCATGTCATCACTTGACTCCTCCCACACATAGGACTGATCACATGACATCATCACAGGTCTTGTAATCCCAGAGCGAGTATAAATAAATATATATATATATATATATATATATATACATACACTTTTCGCCGGCGGTGTGGTTGTGTTAACATATATATATATATATATATATATATATATATATATATATATACATAACTTTTTGCTTATAACCCAATAATATCTTCATACCAAATATGTATCATTGATCCCCCTCCCCAAGCCACAGCCTGACATCCACCTTATATATGCTAGATGTGAGGAAGGGGTTAAATACTGGCACCACCTCAAACCAAATATGGTGAAAAAAATCCAGACAGGCTGAGCAAGAATACAATATCTAGTGTAATCTCTAGTAATTATATTATACATATATATATATATATTTTTTTTTACATTCAGGTTCTTGACCCATCAAAAATGGATGGAGACAGAGACAAGATGGCAGAAAGTCTAATAAATCTCACCCTAGAGATACTGTACCAGCTTACTGGAGAGGTGAGAGACTCTGATGATGTCACATTACATCATTCTTATCTATAGTAATAACAGATGATATGACTGGAGAGGTGAGGGATTCTGATGATGTCACATTACATCATTCTTATCTATAGTAATAACAATGATATGACTGGAGAGGTGAGAGATTCTGATGATGTCACATTACATCATTCTTATCTATAGTAATAACAGATGATATGACTGGAGAGGTGAGAGATTCTGATGATGTCACATTACATCATTCTTATCTATAGTAATAACAGATGATATGACTGGAGAGGTGAGAGATTCTGATGATGTCACATTACATCATTCTTATCTATAGTAATAACAGATGATATGACTGGAGAGGTGAGGGATTCTGATGATGTCACATTACATCATTCTTATCTATAGTAATAACAGATGATATGACTGGACAGGTGAGGGACTCTGATGATGTCACATTACATCATTCTTATCTATAGTAATAACAGATGATATGACTGGAGAGGTGAGAGATTCTGATGATGTCACATGACATCATTCTTATCTATAGTAATAACAGATGACATGACTGGAGAGGTGAGGGACTCTGGACATGTATGTAGTGATATTTATTAATGTGTCTCTCCATAAACAGGATTACACAGTAGTGAAGAAGACCTCTAGTGGGCGCTGTCAGGCTCCTGTGTCTGAAGGATGGGGGAGAACCCTGAGCCCAATCCCAAGGCCTCCACCTCACTCCCTAATACATGAGGAGATCAATGGACAGAAGATCCTAGAACTCACCAACAAGATGATTGAGCTGCTGACTGGAGAGGTGACACTGCTGGGAATGCTGGGACATTATACAGGAGCTATGAAGGGATCTGGTGATGACTGTATCATTGTGTTGTCAGGTTCCTATAAGGTGTCAGGATGTCACTGTCTATTTCTCCATGGAGGAGTGGGAGTATTTAGAAGGACACAAAGATGTGTACAAGGAGGTGATGATGGAGGATCAGCAGCCCCTCACATCAGCAGGTAATAGACATGACTAAATACACACGGCCTCTCATTATCTGTATGGAAAGAATGAATTCAGTCCCTGTATGTGTTTCCTCCAGTTCCATCCAGTAAGAGAACATCAGCGGAGAGATGTCCCAGTCCTCTTCTAGCACAGGATTGTAAGGAAGAAAATGTCTTTCCCCAGGATGATCAGGTAGATGGAGATAAGGTGACATGAAATCTTCCCTCTGCCCTGTAGAAGGGCTGTGAAGGTCTCGGGGTCAGTCTGGTTTTATCCCACAGTATTAGATGTTTCCTACTTGTGTAATGAGAAAGGTGGAGATGGCAGGATAAAGCTGACCATAGACATGACATGTTGTCTGGATCTTCTCACAGTTTTCTGGCTATGGAGGCTGCTGGTTGGAATAAGGAGCCAACATGGTGGATTTATCCAGGAGACCTGCAGCTATTTGCTCAGATAACTCCTGCTGTCAGTTTTGGTGGTCATGATAATGAATGATCTTTTCTTCTCCTATAAAACCTCCCACGTGACTTCTCCATCCGTCTGGTGACTTTTACAATATTTCCTTCACAGCTTTTGTATGTGGGTGAAGATCTGAAGAATATTAATGCTCCGGAGACATATGTGAGGGGTGATGAGGAGTGTAAGGAGGACATTCCTACAGGGAACCGCACAGGTGAGTGGTGATCTCTTAAGAGAGAACAGTCACATATTTTCTTTATTCAGTATAAGGTATCTTAATGGAGCATACATAGGGTTAACTAAACCAATTCTCAATATAAATTTTCCAAAAATTTCAGGTTTGATTGAACACTAAATTTTTGCGTTCCATCGCCCATGAACTCCTATTATACTCTGAACTTTCAGACCCCAGAGTATAAGCGGAGGCTCAGAGGAGGGTAAGCAAACATAACACCTCTCCTGGGTTCTATTGTGTCTTCTTCAGGCTTCTTCAGGGACGGCTAAGATTGGGTCTCAGCGGTCACATGGGTCATGCCAGTGTAACGACCTATGCATCTGTGCGTCTATATTAACTGATGAATTGTTTTTAATCTTCATCATTTCAACATTTTGGGGTCTTCTGAACCAATTACTAGTTATGGTCTCAAATTTCAAGTTTTCAACATACAATGGTCATCCCAGAACCAATTAATATTGTACATTGAGGTACCACTATATACATATATATACACCCATTCAGCCAAATACATAGGTGCATAACACTCACTGTGTATATGCAAACAGGGTGGAATCAGTCATAACACCAGACTTTTTTGCTTTTCTGGACTCTGGCCACTGTCTCTCAACACATTGGCCCAGTGAGTCTTGAAAGCCATGTAAGGTCCTTGCCCATAATTTCTGCTTCACATTTTGATGGTGGCGTGCACCTTTTACCAGATTGACACATCTAAAGAAAGGCCCACATTCTCTGACACATGGCGATATAAAGCAGGGACAGCTTTGCTAGAGACATAATAGCGGCTAGGTATCCTCCAGAGAACTGTGCAGAGACCCAAGATCCTACTGTAGTGTGAAAGAGCGCACTCCTTTTACACCATCGTCTGCCGATTCCACATAGATGTCTACAGAACCTGTTCTATTAAACGCTTATACAAGTAGAGCCCCCCCTGACAGAGTGGAGAGGGTGTCAGCAGTAAGTTTGTGTTGACGTCACTGATTATTTTGCCCTTCCTCTGATCTGTCAGAACAATAAACCCCCCAAAAAAACAGATCCTGTCTGTTGAGCATCCGCTTCACTCAGTCAGGATTTGGTCAGTAATCCATCAGTATTGCTGATGCCAAAAAAAACAGGAGTGGATCCGAAACAGAAATGACACGTGAATGGAATATTTGCATGTCTTCTGTGTTTTGTATCCACTCCTGCTTTTGGCTACCAAATCATAAGCCAATTCTGATGGGACCATACAGGCCTTACAGCTTCTACACAGACAGGATCCGTTGTGCATCTCATTTTTCCTTCCTTCTGACAGATCAGAAGAAGGGTCAAATAAATGATGATGTCAACCAGGCCAAAAAGGCAAAATAGTGGCCCAATCATGGAGTGGCAAGGGTGGGAAAAGCATGAGAAGTGACATAGTGTTGAGAAAGCAGCTGCATGAGGAGGCCACAGAGTGGCAAGGTGACATAATGTAGAGGTGGCAGCAGCATGAGGAGGCCACAGAGTCGCAAGGTGACATAATGTGGAGGTGACAGCAGCATGAGGAGGCCACATTGTGTCAAGTTGACATAATGTGGAGGTAGCAGCAGCATGAGTAGGCCACAGAGTGGCAAGGTGACATAATGCGGAGGTAGCAGCAGCATGAGGAGGCCATAGAGTAACCCGGAGACAGAGTGGGGAAGTGGGTGGCACAAACAGTACCCGCTGACGATGGTGGCTGTAAGAAGGGGCACTTGGCATCAGATGTGTGGCATCAGGAGGGTGGCAGCATCAGAATAGTAGCTGAGTCAGGTAGTCAGAAGAATCCGGTCTCTTTTGTCAAGGTTTGGGTGAGGATGCATGGATCATTTAATCTGATGCATCAGGCATTGTTGCGTGGAAATTCTGGCTGATCCACGCCTGATTCATCTTAACAAAGGTCAGTCTCTCCACATTTTGGGTGGACAGGCGAGTTCTCCTTGGGGTAACTATGGCCCCTGCTGCACTAAACACCCGCTCTGATGCCACACTACTCGGCTAGTTGCGGCCACAAATCCAGTTTCTCTGCCCAGTAGTCCAGCGGATCTTTGATGACAGGTGGCAGGGTGCACTCCAAGTATGCCACCACCTGCTGGTTCAGGCTCTGCTCTATGTCTAGCTGCTGGTGAGTAGTTTCTTCACTATGCGGATGAAGAAAGTTGCTCATCAGCGACTCTAGGCTCAGGCTACCACTGACACTGCTCCTGCTCCTGCACCCCCCCCCCCCACAGCAGCCATGGCAGTGCAAGGTTAGCGCCCAGGGCCCCCCGGTTAGACCTGCTAGAGGATGGATGATGGCACAGAAAGGCAGCGGCCAACTGACTACATAGCATGTCTCTATAGTAGTTCAGTTTGTCCTCCCTCTCAGTGGGTGTAAAAAAAAAAAAAAAAAAGGCCTTCAGTTTTGACCATTAGCGAGGGTCTAACATAGTGGAGAGCCAGTAGTCATCCCTCTGCTGAATGGTGACATATTCGGCTGTCGCTATGCAAGCAAGTGAGCATGCATGGGGCCATTTGCGCAAGTGACTCGGAGGGACTCCCTGCATCCATCTCCACTGCATACTGCCACTGTGTGTCTGGGTCATCTGCCTCATCTTCCTCATCTCCCGCTTGCTCTTCTGCTTGCTCGTGCTACTCCTCTCCTGTCACCTGTATAGAAAAACCACCCATTTCGCTACACATTGCTTGTGCTCCAATGTCCTCCTCGTCCTCCAGTTAAGCCCCCACAGGGCTCATGTGGCTGTGAGATGTAGGCGCCACGTCTCCAGTCCCCTGACCAGCCAGATTTAGCAGCATCTTTTCCAGGATATGAATCAGTGGAATGACGTTGTTCATCCCGTAGTCCTAGCGACTGACAAATAAAATGGCCTCCTCAAAGGGCAAGAGCAAACGGCAGGTGTCACACATGAGCTGCCACTGGCTAACATTGAAGTTACTCCCTTGAATCTTGATGATCGAAGGGGGTACCTTGGATCATCAAGAAATCGTTTATGGCCTTTCTCTGTTCGTACAGTTGGTCCAACATATGGAGGGTGGAATTCCAACGGGTGGAAACATAGATGGGTGGAAGACTTAAGAAAACGCTTGACAACCAGTTTTAACACGTGTGCCATGCAGGGCACATGGTTCAGTCCTCCTTGATGCAGCATCGACACCATGTTCTTCCTGTTGTCAGTCACCATGGTTCCGATTTTGAGTTGTTGCGGAAAAAGCCAGGATTCGATTTCTTGATGAAGGACATGGAGCAGTTCCTCCCCTGTGTGACTCCGTTCGCCCAGGCAAATGAGATGTAGAATAGCATGACACCGCTGTGCCCTGCACATATGGTATACTGGAGGAGCCCTTTGAATTGTCCCTGCAGTGGAGGCTGAGGACACAGTGGAGGATGAGGCGGACATTGTTGCAGGACCAACGGCGTGAGAACTTGGAGGCGGAAGTGGCGTCACCTGGCCAAGTTGATGGTGTGTCTGGGCAGGATTCACCCAGTGGTCCATAAAGGACATATATTGTCCTTGACCGTAGTTACATCTCCACACGTCAGCGCTGGCGTGCACTTTGGCAGACACCGACGGGCTCAAGAACTGGATCACCTTCTGTTCTACATATTTTTGCAGGGCTGGTACTGCCTTTTTGGCAAAGAAATGATGGCTTGGAACTCTCCACCTCGGCTCGGCACAAGCCATCAGTTCTCTGAAAGGTGCAGAGTCCACCACTTGGAAAGGGAGGGACTGCAGCACCAGCAACTTGGACAGGAGCATGTTCAGCTTCTGCACCGTTGGATGAGTGCACGCATACTGTTGTCTCTTCGAAATCGCTTTGGTGAACGATTGCTGACATAATGACTGACTAGGAGGAGGAGGAGCAGGAGCATCAGGACCAGCAGATGATGGGAAGGACATGCAGTTTCCTTCAGCTGAGGTGGTGGAGCCTTGACTGCCTGAAATGGGGTGCGTGCCACTGGGTGATGCAGCAGTTGCTGCGGCAGGCTGGACCACCACATTGTAGCCACAGTTCTCCCAGGCCACTTCATGGTGACGCTGCATATGTTGACCCAGGGCTGTGGTGCCAACATTGGCAACCTGACCACGCTTCACCTTCTGCCCACAGATTCGACATATGGCCATGTTCAACTCGGCTTAACAAAAACCTGCCACACTGCCGAGTAGGTGATTTTACCCCCCAACACTCCGCACTGACAGACTGCTACCGCCACTGCCTCCATGAACCCCTGCACCACTGCTTTCTGGGCAGGTAGGCTCCTGCAAAGTGGGTGTTCTACCCTGGGCACGTTTGGCTCCCAACCTCCCACTGCTGCCACCCTGCTCACTCCCAGCCACACTACCGACTTGCTGGCTCCGCCACTGCCTCATACGCAAGCTGCCACCCTCTTCTCCCGATAATGATAAAGCCCCTTCGTCACCCGGCTCCCAATTGTGAACGGCTACATCATTATCGAGGATTGTCTGCAGGTCACTAATGTCCTCCTCAACGGTCTCTGAGCCAGGAGCCTGACCACTCGCAACATCAGCTCCCACACCACTATCCTCATCACTACTTGCCCGCCTACCGGAGGAAGCAGCGGATGTCTCCTCCAGATCTTGGCTGGGCAGTAGCGGCTGACTGTCCTCTAGTAGCTCCTCGTCACTGTACAGTGGATCTGAGCCCACAGCATAGAGTACTTCTCTGTTTGAGGGAACAGAAAAGGACAGAGGCAGATTGAGGACACGTGAGGGCACAGGGCCTGCTCTCGGGCCATGTCAACTAAGGGTTGTGTCTCATGAACCCACCGACTCTTGGCTGGTGGTGTCGGATGTGACTTAGGATGAAGTGGATGACTGAGTTAGCCATTCTAAAATCGCTGGGTTGCTGGTCAAGAAACGACCGCTAGCTGACACTGAGGCGGAGGGTATTTATAGGGCTTTGACATCACAGGGCTGGCTGCTGATTGGCTGCACGCATGGCATTGTGGGTGATCCCACATTCCCAGAGTTCCTTGCCTCATATCCTAACGTGCAGCAGCCATTTTAGGAAAAAATGTGATTTGTTACCGAATTCCAATTTGTCAGCTTCAATTTGCTCATCTCTATAGCCTGCCTGCAAAAAAAAAGATCATAGGGAGAAGGAGTAGGAAGGTTTTGCTCACTTTCCCTACCAGTGCCTTTTTATGTGATGACAGAGACATGTCGTCCCTACATTTGTTCTTGCACAGCCGCAGCTAATTTATTGCTTGTAAATCTTGCACCTTGCCATGGATTCCCAAAATTCCCATATGGGACATGACTGTACAGTCATGGCCAAAAGTTTTGAGAATGACACAAATATTCTATTTTCACATGATCTGCTGCCCTCTGGTTTTTATGTGTGTTTGTCAGATGTTTTTATCACATACAGAAATAGAATTGCATTCACATTATGAGTAACAGAAGCTTATATTGACAGTTAGAATGAGTTAATGCAGCAAGTCAATATTTGCAGTGTTGACCCTTCTTCTTCAGGACCTCTGCAATTCTCCCTGGCATGCTCTCAATCAACTTCTGGACCAAATCCTGACTGATAGCAGTCCATTCTTGCAGAATCAATGCTTTCATTTTGTCTGAATTTGTTGGTTTTTGTTTGTCCACCCGTCTCTTGATGATTGCCACAAGTTCTCAATGGGATTAAGATCTGGGGGTTTCCAGGCCATGGACCCAAAATCTCTATGTTTTGCCCCTCCCCCTTTTATTTCTCCCCTTTTCTTTTACCCCAGGCCCCCCACCACCCCAAAAAACAAAATTGGGCACCCCCAACCCCCCCTCCACAATTGGGAAAAGTTCCTCTTGGAAAACATTCTTCAACCCTTTTTTTTTTTATGTTTATTTTTTTAAGAAAAACAAAAAAAAAACCCACTCCCCTCGCCAAAGAACCCCCCCACACCAAAATTTTTTCAGGGTTTCATAAAGTTAGACAAAGAAAAAAGCTGGGCGCCCCCCCCCCCTTCCCCACCCAAACAACTTTTTTCCCATTCCACCCAACCAACCAAAAGGGGATTCATCAGAGAAAATGACTTTACCCCAGTCCTCAGCAGTCCACTCCCTGTACCTTTTGCAGAATATCGTCTGTCCCTGATGTTTTTCTGGAGAGAAGTGGCTTCTTTGCTGCCCTCCTTGAGACCAGGCCTTGCTCCAAGAGTCTCCGCCTCACAGTGCGTGCAGATGCACTCACACCTGCCTGCTGCCATTCCTCAGCAAGCTCTGCACTGCTGGAGCCCGATCCCGCAGCTGAAACACTTTTAAGAGACGGTCCTGCCGCTTGCTGGTCTTTCTTGGGCGCCCTGGAGCCTTTTTGGCACCAATGGACCTCTCTCCTTGAAGTTCTTGATGATGCGATAGATTGTTGACTGGGTGCAATCTTTCTAGCTGCAATACTCTTCCCAGTTAGGCCATTTTGTGCAGGCATGGTGACTGCACGTGTTCTTAGAGATAACCATGGTTAACAGAAGAGAAACAATGATGGCAAGCACCAGCCTCCTTTTAAAGGTCCAGTGGTGTCATCTTACTTAATCATCAGCTTGATCTCCAGCTCTGTCCTCATCAACACCCCCATAAAACAAAAAAAATGTTCGTTGTTCCTCTTAAAAAAAAGGAAAAAATATTTTTATATGTTTTTAGGGAAATATTTTTTTTTAAAAAAAATTATTATTATTAATAATAATTATAAACCTTTATTTTTTAAATATTAAAAAAAACACAACAAACAAAAAAACAAAACAAAAAATTAATATAATTTTTTTTTTTTTCCATCTCAAAACCTTCCCCCAATGACTTAACGCACACAACCCAACCCCCCCCCCCCCCCCCCCCCCCCCCCCCCCCCCAACAAACTTTCTCACCCCCGGTTTTTTTGGCGGGGGGGGGGCGCGCTCTCTGTACCCCCCCCCCCCCCCCCCCCCCATCCCCCCACCCCCCCGCCCCCCCCCCCGCCCCACCCCCCCCCAAAACCCTTTTTGTTCCCCCCCCAGTATTTCCCCAGAAGGGGGGGGGGGCCGGGGCCCCCCCCCCACCACCCAGGGAGGTGGGCCCCGCCAGACAGAAGAGGAGAACAGTCTGGTGGCCGAACATCATCATCTGCTGGTCCTCGCTCTGAGGTCTAGTGTTACATTGTCATCTGTTTTGTCACCAATGTTGTAGTATAATTTTGCTACATGCCTTGTAATTTATATGGACAAGATTATATATAGAAATATTTCAAGAATTAATGTCATTTTGAGGTTATAATATAAAAAAAATAATATAATATTAAAAAATGATAAAAATTAGTTATTTGTTTTCTTATCAGATGACTGTACCAGGAGCTCAGAGGGACATCTCATATCTACAGGTTATAAAGCAGATGATGATGGTATCACACAAGATACATATGAAGAACATGTCATTATCCCAGATATACCCTCAGCCCTTCACAGCAAAGATCTATCATCTGATCCTTCTGTACAGGTCCTATCTTCTGATCCATCTTCTGATCCTTCTATACAGGTCCTATCTTCTGATCCGTCATTTAATCCTTCTATACAGGTATCTTCTGATTCGTCACAGACTGGGAAACAAAATATAAGCCACAAAAGAAATGTTGTACATCAAAGAAGTCACAGAGGGGAACAGTTATATCCATGTTCAGAATGTGGGAAATGTTTTACTCAAAAATCTAAACTTGTTGATCATCAAAACACTTACACAGGGGAGAAACCATATTCATGTTCAGAATGTGGGAAAAGTTTTAGCCAGAAATCTCATCTTGTTACACATGTGAGAATTCACACAGGAGAGAAGCCATATTCATGTTCAGAACGTGAGAGATGTTTTAAAGCTCAATCAAATCTTGTTAAACATAAGAAAATTCACACAGGGGAGAAACCATTCTCATGTTCAAAATGTGGAAAATGTTTTGCTCGGAAATCACATCTTATTATATATCAGAGAATTCACACAGGGGAGATGCCATATTCATGTTCAGAATGTGGAAAATGTTTTAAAGCTCAATCAAATCTTGCTATACATCAGAGAATTCACACAGGGGAGAAACCGTATTCATGTTTGGAATGTGGGAAATGTTTTAGAGAGAAATTGCAACTTGTTAAACATGAAAGCAGTCACACAGGGGTGAAGCCTTTTCCATGTGCCGAATGTGGGAAGTGTTTTGCAGACAAATCAAATTTGTTTAAACATACGAGGATTCATTTAAGGGGCAAAACCATTTCCAGTACAGAATGTGGGAAATGTTTTAACCAGAAATCTGTTTTGGTTGTCCATCAAAGAATTCACACAGGGAGGCCATTCCGTGTTCAGAATGTGGGAAATGTTTTAAATCTCAATCAAACCTTGTTAAACATCAAAGAATTCACATAGGAGATAACCCATTTTCATGTATAGAATGTGGGAAATATTTTGCTGGGAAATCAAGTCTTGTTAAACATCAGAGATGTCACACAGGGGAGAAACCATATTCATGTTCAGAATGTGGGAAGTGTTTTAAAGAGAAACATAGTCTTGCTACACATGTAAGAAGTCACACAGGGGGAGAAGCCATTTTCATGTCCAGACTGTGACAAATGTTTTTACCAGAAATCAGATCTTGATAGACATCAGAGAATTCACACAGGAGAGAAGCCATATTCATTTTCAGATTGTGGGAAATGTATTAGTCTTAAATTCATGCTTATTAAACATTTAAGAACTCACACAGGATAGAAGCTATTTTAAGGCCTAAAAGTTTACTCGGAGATCAAATCTTGTTCCCCTTAAAGAAAAAAAAAAATCATTAGGGCAGAAAAATGGCTCAGTGGTTAGCACAGTTGCCACGCTGGAGTCCTAGGTTTGAATCCAGGTGAAGGACAACATTTGCAAGGAGTTCGTATGTTCTCCCCGTGTTTGCGTGCGTTTCCTCTGGGTACTCCGGTTTCTTCCCACATTCTAAGGACATACTGATAGGGAATGTAGATTGTGAGCCCTATACGGGACAGTGTTGATAATATCTGTAAAGCGCTGCAGAATATGAAGGCAAAAAGCAAAATAAATAAACACATGGGAGAAGACATTTTGATTTACTGGTATATGGAAATTTTTAAGTATTTTTTTTAGCAAAAATTTAAATTAACTGCACCTCAAAGAACACAACAAATAAATTTTTTAAATTCTTTATTGAAAAAAGTGCCAGAAAAAATGCAGTTAAAATAAGTCATGTTTCATACAAGAGAAAGGTAAAGTAATGTAGAGAACTAAATGATGATTAAAGTGGATCTTTCATGTCCTCATGAAAGTGTGGTTTTATACACCGCTAGAAAGCCGACAGTGCGCTGAATTCAAAAACGTGATGCATTGCCACTACGTTTTTTCAAGTAGCGCTTTTTTGCTGCAGCCCGCTACGTGGGGCCTTAGCCTAAAGGGGTTTTCTAATATTTTTGAGATTACAAGGCAGTGTAAAATGAAGAAATATTCTTTTCTCATCTTATACAGTGGGGAGAAAAAGTGTCCACCACTCATTGCCTGTAGTAATGGCTCCTGTTTGACATTGTTATCAGTATAAAAGACACCTGTCCACAACCTCAAACAGTCACACTCCAAACTCCACTATGGTGAAGACCAAAGAGCTGTGGAAGGACCAGAAACAAAATTGTAGCCCTGTACCAGGCTGGGAAGACTGAATCTGCAATAGGCAAGCAGCTTGGTGTGAAGAAATCACCTGTGGGAGCAATAATTAGAAAATGGAAGACATACAAGACCACTGATAATCTCCCTCCATCAGGGGCTCCACGCAAGATCTCACCCCGTGGGGTCAAATGATCACAAGAACGGTGAGCAAAAATCCCAGAACCACACGGGGGGACCTAGTGAGTGACCTGCAGAAAGCTGGGACTAACGTAACAAAGGCTACCGTCAGTAACACACTACGCCGCCAGGGACTCAGATCCTGCAGTGCCAGACGTGTCCCCCTGCTTAAGCCAGTACATATCCGGGCCCGTCTGAAGTTTGCTAGAGAGCATTTGGATGTTCCAGGAGAGTATTGGGAGAATGTCATATGGTCAGATGAAACCAAAGTAGAACTGTTTGGTAGAAACACAACTCGTGGTGTTTGGGGGAGAGTGAATGCTGAGTTGTATCCAAAGAACACCATACCTACTGTGAAGCATGGGGGGGGCAACATCATGCTATGGGGCTGCTTCTCTGCAAAGGGACCAGGACGACTGATCCATGTACATATAAGAATGAATGGGGCCATGTATCGTGAGATTGTGAGTGCAAACCTCCTTCCATCAGCAAGGGCATTGAAGATGAAACGTGGCTGGGTCTTTCAGCATGACAATGATCCCAAGCACACTGCCAGGGGAACAAAGGAGCGGCTTCGTAAGAAGCATTTCAAGGTCCTGGAGTGGCCTAGCCAGTCTCCAGATCTCAGCCCCATAGAAAACCTTTGGAGGGAGTTGAAAGTCCGTGTTGCCCAGCGACAGCCCCAAAACATCCCTGCTCTAGAGGAGATCTGCATGGAGGAATGGGCCAACATACCAGCAACAGTGTGTGCCAACCTTGTGAAGACTTACAGGAAACGTTTCGCCTCTGTCATTGCCAACAAAGGAGATAGAACAAAGTATTGAGATGAACTTTTGTTATTGACCAAATACTTATTTTCCACCATAATTTGCAAATAAATTCTTTAAAAAATTCAGACAATGTGATTTTCTGGATTTGTTTTCTCATTTTGTCTCTCATAGTTGAGGTCTACCTATGATGACAATTACAGGCCGGCCTCATCTTTATAAGTGGGAGAACTTGCACAATTGGTTGACTAAATACTTTTTTTCCCCACTGTAAATGTATCCAGTCCCAACTGCTGTGTCCCTCAATAGTCCTTCTGGCATGACATCACATAACCACTCTCTGTTACCACCAAAAATTGGCCTTGTTGGTTACATGCTGTTCATTAGCTTATTTTTATTAATTTTTTAGATGTTAAGCCATTGCCTCAGAATCTACTGTATGAAGCTACAGGGGGCATTTTGAGAATAAAGAGTGAGCGGAGTGAGTATCACACCATGGATCTGTGGGATTTCTCTAGACACTTTCTGTTTTTCAAAATGTTCCTTTGATAAGAGATAATCCTAATAACCATATTACACCACCGAGCCAGGTTATCAAGTCTCCTAGCCTGAGTACTATAAAGAGTCTGGCCTAGTAATATATGTAAAGGGTAGGATATTACAGTGATACACTTATATAGTTTATATAGATTTTATATTCTGTACTACTTTTGCACAATAAAATCACTTATTTGCCCAAAGTAATTTGTTTTAGTGTCACAATAATTTTTTTTTAATTTTTCCACCAGTGTGAGGGCTTGTTTTTTGCAGGATCAGCTATTGTTTCTATTGCTACCATTTTGGACTATGGGACTTTGTGATCATTTTTTTATTATTACTTTTTGAGACAAACAGCAACTTTTGTTATCTTTTTATTTTATTGGTGGGAGGGGAAGATAAATAATGCTCTATTTTAGTAAGCCCTTGCGGGCAGGGCCCTCTATCCTACTGTACCAGTAGTCACTGTTAGTATTGTACTTGTTTTGTGTTTTTTGTGTTTCGTATGTGAACCCTCAAATATACAGAATCATCACATTAATGTTGCTATAAAAAATATTAAATAAATAAATAATATGTATAGTATGGGTTGTTACAGATGCATTATTACCAACTATGGCTATTTTTTTTTCTCTTACAAAAAAAATATTTCTTAAAGGGCTATCTTGTTTTTTTTTTTCTATTTTTTATTCCATACTATTTCATACTTAACAATTTTTTTATTTTTGTTTCCATTTGTACTTAGTCCCATACTGGGTCTTCAACACAAAGTGGTGTAGGTTGCCTGTATTATACATTGCAATATTTATGTATTTCAATATATTATACTTTACCTAAGTGAAAGTAAATCTATAAGACCCTGCCTCTGCCAGGGTCTTATAGGACTATTTAGAATGGGCCTTCTGTAAGTCCCCGCTCACAAGACAACGCATTGGCAACCTGCAATTGCATCAGGAGGTGCCGGATCAGGGGGTAAGCACACAAAGTCCACTTAGATGCGACTATCATTAGTGATGGTGGTATCTAAAGAGTTAAACTGCTGCAAACAGTCTCCCGATGGCAGCGGCTCAGCGAGTATCCTTTGAGTATTAAGTGGTGATAAAGAAATCTCTGCATATCCTACTCCATGGCATATGGAAAATGGTTTCCTTATCGTCAATGACCGAACCATTGGGTAAAGGATTCCCATCTGAAGGCAGGACAGAAGCTACTAAAAATCAGCAAGCATACAAAGAGTTAATTAAGGACACCTCTTCACCATAAATAGTCATGTGGTTAAAATTGTTTCTGCTGGGACAAAATGTTGGGTACAGAAACTGCCGACTTAGTAAGCCGCACGAAGATTGTCCTTTTGTAAAATTTCTAATGAGTTTCTCTCCCTAGAAGTTTCACTTCCTGAAGGTATACATCCTGACACTACGCGATCCACATCCTCTCCATGTATTATATGCTCCACAGTGGCCCCCACACAGTATTATATGCTGCCAAGAGCCCCCCTAGAGCCAGTGCTATTATTATACTCTGGGGTAATAAGTGGAGGCCCAGGGGAAGTGAATAAAAATAACACTCATACTCACCTTGCCTCATCTCTCCTGGGCATCCTTATTCCGTCCCGCTGTTTGCAGCATCTTCCTTGGTCCTCTTCTGCCTGATGACTGAGGTCACGTGCCTCAGACAACACTGCTCAGGCCTGTGATTGGGCCTCAGTGGTCATGTGGGGTGCGATGATGTCATTATGCCAGCATGCCCCATGTGAGCGTTGGGGCCCAATCACAGTTCCCAGCAGTGATTTCGGGGGCATGTGAACCCAGTCACTGGCAGGAAGAGCCCAGGAAAAAATGCTGAGCCCAAGAGAGGTGAATATAAGTATTTTTTAATTTTTAGTCACCTCCCCTGGGCTGGCATCATTTGGAAAGGGGTCCGGGGCCCCGGCCATCTCCATCTGGCCGCAGGCCCCATACCCCTCTGGGCCTGGTCACACCCCCTGCAAGCACGATAGTTACTCCACTGTCTGTGTGCTCCATGCCCAGGAGCTGTAGGCGCGATGTGATGACGTCACTCACAGTGTGCCTGCAGCTCCCTGAACACTTCGAGAGAATAGACTTCTACAGAGCAGCAGAGGAGCGAGGAGAGGTGAGTATCAGTGTTTTTATTATGTTAAACTTTGAGGGCAAATGGAAGGTGGACATTAAACTGGGGGCAGATGAAGGGGGGACATTAAACTGGGGGCAGATGCAGGTTGACATTAAACTGGGGATAACTGGAGGAGGACATTAAACCGTGGAGGTAGCTGGAAGGGGACATGTTTACCTTTAGTTGCCCCCAGTTTAATGTCACCCTCTAGCTACCCCCACGGTTTAATGCCCCCTCTAGTTGCCCCCAGGTTAATGTCCCCCTCTAGCTTCCACAGTTTAATGCCCCCCTCTAGTTTTCCCCAGTCTAAACTGAGGCACCAGGAGAGGGACATTATAATGTTGGGGCATATAATGTTAGGGTGACTAGGAGCATTATACTGTGTGGGGACGCAAAGAAAAATGGATGAGAGTGAACATAGAAGTGGGTGGAGCTAAATTTGCCACGGAGAACATAGCGCTCCGCACATACTGTCCCTCTTTCTATATACACACATACCTCCACCTGCACAGCTGTATACTGTATAGCACAGGAGGAATCCTACTGGAGAAAAGACTTCTGATGATGTTGTGACCATGTGATCAGTCACATGTGTGAGAGGAATCAGGCTTCAGGCTGTACTGCTGAAGGAGCTAAAGGACCTGTGATGATGTCATCAGTCATATGTGTGGGAGGAGTCAGACTCCAGGCTGTGCTACTGGAGGAGTTTCTTGACTGTATGACAATGTCTTAAATTGAGGATCTGTTACATCCAACAGAGGGCGCATGAGCTCCCAGCTCCTTTCCCATAATGCCTTGTGATATGTAGATGCTTAGTAGAGGGCGAAAGGCAATTTAAAACTCTACACACCTTAACTGGTGCTCTCCTCAAGGAGAGATGTCTCTGTCCATAATGTCTTTGGTTGGATTTTCCACAGTAGAGAGAAAATATTGTCACGCCAATGCTATATACAATGATAGGAAGGGAAAAGAAGGACAGAAGGACAGGACTGTGAGATATCAGGTTGTGCCAATAAAACTTAAACGGATTGTCCGGGCAAAAAGGAGGTGAAAAAATTAAAAACAAATCATACTCACCTTACTAGGACTATATATCTATAAAACATAGTGTATGACACTATCAGGACTCCTAGGACTGTATATCTATTATACATAGTGTATGACACTGTCAGGGCTCCTAGGACTATATATCTATAAAACATAGTGTATGACACTGTCAGGACTCCTAGGACTATATAGCTATAAAACATAGTTTATGACACTGTCAGGACTCCTAGGACTATAATAATAATAATAATAATAATAATAGTCCTTTAATAGTCCCACAATGGGGAAATTCAGTGTGTTACAGCAGCAAAGATAAAAAGATACAAATACAAATACAACATGTACAGGAATATTCCAAGGTAAGAGGCATTACATTGATAGCAGACAGACAGATAGGGCGTAGCAGGGGGGGGGGGGATTTAACAGGCAGAGAGATATTTTCAGTTCTCTGTGTGTAATGATCTCCGCTTAGGTCGGTGTTGGTTGTACAGCCTAACCGCGGTGGGGAGGAAAGACTTCCGATAGCGCTCCTTCTCACACCTAGGGTGGAGCAGTCGGTCACTGACAGTACTGCTCAGCGCGATCACAGTCTCATGCATGGGATGGGACTTCTTCTTCTGCATGGGCTCACCACGGACAGTATCCTTCTGTCACCCACCACCTGCACTGGGTCCAGTGGGCTCCCCAGGACAGAGCTGGCCCTTCTAATCAGCTTGTCAAGTTTATTTCTGTCCCTAGTTGATATACTGCTCCCCCAGCAGGCCACTCCAAAGAAGATGGCTGATGCCACTACCGAGTTGAAGAAAGTTCTAAGAAGTGCCCCCCGGATTCCAAAGGCTCTCAGCTTCCTAAGCAGGTAGACCCCTGCTGGGCCCCTTCCTGTACAGGGCCTCCATATGATCTGCCCAGTCCAGCTTATTATTAAGGAGCAAACCCAGGTACTTATAGGTGTTCACAATCTCGTGCCCGTCCCCAGGATGTCCACTGGTTTAGGAGGGCTTCTGCCTTTGCGGAAGTCCACCACCATCTCCTTGGTCTTCCCCGCGTTAATCTTCAGGTGGTTCCGGTGGCACCAGTCCACAAAATCCCGGTTCAGTTCTCTGTACTCCCTGTCATCATCATCTGTGATGAGACCCACTATTGCAGAGTCGTCAGAATACTTCTGTAGATAGCAGCTGGATGAGTTGCACCTAAAATCTGCAGTGTACAGTGTGAAGAGGAAAGGGGCGAGAACCGTACCCTGAGGTGCCCCCGTTTACAGATCACTGTACCTGACACACAGTCTCGGGCTCTCACGTATTGAGGTCGATTTGTGAGGTAGTCTAGGATCCAGTTGGAGAGGTGGTGGTCCACTCCAGCAAGGCCCAGCTTGTCCCTCAATAACCTGGGCTGTATGGTGTTAAAAGCACTGGAGAAGTCAAAGAACATTATTCTCACTGTGTTCCCTGGTTTCTCCAGGTGAGACAGAGCCCTGTGCAGAAGATGGATGATGGCATCATCTACCCCAATGCCCGGCCGATAAGCAAACTGGAGTGGGTCCATAGCGGGGCTCACTAGAGGGCGGAGTGTGTGAGAACCAATCTCTCCAAGATCTTCATCAGGTGGGATGTCAGTGCTACAGGTCTGTAGTCGTTGAGGTCCATAGGGTGGGGTTTCTTTGGAACTGGTACCACACAAGAAGATTTCCATAATTCAGGGACTATTTCCTGCCTCAGGCTCATATTATACATATATGTAATTATACCACACAGCTGGTCCCCACAAGTCTTAATTAGCCTTGCACTGATGTCACTCCCCCCCCCCCCCCTCTCCCCCCTCTTTTTTTTTTTTTTCTTTTTTTTTTTTTTTTCTATAAAACATAGGGTTTGACCCTTTCAGGGCTCCTAGGACTATATATCTATAAAGCATAGTGTATGACACTGTCAGGGCTCCTAGGACTATATATCTATAAAACATAGTGTATGACACTGTCAGGACTCCTAGGACTATATATCTATAAAACATAGTGTATGACACTGTCAGGGCTCCTAGGAATATATATCTATAAAACATAGTGTATGACACTGTCAGGGCTCCTAGGACTATATATCTATAATACATAGTGTATGACACTGTCAGGGCTCCTAGGACTATATATCTATAATACATAGTGTATGACACTGTCAGGGCTCCTAGGACTATATAGCTATAAAACATAGTGTATGACACTGTCAGCGCTCCTAGGACTACAGTCATGGCCAAAAGTTTTGAGAATGACACAAATATTATATTTTCACATGATCTGCTGCCCTCTGGTTTTTATGTGTGTTTGTCAGATGTTTTTATCACATACAGAAATAGAATTGCATTCATATTATGAGTAACAGAAGCTTATATTGACAGTTAGAATGAGTTAATGCAGCAAGTCAATATTTGCAGTGTTGACCCTTCTTCTTCAGGACCTCTGCAATTCTCCCTGGCATGCTCTCAATCAACTTCTGGACCAAATCCTGACTGATAGCAGTCCATTCTTGCAGAATCAATGCTTTCATTTTGTCTGAATTTGTTGGTTTTTGTTTGTCCACCCGTCTCTTGATGATTGACCACAAGTTCTCAATGGGATTAAGATCTGGGGAGTTTCCAGGCCATGGACCCAAAATCTCTATGTTTTGTTCCCTGAGCCATTTAGTTATCACCTTTGCTTTATGGCAAGGTGCTCCATCATGCTGGAAAAGGCATTGTTGAGCGCCAAACTGCTCTTGGACGGTTGGGAGAAGTTGCTCTTGGAGGACATTCTGATACCATTCTTTATTCATGGCTGTGTTTTTAGGCAAGACTGTGAGAGAGCCGATTCCCTTGGCTGAGAAGCAACCCCACACATGAATGGTTTCAGGATGCTTTACAGTTGGCATGAGACAAGACTGGTGGTAGCGCTCACCTCTTCTTCTCCGAATAAGCTGTTTTCCAGATGTTCCAAACAATCGAAAAGGGGATTCATCAGAGAAAATGACTTTCCCCCAGTCCTCAGCAGTCCACTCCCTGTACCTTTTGCAGAATATCAGTCTGTCCCTGATGTTTTTTCTGGAGAGAAGTGGCTTCTTTGCTGCCCTCCTTGAGACCAGGCCTTGCTCCAAGAGTCTCCGCCTCACAGTGCGTGCAGATGCACTCACACCTGCCTGCTGCCATTCCTCAGCAAGCTCTGCACTGCTGGTAGCCCGATCCCGCAGCTGAAACACTTTTAAGAGACGGTCCTGCCGCTTGCTGGTCTTTCTTGGGCGCCCTGGAGCCTTTTTGGCACCAATGGAACCTCTCTCCTTGAAGTTCTTGATGATGCCATAGATTGTTGACTGAGGTGCAGTCTTTCTAGCTGCAATACTCTTCCCAGTTAGGCCATTTTTGTGCAGTGCAATGATGACTGCACGTGTTTCTTTAGAGATAACCATGGTTAACAGAAGAGAAACAATGATGGCAAGCACCAGCCTCCTTTTAAAGTGTCCAGTGGTGTCATTCTTACTTAATCATGACAGATTGATCTCCAGCCCTGTCCTCATCAACACCCACACCTGTGTTAATGGAGCAATCACTGAAACGATGTTAGGTGGTCCTTTTAAGGCAGGGCTGCAATGATGTTGAAATGTGTTTTGGGGGATAAAGTTCATTTTCTAGGCAAATATTGACTTTGCAAGTAATTGCTGTTAAGCTGATCACTCTTTATAACATTCTGGAGTATATGCAAATTGCCATTAGAAAAACTGAAGCAGTAGACTTTGTAAATATTAATATTTGTATCATTCTCAAAACTTTTGGCCATGACTGTATATATCTATAAAACATAGTGTATGACACTGTCAGGGCTCCTAGGACTATATATTTATAATACATAGTGTATGACACTGTCAGGGCTCCTAGGACTACATATCTATAAAACATAGTGTATGACACTGTCAGGACTCCTAGGACTATGTTATCGAAACCCAAACTGGGTTCAAAATCCTGATTGTCAAGTGGTGCCAAATTATTTATAATCCATATTGATATATATATATATATTTGTGAGCTCACAGAGAAAGAACCAACCTGACACGCTCAGTCGGTGTTAAGCAAGTTGTGTTTATTAAAAACATCGCATAAGCTTTTATAGAGAACAGTAAATAATTATGAATTATAACAGAGCAGGCGTGAAAACTGGTTAACCTGATTGACCATTGGAGGGAGGAGGGTCTTGACACCCCCCCCCCCACACTCATCTCAATAATCAAAGTATATTAGTACTATGAGCTGCGTAATGCAAAGCATGGCTGGGACCATTGCACATCTGAGGGGAGAAACTGCGCAGCTATGTGCTGGGGGCTGTTTGCGTAAGTAGGGTTAATCTCCAGCCTTCTCGAAGGACGGCTCACAGAAAGTTTATAAACAAGTAAGTCCACTAGGACATGCTGCCCTAGACTGGGTGTCTGGCCTTGCTCTCAGTGGATATCCTTATCATCGAAGGCTGTAAGCTTCTTCTACTAAATGCATTTCTATAATTTTTAAGAACAGCAAGCTAATGAGAAGTTAAAGTGACAGACATTTAATTTCTATAACAGACTATATATCTATAAAACATAGTGTATGACACTGTCAGGACTCCTAGGACTGTATATCTATTATACATAGTGTATGACACTGTCAGGGCTCCTAGGACTATATATCTATAATACATAGTGTATGACACTATCAGGACTCCTAGGACTGTATATCTATTATACATAGTGTATGACACTGTCAGGGCTCCTAGGACTATATATCTATAAAACATAATGTATGACACTGTCAGGGCTCCTAGGACTATATATCTATTATACATAGTGTATGACACTGTCAGGACTCCTAGGATTGTATATCCATAAAACATAGTGTATGACACTGTCAGGACTCCTAGGACTATGTATCTATAAAACATAGTGTATGACACTGTCAGGGCTCCTAGGACTATATATCTATAAAACATAATGGATGACATTGTCAGGGAATTATCTACCTGATTTCTAGCTCTCTATGGCAAATACTGCCAAAGTTATGTCAAAGTGAAAGCGACATGTATGTCTATGGGAAAAAAAGATGGTAGGCATTGGATACAAACTGCTAGTTTAACCATACACTACGCCATCACTTTTTTCATCCTTATCTGTTTGATTTCTGTGTATGACCTCTGCCTGTCTCTGACCTGTGAACCTGAGCTGCCCATGCTGATTCTTTGGTTTGTTTGTGACCTTGCACTCCTGTTGCCTGCCATAGACCTTCAGACTGTATCTGACTACGCTTTGCCTGACCCTCTGGTCTTTGCACCATCATTTCTCTGGCCTTGGCCAGCTGCCACCTACACTAGGACCACTTAGAAAGGTAGAGCCTTGGTAGTCTCCCTGCATCAAAGATCAGATCCTTTTACGGGGATTAAAGGGCAAAAATCAGGGAGACTATTACTAGATAATGCCCTTGAGGGTGGCCCAATGCCAAACCGGTTAGGTGACACAGTGGGTCCACCCCCGCTGCGCATTACATCCAAGTAGATACTGTGTGTGTGATTGGTGTTATGAAGTAAAACATTTCTGGTTCATCATGTTCCAGATACTGTACTGGCTGGTGCTTCTGCTACTTGTAGCCATGATGCTGGTAGAGGTCGTGGAGCGTTGAGTGAAGAGGAGAACAGGAGAAGACAGAGAATTCCTGGGAACACATATGGCTGGCACCGACAGTCTTCTCCCTAAAAGCTATGGAAAGCTGGGTATACAGTCCATCCTGATAATACGCCAATTTTGTCTTCTCTTGGGAGGTCTGAAAAAAATTTGCCCATTTTGGCTTTATAGCGAGATCCTAAGTATGGGGATCCAGGCTAACCATGTACTTGCCATGCTTGCAAGTGTGTGCACGGACCCATGGGCCTGCCATGGTTGGTCTTGGCCACCATAGTCATCATCATCTTTACACAAATAAGGGTCAGCTCCTCCCTGTGAAATATCAACGCCCCTCCTATATCCACAGCAATGTCATCCTCAAGTTTAGTTTTTTTAATTCATGAAGTGGTTAGCAAAAAGTGATTTGGCACTCAAAGGGCTACTGCCTGTCAGACTGTATGTAAAAAAAACAGAGTAAATCATGTTTGATTTCAAAGACATTGTCAGTCACTTCTTTTTACACAGAGTTTCTCCCTGACTCTTATGGTCTCTCCCTTTTATATATATGCCTAAATTAATTAAATCTATCCCCCTCGCCTACATCTGTCTGGAGTACAGCAATTTTTGTTGTTTTTTCCACTATCCATGTGCTGGCTGAAGAACGAAGCCTAAGATCTTTGTTCTCTCTCTGGTTCAGTCTCCACAAAATGGCTCCTCTTTGTGTATAATGTTGCCCGTGACATCATCACTGTGACACTCCACCCTCCCCTAATGATTGGCTTATGGGCTCCCAGCTGATGATGGCACAAGCCTGACTGGGTCACAGATCTTGTGATCCTCCTCTCTTCTGGATGTTTCACGTGGCAGCAAAAACAGTCAAAAACAGTCTCACAGGTGGATAAAAGCAGATTAAAGTTTATATAGAAGTGAGGTTATAGCAAATAGAAGTCCTGGGAGGAGGGAATTAAGAGAAATAATAAAATAAATGAAACAAAGATGAGGCTACGGAGACCTTCTGATAGACCACCGAAATTCTGGCTCCTATCTCATAAACGGGTTCTTAAAGGGGTTGTCCAGGCAAAATTGGACAACCCCTTTAACTTTTAAATAAACCGGGGGCAGTGAAAAAAATGCATATTCACCTGTCCCCAATGCTCCGGTGTCGTCCTGGCACGTCCCAATTCTTCTGCTTCCGCAGGCCTCAGGAAGATTACCCGTGATGTCACAGGTAGTGCAAGCCATTCGCTGATTGGCCTCAGCAGTCACGTGACCGCTGAGGCCAATCAGTGGCTTCAGTGGAACTCCTTTCAGCAGAAGGACCGGAGCGTGCCGGAAGGACACCGCAGCACCTGGGAGTATGAATGTTTTTTTTTTTTTTTTTTCAATGCCCCCGACTGATTTAAAAGTTAAAAGGGTTGTCCATTTTTGCCTGGATAACCCCTTTAAGCCAAATTTCTGGTCATCAACCAACAGAATGTCTCCTTACAATCAACATTAACATTGTAGGAAAATTTGCATAATGATACATGTGATATATGGTTAATTCTAAACAATATGTGGTCTATACAATAGGCCTGTCTCTCTTCAAGGCATTACTACCTAATCTCCGTACCATCCTTGAGGCCTGGTAGTTCCACAACAAAGCCTCCATGAAGGTCTCTTGAAGATGGTAGGGACAGGAGATTCTAAGAAAACAGATCATGAATGAACATTCCTGGAAGGAACTGTAACAAGGCCTTATGTGAAAATGTCAGTAAACAAGTGGGCTATAAGCAGTATATTAGTATCTTTACATGCCATGAGAATACAAAAGATTATAATGACTTTTTTTGTGCATCACAACTACCTCACACCTGAAAGACTGTTTGGAATGGGTAGAGTTCCTACATCACAATGTCATTGATACCAGAAGTATGCTGATTTTATTCATCTCCATTGGAATCTGGCAAAAATGAGCTGCATCCGTTCTAGGATAGCTCTATTAATTCTGGCATCTGAATCTTATGGTTTAAAATGCAAAATACATCCGCAATTTCATTTGTGGTTAAAACCTATGGTTGGTTCATTCTGGGCCTAAAAATGGTTTCTCCCCTGTGTGACTTCTCTCATGTTTAGTAAGACGACGTTTCTTGCAAAAACATTTCCCACATTCTGAACATGAATATGGTTTCTCTCCTGTGTGAACTCTCTTATGTGTAATAAGATCTGATTTCTGGGTAAAACATCTGCCACATTCTGAACACAAAAATGGTTTCTCACCTGTATGAAGTCTCTCATGTTTAGTAAGAGCATATTTCTGACTAAAACATTTCTCACATTCTGTACATGAATATGGCTTCTCCCCTGTGTGAATTATCTGATGTCTAAGAAGATCTGATTTAAGGCTAAAACTTTTGTCACATTCTGAACACGAAAATGGTTTCTCCCCTGTGTGAACTATCGAATGCTTAACAAGATTTGATTTGTGAATGAAACATTTGCCACATTCTGAACATGAATATGGCTTCTCTCCTGTGTGAACTCTCTGATGTATAACAAGATTTGTGCGAGATGTAAAACATTTCCCACATTCTGAACATGAATATGGCTTCTCTCCTGTGTGAACTCTCTGATGTATAACAAGATCGCTTTTTTTCATATAACCTTTCCCACATTCTGGACATGAAAATGGCTTCTCCCTTAAGTGACTTCTCTGATGTCTAACAAGAGCTGATTTCTGGGTAAAACTTTTCCCACATTCTGAACATGAATATGGCTTCACTCCTGTGTGATTTCTCTGATGTGAAACAAGATTTGATTTCAGGGTAAAACCTTTACCACATTCTGAACATGAAAATGGCTTCACTCCTGTGTGAATTCTCTTATGTATAATGAGACTTGATTTCACGGTGAAACCTTTCCCACATTCTGAACATGAAAATGGCTTCTCCCCTGTGTGTATTATCTGATGATGAACAAGCTCTCTTTTCTCCATAAAACCTTTCCCACATAATGAACATGAAAATGGCTTCTCCTTTAAGTGACTTCTCTGATGTTTAGGAAGACTTGATTTCTTGGTAAAACCTTTCCCACATTCTGGACATGAAAATGGCTTCTCCCCTGTGTGACTTCTCTGATGACTAACAAGATCTGATTTCTGGGTAAAACATTTTCCACATTCTGAACATGAAAATGGCATCTCCCCTGTGTGATGTCTCTGATGTGTAAGAAGACTTGATTTGTGGGTAAAACATTTCTCACATTCTGGGCATTCAAATTTTTTATGCTTCTCTCCTGTGTGAATTATCTGATGTCTAAGAAGACTTGATTTTTGCCTATAACATTTCCCACATTCTGGGCATTCAAATGGCTTCTCCCCTGTATGAATTCTCTGGTGTTCAAGAAGATGGGATTTCTGACAAAAACATTTGCCACATTCTGGACATGAATATGGCTTCTCTCCTGTGTGAATTCTCTCATGTTTAATAAGATTGGGTTTCCGACGAAAACATTTGCCACATTCTGAACATGTATATGGCTTCTCTCCTGTGTGAATTCTCTGATGTATAACAAGATGTGATTTCTTGATAAAAACTTTTCCACATTCTGAACATTCAGGCTTCCTTGTGTGAATTCTTTGATGATGAACAAGATCTGTTTTTTTCCTAAAACATTTTTCACATTCTGAACATGGATATGGCATCTCTTGGTGTTCAGCATTCCTTCTGTGGTTGTTATCTTTCTTCACAGTCTGTGACGGATCAGATGATAGATCTTTGCTGTGAAGGGCTGAGGGTATATCTGGGATAATGATGTGATCTTCATATGTATCTTGTGTGATACCACCATCATCTGCTTTATAATCTTTAGATATGAGATGTCCCTCTGAGCTCCTGGGACAATCATCTGCCAAGAAAACAAATAACAAATTTTTATCATTTTTTTAATATTAAAACCATATAATTATGTATTTTGTAAAAGTTATATGTAAAAAAAAATTATAAGGCATGTAGGCAATTGAAATTGTTAACTAAGGAATAGCGACAAAACAGATGACAATGTAACAGTAGACCTCAGAGCGAGGACCAGCAGATGATGATGTTCGGCCACCAGGCTGTTCTCCTCTTCTGTCTTGCAGCCACCATCTTCCTAGGTCCATGTGTCGCTGCTCCTGTTACCTCTCTTTTCTAGTGATAGGTTCAGTAGAGAACCATAAAGGCTCCTGTCAGTCAGTGCTATTAGGTGGTGTCCTCCTCACACACTCCCTGTCTATATGAACGTTAGCTCGGGGAGGAGCAGTATGGTCATGTAAGGAGAAACATAACTTTGAAGAAAGTGTAACGCTGGATAAGCACATTCAGTTCTCTATGTTTTTATTAGGTATGGTAACAAAAACTACAAGTCTGTTATATTGAAACTTCGTTCATAATCTACTCCTGGCAAAAATTGCAGCACCAAAAACTACATGTGCATCTCTGGCCTTATAAATAAGTCATTTTGTCTACCATCACAAAGAGGGGGGACTAGGGAAACCAAGAAAGAGAGATGCAAATAAATTTGTGGCGTTGGCGCTGATTTGTTGTTCCACCTAAGATCACCTACATCAGGCTTCATAAAAAGCATATTCCATGTAGAAAAAGGTGCACATTTTACATCTTATGTATGTCAAATCACTACTATTCTAAATAATTTGCTTCTAGAAGTGTCAAAAAGGCAACCATTACTCATAATAACTGTCTTTTACATAGGTAGCCAGGCCTGACTTAATCATTCTGATGCCTACGAGTAGCCAAAGGCATAGAATTATGCCCAAACCAGCAAGGATCGTGGTTGGAAAAAGAAGTCGCCACAGTAGTGAAGGAATTCTCTAGTCACCTATCATCTATAAGGAGCCATGGTCACAAAATGGCATGCAGTGCGGGAACTCAGTAATGCGAGTAACAATTCAGCCACATCTAGATGCTCCATGAAAACTTGGAGCAAGCTTATAAGATCAAAATGTTTTTCATAGAGCACCAGTCGCTGTCCCCCAAAGCAATTTTTGGACTTGAATATCTATGATTGTCCCCTCATGTTAGAGTCACTAAATGAACTAGAGACTGATCAGAGATCAGCAGAGGAATACTTGGGCCCTGTATAGACTGTCTCAATGGAAGAATTGGCATCCACTTTCATACAAAGGACCTTCTGAATAATATTCTGTGGATGATATGAAGAGGAAAAGCCCACAAAAATCTTCAAGGCTTTACATAATTAACCTCCAGAACTATGGAGGTAGAGAATCTCGTCAGTTGAGGAGAAGGTAACGCCAGACAACAGGCCAAAATGGGCAATTTTTGAGAAACAATCACTGCCCAGATTGTAGGCAAACCCTGAGCAGGAGGCCAGTTCAGGTTGAAATCTATTGACAAAAAAGAAAAATGTGAAGATAATCTGAAGGTGTCTGCCTGAAAGGTCTGTATTGATCACACATGGAGTAAGAGGAGTCAAGTTTATGGATGTCTTATTTACAAAAAAGAAAAACCGGTTCAGATCCATCTGAATCTTTTCCAAATATTGCAAAAAATTCAAGTTTATGGTTTGTTTTGCACACACCGGTTAAAATGACTGTGTCCAAGTGAAAGTGTAGACAAAGCAGAGAAGGATCACAAGACCTCAGGGATCACCCATAATGGCTTGCAAACAGCCCTCATGACAGAAGCCAGTCAGTCACAAGTGTCTATACATTTAAGGTCAGCGATGAATCATAGGCAGTAAGAGAGTGATGGAACTGGAGGAAACACATACAGGGACTGAATTCATTCTTTCCATACAGATAATGAGAGGCCGTGTGTATTTAGTCATGTCTATTACCTGCTGATGTGAGGGGCTGCTGATCCTCCATCATCACCTCCTTGTACACATCTTTGTGTCCTTCTAAATACTCCCACTCCTCCATGGAGAAATAGACAGTGACATCCTGACACCTTATAGGAACCTGACAACACAATGATACAGTCATCACCAGATCCCTTCATAGCTCCTGTATAATGTCCCAGCATTCCCAGCAGTGTCACCTCTCCAGTCAGCAGCTCAATCATCTTGTTGGTGAGTTCTAGGATCTTCTGTCCATTGATCTCCTCATGTATCAGGGAGTGAGGTGGAGGCCCCGGGATTGGGCTCAGGGTTCTCCCCCATCCTTCAGACACAGGAGCCTGACAGCGCCCACTAGAGGTCTTCTTCACTACTGTGTAATCCTGGTTATGGGGAGACACATTAATAAATATCACTACATACATGTCCAGAGTCCCTCACCTCTCCAGTCATATCATCTGTTATTACTATAGATAAGAATGATGTAATGTGACATCATCAGAGTCCCTCACCTCTCCAGTCATATCATCTGTTATTACTATAGATAAGAATGATGTAATGTGACATCATCAGAATTTCTCACCTCTCCAGTCATATCATCTGTTATTACTATAGATAAGAATGATGTAAAGTGACATCATCAGAATCTCTCACCTCTCCAGTCATATCATCTGTTATTACTATAGATAAGAATGATGTCATGTGACATCATCAGAATCTCTCACCTCTCCAATAATCTGCAAGAGTATCTCCAGCGTGAGATTTAAGATACTCTTTGCCTTCTTATCCTTGGACCTATTAATCCTTGGCTGGTCAATCAGGAACGTTGTCGGACATGTCCAAGCTTCCTTACAATCCTGTGCTAGAAGAGGACTGGGACATCTCTCCGCTGATGTTCTCTTACTGGATGGAACTGGAGGAAACACATACAGGGACTGAATTCATTCTTTCCATACAGATAATGAGAGGCCGTGTGTATTTAGTCATGTCTATTACCTGCTGATGTGAGGGGCTGCTGATCCTCCATCATCACCTCCTTGTACACATCTTTGTGTCCTTCTAAATACTCCCACTCCTCCATGGAGAAATAGACAGTGACATCCTGACACCTTATAGGAACCTGACAACACAATGATACAGTCATCACCAGATCCCTTCATAGCTCCTGTATAATGTCCCAGCATTCCCAGCAGTGTCACCTCTCCAGTCAGCAGCTCAATCATCTTCTTGGTGAGTTTTAGGATCTTCTGTCCATTGATCTCCTCATGTATCAGGGAGTGAGGTGGAGGCCCCGGGATTGGGCTCAGGGTTTTCCTCAATCCTTCAGATACAGGAGCCTGACAGCGCCCCCTAGAGGTCTTCTTCACTACTGTGTATTCCTAGTTAAGGAGAGACACATTAATAAATATCACTACATACATTCACAAATATAATGTGACATCAGAATCTCTCACCTCTCCAGTCATATAATCTGTTATTACTAGAGATGAGCGAATTTATCAAAAGTTCGATTCTGCAGTTCGATTCGAAGTTCCAAAAAAATTTGCTTCGATCCGAATTAATTTGCGGCAAATATTGCTAAAAAACAGCTATTTCCTGGCTTCAGCGAGCCTGTAAAGTGATGTAGAATACTGTGCCTTTTAGTAACACGTATAGGGAGCCTATTGTGGTAGTGAAACAATACTGTGAGTCAGTATGACACGCACATGACAGGCGTCGCTCTTACAACCACTGCACACTTCACTTATTTGACCAGTTACGGGGCCAAAACTGACCAACTAACTCAAGGGTGAACTCGGCCTTACAGGTCCATGTTAGTGCCAGGTAGAAAGAACTGTGCAGAGGCCCAACATTCGAGGGACCTCACAATGGTCTCCAACGATCTCTTGACGGCTAAATCTAAAGGGAACTATTCACTAATTATTCTTCTGGATCTCTCAGCAGTATTTGACACTGTAGACCACCAACTCCTCCTCACTATGCTCCACTCTATTGGCCTCAGGGATAAGGCTCTCTCTTGGTTTTCTTCCTATCTCTCTGACCGCTTATTTAGTGTATCATTCGCTGGTGCTATTTCTTCTCCTCTGCCCCTTGCGGTTGGGGTTCCTTAAGGCTCAGTCCTAGGTCCCCTCCTATTTTCTCTGTATACAGCCCCAGTTGGACCAGACATTCACAAAATTTGGCTTTCAATACCATCTTTATGCAGATGATACCCAACTATATACCTCATATTCTCTCTCGTATTCACTATTGCAATTCTCTTCTAATTGAGCTTCCTCTTACTAAACTCTCCCCACTACAATCTGTCCTGAATGCGGCCGCCAGACTCATCTTTCTGTCACTCAGATACACAGATACAGCTACCTTGTGTCAGTCGCTGTATTGGTTGTCCATCCATCACAGAATACAATATAAAATTATCACACTGACCCACAAATCCATCCATAGTGCTGCGCCCCCCTATATCTCCTCCCTCATCACTGTCTACCACCCTAACCGTCCTCTCTGTTCTGCCAATGACCTTAGACTTGCATCCCCTGTTATCCGATCATCCCAATCCCGTCTCCAAGACTTTTCTCAAGCTGCATCGGTGCTCTGGAATGCCTTACCCAAGACAATCCGATGAATCCCCTACAGCAGCTTCAAAACTGCCCTAAAATCACATCTGTATGGTCAGGCTTATCACGTGCCCTGATCACAGTGTAGTGTGCGGAGGTGGAGAACAATAACACCTTTTATCCTTCCTCCTCTGTTCCTCAGATTCTGTCCTCTCCATCTAGAATTTACACTGCACTCCTTGTGTCAAGGCTCAGGTCATGAGACAATATTTTGGTATGAAACAATATTTTGGTACTTTATATTTTTATATGTTACAAATACTAATTTTTCCTTTCTACTAATTGCTGACAGCTTAAGAACAAAAGAATGAATTAAAGATGGCACTGACATCCTTTATACCACGCCTCAGGGCTGATGTCTCAGGCTGGAATCGAGGCTGCACTTGGTTGAACGTCAGGAACAAGAGCCAATGGGGGATGGACAGCTCAGGAATATCAGAGAAACTCTACACTACACTATGCATTAACCAGCCCTCTTCCTTTCTTGTACAACTATGTGTGACGTGAGTAAACCTGGCAGTGCAGTGCTGAGGCTGGAAGGAAAGCATGAGCTGAGCCAGAAACAGAACTCTGTGTCTGTGTCTTTCTTAGTGCTGTGCACAAATGCTTACTGATTTGGACTGACTGATTGATCCGGAATTAGTCGATTACGGCCCTGACAATTGGCGATTCCAACGTGGGGCCATCAGCTGGAGACCAGATAGGGCTTGCTGACCCGCACAGACCACCCTATTGAACCCCGCCATTTTCTGAGGAGGGTCCGGAACCTCAACTGATCACGGTAAGTTTACTCATATTCTATATGTGTTTACTTGCCTGTGAATCGGGAGGTGACGGTTAGTAGATTTGGTGGTTACGACGGGTCAGGTGCCCAGTCCGGAAGGGACGGACGTCTGGTGTTCTCCTCTGGTGGTTAAGAACTGCAGCACTGACATTTTTTGTCCCTGTGAGGCTCAATCAGTCAGAGGTTGTGAATGTAAGAAAGGAACCAGGAAGTTCAGATAGTTAAAGTGAAGTGAGATAGTTGGAAGCCGTCTATTTAGTTTGGAAAGGTGTTGTGTCTGATGCCGTAACATATTGCTGGGACATCGGCTGTCACGTCCGAGAAAGGAGCTAGGACAGGTGTCCATCGGACCCTTAAGGTCCAATAAGCTCATTAGGGGCTTGGATTATTCTCTCCGTAGGACCCATATGGTCCCACTAGTTTATTAGGAGCTTGGAATTGTCGGAGAGTGTTAGAAATACACGTAGAGCTGCAGTCTGAGGTCGGGGACCTGAAGATAAGATCCTGGAACCGGAAAGGTGGATCTTTGACTGACTGTGAGTCTAGCACTGGTGAGCAGCTGCGCCAGTGTTGTATTTCTGGAGTGATCATGTTACGGCATTTCAAACGTAAGCATACTTTGCCCCCCGGGGCACAGACGGCGGAGGAATTGGTTAAGGAATGAGAAGGAAAGGATAGGGTTAAAAACATGAGTAAGTTGATGAAAAGTGTTGAAATGCCCCCTGGAGGCAAGTTGGAAAATGGAAAAGGCAGTAATGGTCCTGAGTGCCCACCTGAGTATGAAAAACATGAGTTGAGATATGATCCATCACCATATTGGATATGTCTCAAATTGTGAGGTACAGAATCCCTTTTGAAGAGAAAGATGCTTTAATTGTGGCTGGTCATGACCAGGACCAAGTAATCCGACTGGACAATATCCAGTCCTCACCTGGATGGAGGGGGGGGGGGGACTTCACCCTCCTCAGCATTATTGTTTAATATAATCCATTTTACATGGAAAGACGTTATGATACAATCCTCCCAGATCTGTGTGAAATATTATTTACCTTAATAAAAATTTGAAGAATCTGATGTAGTACAAAGAGAGATAATTCATTGTAAGGCCACTCTACAAAAAGTTCACTTATAGAAGATCTCATTGTATACCACTGGTATGATGTTTAGGGGATTATACATTATATATTTCAATCTGTAATTGTAATATTCCATAGGGGTTCAACTTTGGTTGGAATCCAGTGAATAAAATTTTAAAGTTTGGCAGTTTGCCCTTAAGGTAACCTGAAGTACAACTCAGGAGTTCTGAACACCTGTGGTAATAACAGAAGGTGGGGTTTTGCCATGAAAAATATCCGAAAATTGCACAAAAATGTTAATATGTAATTTTGGTGTCAGTATTAACTGCTATCTGCTTGAATTCTATTCCTGTACTCTGTAGTGCTCTGCAGAGAACAACCGAAACATTGTTGATTGCCAAGCAGCCTTCAAGGACGTTGTATGTGATGTGCAGGACACGCAGGAAATCGCAATTATTATGAAGTGAAACTTGGCTCTGGGCCACCAGAGTACGCAGGTTATATATGATATCTGTTTGTGCCCAAAAGGAAATGTTTTGATAAAAGGGTTAACCTATGGTTAAATAAAAAGAAATAAGGTATAATGGCAATGTGTATGGGAAGATATTCAAACATATGTTATAAGTTATGTCTTGTATTATGTTATGTGAATTTACTGTTTTGCCTGTTGTCACCTGAAATAAGGTATCCACTAAAAGAGCAAAAAGGTGGCAGTAAAAGATTCTGGATCTCCACTACGTGGGGGTAATGGCCACCTGGGGGGAGCAGGCCACTCGCCCTTGGTCGCCAAAAACAAACCACGCCGGGGTTTGAGAATCTTTGTTTTAAAAGGGAATATTACAGGGAATATTCTGAATATTATTGCTGTGTTTATGTATCTATGTGTTTTATCTACATAATTTGGTTTACAAAGACATTTGCTAGAAGGAGACACAAGCCTGGGACAGTGGGACTATGGTGGTTGGATACGCTGCAAAACGTGACGGTGAAGAGATGTCTCTAAGGGTGTTAGACCGATGTAAATGGTATAAACATATCCTTGGGGAATGAGGTGAAGTTTTTGGAAAAGTCCTCAGGATCTGACTAGCAGCTCCTAATGTACCCTGAGTATGGGTTATATCATTTACAAAGGTGAAATGTGAGTGATGCCGCTTGTCTGTCGCCATCTTACATTCCATTCTCGGGCGCTGCCCAGAGCTCATCCCCTCCTTTACTGAAAACTGGTATCTATAATGGGATGAAACTTCTTCTTCGTGTTTTATCCAATAGTTATGTATTAAAACTCATGTTATAACTTTATACCCAATCATGTTATATTAATTATACTAATCACACCTTCTCTTTGTTTCAGCAATGTATAACCGCACCAATAAGAGATTTTGTGGGTTTCTGGCATGTGTCCCATTTGGTTTATTAATGTGCTGGATCATGTGAAAAGTTTGGAGGATAGGTTGCCCCAATTGTCCCCCATTGTAGAAAGATTGTCATGAAGGCTTAGAAAATGCAGATTTGTGAACATGTATGTGTACGTTGTTTAATCAAAAGACTGTTATGTGACAATGTTTTATTTAAAGGAAAAAAAGGGACAAATTTTTGTGTTTCATCACTAACTAAGTAAATTAGAAGTCACTCCCATATCTGCTGTGTAATTGTCCTTTGTGTATAAATTTGTTATGTGACCAGGAGATTGATTTGATCTTTTATTTAACGCTTCTCATTGATGCTTAATGATTGCTATGAGATTGTATAAATGTACTGCTGTTACTTTAAAGAGATTGCTGAATTCTTTAGTTCTACAGACTTACAGCTATGAGATGCAGGGGGAGAGCCAGCGCAGCTATGTGTGGGCTGCGTGCATGATAAGGAAAAAAAAAAAGAGAGAACACATTGTTGGATTGTTTGCTTTGTCCTTGGGAGTAATCTTCCCAGAACACAAAGTAATACATGAATATGATTGTGTATAGCAAGATTTAGAAAGTATAGAAGACCAAGAACCATTGTTAATGCAGATTTTGAGTTTTGGTAATATTGAATTATAATATAAATTCATTCTTGTAAGTGTCCCAGGTCCAGTTAAGCACATCTCAATGGCTGGACAATTTAGACTACAGTGTGCCTTACTTATGCCTCCTCATGTCACTTTTGCACGCTGCACGTCACTTAAAATCCCTTTTCACTTGTTATAAATAGGTTCAGGGGGGGAGAAAGGCACAAGTATTTGTCAATATGTTTTATGCCACAAGAAACTGTTTGATGAACCTATTGCTAACCCTGATTTTGAGTTCTTTTATAGATGGCTCTCGATTTGGGAAGGATGGTAAATTCTACACCATTATTCTATGCCATGGTCCCTGAACACGAGGTAAAACAAGCAAATCCTCTTAAAAGCACTCACTGAAACAGTGTCAAATGGCTGAGGGTAAGCCCTCGGTGCTTTTGGTATAGCAGGACTATCGTCCAATCTGTGCATTTAAAGCCTAAAAGGATGTCCAGGCAAGTCAGTAGGTTTTGTAGGACTTGCTGCTACCCGAACAGGTGGGTATAATCAAAGTCAAGGCACACACCAAGGCTGATACAAAGGAAAGTAGAGGTAACGTGTGGGCAGATGCTGCCACCAAACTAGCTGCAGAAAAGCCTAGGGAACATGCCTCAGCACAGGGGGTCACCATACTGGACCAAAACTCTCAGCTCTCTTTTCAGGTTCTAAAAATACTGCAGGACCAAAATGGCCCATAAGAAAAGAAGATTTGGAAACTGCAAGAAGGAAGAAAAAAGGATGAACAAGTCCTGATGGCCAGTGGTAAGAGAGTATGTTACCGAGAGCATTGTTCCCAAGGATGGCGCAAGCAGCTGAAGTGCACCACTCAGAAGTAGCCATGTGTGACCTGGTGAGCAGATGATGGGGAGCTACAGGATTTAGTATCACTGCAGTCAGATACGTGGAAGCCTGCATAACATGTGTCAAACACTATGAAGGCCAAATAGTAAAAGGTTTCTCAGAAGCACACCACAAAGTCCTTGTACCTGTTTCAGAGATTGTGGGTTAACTATATACAGTTACCAAAAGTTGGAGGGTATGAGTACGTGCTTGTGTGTATTGATCTCTCTTCGGGATGACCTGAGGCATTTCTGGTGCAGAAATCCATCACAAAAGGAACTGCAGATAAACTACTGAAAGA
Source organism: Leptodactylus fallax (assembly GCA_947044405.1). Taxonomy (NCBI): domain Eukaryota; kingdom Metazoa; phylum Chordata; class Amphibia; order Anura; family Leptodactylidae; genus Leptodactylus; species Leptodactylus fallax. Next base: position 1,551,549 of record CAMRHE010000332.1, on the reverse strand, counting down.
AGTAGTGTGCAGGTATGGGATCCCCGAGACCATCAAAGTGATAACGGAACTCACTATACAGGACAGGTAACGAAAGAAATAATGGAGGTTGTGGGGATACAGCAAGTGTTCCTTATCCGTACCGTCCCCAGAGAAGTGGAGAATATTGTCACTTGTATTTGTCTTTCTGTAAGGTACACTCCTGACAGAAGGATTGGCCTCAGCTCTTAGAGTATTTGGATTGTATTTTTCACAATTGTTCCAAATATAGTATGGTGTGACTATGGTGTGACTATGCGATAGATTGTCAAAAACATTTGACTAATGTACACTTTTGAGTTTTCTCTTTCCTTTCAGATCCTAAGTCAGTGGAAGGAACCTATCAGCTGCAACCCAAAAATTGGGTGCTGATAAAGAGACACGTGAGAAGGGCCTCAACTCGACGGTGCCTTCCAGGCCCTGTTGACAACCAGGACAGCTGTGAAACTACAAGGAAAACCTTGCTGTTATGTTGGTGTTCCCACTGGATGACGTTCTTAAAGACAAATGGGGCAATAAACTGTTAAAGGAGAAACCCAAAAGACTGTTGGATCAAATCTGCACCTATAGTTCTGTTATACTTCTATGTAATGTGCAAATTGATTATGTGTAGTGTAGAGAAATGTACTATCTGTAAGAAGGAAACATAAGTGAATATGACCCATGTGTATATATACAGTAGATGCCATAGGAGTCCCAAGGGGGGTTCCAGATGAATTTAAAGCCAGCAATCAAGTGCTTGCAGGTTGGGAATCAATTTTCCTCTGGCCCACCATAAATAAGAATGTAGACTGGATTAATTACCTATACTATAATCAACAAAGGGAGTATTTGCAAACCACACAGAAATGGACCCACTGATGACAGGACCTGAAATTGATATGGAGACAATAAAGGTGTATGATGACGTAGCAGCTCTTCCCCTCCCAAGAATACACAGAGTTGCTTTAGGGACAATTAGGATCTGACTTTCCCATGTGAAAGGCCTTTAAGTGGGATCCTATCCACAAGGGATAGGTTGTCACCTAGGAGGTGAAAAGGAGCGAAACACATTGGAACAGATCAGCAGGTTCAAAGGGGTAGGGAAAGAAAAATGGAAAAAATTAGTATTTAGGGGGGGAATGTCAAGGCTCAGGTCATGAGACAATATTTTGGTATGAAACAATATTTTGGTACTTTATATTTTTATATGTTACAAATACTAATTTTTCCTTGCTACTAATTGCTGACAGCTTAAGAACAAAAGAATGAATTAAAGATGGCACTGACATCCTTTATACCACGCCTCAGGGCTGATGTCTCAGGCTGGAATCGAGGCTGCACTTGGTTGAACGTCAGGAACAAGAGCCAATGGGGGATGGACAGCTCAGGAATATCAGAGAAACTCTACACTACACTATGCATTAACCAGCCCTCTTCCTTTCTTGTACAACTATGTGTGACGTGAATAAACCTGACAGTGCAGTGCTGAGGCTGAAAGGGAAAGCATGAGCTGAGCCAGAAACAGAACTCTGTGTCTGTGTCTTTCTTAGTGCTGTGCACACATGCTTACTGATTTGGACTGACTGATTGATCCGGAATTAGTCGATTATGGCCCTGACACTTGCACTTAGTATCTGTTTATTCACAGATACCAGCTAGTGATGGGTTCATACAGTTTCAGTTACATAACCTTTTCTATTAAAAGATGGCTGGACCATGGTAGCAAACAAGCCCTCTGACCTCTTGTGTCCCCCTATATCCTCATAGAATGTAAGCTCTTGCGAGCAGGGCCCTCACTCCTATTGTTTGATATGTTTATTTCTTTGTCACATTGTAACGTCTGATATTGTCTGTTCATGTGTCCTCTGATATGTAAAGTGCTACGGAATATGCTGGCACTATATAAATAAAGTTATTATTATTATTTATTATTATTACTGTAGCGTGAAAGAGCGCACTCCTTTTACACCCTCGTCTGCTGATTCCACATAGATGTCTACAGAGTGGCAAGGTGACAATAATGGGGAGTTGGCAGCAGCATGAGGAGGACATACAGTGACCAAGTGGCTGTGGCATGAGGAGGACATACAGTGACCCAGTGGCAGCGGCATGAGGAGGACATACAGTGACCCAGCAGTGGCTGCAGCATGAGGAGGGCATACGGTGACCCAGTGGCAGAGGTAGTAGCAGCCTTAGGAGGGCATACAGTGACCAAGTGGCTGTGGCATGAGGAGCGCATACAGTGACGCAGTGGCTGCGGCATGAGGAGGGCATACAGTGACCTAGTGGCTGTGGCATGAGGAGGGCATACAGTGACCCAGTGGCAGCGGCATGAGGAAGTCATACAGTGACCCAGTGTCAGCAGCATGAGGAAGGCATATAGTGACCTAGTGGCTGCGGCATGAGGACGGCATACAGTGACCCGGTGGCAGCGGCATGAGGAATATACGGAGTGACCCAGTGGAAGCGGCATGAGGAGGACATATAGTGACCCAGTAACATTGTGGAGGTGTCAGCAGCCCTAGTAGGCCATATAGTGACCCGGTAAGAGAGTGTGGAGGTGACAGTAGCCTTAGTAGGCCATACAGTGACCCAGTGGCAGAGTGAAGAGGTGGCAGCAGCATGAGTAGGACCCAGTGGCAGAGGTGGCGGTAGCAACAGCCTTAGGAGGCCATACAGTGACATGGTATCAGAGTGTGAAGGTGTCAGCAGCCTTAGTTTAAGGACCTGGACCGGAACCTCTGCGGCGGCATGTGGGGGTTGCTGGTCCTCTCCTCTAAGTGCTCCTTCCAGCCCCTAGGGAGGCGGGGCTGGAACCTCCACGACGGTATGTGGGGGTTGCCGGTCCTTCCCCGCTTGAGCCACGGGATTCCCTTCCAGAGCATGTGCTCGGTTGGAAGATTTATTTTTGGGACTTCCGCTCCAGGTAATCGCTGGCTATTCATTTTCCCCTGGTATTAAGCGTTGCATATTTCCTGTCCTGTTACCTCCTGCCTAGACCTTCTGCTTCTGTTGTTTGACTTTCCTTCTGGCCTCCCGATTTTGTACCTTGTTCTCCCCCTCCTGCTAACGACCCCGGCTTGCCTTCAGACTTCATCCTCCTGAACTTCGATTTGGTACCACTATGCACTCCTGTTACCGACCCAGCTTGTTTGACACATCTGTTTGGATTTCCCTTTTGTACTTTGCTAACCTCACGCTGACAACTCGGACTGTACGACTACTCTTTCGAACTCTGCTGCCATCTACTACCTGCCGCCATCCGCTGCTTCCTACTCTGCAGACTGATATCCCTACTCCTGCTACTACTGGTAAGCGATTCCGGTTTCTGTTCTGCTGTGTCTGGTGGTGTGCTGTGTGTCCAGTGCTCTCTGACCCGTGCCGCTCTGCCCGTCTGTAGCTTCCAAGTCTATCCCCACCATCAGGGGGCCTTGTGAACATCTCTGGGGGGTGAGGTTCGGTGCGGTTGGGAGAGCGCGGGACATTCAGCACGGTTTTTACCATTCTGATTCGGTTTCACTGGTGCTGGGACTTACTGCTTAGCTCTACGCTGCATCTGTTTCCTAACACTTAGTAGGCCATACAGTGACCATGTGTCAGAGTGACCCAGAGGAAGCAGCATGAGGAGGACATACAGTGACCCAGTGACAGAATGTGGAGGTGGCAGCAGAGTGAGTAGGCCACAGAGTGGCAAGGTGATATAATGTGTAGGTAGCAACAGCCTTAGGAGGCTATACAGTGACCCAGTGGAAGAGTGAGGAGGTGGCAGCCATACAGTCACCCAGTGACAGAGTGTGGATGTGGCAGCAGAGTGGGTAGGCCACAGAGTGGCAAGGGGATATAATGTGTAGGTAGCAACAGCCTTAGGAGGCTATACAGTGAACCAGTGGCAGAGTGTGGTGAGGCAGCATGGATCATTTAATCTGTTGCATCAGGCATTGGTGGGTGGAAATCCTGGCTGATCCACGCCTGATTCATCTTCACAAAGGTCAGTCTCTCCAAATTTTGGGTGGACAGGCGAGTTCTCCTTGGGGTAACTATGGCCACCGCCTCACTAAACACCCACTCTGATGCCACACTACTGGCCAGGCAGGACAGCTTTTCCAGGGCAAACTTGGCCAATTGCAGCCACAAATCCAGTTTGGCTGCCCAGTAGTCCAGTGGATCTTCGATGATGGGTGGCAGGGTGCACTCTAAGTATGCCACCACCTGCTGTTTCAAGTTCTGCTCTGTGACCCCCACCTCCTGCCACCCCCACCCCCTCCCACAGCTGCCATGCCAGTGCAGTGCAAGTTGAGCACTCAGGGCCCCCCAGGTCGGACATGCGAGAGGATGGACAATGGTGCAGATAGACAGCAGCCAACTTGCTACATAGCATGTTTCTATAGTACCCAGTGGCAGTGGAAGCAGCATGAGGAAGACATACAGTGACCCAGTCACTTTTTGGAGGTGTCAGCAGCCTTAGTAGGCCATATAGTGACCTGGTGACAGAGTGACCCAGTGGAAGCAGCATGAGGAGGCCAGCCATACAGTGACCCAGAGGAAGCAGCCTTAGGAGGTCATAGAGTGACCCGGTGACAGAGTGACCCAATGGAAGCAGCATGAGGAGGACATACAGTGACCCAGTATCAGAGAGACCCAGTGGAAGCAGCCTTATGAGGCTCTACAGTGACCCAGTGGCAGAGTGCAGAGGTGGCAGCAGAGTGAGTAGGCCACAGAGTGGCAAGGTGTTATAATGTGTAGGTAGCAACAGACTTAGGAGGCCATACAGTGACCCAGTGACAGAGTGAGGAGGTGGCAGCAGCGTGAGGAGGCCACACAGTGATACAGGACTGTGGTGCCAACACTGGCACCCTGACCACGCTTCACCGTCTGCCCACAGATTGAACATATGGCCATTTTCACCTCCCCCGGCGGCTTAACAAAAAACTGCCACACCGCCGAGTAGGTGATTTTACCCCAATACTCCGCACTAACTGACTGCTACCGCCACTGCCTCCGTGAATCACTGCACCACTGCTTTACGGGCAGGTAGGCTGCTGCAAAGTGAGTTGTCTACCCTGGGCACTTTTAGCTCCCGATCTCCCACTGCTACCACCCTGCTGACTCCCATTCTGCCTCATGCGAAAGCTGCAACCCTCTTCTCCTGATGTCAATGAAGCCCCTTCATCACCCGGATCCCAATCAGGATCGTCATCCACTACTATCTGCAGGTCACTGATGTCCTCCTCAACACCAGCTCCCACGCCACTATCCTCATCACTACTTGCCCGCCTACCGGAGGAAGCAGCAGATGTCTCCTCCAGATCTTGGCTGAGCAGTAGCTGCTGACTGTCCTCTAGTAGCTCGTCCTCGCTGTATAGTGGATCTGAGCCCACAGCATAGAGTAGTTCTCTAGCGGAGGGAACAGAAAAGGACAGAGGCAGGTTGAGGACAGGTGAAGGCACAGGGCCTGCTCTCGGGCCATGCCAACTAAGGGTTGTGTCTGACGAACCCACCGACTCTTGGCTGGGGGTATCTGATGTGACTTGGGATGAAGTGAATGACTGAGTCAACCAGTCTGCAACTGTTGGGTTGCTGGTCAAGACACGACTGCTACTTGACACTGGGAGCTCAGGCCTCTGTAAGTGACCCCTGCTGCCACGCCCCCTTACTCTGCTGCGACCTGTGCCTGTGCCAGAAACATTTAGGCCTGTGGCCCTCCCCTGTGCATGGCCTCTCGCTTCTATGTATGACATACTTTTCGATGAAAAAACGTAGTTGCAAAGGGCAAAAAAAACCTGTTATTTTCTACTTTGAACAGAACGGCAAATATGCCCCTTATTTTTTTCACCACTAATGAACATCAATAAAAAAAGCGTGATAAAGGCAGAGATTTGTGGCTCAGAATTATTGACAATACTGTATTGATCAATGGCCTGCAACTTTATACTGGTAACAAAATGGCGAATATGGTCCTCCTTATGGGTTTACACACTAATAAACACCTTGAAATAAGTGATAACCGCTAAGAATTATTGAATTATTATTGACAATACTGTATTGATAAATGGTCAGCAACTTTATACTGGTAACAAAATGGCGAATATGGTCGTTATGTTTTTCCCCACTGTGAAAGATCCGCTTTGGCCACACCCTGAGTCCTCTTTCATATAAAAACCACACTCACCGCCAGTGAGTGCCGGGTTCACCAGATAAATACAAGACAAGCCTTCTAAATTTTATATATTTATTAACCCCTAAATGGGTCGGTATTAAAATCTAACATATACAGATCAGAACAGATATGCAGATATATACAAGCATTAACAGTTACTAGTTGCAAGATACAGTACAAATAAAATAAAAGGGATTAAAGGTGAAATGATTACTTTACCACACATGTCCTTGATGTGGTTCTATAGTCCAACACTCACACATGGCATGTGTGAGTCACCAGTGGAGGCTTTTCAGCATGTGGCATTAAAACGATAATCCCGCCTGCATGCTCTCATAACAGTCTCTCAGCATTAGTCCAACAGTCAATCACAAAAAACTCCTCATGGTCTGTCTGTAACAACTCTGTAGCATGATCCCAGCACAGTCTTCATAGCATGATCTCTTAGTGATAGTCTCCTGCATAATCTCTTCCCACAGACCTCTTACCTCATCTTTTATACCCTTTTTGCCACCTCCCAGAATGAGGTCACAGGCGACAGTACATCTGATGAGTTAATTCAATCAAATCCAGATCTTTTGTATAGAGCTGAGACAAAGTGAATTGATACACTGTTATCAGTCATATCTGATCAACAGCCCAGGCTTGAACAATGCACTATTGTTTGATCAGCCAGGGCTGTATAAGAATACAATGGAGCCCTATTGTTCCAGCCTGGCTGCTACTGCCAATATGCACCTAGGCTTGTAGCTGCGCACAGTATGCAAGCAAGCAAGAAGGGAAATCCTATACCCAGAGATCAAAATACATCTGAGTTATAGCCACACTTAAGCAGAATCATCACACCTCCCCCTTTAGATGGGGCTTGCAGGAAGTAGGGGCCTACGCCCCTCTTCTGAAAGCTCCTCCGCCTCCAGCTTCTCAGGCTCTGGCCCCAAGGCTCTCTCACCTCCCCCCGGTGTCCCAGTAAACTTGGGCCTTGTCAGACTCCGAGGGTGGTTGGGCGGCACGCGCCTTCAATATGTCCAGACTAGGGTCAGCTTGGACAGCATCTCTGAACTCTTGGCTGGAGTGAGACAAAAGAGAGGTGCATGTTACATAGCTGCCGGACCCTTCTGGCTCTCTAGTCTGACTAGGGACACTTCTAAGGCCCAGGCTCTGAGCCACGTACACTTGGCTACCTCCTGCCTGTTCTGGGTCTGCTTTCTGAGTGCGGGCATCCCGTAGCTTTACCCTCATGACCTCAGGCCCTTGGGAAACCATTCCAGAGATCCCATCCCGGCAATCTCTGCTCTCCTGGCTACCCTTGGCCTGCTCTCTCAGAGTCTCCCCCACACTAGCCGCTAGTTGGGAGAGTTCTAAGGGATTCTGCACCTCCCCCTCTGCTTCCAAACCTAGGGGCACCTCTGGTTCTGGTACAGGTATGTTTGGACCCTGGTCTCCCTGTACTTGGGTGGGTGATGGTGATACCTTGGGCAAATGACTGAGATCATGCTTCCCCAAACCATCCCCCCACAATACATTGACAGGTAATATATTGGACATACCCTCTTCTTGGATCACACCTCCAGTACCCCATGCCATCCTGCACTTGGGCCATGGGCACTCCTGGAATAGAACTGGACCAAAGAGACGTGTATGTCTCATACCGGCCAGACTTCTCCGGCTTCAAGGGAGTGAGGCTAGTCATGGCGGTCTCAGCACCGACTCCAGGTGGTGTAGGCAACGGTTCAAGGGTCGGAACGCCCTCCACCCTTGTAGCACTCTGGCTGCGGGCTAACACCGCACTACCAGCAGTCCGTCCCTCACCTGGATCGGCCATGAGATCCACATAGCCTACCTGACCACCTGGCACATGGTCAGTAGTTGGGTGCTTATCGGATACACTGGGCGAAATAGTAGAAGTTGCTTCCAGTGACTCAGAAGAGCTACCCTGTACACCTTCACAACAAGCATTGGGAATTACATTGACAGTACCTTCATTAGCAATTGTTAATTCACACCGGGCCTCAATGAGATCTATGGTAGAAAGATTAACAAGCTGGGAGGGCGACGCCCCCGCAGATGTGGGTGTGTCTACAGACTTAGTCTCATTGGTTCCTAGCACCGGAGAAAACAAAGCATCACTAACATTTTTGCTGAGCTGGGTTGCAGGAAGTTCAGTTGCATCTTCCCTGCTCTCAGCTGAAGGCACCTCATTAGCATATACATTGACTGCCATGGGAAGTATCTCAGAGAGGGGGTTACGGGCCCTCTCTGCAGATATGACAGACACATTATCAGCATTAATCATAGACAGTCCATCACAGTAAATTGGGTTGCTCCCCACCCCATATTGGGACATCACAGGTCCCAAATCAGTTCCCAACAGTACCTTAGCAGGCAAATCAGTCAATAGTCCCACAGTCCGCATTCCTTTTCCTGCACCCCCATCCAGACACACAGATGGGCCACCTGCTGTGGCTTGAGAAGCAGGGAAGTTCTCAGGGTAGTTGGGGCACTCCTTCTTGAAATGTCCTGTCGGGTTACAGGCATGGCCCCGCCGCACCTCCCCTTGGGGTTTGGGGAAGGTCACCAGGGCGCCCAGAGTTTTTGGGATAGGGGAGGGACCACCCGGGGCATAGTTTGTCTCACCCGACCTGACGACAGACGGCTGTGGTGAACTCCAGCCTGGCTTCTCCTTCCAACTGGAGGGTCTCTGCAGGGTTGTTGGAGTTTGCACATGGGCGGTTTGTACCCGCTGGGAGATTTCCCCGCCTCTTCAGCTCAAGCTGATACTCCCACTCGGCCTGTCGCTCAGCAAACTGTCGTTCCCGTTCTGCAGCTTTCCTCTCTCTCTCTCGCCTGTCGCTCAGCAGCCTTCCTCTCTCTCTCTGCCTGTCGCTCAGCAGCCTCAAGATCAGCCTGCCGTGCTCGTTCTGCAGCTTTCCTCTCTCTCTCTGCCTGTCGCTCAGCAGCCTCACGATCAGCCTGCCGTTCTCGTTCTGCGGCCTGCCGTTCTCGTTCTACAGCTTCCTGAAACCAGTGCAACGCCTGCTGGTATATGTTAGGGTCCCTGGTGCTTAAGTGCTGCAGAGCCATTTGCCAGACTGAAGCCATTCCCCCAGCAAGGCTGAGGCTACTGGTCCCTCCTGGTGAAGTAATCCTTGGGACCGGGCTGCTTGCCGCACTTCCTGGCCTAGCCCCAAAATCAGGACTCTGCTCGATTCTCTGCATGGCTGTGGCTGCCTCCATTTCAGCCATACGCTCAGGATCTCCAAAAGCCTGGTTCAGCAGTTCTGGGGCTCTGCTTCTGAGCCCACTAGCCATCCACTGGTATTTGCCAAATAAAAGATAGGATAGAATACAAAGAGTAAGGGAGGGGAACAGCACTGTATCAAACTTTAAATGTATCTTAATGCTTGCTTTAATACCGAGCTTGTCTCATAGGATTACCACAATCCCCAGCATGTGAGTGATATAGGTCACCAACACACACCGTTTATCCTAAGATCCCACCACGCTGCTACCAATGTGAAAGATCCTCAGTGCGCCAAACCGCTTTGGCCACACCCTGAGTCCTCTTTCATATAAAAACCACACTCACCGCCAGTGAGTGCCGGGTTCACCAGATAAATACAAGACAAGCCTTCTAAATTTTATATATTTATTAACCCCTAAATGGGTCGGTATTAAAATCTAACATATACAGATCAGAACAGATATGCAGACATATGCAAGCATTAACAGTTACTAGTTGCAAGATACAGTACAAATAAAATAAAAGGGATTAAAGGTGAAATAATTACTTTACCACACATGTCCTTGATGTGGTTCTATAGTCCAACACTCACACATGGCATGTGTGAGTCACCAGTGGAGGCTTTTCAGCATGTGGCATTAAAACGATAATCCCGCCTGCATGCTCTCATAACAGTCTCTCAGCATTAGTCCAATAGTCAATCACAAAAAACTCCTCATGGTCTGTCTGTAACAACTCTGTAGCATGATCCCAGCACAGTCTTCATAGCATGATCTCTTAGTGATAGTCTCCTGCATAATCTCTTCCCACAGACCTCTTACCTCATCTTTTATACCCTTTTTGCCACCTCCCAGAATGAGGTCACCGGCGACAGTACATCTGATGAGTTAATTCAATCAAATCCAGATCTTTTGTATAGAGCTGAGACAAAGTGAATTGATACACTGTTATCAGTCATATCTGATCAACAGCCCAGGCTTGAACAATGCACTATTGTTTGATCAGCCAGGGCTGTATAAGAATACAATGGAGCCCTATTGTTCCAGCCTGTCTGCTACTGCCAATATGCACCTAGGCTTGTAGCTGCGCACAGTATGCAAGCAAGCAAGAAGGGAAATCCTATACCCAGAGATCAAAATACATCTGAGTTATAGCCACACTTTAAGCAGAATCATCACACCCACGTTAAAGGCGTTTATTACAGATAAGTGCAGATATTATTGTATGATAATTCAGTTTTCTTTGGCGCAGTAGTACTGACAAATGGCCTGTAATCTTATGCTTGGGAAGAACAGTGAATAAGCCCCTTATAATAAACGCCTATAAAAAAGGCATTTTTTACAGATACGTCCAGATATTAGTGTATGATAATTCACTGTTTTTTTGCTGTACTGCACTGCAAAAGGCTTGTTGTGTTCCACCTTGAAGACACAGGTATGTGTAATGAGCAGCAGTATAACGGCAGTGAGTGCTGTAATGTGAATTATGCTGCAAATTCTTGCTGTAAATGAGCCTGCAACTGCCCCAAATTCTTCTCTCAATTCCTCCCTATACTTTCCCTACAGTTCTAAGGCTCAGCCTCTATCCCTGAACTTCTATCTGTTTTCTGTCTTTCCCTAGCTCCTGCCGAAGTCTGTCCCTACAGTAAGAGCGGTGTGAAATGACTGTACCTAAAATGGCCGAGGGTTTTTATACGGCTGTGACAACACAGGGCCAGCTGGCTGCTGATTAGCTGCACGCTTGGCATTATGGGTGAGTCCCTTGCCCCTTGTCCTAACATGTGCGGTGGCCATTTTATAAAAAAAATGCGATTTGATGCATCGAAGCGTGAGGAAATCCGGAATCGTGGCAAATTGGAGATTTCCTGCAATTCGGATCAAATTCCATTTCTGCAGCTTCGATTCGCTCACGTCTAGTTATTACTATAGATAAAAATGATGTAATGTGACATCATCAGAGTCTCTCGCCTCTCCAGTCATATCATCTGTTATTACTATAGATAAGAATGATGTAATGTGACATCATCAGAATCTCTCGCCTCTCCAGTCATATAATCTGTTATTACTATAGATAAGAATGATGTCATGTGACATCATCAGAATCTCTCGCCTCTCCAGACATATCATCTGTTATTACTATAGATAAGAATGATGTAATGTGACATCATCAGAATCTCTCACCTCTCCAGTCATATCATCTGTTATTACTATAGATAAGAATGATGTAATGTGACATCATCAGAATCTCTCACCTCTCCAGTCATATCATCTGTTATTACTATAGATAAGAATGATGTAATGTGACATCATCAGAATCTCTCACCTCTCCAGTCATATCATCTGTTATTACTATAGATAAGAATGATGTAATGTGACATCATCAGAATCTCTCACCTCTCCAGTCATATCATCTGTTATTACTATAGATAAGAATGATGTAATGTGACATCATCAGAGTCTCTCACCTCTCCAGTAAGCTGGTACAGTATCTCTAGGGTGAGATTTACTTTATCTTCTGCCATCTTATTCCTGTCTCTGTCCGTCCTTGAAGGGTCTTCAGGAAAACTCTCCTATATTGAATAGAGCATACGATATTATACAAATCTAAAAAAAAAAAAAGAGTCAATGTAAAATCAAAAACCTGTCAGGGGATAATACTGTATAGATGATGAATTCTCTCTTTGTCTATCGATTATAACATGAGTTTAATAGCTTGTCCAGGCAGTTCCTCCATATTTGATGTCACTTGACACCTACAGTGAATTCAAATGGGCGCGGGATGGGAAAATCATCAAAATTGGTGTATTTTACGTAGGGCTTGATGTCCCCTGCAACAGTAGAGCGGCCTCATCATGAATTAGGCGCTTCCCTCTGGCACCCTTGTGCCTAGGCGTAAATCTACGGCAGTCCCTTGGTTGCCATACATCCTGGCAGCATTTACGGTTACCATCTACCTACGGAAAAATATGTAAGCCAGTGCAAAAATGCCACTTGAGACTATTTTAGCTGATTTGTGACTATTTTATGACACTTTCTTAGCATGGGGGATTTCATGAATCCTCCCCAATATTATAGCATATACACTCATTTTTAGCCAAAAAGAGGAGATGAAGATGAAGTCGCAGTGTTGTGTACAGCCTGAATAATACCGGAGTACAAGGGATGTCCCAGAGACAGGTTACTTATGGGACAAGGTCGCTGATGAACTAGAACGCCAGGTATGTGGAGAAGGAAGAAGCCAGGCGGCACGACTCTGCAGGTCATAGCACTGGAGAGTGCTGAGGTGGTGCTCAGCAACCAACAGGTAGTACTCTCCAGAAGAGGGAATAAAGCAACACCCCAATCACTTTAAGGAAACGCAGATTTTTTGTTGCAAATTTTGGGGAGGTTTTTTGATCCAAAGCCAGGAGTATGTAGAAAGAGAAGAAGGGAGAGGTCTGAGGAGTACCTAGATATTTCCAAATCCTTTTGTAGCCACTCCTGGATTTGGCTAAAAAAAAAACGCAGCCAAATCTGCAACATAAAAGCTGCGTTTCTGCAATGTACGGCCTTATCCTAACTCTGCTTTATTTCATCGAGACAAACAAGATTTCCAGCAGACCCATAGGGTGGTGGCCCCATAAGGACTCCAGTGTTACAGTCACACAGACTGTACAGGGGACCACAGAGTCCTGTTCTCCTTATTGCTGGTGGTCCCAGAGGTCAGACCCCAGCAATCTGACACTCCATATCCGAAGAATATGAGATAAGTGTCTTTAGTGCGAGAAACCTTTTAAAGGGGTTGTACCAAGGTCTCAAGTTATCCCTTATTGATAGGATAGAGGATAGCTTAATAACTTCATTATCAGTGAGGGTCCGACTGCTGGGACCCACACAGATCCCGAGAACACAAGTACAGTCCTCTTTCCCCATGGAAACCCCGGGGTACTATCGATAGCAGATTACTTCAAAACTTTGCATGACCCTTTTAAAAAGGTTTTCTGGCCCCAAATTGAATTTTCATACTGATGACCTATCAACAGCATAAGTCTTCAGTATGTGATCTATCGGGGTCTGACACCCATGCCTCACACAGATCATCTATTGAGGCAGCCTCTGTGTGGATGGGTGGTGTGTGCACGTATACAAGTAATAGTGGTAGTTCTGGTGAACTACAGCCCAACCACTAACAGCGCCCGACACATGGAGGCTTCCAGAATAGATGATCTGTACAGGGTCTGGGTGTCAGATCCCAACAGATCACATATTGAATATCTACCCTACAGATAGGACATTTGATTTGGGGCCAGAAAACCCCTTTAAAAGTACATGTGGCCTAGTAATCCTGACAGACAGTGCCGTGAATATACACACATATACATACATACATATATATACACATACATATATATACACATACCTGTAGAGCGGCACGCTACTTATATGGGAGGTGCTAAGTCCTATTGGGCTAAAGGACCGTTGATGATATCCTGACCATATGATCAGTCACACGTGTGGGAGGAGTCAGGCTTCAGGCTGTACTTCTGGGAAAGCTAAAGGACTGTTGATGATGTCATGACCATGTGATCAGTCACATGTGTGGGAGGAGGAGTCAGGCTTCAGGCTGTGCTGCCGGAAAAGCTAAAGGACCTTTCATGATGTCATGACCATATGATCAGTCACATGTGGGAGGAGTCAGGCTCTCGGCTGTTGCTGGAGGAGTTTCGTGCGATTCTTTCTTCATTCTATGACAATGTTTAGAGATGGGAGAACTGACTTGTAGTGAACTGGGTTTGTCCCGAATATTCCAAATTGTTAACTTTATGAAAATGAAGTCTGGAGTAAACTAAAATGTTCGACGCATCATACTGTGGAGTATAATAGGTGGAGGACCAGGGGAGGTGTAAAAACATTCATACTCAATGCGGCGTCCGTGCTCTCCTGGTGACATCATGCGCCTGCGCTCACCGCTGAGTACTGGTTTCTTATGTTTATAACCCTACTAGTAAATGTATTGACGGACTCAATCCTGAAATTTGATGTAAGAATGAGATCTTTATTGAAGTGACACAGTGTGAGTTAAACACTTGCAGGCAGTAAGCATAGAGTCATGTAGTACATTCCATCCCAAATGTTCCGGTCATAACAGTGACCTATAAAAAGACTTATTATGTAATCAGTATGGGTACATATAATATATACAGCTGCATCTCAATAAATTAGATTATCTTTGAAACATTTATTTATTTCAGTAATTAAATTAAAAAAGTGACCTCCTATATTTTCTAGATTCTTTACACACAGAGTCTTCTATTTCAAGTGTTTTATTTCTGTAAATGTTGATTATGGATTACAGGTAATGAAAACCCAAATCTAAGAAAATTTGAATATTGTAAAAAAGTTCAGTTTTGTAAATTCAGTGTCACCTGCCAAGGTTTCCTAAGTCTTTAAATGGTCCCTCAGTCTGGTTCAGTAGGACACACAATCATGGAAGACGCTGATTATGGATTGTATTACTGAATTACTGAAATGAATGAACGTTTTAAAAATATTCTAATTTATTGAGATGCTCCTGTAGGTGTCATATGTAATAAAATAGCATACTATTTAACAGTATGCAATCCAATGTATCAGGTATATACCCTATAGGGCAAAACAATACATACACACGTGGACAAAATTGTTGGTCCCTCCCTCGTTTGATGAAAGAAAAACCCACAATGGTCACAGAAATAACTTGAATCTGACAAAAGTAATAATATATAAAAATTCTATGAAAATGAAGAAATGAAAGTCAGACATTGCTTTCCAACCAGGCTTCAACAGAATTTTAAAAAAAAGAAAACTCATGAAACAGGCCTGGACAGAAATGATGGTTCCCTTAACGTAATATTTAGTTGCACAACCTTTTGAAGCAATCCCTGCAATCAAACAATTCCTGTAACTGTCACTGAGACTTCTGCACCTCTCAGCAGGTATTTTGGCCACTCCTCATGAGCAAACTGCTCCAGTTGTCTCGGGTTTGAAGGGTGCCTTTTCCAGACGGCATGTTTCAGCTCCTTCCAAAGATGCTCAATAGGATTTAGGTCAGGGCTCATAGAAGGCCACTTCAGAATAGTCCAATGTTTTCCTCTTAGCCATTCTTGGGTGTTTTTAGCTGTGTGTTTTGGGTCATTATCCTGTTGCAAGACCCATGACCTGCGACTGAGACCAAGCTTTCTGACACTGGGCAGCACATTTCTCTATAGAATCCCTTGATAATCTTGAGATTTCATTGTACCCTGCACAGATTCAAGACACCCTGTGCCAGATGCCCCAAAGCAGCCCCAGAACATAACAGAGCCTCCTTCACGTTTCACAGTAGGGATAGTAAGAGATGCTTCATTTTCCGTCTGTGAACATAGCGATGATGTGCCTTGCCAAAAATTTCAATTTTTGTCTCATCTGTCCATAGGACATTCTCCCAGAAGCTTTGTGGCTTGTCAACATGTAGTTCTATATTACTATTTTTGTCAGATTCAAGTTATTTCTGTGACCATTGTGGGTTTTTCTTTCATTAAACGAGGGAGGGGACCAACAATTTTGTCCACGTGTGTATATCCTATCAAGTCTGGATCAAGAAATTAAGAATTAATAAATGCTGTCTCGCAAGGTAATGCTAGGTTCATACCTGCGTTGAGGTTTCCGTTCTTCCAGTCGGCTTGGTGACCCGAAAAACGGAAACCCAATCCATTTAAAAGTGGTTACCTGCGGAAACCCGCAGACCCCATAGACTATAATGGTGTCTGCTTGGTTTTCAAGCAGGATGAGGGACAGAATCCCCAAACGGTGACCCAATGCAGGTGTGAACCCAGCCTAAATGGAAGAGATGAATGGAGAAGAAACAGAATGAACAATATATGTTAAATGCTGTCCCAAATAAAGGAGATAGAATATGAGTGTCAAAGGAATACATCAGAATAAATACAGGGGTTATGATCGAAACGTTTGGGATTGAATGTACTACTTGACTATATCCTTAGTGACTGCGAGATTTTAACTCATTGTGTTACTTAAATAAAGAATTCATTCAATTGCCGTCTATACGTTTAGGAGTGATACTGACCATGACTGGTCCTTGAAGGGCGTTCCTACACCATATAGATATATAACCCCACTAGTAGCACTATTAAATATTAAAAAAATGAAACAGGCAACCCTTTTAAGGATATGTTCACACAGAGTTTTTTGGAGCTGATTTTGAAGCAGTTTCTGCCTCAAAATCAGCTTCAAAAACACCTGAAATCTGTCTCCCATTAATTTCAGTGGGAGGCAGCGGCAGATTTTATCATCTAGCAGATTCGGATTCAGCCTGATATTCCCATAGAGATGAAGGGGCGGCAGGAAAAAAACTCTCAAGAGGATTTTGAGGCAGTTTTGGCATGGTTTTTGTAAAAATCACTAGAGGTTTTAGGAAACAGAACCCTGTGTGCTAAAAAAACAGCTTCCAAAATCTGCTTAAAAAAACCTGAAGATTTATTCTGCCTGACAAAAACTTGGCATGAACTCTCCCTGTGAACAATGTGAATAGAACTGCTGAAGGTGTCCTCATACACGGCTGTGTTCACATTTTCATAAAGAATATATGACCCACATTCAGCTTGCTGAATCGAATGTGCCATGTTGGGGACAGAAACACACACAGTGCTCCTGCCCTCCGTAGAGAGAAGCCATCGACCAGCAGGGGAGGATATGATAGGCCTTACAATGCTGAGGTAAAATGAAAGCTGAGCTCTGATTGGTTACCATGGGCAACAGGTTTACTGTGAGGCAGTTCTGACAACAGAGATCTTATAAGCATCATCCTGAACACACCGCACGGATCGCCACCTATATATACAGTCATATGAAAAAGTTTGGGCACCCCTATTAATCTTAATCATTTTTAGTTCTAAATATTTGGGTGTTTGCAACAGCCATTTCAATTTGATATATCTAATAACCGATGGACACAGTAATATTTCAGGATTCAAATGAGGTTTATTGTACTAACAGAAAATGTGCAATATGCATTAAACCAAAATTTGACCGGTGCAAAAATTTGGGTACCCTTATCATTTTATTGATTTGAATACTCCTAACTACTTTTTACTGACTTACTGAAGCACAAAATTGGTTTTGTAACCTCACTGAGCTTTGAACTTCATAGCCAGGTGTATCCAATCATGAGAAAAGGTATTTAAGGTGGCCAATTGCAAGTTGTTCTCCTATTTGAATCTCCTCTGAAGAGTGGCATCATGGGCTCCTCAAAACAACTCTCAAATGATCTGAAAACAAAGATTGTTCAACATAGTTGTTCAGGGGAAGGATACAAAAAGTTGTCTCAGAGATTTAACCTGTCAGTTTCCACTGTGAGGAACATAGTAAGGAAATGGAAGACCACAGGGACAGTTCTTGTTAAGCCCAGAAGTGGCAGGCCAAGAAAAATATCAGAAAGGCAGAGAAGAAGAATGGTGAGAACAGTCAAGGACAATCCACAGACCACCTCCAAAGAGCTGCAGCATCATCTTGCTGCAGATGGTGTCACTGTGCATCGGTCACAATACAGCACACTTTGCACAAGGAGAAGCTGTATGGGAGAGTGATGCGAAAGAAGCCGTTTCTGAAAGCACGCCACAAACAGAGTCGCCTGAGGTATGCAAAAGCACATTTGGACAAGCCAGCTTCATTTTGGAAGAAGGTCCTGTGGACTGATGAAACAAAGATTGAGTTGTTTGGTCATACAAAAAGGCGTTATGCATGGCGTCAAAAAAACACAGCATTCCAAGAAAAACACTTGCTACCCACTGTAAAATTTGGTGGAGGTTCCATCATGCTTTGGGGCTGTGTGGCCAATGCCGGCACCGGGAATCTTGTTAAAGTTGAGGGTCGCATGGATTCAACTCAGTATCAGCAGATTCTTGAGAATAATGTACAAGAATCAGTGACGAATTTGAAGTTACGCCGGGGATGGATATTTCAGCAAGACAATGATCCAAAACACAGCTCCAAATCTACTCAGGCATTCATGCAGAGGAACAATTACAATGTTCTGGAATGGCCATCCCAGTCCCCAGACCTGAATGTCATTGAACATCTGTGGGATAATTTGAAGCGGGCTGTCCATGCTCGGCGACAATCAAACTTAACTGAACTGGAATTGTTTTGTAAAGCGGAATGGTCAAAAATACCTTCATCCAGGATCCAGGAACTGATTAAAAGCTACAGGAAGCGACTAGAGGCTGTTATTTTTGCAAAGGGAGGATCTACTAAATATTAATGTCACTTTTCTGTTGAGGTGCCCATACTTTTGCACCGGTCAAATTTTGGTTTAATGCATATTGCATATTTTCTGTTAGTACAATAAACCTCATTTCAATCCTGAAATATTACTGTGTCCATCAGTTATTAGATATATCAAATTGAAATGGCTGTTGCAAACACCCAAATATTTAGAACTAAAAATGATTAAGATTAATAGGGGTGCCCAAACTTTTTCATATGACTGTATATATATATATATATATATATACTAGAGGAAGGACCCGGCTTCGCACGGGTATATTTCATTTTTTGTTTGTGTAGTGACCCCATAAGAATTGGCCAGTTTTGCACTTGACATCCAGTATGGCAGTCCAGTATAGGTATAGTCTATTTTTGGCTGTGTTGCTATAGAAACCTGGTAAATGAAATGTGAACTTATATTGGCTGATGCACATCATATGACTGAATATTTAAGGACCTGCGAACTGCTATTGACTCATGCAGGACATAAATAGCTTGGTTGCTATGGAAACCTGGTGTAAAGCTGTGTGTATGTCAAGACTGAACCTGTGATTTTCCATTGGTCCATAAGTGTCATGTGATCATGTGCATCTCAGTTTGGATATCAGTGAAAAACCTGCGATCGATTGTTATGGAAAACCTGGAGTAAAGCTGTGTGTATGTGACCTTGTGTAACAGTGTCATCCACAGCGCCCTGGCCCCTTAAAGCTGACCTACAGCAGTGAAGAAAAATGGCTGGGTTGTTATTGAAACCTGGAGTGCAGCTGTGTGCATGTGGCTGACAATGCTTTGTCAGATTGGAGACGGGCTTGGGTCTGCTGGGGAGTTTCAGCAGCTCGCTGTTGTCTGTGAGATACCTTATCAGATTGGAGACAGGCTTGGGTCTGCTGAGAGTTTTCATTAGCTCGAGCAGCAGCCATGCGTTTTGCTGCAGGGGACATGAGTAGTTTAAAAAATGTTTCAATTTATAAGAATGTGTTTTCCGATGGTCTTAGACGAACCCTATGAAACGGTCATTCGACCCCCCAAAGGGGTCACGACCCAAAGGTTGTAAACCGCTGATCTAAAGCACACCACATCATCTGTAAGACACGGCAGAGGCTGTAATGTGATGGCTTGGGCAGGCATGGCTGCCAGTGGCGCTGGCTCACTAGTGATTATTGATGATGTGACACAGGACAGAAGCAGCCGGATGAATTCTGAGCTATTCAGAGACAAACCATGTGCTCAAATCCAGCCAAACTGATACATAATACAGATGGACAATGACCCAAAACATAAAGCCAAAGCAACCCAGGAATTTATTAAAGCAAAGAAGTGGAATATTCTGGAATGGCCAAGTCAGTCGCCTGATCTCAGCCCCACTGAGCAGCATTTCACTTGTTACAGACTAAACCTCAGACAGAAAGGCCACAAACAGCAACTGAAAACTGCTGCAGTAAAGGCCGAGCATTAACCAGGAGGAGACGCAGCGGCGGCGTCTGGTGATGTCCATGAGCTCAAGACTTCAGGCCGTCATTGCCAACAAAGGGGGAACAACCAAGGATTAGAAATGAACATTTTATTTACAATTATTTCATTTGTCCAATTACTTTTGAGCCCCTAAAATGAAGGGATTGTGTGTAATAAATGCTTTATAGTCCTCACATTTATATACAATCATTTTATACAACCCACTGAATTAAAGCTGAAAGTCTGAACTTCAACATTGTGGGAATGTCCAGAACCAAAAGGAGAAAAATGTCTCTGTCCAAATATTTATGGACCTAACTGTATATATACTGTATATACACACACATACCTGCACCTGTACACTATATATATATATATGCACACACACACACACACATACCTGCACCTGTACTCTATATATATACACACACACACCTGCACACACACACATATATATATATATATATATATATATATATATATATATACCTGCACCTGTACACTATATATCTATACACACACACACACATATATATATATATATATATACACACACACATACCTGCACCTGTACACTATATATATATACACACACACACACACATATATATATATATATATATATATACACACACACATACCTGCACCTGTACACTATACAGTGCTGGACAAAAGTATTGGCACCCCTGCAATTCTGTCAGATAATACTCAATTTCTTCCAGAAAATGATTGCAATCACAAATGCTTTGGTAATAATATCTTCATTTAATTTGTCGTCAATGGAAAACCACAAAAAGAATTGTCAAAAAGCCAAATTGGATATAATTCCACACCAAACATAAAAAAGGGGGTGGACAAAGGTATTGGCACCCTTTGAAAAATCATGTGATGCTTCTCTAATTTGTGTAATTAACAGCACCTGTTACTTACCTGTGGCACATAACAGGTGGTGGCAATAACTAAATCACACTTGCAGCCAGTTGAAATGGATTAAAGTTGACTCAACCTCTGTCCTGTGTCCTTGTGTGTACCACATTGAGCATGGAGAAAAGAAAGAAGACCAAAGAACTGTCTGAGGACTTGAGAAGCAAAATTGTGAGGAACCATGAGCAATCTCAAGGCTACAAGTCCATCTCCAAAGACCTGAATGTTCCTGTGTCTACCGTGCGCAGTGTCATCAAGAAGTTTAAAGCCCATGGCACTGTGGCTAACCTCCCTAGATGTGGACGGAAAAGAAAAATTGACGAGAGATTTCAACGAAAGATTGTGCGGATGGTGGCTAAAGAACCTCGACTAACATCCAAACAAGTTCTAGCTGCCCTGCAGTCCGAGGGTACAACAGTGTCAACCCGTACTATCCGTCGGCGTCTGAATGAAAAGGGACTCTATGGTAGGATACCCAGGAAGACCCCACTTCTGACCCAGAGGCATAAAAAAGCCAGGCTGGAGTTTGCCAAAACTTACCTGAGAAAGCCAAAAACTTTTTGGAAGAATGTTCTCTGGTCAGATGAGACAAAAGTAGAGCTTTTTGGGAAAAGGCATCAACATAGAGTTTACAGGAAAAAAAAAGAGGCCTTCAAAGAAAAGAACACGGTCCCTACAGTCAGACATGGCGGAGGTTCCCTGATGTTTTGGGGTTGCTTTGCTGCCTCTGGCACTGGACTGCTTGACCGTGTGCATGGCATTATGAAGTCTGCAGCATAATGTAGGGCCCAGTGTGAGAAAGCTGGGTCTCCCTCAGAGGTCATGGGTCTTCCAGCAGGACAATGACCCAAAACACACTTCAAAAAGCACTAGAAAATGGTTTGAGAGAAAGCACTGGAGACTTGTAAAGTGGCCAGCAATGAGTCCAGACCTGAGTCCCATAGAACACCCAAGGAGAGATCTCACAATGGCAGTTTGGAGAAGGCGCCCTTCACATCTCAGGGACCTGGAGAAATTCCAGCAGAGCATTGTAAGAAACTCATTGATGGTTACCGGAAGCGGTTGTTCGCAGTTATTTTGCCTAAAGGTTGTGCTACCAAGTATTAGGCTGAGGGTGCCAATACTTTTGTCCGGCCCATTTTTGGAGTTTTGTGTAAAATGATCAATGATTTGACTTTTTTTTCATTCTCTTTTGTGTTTTTTCATTGCAAGCAAAATAAATGAAGATATTATTACCAAAGCATTTGTGATTGCAATCATTTTCTGGAAGAAATTGAGTATTTTCTGACAGAATTGCAGGGGTGACAATACTTTTGGCCAGCACTGTATATACATATATCCACACATGCTTATATATGATGTGAGCCTGATGGCAGTATACACATGTCTAACCTAACACATTGACAGAGACAACTAATGTCAATATATAATAAATAGAGGACGGATCCAGTCACGAATATCCCGCCAGCTGTGCGGGGAGAGACTGCCCGGTCAGTGACACATGGCAGTGCTGAGATCAGCGACTGAATACAGTGGTATGTATGATATCAGACCCCAATTATGGTGAGGATATAGAGAAAAGGTAAGTCTCATTAGTGGGAGAACATATAGGGCAGTATAAACTGTGGTGTGATGGGTAGTACAGCTGGGAGAGCATGTGGGGTGGTATAAACCATGGTGGGGTAGTCAGGAAGTGTAATGAGATCCCGTCTGCTTTGCTATCAGTAGACACAAAGAGAGCATTAAAGACACAAGACAGAGACTACAAGACAAGAGCTTTAAAATTTTTATTTAGAAACCAGTCACCTATAATTTATTAAAACACTTACATAGAATAGTGACATATAGTTTGCTTATATGTGTCCCTTTAACAGGATGTGATCTCTAAGGACATAATTTGTAACCATTACATCATGGCAAATCGCTACTAAGAGGAGAATAACCATTCCCTATCCCGACCACTATGGATCTTTCAGGAACAGCCAAGTCTGCCATATTTATTTTCTTTACCTATATACCACCATCATATTCTGCAGCGCCTAACAGATATAGCCAACACTATCCCATATAGGGCTCACAATCTAAATTCTTTATCAATATGCCTTTGGATTGTGAGAGGAAACCCACGGAAACAACTCTTTTCAGATGTCTTCTGATGGATTCAAACCCAGGACTCAAGCGCTGCAAGGCTGCACTGCTAACCACAGAGCCACCATGCTGCCCATTGCTCACACTCTTCTTTGTGGGAATTACGGAACAATGTAGAGCAACACAGCTCGACTGTTCCTGTAAGTCTCACCCTAGGGGTCAGGACTTGGATGCAGTTATTCCCATGTCATCAGCGATTTGACAAGATGGGAATAACCCTTTAAGTACAAGAAAATGCCCCTCCCCTGTGTGTGTGTTTTGGTATCAATAAAATTTTCACTTTCTTGGTGTTAAAATGGCTTCTCTCCTGTGTGAATTCTCTGATGTGTAACAAGATCTGATTTCTGGTTGAAACATTTCCCACATTTTGATCATGACAATGCCTTCTCCCCTGTGTGACTTTTTTGATGTCTGACAAGAGTTGATTTAGTACTATAACATTTCCCACATTCGGGACATGATAATGCTTTTGCCCTTGTGTGAATTCTCTGATGTGTAACAAGAACTGATTTCTGGCTAAAACATTTCCCACATTCTGAACATGAGAATGGCTTCTCCCCTGTGTGACTCATGTGATGTTTAACAAGTGCAGATTTCTGTTTAAAACATTTCTCACATTCGGAGCATGAATATGGCTTCTCCCCTGTGTGAGTTCTCCGATGTGCAACAAAATTTGATAGAATACTATAACATTTCCCACATTCAGCACATGAGAATTGCTTCTCCCCTGTGTGACTTTTCTCATGCTTCGCAAGATTTGATTTATCTGTAAAACATTTTCCACATTCAGAACATGAAAATGGCTTCACCCCTGTGTGAATTCTATGATGTCTAACAAGATCTGATTTCTGGTTAAAAGACTTGCCACATTCTGAACATGGAAATGGTTTCATCCCTGTGTGAAATCTCTCATGTTTACCAAGATTTGATTTATCTGCAAAACATTTCCCACATTGTGAACATAAAAATGGCTTCACCCCTGTGTGAATTCTCTGATGTCTAACAAGATCTGATTTCTGGTTAAAACATTTGAAACATTCTAAACATGGATACGGCTTTTCCCCCGTGTGACATCTCTCATGTTTAATAAGATTTGATCTAACTGTAAAACTCTTTCCACATTCTAAACATGGAAATTTCTTCCACCCAGTTTGAAACGAACATGAATATGGCTTCTCCCCTGTGTGAATTCTCTGATGTACAACTTCCCTTCTGCGGCTTTTATTTTGCTTCACGGTCTGTGATGAACTAGAAGATCGGACCTGTATAGAAGGATCAGATGATGGATCTTTGCTGTGAAGGGCTGAGGGTAGATCTGGGATAATGACATGTTCTTCATATGTATCTTGTGTGATATCACCATCATCTGCTTTATAATCTGTAGATATGAGATGTCCCTCTGAGCTCCTGGTGCAGTCATCTGCCAAGAAGAAAATATATTTTATAATATTTCTGTACAAGGCATGTAGTAAAACTGACTACGACAGTGATGGCTAAACAGAAGACAATCTAACAGTAGACATCAGAGCAAGGACCAGAAGGTCATGAGTTTGACCACAAGACTGTTCTCTTGCAGTTTTCCATTTCTCTGTTTCGGTCATCACTCTTGCTCGCTCTACTCACCTTCAGGAAGCTGTGACTCTGAGCTGTTACTGCTCAACAGTCACAAGATTGATAAGGACCTTTCATCCATCTTCCTGTGCCTAAGCAATAAGGTCCATTTGGTTTCTGAAGCTGCTAAGATGTTCTCCTCTCACTGACCTAGCATGGTCCTGTGATCTAGTCTGCCAGTGTTCCGCTCGTCCTTACCTAATGGATAGAAGACTGGACCCCATGGCAGAGCATGAGCTTTTTATTTTTTTTTTTTACAAATTTTTTGTACCTCCCCAAGTCCTCCAAATATTATACCCTGGGGTCTGAAGACACTCCAGAGTATAATAACGAGTCGTGGATGGCAAACCCTAAGAATCTCAGGTTCAGCCAATTCCGAAATTTTTGGAAAATTTGAAAACTTGTAACGTGAGCTCATTACGATACAGTTCTCTCATCCTTATCTATTATACAAAAGATCACCATTAGTAATATTGCAGAAAAGTAGTGTTCGTGGTGGCTTAGTCCGCTTGTGAGTACAGAGAGATGTAAAAGATTATTTATAACTTCTGCGATCATGTTCTATATTGGTTTGTTGCGAGGTAGGATGGGGCCAAATAATGTATAGATATACTGTATTTCAATGGACATTTATGTTTATAAATGTTTTTGTGTGTAAGTTGTGGAATTTCCCATCAGGGATTAACCCCCTATGCACACCAGGATATACATGTACGTGACTAACTATGGCGGTCACTCTGAAGCAGGGACCTGGATGCATTGCCTGTGATCAGTGATCACTCTGATTATAGACATTTAACCACTCAGATACTGTACCATGGCATATGAGTGGTTACATTCTCTTTCCCTATAACGATCGGTAACAGGGCGTTAGCGGGAGCCGTTCGGTTACCATGGCAGCCAGGAGCCCTTTGAAGGCTCCCAGCCCTGCCATCGTAATGCAACTATTGATGCCTGCTGCATAGTGAACTGGCATAGACTGCAATACAGTAGTACTGCAGTCAATGGCACAAGAGATCTGACGATCACATATGCAAGTCCCCTGGGGGGGGGTTTAAAAAAAACGAAAATTAAAAAAAAAAAAAAAAAATTAAAAAACACCTAAAAGTTTAAAGTCACCCCACGTTCCCTACATCACATATAGCAGGTAAAAAAAAAGTGGCTGAATTGTTTTTTTTTGCAGATTTTCCTCCCTAAAAAAGGAATAAAAAGTGACCAAAACATCAAACATTCCCCAACATGGTAGCAATAAAAACTACATATTGTCCCGCAATAAAGACGCCTTACACAGCTCCATCCACTGAAATATAGAAAAGTTACAGGTGTCAGAATATGGTGATTCAAAGAAAGTTTTTTTTTTTTCAAAATTTTGAATTTTTGTAAAGTTATTAAAGCTCATTCTGAATTTTTTTTCCCGCTTCCCAGTACATTGTAGAGAATAATACTTGGTACCACTTTGAAGTACAACGTGTCACGCAAAAATCAAGCCCTCATATGACTACATAAACGGAAAAATTAGAAAGTTATGGCCTTTTGGATTGCAGGAAGTGGCTCAGTGGTTAGCATGGTGGCTCAGTGGTTAGCACTGTTGCCTATCAGCGCTGGGGTCCTGGGTTTGATTCTAGATGACATCAGCATGGAGTGTGTATATTCTCCCCGTGTTTGCGTGGGTTTCCTCTGGGTTCTCAAATTTTCTGTCACACCCCAAAGACATACAGATAGGGAATTTAGATTGAATCCTTCGTGGGACAGAGAGTGGCAATACCTGTAAAGCTGCAGAATATGATGGCGCTATATGAATAAGTAAAATATATATAAAAACTTTTGAAAACAGACAAATCTAGTGGCAGATAGGTTTGGGGTCAACGGGTTTGGGGCACTGAAAAGCAGAAGCATAAGGACCCGACATGAGCGAACCTCCCGAGATTTGTTTCGTTTCGGATGGCTCGGGTCCCTAATTTGTTTGGGGTAAAATAAGTTTGGATAGAACCAAAAGTGACATTATTATATTCTGGGGTCTCTTCAGACCCCAGAGTATAATAGGTGGAGGCCCAGGAGAGGCGACAAAAATAATAAAAACATTTATACCCACCTTCCCTCACCTCTTTTGGGCCTCTGTCTTGATCTCCTTGGTCGTCCTATGCCCGGAATCACTGCTGAGGCTCGGCGTGCCCATGTGACCCAATCACAGAACTCAGCGGTGACCCGGGCACATGACATCACCAGTAGAGTGTCAGATGCTGCTACGAGGTCCAAAAGAGGTGAGGGAAGGGGAGTATAAAGTTTTTTTATTTTTGACACCTCCCCTGGGGTCTGAAGAGACCCCGGTGTATAATAACTTACCACAATCCATGGCACGGACGGTGGCCATCTCAGTTCGTCCAAGATGAATCCCCAATTGTTCGGTTTTGTTATAAACTATTTTGGACATTCGGATCGATTTAGGACATGATACTAGTTTAGGGGACTCAACGTGAGTTATCGTTTAGATATGGTGGCTTAGGGTTACACGTCACACACTGCCACGCACATTGTTGTGCACTGGATGGCAACTACTTAGATGGGCCCCACTTTTTTCACTGTGACTGTGACTGCAGTTTCAATGCCATAAGAACAGTATTTAGGGCTGCCAACCAAAAACATGTCTCCCCATTTAGACTCCTGCGGGAACATGATATAAAGGTATCGTAACCCCCACAACCGCCTCTCTGGGGTGAAAAATGGTTTTCTGCAGAACAATATGATGTTGGCTTTGGATGCAGCAGACTGGCATTGAGTGTTACAATTTGGTTTATTATTGACAATTACGTCCAAATATTTCTACGTTGTAGACTGGATCATCAGCGTGTGTATTGTTTAACCCAAAATGTATAACCTATTAAAATTGAACCTCATCGGCCAATTTGCTGCCTATTTGTTCAGATCATCCTGTAGGGACTAGAAATTCTGTAAGGTACATAGAACATTATAGAGCTTTGTGTTGTCTGCAGATGCAGAGAATATACTATGAAGTACTGAACCTAGCACAGACCCCCGGGGAATCCCACATATAACAGAAGTCCAGGGTGAATATGACCCATTTATGACCATTCCTTAAATTCGATTTTTTAGCCAGGTTTGGATCCAATTACAAGTGTTATTATCCAAACCAACAATATATACAATAACCGCATGTAAGGGAACGTGCCAAATGTGTTAGGAATATAAAACTCAAACAAGGCAACATTAAACTGTTATAGCCGAGAATGAGAAGTATCTGTGACTATTCTGTATGTAGTGGTGACTCCTCACCTGTGCGGTTCCCTGTAGGAATGTCCTCCTTACACTCCTCATCTCCCCTTACATATGTCTCCGGAGCATTAATATTCTTCAGATCTTCACCCACATACAAAAGCTGTGAAGGAAATATTGTAAAAGTCACCAGACGGATGGAGAAGTCACGTGGGAGGTTTTATAGGAGAAGAAAAGATCATTCATTATCATGACCACCAAAACTGACAGCAGGAGTTATCTGAGCAAATAGCTGCAGGTCTCCTGGATAAATCCACCATGTTGGCTCCTTATTCCAACCAGCAGCCTCCATAGCCAGAAAACTGTGAGAAGATCCAGACAACATGTCATGTCTATGGTCAGCTTTATCCTGCCATCTCCACCTTTCTCATTACACAAGTAGGAAACATCTAATACTGTGGGATAAAACCAGACTGACCCCGAGACCTTCACAGCCCTTCTACAGGGCAGAGGGAAGATTTCATGTCACCTTATCTCCATCTACCTGATCATCCTGGGGAAAGACATTTTCTTCCTTACAATCCTGTGCTAGAAGAGGACTGGGACATCTCTCCGCTGATGTTCTCTTACTGGATGGAACTGGAGGAAACACATACAGGGACTGAATTCATTCTTTCCATACAGATAATGAGAGGCCGTGTGTATTTAGTCATGTCTATTACCTGCTGATGTGAGGGGCTGCTGATCCTCCATCATCACCTCCTTGTACACATCTTTGTGTCCTTCTAAATACTCCCACTCCTCCATGGAGAAATAGACAGTGACATCCTGACACCTTATAGGAACCTGACAACACAATGATACAGTCATCACCAGATCCCTTCATAGCTCCTGTATAATGTCCCAGCATTCCCAGCAGTGTCACCTCTCCAGTCAGCAGCTCAATCATCTTGTTGGTGAGTTCTAGGATCTTCTGTCCATTGATCTCCTCCTCGTATCAGGGAGTGAGGTGGAGGCCCCGGGATTGGGCTCAGGGTTCTCCCCCATCCTTCAGACACAGGAGCCTGACAGCGCCCACTAGAGGTCTTCTTCACTACTGTGTAATCCTGGTTATGGAGAGACACATTAATAAATATCACTACATACATGTCCAGAGTCCCTCACCTCTCCAGTCATATCATCTGTTATTACTATAGATAAGAATGATGTAATGTGACATCATCAGAATCTCTCACCTCTCCGGTCATATCATCTGTTATTACTATAGATAAGAATGATGTCATGTGACATCATCAGAATCTCTCACCTCTCCAGTCATATCATGTTATTACTATAGATAAGAATGATGTCATGTGACATCATCAGAATCTCTCACCTCTCCAGTCATATCATCTGTTATTACTATAGATAAGAATGATGTAATGTGACATCATCAGAATCTCTCACCTCTCCAGTCATATCATCTGTTATTACTATAGATAAGAATGATGTAATGTGACATCATCAGAATCTCTCACCTCTCCAGTCATATCATCTGTTATTACTATAGATAAGAATGCTGCAATGTGACATCATCAGAATCTCTCACCTCTCCAGTCATATCATCTGTTATTACTATAGATAAGAATGATGTAATGTGACATCATCAGAATCTCTCACCTCTCCCGTCATATCATCTGTTATTACTATAGATAAGAATGATGTAATGTGACATCATCAGAATCTCTCACCTCTCCAGTCATATCATCTGTTATTACTATAGATAAGAATGATGTAATGTGACATCATCAGAATCTCTCACCTCTCCAGTAAGCTGGTACAGTATCTCTAGGGTGAGATTTATTAGACTTTCTGCCATCTTGCCCCTCTCTCTTTCCATCCGTGACTGGTCAGTCAGGTAAATGTCCACAGACAGGATTCAGTTCTCTATTCCTGGAGATAATATGTGATAGATAATAAAGTGTAGATCTTGTATGTTCTTCTCTTTGTATAAATGGGAACATGAGATGAATGTGAAGACATTTCCACGCTGTTCTGTATGTGGTCAGAGCAGTTTCCATGTCCTCCGTCTACGTCTCACGTTACACAGAGCCGACCTCAGGCCAGGTATTAGGAATAAGCCTTCCTAGGATCACTTGCTCCCAATAATTTTCACATGCAAACACACAAATGGTCACGTGACAAAAGGGCACATTGCACATTTGTTGTCTGTATAAGAAGGGCAATGCTCTGTGTGTAATCTGTAAGTCATTCATCTCATACAGCAATGATAATACATTACAATACAACAAACCAGCAGGCGATGATCAGGAGCCATTGAAAACTACAGCTCATCCCATACACTGTGTTCCAAATTATTATGCAAATAATATTTTCTCATATTTTCCAAAATTACCTATATGAATTGCAGTCATTGTAATTTTCCAGTCATCAACTATTCGAGTATAATTGAAAGGTTTTTGAACAAACTGCCTATGATAACAGTATATAAAAAAAAATAAATAAACACTCAAAATGCATGTTTTAAATTATTATGCACAGCAGAATTTGCAACCTTTTCATTTTTATTAAGAACAAAAAAAATGGTCATTGTGAAATTCTAAGCATTAGCAGGTTATTACAAACTGACATCAAACAGTTTTCAAGCCATAACTTTATTCGAGGTGATGTTACATTTGCACATAGGACCCCTTGTTCGAAAGAAGCTTCTGAACTCTCTCGTCCATTGAATTTGTCAGTTTTTGGATGGTTTCTGCTTCAATTGTTTTGCATGAGGACAGAATCCCCTCCCAGAGCTGTTGCTTAGATGTGAGCTGCCTCCCGCCATCATAGACACTCCTTTTGATGATGCTCCAGAGGTTCTCAATGGGGTTGAGGTCAGGGGAGCATGGGGGCCACACCATAAGTTTGTCCCCTTTTATGCCCATAGCAGCCAGAGATGCAGATGTGTTATTTGCAGCATGAGACGGTGCATTATCAGGCATGAAAATGATCTTTCTGCGGAATGCATGGTTCTTCTTCTTGAACCATGGCAGGAAGTGCTGTTTGAGAAACTCCACATACATTATGGAGTTCATCTTTACCCCTTCAGGGATCCTAAAGGGGCCGACAATCTCTCTCCCCATGATTCCAGCCCAAAATATTACTCCACCTCCTCCTTGTTGGCGCCGCAGCTGTGTTTGCATGGGGTGTCCATCAACAAGCCATCCTCCACTCCATCCATCTGGACCATCGAGCGTTGCACGGCCCTCATCGGTCTTCATGTATTGTTTGGCCCACTGGAGCCGTTTCTGCTTGTGTGCAGTGGATAGAGGAGGTCGACAGGATGGCTTACGCACAGCTGCAAACCTCCGAAGGACCCTGCATCTTGTTGTTCGGGGGGACGTTGGAGGCACCAGCAGCTTCAAAAACTTGTCTGCTGCTACGACAAGGCATTTTTGAAGCTGCTCTTTTAACCTGACGTAATTGCCTGTTGGAAAGAGTCCTCAATTTTC
Source organism: Leptodactylus fallax (assembly GCA_947044405.1). Taxonomy (NCBI): domain Eukaryota; kingdom Metazoa; phylum Chordata; class Amphibia; order Anura; family Leptodactylidae; genus Leptodactylus; species Leptodactylus fallax. The sequence goes on along the minus strand of CAMRHE010000332.1, from coordinate 1,520,010 downwards.
CCTTATCAGCACGCACACGTGTGTGCTGGGAATCAGCTACATACTTCTTGATTGTGCGATGATCACGATGAAGTGTCTTGGCAATGTTGATTGTAGTCATGCCTTGACCTAAACACTCCACAATTTGTTGCTTCTCAGCAGCCGACACATCCTTTTTCTTTCCCATTTTGGCTGAAAATGTAGGCTGCTTAATAATGTGGGACAGCCTTCTTAAGTAGTCTTGCCTTTAATTGGACACACCTGCCAAACTAATTAGCACAGGTGTCTGCAATTGCTTTCAGTGATATAAAGAGCCCTGACACACATCAGCATCAATGAGTTTAACTGACAAACAAAAAAATTCTTACCTTATCACGCCTAAACACTTTTTGCATAATAATTTGGAACACAGTGTAAATAATCAGGCCTCATACAGCGACATTACAGGACAGGTGAAAAAAAAAAGTTCTGGCTCTGGCAGTGTGGCGATGAAAAAACCCTAAAATAGACTCTGTAGTAAAGGAAGATTTCAGTAATGAAGGAGTTAATTATAAACCTCCCCCGATAATATATATACACACATACCTCCTCCTGTACTGCTGTATACTACGTATCTAGTCGTACCAGGGATACAGGACCTGTGCTGATGTAACAGTCATGTGATCAGTCCTATGTGTGGGAGGAGCCAAGTGATCACATGATGAGGTGTTACCAGGTTACTGCTCAGTGTATACAGGACTCTGCTGTGCTGGTTGTGGTCGGTGCTGGATGAGCTGAAGTGTACGTGTCAGGATCAGGATGTAGTTACAGTGTGGATGTAGCAGAGCTGTGTGTGTATGACGTGTATGGAGTAGAGCTGTGTGTGTATATAATGTGTATGGAGCAGAGCTGTGTGTGTATATAATGTGTATGGAGCAGAGCTGTGTGTGTATGACGTGTATGGAGCAGAGCTGTGTGTATGGAGCAGAGCTGTGTGTGTATGGAGCAGAGCCGTGTGTGTATGACGTGTACGCAGCAGAGCTGTATGTGTATGCGTGTCGGAGCAGAGCTGTGTGTGTATGATGTGTATGGAGCAGAGCCGTGTGTGTATGATGTGTATGGAGCAGAGCTGTGTGTGTATGACGTGTACGCAGCAGAGCTGTGTGTGTATGACGTGTACGCAGCGGCGGTGTGTGTATGACGTGTACGCAGCAGAGCCGTGTGTGTTGATGTGCGGGGCGAGCCGTGTGTGATGATGTGTCGGGCAGGCCGTGTGTGTATGATGTGTATGGAGCAGAGCCGTGTGTGTATGATGTGTGGGGGGTGTGTGTTGGTGATGGAGCAGAGCCGTGTGTGTTGACGTGTATGGAGCAGAGCCGTGTGTGTATGACGTGTATGGGGCCGTGTGTGTATGATGTGTATGGAGCAGAGCCGTGTGTGTATGACGTGTATGGAGCAGAGCCGTGTGTGTATGACGTGTATGGAGCAGAGCCGTGTGTGTATGACGTGTATGGAGCAGAGCCGTGTGTGTATGACGTGTATGGAGCAGAGCCGTGTGTGTATGACGTGTATGGAGCAGAGCCGTGTGTGTATGTATGGAGCGAGCCGTGTGTGTATGCGTGTTGGAGCAGAGCTGTGTGTGTATGACGTGTATGGAGCAGAGCCGTGTGTGTGATGACGTGTATGGAGCAGAGCCGTGTGTGTATGACGTGTATGGGGGTGGGGGTGTGTATGACGTGTATGGAGCAGAGCCGTGTGTGTATGACGTGTATGGAGCAGAGCCGTGTGTGTATGACGTGTATGGAGCAGAGCCGTGTGTGTATGGGAGCGGCCGTGTGTGTAGAGCGTGTGTGGAGGAGGTGTGTGTATGACGTGTATGGAGCAGAGCTGTGTGTATGGTGTATGATCGCCGTGTGTGTATGACGTGTATGGAGCAGAGCTGTGTGTGTGGGGGCGGGGATGACGTGTATGGAGCAGAGCAGGTGATGGAGCTGTGTGTGTATGAGCCGTGTGTGTATGATGTGTATGGAGCAGAGCTGTGTGTGTATGATGTGTATGGAGCGGAGCCGTGTGTGTATGATGTGTATGGAGCAGAGCCGTGTGTGTGATGTGATGGGCGGCCGTGTGTGTATGACGTGTACGGAGCAGAGCCGTGTGTGTATGAGCTGTACGGGCAGAGCCGTGTGTGTATGACGTGTACGCAGCAGAGCCGTGTGTGTATGACGTGTACGCAGCAGAGCCGTGTGTGTATGACGTGTACGCAGCAGAGCCGTGTGTGTATGACGGGCTGTGGTGTGTGTATGACGTGTACGCAGCAGAGCTGTGTGTGTATGATGTGTGTGTGTATGATGTGACGCAGCAGAGCTGTGTGTGTATGATGTGTATGCAGCAGAGCTGTGTGTGTATGATGTGTATGCAGCAGAGCTGTGTGTGTATGACTAATATGTATGTAATGTCCTTGTAACGTGCAGGTGCAGAGCACAATATATAATGTCCTGGGTTAGGGATGTCTGTGTAATGTAGATGTAGCTGCACGTTGTAAAAAATGGTTGTGAAAAATGGATGAAGCGACAATTTTCCCCACTATTTGGCATCCATGGGGCAGGGATCTCTCACAGGACTGGAGTCTATTGATGGATCTGTGGAATCGGGCAGGACATGTCTGGTAAAACGGATCGTCAATAATAGACATGAATAGCCCATTGAAATCAATGGGGGGAATTTATTAAGACTGTTGTATTATCTGCCAGTCTTAACCACTCCATCACCTATGTGTAAAAGTAATTGCCCCCTAAATCTAATAACTGGTTGTGTCACCCTTGTCTGCAACAACTGAGATCAAGTCTTTCCCATAGCTGGGTCTTTTACACCTCTGTGGAGGAATTTTGTCTCGCTCTTCTTTGCAGAATATTCATGATTCCATCCATTACAGCAGGGCGGCCCCAGACCATCCCCCCGACCACCACCATGTTTAACCATCGCTAGGATGGTCTTTTCCTGAAATGCTGAGTTAGTTTCATGCCGGATGTAACGGGACACACACTCCAAAAAGTTCCACTTTAGTCTTGTTAGTCCACAGAATATTTTCCCAAAAGTCTTGGGGTTTATAGACATGTTTTATGGCAAATGTGAGACTGCCGAGCTTTAGATCTTGTTCTGGTTCTTTTGCGACCTCCTGGATGAGTTGTTGATGCGCTCTTGGAGTATTTCGGGTAGGCCGGCCACTCCTGGGCCGCTGTTTTCTCCATTTGTGGATGTCACTGTGGTGCGATGGAATCCCAGAGCCTTAGAAATGGCTTTGTAACCTCCTCCAGACTAATAGATGTCAATGACTTTGTTTCTTCACATCGGTGCATAATGTGTTGCTTGTGAAATTAAACTCAAAACATGTGGTTAATGGCAGATAATCCATTGGGGGGGGGATTTTCTCTCATAGGGCCGGGTTGTTTGGGATTGTTTTTCTCCCTTCATTAGAGAAATCCTGATCTAAAAACTGCTTTTTGTATTTACTCAGGTTATCTTATGTGTGACCAATATGCAACAATATAAAAAAAATCTGCAAGGGGGCAAATACTTTTTCACAGCAATGTATCTGTAGATAAGACACAGAATCCACCAGTTACAATAGAGGATTTTGCAGTTTATCGACTCCTCCTCTACACAATGACCTCTGCACAGGTCACAGAGCATGCCCAGAAAACTCTCCCATAAAAGCTAATAAGGTTTGCTCCAGACCACTGAGTCTATGGTCGATGGTCCTTCTGTAGGAAACAGGAAGTCGCAATGTTTTAGGTTTAGTGGTAAATGTTGGAATTGCAAGATTTTTAGTTTTTTAAATTATAGATATTAATTTGAAAAAGTATAAGCAGGGCACAAAAGAAGACACTATATAATAATGAGCAGGACATTCTATATAATAATAAAGAGGACACTGTATATAATAATTAGCAGGGCACTGTATATAATAATACAGAGGACACCGTATATAACAGTGAGCAGGGCTCTATATACATAATATAGAGGACACCGTATACAGTAATACCTCGTACACTCGCGTTTCCGAATTTGCGAATTCACAGATTCGCGATATTTTTTTGGCAACTAACATATATAGATTTTGCTCTTTTTTCTCAGATCTGTGAAATTTAATAAAAAAAAAAAACACCTTCGCTATTGGGTAGTAGCGTCCTGTTCGTTACGTACCCGGTAATTAGTTTCATTTTACTGTGAGTGTATAAGAAAAATGAATGAATGTATTAATATACAGTACTGTACAGTATACTTTAGTATACTGTACAGTACTGTAGGGTAAAGTTTATTGATATTTAGGGGTTAAACATTAGAAATCAGCATTGTAAGCGCTTCTAAGTGCTTGTACCAAACATTCGCGATTCCTCGCGATCCGCAACCGGTTCTGGACCCTAACCTCGCGAATGTATGAGGTATTACTGTATAATAATCAGCAGGGTTCTATATATAATAATACAGAGGACACCGTTGTGAAGAATATCGCCTCGCCCAGCCGCCTGGCACGCCTGCGATCAAACTTCTTTCTTAACCTCCCACTCACACACTGTGAGTAGACCGGGTCATAGGATAAAATGAAATGAGCGATATAAATTTTATATGTTTAATAACCCAAGTGGGTCGGTATGAATTAATAGCATATACAGAAATATACAATATCAATACGATCAAGCATAAACATACAAGCAAAGGAGCGATGATACAATACACGAAAATAAACAGGGGAATTAAAAGATAGAGAAAATACCGGCATAGGCTCGTAGTCCGTTTCTCTAGGCCACAGCAGAGTTTTGGGCCTAGGGCGCAAGCTTAAGCAAGTTGCATAAAACAATCCTTCTACATGCTGTCCAGAACTAGGCCCTCAAAGCATTCCTCAGTAGGGCAGGCCCTCTCATCTTCTCCCAGATCAGAGCTCCTTACTGCCTCTTTGCTGAATGACCCCAGAATCCAGGTCTGCCCACAGCATATGGCTAGTGCTCCACCCACCCCTTGCTCCCAGGCAGCCCCCCTTCTCCCACCTTTGCAGAACCCTCGGAGAGAAGGGTGAAGTTAAGGCTTGCTATCCCCCATCCCATCTGGCCAGGGATAATAAAAGTGCCTGGCTATAGCAAGCCATCTCCAATGAACACACATAAAACCAGTGAAGCGTATCGTCCAGCAATGTGGACTCAACTAAAGCACCGCATTCCAAGTGGGGGAAGGACTGACCTAAGCAAGTAAAACACACTTCCAAGAAAGATATAAAACTGAGGGTCGGTTCATCACAACCGTATATAACAGTGAGCAGGGTTCTATATATAATAATACAGATGTCACCGTATATAATAGTGAGCAGGGTTCTATATACATAATATAGAGGACACTGTATACAATAATGAGGAACAAATAACAACAAACACACAATTTGTATTGTCTTATCCAACGACACATAAAATAAGATGAGTACGTTATGTATTCTACATGATAAATGCCTAAACCTTAAACTTTAGAAAGCAGAATTGATTTTTATTGTTCATCTCAACTCTCAAAGACAAAAAGTAACAAAAGCTGGTCAAAAAGTTATGTACCCTACATTGTACCAAGAAAAATTTAGAAATCCTGCAAACCTTCATGCGGCTACATCCATGGAAAAAAAAATATTGCGGGTCTCGGAATTTGGCGACACACAAACAGATCAAAATTATTTTAAAAAAACCCTCAAAAACTATATAAATTCGGTATTTTCATAATTGTAGAAACCATCAAATAATATTAACACATTATTTATACAGCACTGTGCATGGGAAAAAACATCTTTAAAATAAAAACGGCAACATTTTTCTGATTCCTCCAAAACTTATATTCAATCAGTACATTATACAGTCATGGCTGTAAGTGTTGACACCCCTGAAATTTTTCCAGAAAATGAAGTATTTCTCCAAGAACCTTTTTGCAATGACAAATGTTTTGTTGTACACGTTTACCGTATTTTTTAGACTAAAAGACATACCTAGGTTTTAGAGGAGGAAAATAGGGAAAAAAAATTTGAAGCAAAAAAATGTGGTAAAATATTTAATTTAGGGGAGTTGTAGTTTTGCAACAGCTGCAAAGTCACATTGACAGGTGTCCCTGCAGCTGTACGGGGAAGCACAGGGCGTCTTTTATTGCGGGGTCGTGTGTACTTTTTAGTTACACACGTGGACAAAATTGTTGGTCCCCTCCCTCGTTTAATGAAAGAAAAACCCACAATGGTCACAGAAATAACTTGAATCTGACAAAAGTAATAATATATAACTACATGTTGACAAGCCACAAAGCTTCTGGGAGAATGTCCTATGGACAGATGAGACAAAAATCGAAATTTTTGGCAAGGCACATCAGCTCTATGTTCACAGACGGAAAAATGAAGCCTATCTTGAAAAGAACACTGTCCCTACTGTGACACATGGAGGAGGCTCTGTTATGTTCTGGGGCTGCTTTGCTGCATCTGCATGGAAACCATAAACTCAGTTTCTTCTTTTCTTCTCCAGGGCGACGTTTTTGTCACCCTAGATCTGAAGGATGCTTATTTGCACGTGCCAATTTACCCTCCGCACAGGAAGTTCCTAAGGATTGCGGTTATAGTTTCCGGCCACAGGAAGCATTATCAGTTCTCGGTCCTCCCTTTCAGGATCTCCTTGGCTCGCCACACCTTTACCAAGGTGGTGGCTCCCATAGTAGCCACCCTCAGACTCTTTGTGGTCCCTTATCTAGACGACTGGCTAATAAAAGCCCAGTCAGTGTCTGTTCTGCTCCAGCATTTACAGATCGCCATATCCCTGCTTCAAAGCCTGGGATGGCTCATAAATTGAGAGAAGTCAGAAATTGTCCCCTCAACCCAAAGGATGTTTCTTGGTTACTTCTTAGATTCAGACCAGCTGGAAATCTCCTTGACAACTGCAAGGAAAGAGAAATTAATTACAGTGGTTTGGCATCTTTTCAGGAGGCCAAGAGCGTCCATCAGAACTTTGATGAAAATCCTAGGTCTGATGTCATCTTCCATCATGGCAGTTCCTTATGGCATCTACGTCCTCTTCAGATAAAAATCTTAGGAATTTGGGATCGCTCTCTTCCCGGACTCAACAGGAGGATTCGACTCTCCCCCAGGACCCGTCTTTCCCTCAGATGGTGGTTGCACCTCAAGGACGGAAGGTCCACGGTCCAACCTCATTGGACCCTGTTGACTACAGATGCATCCCTTACGGGATGGGGAGCCCATCTGGACGGAAACTCCATAAAGAGAGTCTGGAGTGCTCCAGAAAGAAGGACGTCGACCAACTGGAAGGAGCTCAGAGCTGTGTACTGTGCCTTACTCCATTTCTCTCCTCTTCTCAAGGGAAGAGCAGTCAAGATTCGCTCAGACATGACGACGGTATTATATGTGAACAGACAGGGAGGCACCAGATCATCATCCCTCCTCAGGGAGGCAGATCTGATTTTTTCCTGGGCAGAGAAAAATCTGACCCATCTATCCGCGGTTCACATCAAGGGCTCCCTGAACTCAGTAGCGGATCAGTTGAGTCGGGGTCTTGCCATATCAGGAGAATGGTCACTCAATCCATAAGTTTTTCATCAGATTACCCTGAAATACGGTCTACCGGAGATAGACATCATGGCAACCCGACTCAATGCCAAGGTGGAGACGTTCTGTTCCCTGTACCAGGAGGACAATCCCTTGGCAGTGGATGCCCTGTCCATCCCTTGGAGGTCCAGACTGTCATACATTGTTCCTCCAATTCCTATGATACCGAGAGCATTGATAAAAATAAGACAGGACCAAGCCTCTGTAATAGCCGTCATTCCATTCTGGCCAAAAAGAGCTTGGTTTTCCCAGCTCATGGTGATGAGTCGAGGGATATATTGGAGGCTTCCCCCACCCAGAACCTGGTTTCCCAAGGTTCACTGAAGTGCCAGGATCTGAGGAGATTCAACCTGACAGCCTGGAGGTTGACCAGTCCCTACGAATGTATAGAGGACTGTCAGAAGCCGTCCTGAAGACGCTTTCCTGTGCTAGAGCTGAATCCACCAAAAGGAATTACCAGAGGACGACTAAGATTTTTTTTGGAGTGGTGCTCCAAAAGAGGCGTTGATATTTCTAATCCTTTGACTTCTGATGTTTTGGATTTTCTTCAGGATGGCTTGGACAGGGGCCTTGCCCCTGCTACTTTAAAGGTACAGGTATCGGCTTTATCCGCCCACTTAAACAGACGGTTGTCCCAGGATCCCCTGGTTGCAAGATTCCTCAAAGGAGCGGCGAGGCTGAAACCTGCGGTATCTTCTCCTATTCCCCAATGGGACCTTGCGACGGTCCTTTCAGGCCTTTGTGGTCCTCCTTTTGAACCTCTGGAAGCTACGGAGCTAAAATTTTTAGCCTTTAAAACTACTTTTTTGTTAGCCATCACATCTGCCAAAAGGGTAGGAGAGCTACAGGCGCTCTCCTCCAAAGAACCTTATATTGTATTTTTTTTCGGATAGGGTCCACCTTAGGTTTTTGCCTGGCTTTATCTCTAAGGTTCCTTCACGTAATAACTATAATCAATTGATTTCTTTGCCTGTTTTCCTTCCGGATCCATCCTCAGAAGAGGAGTTAAAACTTCATACTTTGGATGTGGTGAAGTGTCTGCGAATTTACTTATCGCGGACACAATCTTTCAGGAGAGCTGAAAATCTCCTAATCAATATGTATGGTAAAGACAGAGGTCTTAAAGCTTCCAGACCCTCCTTGTCCAGATGGATTAAGGAGGCAATCAAAATTTCTTTCCTTGCTCAAGGGTTGCTTCCTCCAGTTTTTTGTACAGCCCATTCGACCAGGGCTGTGTCGACTTCTTGGGCTGAGAATCGCTCGCTTCCACTAGATCAAATTTGTGAGGCTGCTTCTTGGTCATACCAGCTGACTTTCGTTAAACACTATCAATTGGATATCCGCAGCTCTGAGGCAACTGCCTTTGGTCAGACAGTTCTTGAGGTTGTAAGGCAAGGAAACCCTCCCTAGAGGAATTACTTGCTATATTCCCATATTGTGCTGCTGTAGGACGTAAGGGAATCGTTGATTATATTGTTAATCTGTTTTCCCTTAGTCCTAAAAGCAGCACAAGGCTTCCCTCCCTAAAATCTTTTCTTTTACTTTATAATTTACACAGGTGAGGTAGGTCTCTCATGCCCTCTTATAGGGCAGGTTAGTAAGCACGTTTTTGGTGCTAATTAAAAGTTCCACCTGTCCTAGACAACACACAGGGGCAGAGATACCCCATATTGTGCTGCTGTTAGGACTAAGGGAAAACAGATTAACAATATAATCAACGATTCATTAACTGCTTTCACTGGACTTAAGCTACTGTCTGAGCTGTACTTTGGGTAAACTGTGAGGTCTTCTTCTTCAATCCCAAGCCCAAACTCAGTGTGGAGATTCAGACTTCCTACATTATAGTGATCTATGAAGTCAGGATTCCCTGCATCACTGCAACTCTACTGTCCTATGCTATATCTAAGAGGTAACTGAAATATGTACCCTGGGTGCTGGTTGCCAGTGGTGCACCAACACTTGTATGTGTTTAAAGGGGTTGTTTGGGCTTCATTTTTTATGGCCTATACAAAGGATAGGCCATAAATACCTGGGAGTGACAGTCAGCCCCCGGACAATCAGCTGTACAGAGCCACTTCCAGGGCCCGTCCTATACAGCATACAAGGCTGAAAGCAGGAAGCCCCATCATCTGTATAGCAGCCAGAAGCCATCATTGTAGCTCACCATTCATTGACATCAGTGCGAGGTGAGCTGCAGCGACGGGTTCATGCTTCTGGCCCTGTATAATGAATATGACGGGTGCTGGAAGCGGCTCCATACAGCTGATTGGCTCCCCATGCTCAGGAATTTATGGGCTACTGTGACAAAGCCTGAACAACTGCTTTAAATAGGTAGTACGGGTATTGAATTGAACCTTTGTCTTTAAACCTTTTGGGTGAAGGGAAACCTAGCTATAGGTCTGGAGAATGGAGCTGCATTGAAGGAAGGACTCTCAGCATCTTAGATCCCCAGATTGAATTCAAGGTGGGAAATCTGGATTTTCTGGCTTGGATTCCTCCATTTGCATTGTTCTTCAGGTTACATAAATTTTTTGGGTAGAATTACAAAGGATGGGAAACACCAAACATTTTGGAGCATTTGTAGTTTAATCTGTAGCCAATAGAGTGGGCTGCACAGGCAGGTACACGGAGAAAATGGGCAATTTTATCCACCCAGACATTGATTGGGGTCATTGTTCTGCTTCAGCTGCAAAGATAAAAATATTCTCAAACTGAAACAGGGTATTTATATGAAGCAATTTTAGGAAGCTCCTAGTAAACCACGGCTCTTTGGGATCTGGTAATAGCTAGCAAGGCAGAACTTGCTAGATATGGAGAAAATGTTGAGGTTCAGGAAAGCCGCGATATCAGTGACCATAACACTATTAACCTTTTACCGAAACTGTGAAAAAACAAACTCAGGGTGGGACATTTAGTGTTACCAATATACTCTGCAGGACAATGAGCGGGAGCAGCTATTGTCAAATAATGATACAAATGCTGAATGAGAGAGCCAGAAATCTACCCTGCGTAACTACTGCAAAAACTAATTCCTATAAGGAACAAGTACAGTTTCCCTTCTTACACATCCTGAGGTTTTTGGGGGTTTGAATCTTTTGATTTACACAACATGTCTACCAATGTGAATGCTCAGCTTGTTATGTGACATAAAGAATATTTAAGACAAAAAAAGAGGACATTGATAATGTCAAAAGTCAGTGGAGCCCCTTTTTTCGGCATTCACAGATGCATGTTCCTTGGGGTATGTCAGAGTACATCTAGATATTGGGTATTTTGCCCATTCTTAAAGGTAAAACTGTTCCATCTTGAGTTACATTGGTTGTGTTGGTGTCCAGAAGTCTTCATGTTTTGGCACAGATTGGATTGACATCTAGACTTTGATTCCAAGAAATGTTTTCCCTTAAACCCATCCCGCGTAGTTCTAACAATATGTTTACAATAATTGACCAGCTGGAAGATGTTGTGCCCTAGTGCTAAACCTCTGGTAGATTTCCTCAAATATTGCTCAATAATTCCCGTATTCACTGCCGTCCATCTTTCCTTCAAACATGACGAATTTTCCAGTCCTTGCCAATGAAAAGCACATCCACAGCATGTCTGATGCCACCACCATGCTCCACTGTGGAAGTGGGTTGATAGAAATTCTCAGGTTTGCCGCACACAGCGTTTCCCATGATCCATCATCTGAAAATTCTTCCATATCTTTGGGGAGTCGGCCACATGCTGTTTGGTGAACTTCAAATGTGTTTTCCTCTATTTCTGGTTTAAATGGCTTTTTTCTAGCTACTTTTCCATAAAGAGCCTTCCTGTGGAGTGTACAGCTTATACGTTCCTAAGGACAGATATGTCCATGTCTGCTGTGGATAGTTGGAGCTCCTTCAGTATTATTGTTGGTATCTTTTTTTGGATTTCCGGCCTCCTAGCTTGTTCTGTGGGATTTTGTGTGTAGCCTTCTGTTGTCAGGTTTGTAGTTGTCCTATAGTCTTTCCATTATTGTTATAATGAATTTAATGGTGCTTTGTGCAATGTTCAGTTTGGGATATTTTCTAACCTGATTGGAGAGCTGCTTGGACTTCATGTTCCTTGCGGAGTAGTGTTGCAGAGCCTTCAAGAACAGGTAATGACATCATATGACACATCTGAGTGTTACTAAGGAGTCTGTCCCCTACATAATGTGTACAATACATGCTGCCTACTTCTATTATTACATATACAAGCAGACTCTATAACCTGCCTCTGCAGTCCCTGCGTATATTATATTGTAGTGAAAATAAGACCTAATCTAACTTGTACTTTTCTTTTCCTTCCTAACACTACTACTACTCCTTCATATATGTCTTATATAAGATAAGGAATTAAGCTCTTAAATCCCATATCCAGCTACCTCGAAACTTATTCAGCTATACATGGTGCATCAATGTTACCTCACCCCTGGAATACTTGAGTTAGAACATGGTTATGTCTCATTAGTTGTACAATCGGGACACAATGAATCATGTATGAAGAGTTTATTACTTGCCAGTGAAAGTCTCTCAATTGTTTTATTAATCACATTTAATAGTTATAAGAGAATGTAGCGAATATTTCCAATAAAGTAATAGAATACGTGTATGATAAGAATGCCAATTGTTGAAACATAAGCTAAAAGAAAATAATATTAATAAGACAAGAACAACTGGATAAATCACTTCTCACGTTACACAATATTTCCTTATGTCACATTCACCTAGATTATACCATGATACCCGATAATTGTAATGAGTAGAGGATAAAGAGGACAACAGTGAGGTATCTGCCTTTATGTATCTTGGAAGTATGGAATGTGAGACTGTGTTATTAATACTTCAGTGACAAACATCACTTCTAGGTTTGGCCATTTGTCCACCAAGATTTAGTTCTCTTTTTCCCAGAAGAAATATTTATGAAAAACGATTTCGATAACACACAGTCTTTATATAAATGTAAGTTACTACATGTAATATTTTTATATGCTGTCATTTTACACCATGAGTATGGCTATGACTAACGGCCCCATATAACAAGACTGGTCAGAGCCCCAGGGAAGCGGTGGTGGATAGTCATAAAGCCTTTCCACATTCTGAACATGAAAATTGCTTTTCCTATGTGTGTTTTCACATTCTCTCAATCTGAGCATGGAAATGGATTCTCCCCTGTGTGAATTATCTGATGTCTAACAAGACTTTGTTTACTTTTATAACAAATCCCACATTCTGAACATGAATATGGCTTCTCCCCTGTGTGAGTTTTTAGATGACTAACAAGTTCTGATTTCCGGATAAAACATTTTTCACACTCTGAACATGAATATGGCTTCTCCCCTGTGTGTATTTTTTGGTGTGCAGTAAGATGGGATTTTTGTTTAAAACATTTTCCACATTCTGAACATGAATATGGCTTCTCCCCTGTGTGAATTCTCTGGTGTATAGCAAGATCGTGTTTCCAGAAAAAAACCTTTCCCACATTCTGAACATGAATATGGCTTCTCCCCTGTGTGAATTCTCTGGTGTTCAGCAAGATCGTTTTTGCAGGTAAAATCTTTCCCACATTCTGAACATGAATATAGCTTCACCGGTGTGTGAATTCTCTGGTGTATAACAAGATCTGATTTCCGCATAAAACATTTCTCACATTCTGAACATGAAAATGGCTTCACTCCTGTGTGAGTGGTTAGATGTTTAACAAGCTCCTTTTTCGAGCTAAAACCTTTCCCACATTCTGAACATGAATATGGTTTCTCCCCTGTGTGAATTCTCTGGTGTTCAGCAAGATGGGATTGTTGTTTAAAACATTTCCCACATTCTGAACATGAATATGGCTTCTCCCCTGTGTGAATTCTCTGGTGTGCAGCAAGATGTGAATTTTGTTTAAAACATTTTCCACATTCTGAACATGAATATGGTTTCTCCCCTGTGTGACTTCTCTGGTGTACAGCAAGATATCTTTTCGAGCTAAAAGCTTTCCCACATTCTGAACAGGAATATGGCTTCTCCTTGGTGTGAATTCTCTGGTGTACAGCAAAATATTTTTTCGAGCTAAAACCTTTCCCACATTCTGAACACGAATATGGCTTCTCCCTTGTGTGAATTCTCTGGTGTATAGCAAGATCATTTTTCCACTTAAAACCTTTCCCACATTCTGAACACGAATATGGTTTCTCCCCTGTGTGACTTCTCTGGTGTACAGCAAGATTACTTTTCGAGCTAAAACATCTCCCACATTCTGAACATGAATAGGGCTTCTCCCCTGTGTGACTTCTCTGGTGTACAGCAAGATCTTTTTTCAAGCTAAAACCTTTCCCACATTCTGAACATGAATATGGCTTCTCCCCTGTGTGAATTCTCTGGTGTGCAGCAAGATGTGATGTATGTTTAAAACATTTCCCACATTCTGAACATGAATATGGCTTCTCCCCTGTATGAATTTTCTGGTGTATAGCAAGATCTTTTTTCCAGATAAAACCTTTACCACATTCTGAACATGAGTATGGCTTCTGTTCTGTGTGATTTCTTTGATGTAAAACCCTCCGTCTGCTGCCTTTATTTTGCATCAAAGTCAGTGATTCAGAAGATAGGGCCTGTATAGAAGGATCAGATGATAGATCTTTGCTGTGAAGGGCTGAGGGTATATCTGCTTTATAATCTGAAGATATGAGATGTCTCTCTGAGATCCTGGTACAGAAATCTGCCAAGAAGAAAACGGATTTTAATATTTATAAATACTAGAACCTTATTAGATTGATGATTTAAAACACTTCTATATAACATATTCAAGAATTCTATGTAGCAGAATTCAGTTATCAACTAAGACTGTCCCAAAACAGTCCCAACCCCTCCTTGACTACATGTGCTTTATCACAGACAGGACACAAGTACATACTTTTCCTTCCTTTTTTCCTTTGGCTAAAATATGCATTAAAACAGGAACTGAGACTGCATGTAAGAACCTGGCCATACAAGGAACTAATTGTGTCTGCCGTCATTAATATAGGGGCTGGTGGATCTGCAAAAGGAACATGCAAAAGAATTTGGAACAATGTCCTACATAAACCATGAGGGCCTGCCCATGACTTACCTACATAAGACTATATCAATTACATTTTTTCTGACATATAATATCATATGAAGAAGGATTTCAATGACAGCTTTGCACATACAATAATTCTATGTGCTACCATATCCATCCATAACTACACCTGCTAATGTGCTACGGAAGGTCCAACCAGGAGACCATTAAACAGAGCTGAGCAAAGACAAAGGAGACTGAAGATATATAAACAATAAAGTTTATCCGTCTGTACATTAAATATCTTGTCTTTGTAGTGTATTAAATTGAATATAGGTTGAAAAGAATTTGCAAATCATCGTATTCTGTTTTTATTTACGTCCCAACTTCATTAGAATTGGGGTTGTAGATTGAATTGTAAGGCCTGATACTATAAATAAATGAATTACTGTGGGGTCAGCCATAGAGACTTCACACACATGCCATAAGTCACGTGTCTCGTCTTTCTTTGTTCGGCCGAACTGTCCCTAACCCAACTTAAGAATTAAGAGCTCCCAGACAATAACGTAAGATCCCTGTAGTAATTTCCATATATAGTGATAAGAACATCTAAGTCTCTAAGACACCCCTATACTTTTAGAATCAGTCCTTCATATAGAGTCCTCCCGATATAGCTCATCGCTTACATGTGGATTTTACAAGGACAATATTTATTACATTGGTGGTCCCTGGTCATAAGAGTCATCCTTCTGCTTGACAATGCGGGTGAGAGAACCCAAACAGAAGTATAAAGCTTTGTGAAAGTCAGAGAACCTAGGAATTTTCTAAGGGAGGACTACAAGTGCCAGATGTGCTGAGATGTACTGATAATAGGAACCAGCTGTTCTCTAGAGAAGCTACAAACTGAAAGTGTAATGTTGTAAGTATGGAAATTATTGATTCTATTACTAAGAAGAGTAACATACCGTATAATTTTGTGCCCAGTGATAGGACAGATCTAGAGCCTATTTGGTGGAGTTTCTATGCAGAATGTGAACAGGACAGTAAGAGAATAGATGGTAAGAGTATTTCTGTTTGTAAAGAGAAAAATGAAGGAATATTGGGTATTGGGTTAGAAAAATCACTATATAATTGTATCAGTGCAGATCCTAGGACAGATACAGAGATCTGTGAGGATGTCATTACTACTTATAGTAAGTGTGAGAAAGTAGTAAGACATGATAATGATGTGAAATCCCAGCAGGAGGATGTGAAGCACAATCTGTAATCTCTGCTGAAGGTGACCCTGTGTCTATATATGTAATGTCTGCTGAAGGTGACCCTGTGTCTATAGATGTAATGTCTGCTGAAGGTGACCCTGTGTCTATAGATGTAATGTCTGCTGAAGGTGACCCTGTGTCTATATATGTAATGTCTGCTGAAGGTGACCCTATGTCTATAGATGTAATGTCTGCTGAAGGTGACCCTATGTCTATAGATGTAATGTCTGCTGAAGGTGACCCTATGTCTATATATGTAATGTCTGCTGAAGGTGACCCTATGTCTATATATGTAATGTCTGCTGAAGGTGACCCTGTGTCTATAGATGTAATGTCTGCTGAAGGTGACCCTGTGTCTATAGATGTAATGTCTGCTGAAGGTGACCCTGTGTCTATATATGTAATGTCTGCTGAAGATGACCCTGTGTCTATATATGTAATGTCTGCTGAAGGTGACCCTGTGTCTATAGATGTAATGTCTGCTGAAGGTGACCCTGTGTCTATATATGTAATGTCTGCTGAAGATGACCCTGTGTCTATAGATGTAATGTCTGCTGAAGGTGACCCTGTGTCTATATATGTAATGTCTGCTGAAGATGACCCTGTGTCTATATATGTAATGTCTGCTGAAGGTGACCCTGTGTCTATAGATGTAATGTCTGCTGAAGGTGACCCTGTGTCTATAGATGTAATCTCTGCTGAAGGTGACCCTGTGTCTATAGATGTAATGTCTGCTGAAGGTGACCCTGTGTCTATATATGTAATGTCTGCTGAAGGTGACCCTGTGTCTATAGATGTAATGTCTGCTGAAGGTGACCCTGTGTCTATAGATGTAATGTCTGCTGAAGGTGACCCTGTGTCTATATATGTAATGTCTGCTGAAGGTGACCCTATGTCTATAGATGTAATCTCTGCTGAAGGTGACCCTGTGTCTATAGATGTAATCTCTGCTGAAGATGACCCTGTGTCTATAGATGTAATGTCTGCTGAAGATGACCCTGTGTCTATAGATGTAATGTCTGCTGAAGATGACCCTGTGTCTATATATGTAATGTCTGCTGAAGGTGACCCTATGTCTATAGATGTAATCTCTGCTGAAGGTGACCCTATGTCTATATATGTAATGTCTGCTGAAGGTGACCCTATGTCTATAGATGTAATGTCTGCTGAAGGTGACCCTGTGTCTATATATGTAATGTCTGCTGAAGGTGACCCTGTGTCTATAGATGTAATGTCTGCTGAAGGTGACCCTGTGTCTATAGATGTAATGTCTGCTGAAGGTGACCCTGTGTCTATAGATGTAATCTCTGCTGAAGATGACCCTGTGTCTATAGATGTAATGTCTGCTGAAGATGACCCTGTGTCTATAGATGTAATGTCTGCTGAAGATGACCCTGTGTCTATATATGTAATGTCTGCTGAAGGTGACCCTGTGTCTATAGATGTAATGTCTGCTGAAGGTGACCCTGTGTCTATAGATGTAATGTCTGCTGAAGGTGACCCTATGTCTATATATGTAATGTCTGCTGAAGATGACCCTGTGTCTATAGATGTAATGTCTGCTGCTCCTCCTTGAGACGTTTTTTTTTTTTTCCGGTAGTGCTTTGAAAACTGCAAGCCTTAGCGTTATGTTTGCTTCTCTTTTTCCTTTTCTAGGTCTACGGGTCTCATCTATTATGCTTATTATTGGATTGTTTTAGCAGAGTGGGGCGGGAAGGGGTTCCGGTGACTCCCCTTCCATCCTTCTTTTTACTGGTGGTTGGGGATCTGCCGCCTCCCCTCCGACCTCTTGTCCACGCTCTCCCCCCTAAGGGGATACTTGGACTGTGCGGCCATTGATCCTGGTTGGACCTCTGGCTGTCCTCACTGGTCCCCAGGCGAGTGACTTAGCCTCGCCCACAAAGTATTGTTTAATTGTTATACTTCTTACTTTGTCATTTATGTTGTCTTTTTCCACCCTCCCTCCCTGATCTAGAGACCTTGCCTCGACTTTGGGTTCCTGTTTGTGGATCGCCCTTCTGCCTCTTCGAGGGAAACCTGCCAGCGTCATGTGAGATGGGTGAGCTTATTACAATCCACCACTGTCCTCCAATCCTGAGTCCCAATGGTTAGGTGCGTGACAATTAATGTCAAGGGCCTGGGTTCCAACACTAAAAGGCGCCATGTCCTTAGAGAACTCCGCTCCTTACGAGCGGATGTGGCGTTTCTTCAGGAGACTCATTTTGACCGCTCCGGTACCTTTGCCTTCGCTAAGCACTACTTTCCCATATCCTTTTCAGCCTTCCACGATCGACGCAGAGCTGGGGTGGCTATCCTTCTTTCCCGTTCCTGCCCAATTACAGTGACAACCTCCCACATAGACCCAGGGGGCCGATTTGTTATTCTGGAAGGGCTCCTTCATGGTGCCCCGATTGTTTTATGCAATGTCTATGCCCCTAACTCAGCGCAGATCCCATTCTTGCGTCGGGTATTCTCCCCGCCTGCGCGCTCTCCCGGCATCAGCTTGGCTTGTGGGGGGAGACTTTAACATGGTCTTCTCTGAACGGGCGGACCGATTGGCGTTACCCCAGGGTCCAACCCCCCATAGGATGGCTCAGCTTGCACGGGATTTCCGTAAGCTGATCCGTGCCCATTCTTTGTACGACCTTTGGCGAGTGGACAACCCTACTGCACGCTCTTACACCTTCTTCTCTCACCCTCATAACACTCACACCCGCATTGATTATTTCTTTGAGAATGCTCCCGCCCTCCGTTTGCTCAGGGACACGAATATTGGTTCTCTCACCTGGTCTGACCATGCCCCAGTTGTGGTTACTCTATCTACGACCCCAGTGCCTACTCGCCAATGTCATTGGCGTCTTAACGAAACATTGCTCAAATCACCGACCTCCCTCGAGACCCTGCGCACACACTTGATGGATTATTTTAGGGACAACTTAGGTTCGGTAAACTCTCTTGCTATTCTCTGGGAAGCCCATAAGGCGGTCATGAGAGGACATTGTATCGCATTGGCTTCTAGGCTTAAAAGGGACAGACAGGCCCAGGAACAGCTTCTCCAAGCTCGTATTCGGTCCCTTATGACAACTTTGGCAGCCCATCCATCCCTGGGGGTTCTTCGCCGTTTGGTTTTGGCACGGGCTGACCTCCGTGATTTGGAGACCCGCCATGTGGAACGACTTCTCCTTTATACTCGCCAGAGGTTCTTTGAACGAGGTAATAAGTCTCACACCCTCCTGGCAAGAACCCTCAGGGATCATCAGGCCTCCTCCACGCCATACTCTGTCCGTGACTCCACGGGTACCCTTCAACACCACCCTGACGCTCTGGCGCTGGCGTTCCACTCTTACTATTCTAAGCTGTATAACTTACCCCCCCCCGCGAGCACTACCCCCTGGGGATGACTCAACACTGCTAGAAGACTATTTAAAGGATTGTTGTCTCCCACGCCTGCCTCCTGAGTCCTTGACTTCCCTAAACACTCCCATCACCAGGGAGGAACTAGAGGGGGTCCTGAGGGACCTCCCAAATGGGAAAGCCCCGGGCCCAGATGGGTTCACTTACAATTATTATAAGGTTTTCCAGGGTGAACTTTCTGCTCATCTATTGTCCCTCTTCAATTCCTTCCTCTTAGGCTCCCCCATACCCCCGACTATGCTCTCTTCACTGCTCACATTGGTCCCTAAACCGGGTAAGGACTTGCAGGACTGTGCTAATTATCGACCGATTGCTTTGCTGAACGCGGACCTGAAACTCTTTACCAAACTCCTAGCCAATAGGTTAAATGCTTGGCTCCCTCTGCTTGTCCATAAGGACCAGGTGGGATTCATCCCCTGTCGTCAGGGTGGTGACAACACCAGGAGGACTGTGGATTTGGTGGAGGTGGACAATCACTATTCTACCCCGGCCCTTCTCTTGAGTCTGGACGCTGAAAAGGCTTTCGACCGCATAGATTGGTCATTTATGCATGCTACGCTTAAGGCGTTTGGGCTCACGGGACCTTTCCTCACAGCTATCCAGGCCCTCTACTCCCTACCCACAGCAGCAATCAAGCTTCCCCATGCATCCTCGCCCTTCTTCCCTATTCGAAATGGCACTAGGCAGGGTTGCCCCCTGTCTCCCATCATATTTGCCCTCTGCATTGAACCGCTGGCATCCAAGATTAGGCGAAACCCTAATATCAAGGGGATCATGGTCCAGGATAAGGAATTTAAGGTCTCTCTTTTCGCAGATGATGTACTCCTCACTCTCACCTCCCCTCATACTACCCTTCCAAACTTGTTGCGCTTGCTGGAGACCTATAGCGATCTCTCAGGATACAAGGTGAACCCTGCAAAGACTGAGGCACTCCCACTCAACATTCCACAGGACCTTCTCCTTCTCCTCCGCAGTAATTACGATTTCCAGTGGCGGGAGTCCTCTATCCGCTACCTGGGAGTCCATATATCCACCTCCTACGCGACCCTCTATTCGGCAAACTACCCGCGGTTGTTTCGTGAGTTAAGAGCCCTATTGGACAAATGGCAACCCTTACCCATCTCCCTTTTAGGGAGAATTGCCGCGGTCAAGATGACTCTCCTTCCGAAGCTACTGTATTTTTTCGAGACACTCCCGGTTGCGATTCCTCGGGGAGAATTACGGAACCTGCAGAAAGCTATTTTTCAGTTTATCTGGCAGGCAAAACGACACCGAATACCCAGATCTGTTATGCTGGCGGATAGGGGGTCTGGGGGGTATGGCCGTCCCACATCTGCTACATTACTATTGGGCGTCCCACTTGCGCCATATCCCACTTTGGGCGGCTATGCCAGCATATACTAGATGGGTGCAGATAGAGAAGCTCTGGCTGGCTCCCATGCACCCTAACGCGCTTCTGTGGGTTGGTTCTCCCCCCACTCCCCCTGCCTCGTACCTGCTGGGCCCTATTCGGTTTACTAGATCTATTTGGTCTGCCTGTTGTACTAGATTCTCCCTGATGTCCCGGCACTCATCTATGGTCTCCATATTATACAACCCCCTTCTCCCGGAAAGCCTGACCTCTGCCATGACTAAGGTGTGGTCTAAAGCTGGTCTTTACCGGATTGCGGACATGGTTGATCCTGGAACCTTGGAACTCAGGTCCTTTGCCTACCTTATAGCTAACCAAAACCTGCCAGGTACTGAATGGTTCCATTATTTGCAGGTGGTTCACTTTGTCCGCTCCCTCCATGGGTCTCTTAAGGTGTCACTCCCCACCGCTTTTGAAAAGATTTGCCGTGCAGGTACGTCCACTAGGGGCCTTATATCCTCTATTTACCAACTTCTTACCTCACAAACTACAGGCTCCCCAGTTACCCATCGCTATATGCTTAAATGGGAGGAGGCGGTGGGTAGACCCATCTCCCAGGAACAGTGGCGGATTGTATGGTCTCGGGCCCAGAAATCATCTCAGTGCATTACATTTCGGGAAGCGCAGTATAAGTTGTTGATGCATTGGTATCATACTCCGGCTCTCCTCCATGCTTTAAATCCATTGGTTCCCCCATGGTGCTGGCGCTGTGGAGTTGCGGTGGGTACCCTGCACCACATCTTTTGGACGTGCCCTCTCATCCTGGGTTTCTGGAGGGAGGTCAGGACTTTGGCGACTGCTCTCTTTTTGCAAGAGGTCCCTCTTGACCCTCTGGTTTATCTCCTGAACCTTCCCCCCAGGCACCTGAGCAATAAGTCATCCAGGCTTTTCTTGCACCTTTGTACTGCAGCTAAAATTCTCATAGCTAGAAACTGGAAGAAAGTGAGTCCCCCATCTAGTCTTGAACTTGTGGCTAGAGTGAAGGATGTGAGGAGTCTTGAATGCCTGACCGCGGGCCTAAACAACTCACAGGAGGCCTTTGGGGCTATCTGGGCGCCTTGGGATATGTATTGAACATCACAGGGTCTCTGATCTCTAGTCCTCTTCTCCCCTCCCCTCCTTTCCTCTGCTTCTACCCTTGTCTTCTTAATCCCTTCATCCCTCCCCTCCCTTGTTTACTGTCTAATTTGAATGCATATTGCTTAAGGGAGAAGAGGCGGATAACCTCTACCTACCTCATTGTTTTCTGCTTGTTTGATCTTTTTTCTCTTTATACTTTGTTAATGAAAAATTTTTTTCAATAAAAATTACAGTTAAATAAAAAAAGATGTAATGTCTGCTGAAGATGACCCTGTGTCTATAGATGTAATGTCTGCTGAAGGTGACCCTGTGTCTATAGATGTAATGTCTGCTGAAGGTGACCCTGTGTCTATATATGTAATCTCTGCTGAAGGTGACCCTGTGTCTATAGATGTAATGTCTGCTGAAGGTGACCCTGTGTCTATAGATGTAATGTCTGCTGAAGGTGACCCTGTGTCTATAGATGTAATGTCTGCTGAAGGTGACCCTGTGTCTATAGATGTAATGTCTGCTGAAGGTGACCCTGTGTCTATATATGTAATGTCTGCTGAAGGTGACCCTGTGTCTGTAGATGTAATGTCTGCTGAAGGTGACCCTGTGTCTATATATGTAATGTCTGCTGAAGGTGACCCTGTGTCTATATATGTAATGTCTGCTGAAGGTGACCCTGTGTCTATATATGTAATGTCTGCTGAAGGTGACCCTGTGTCTATATATGTAATGTCCGCTGAAGGTGACCCTGTGTCTATAGATGTAGAAGAGTCATTACAGGAAAGACATTGCAAATTAAAGAAGCCAGCGTAAATATAAAACTGCAGAAACATTTCCTCCAGGTAAAGACAGTCCACATATGGCGCACGTATCCATGTATGGAGGAATTCAGAGATGTTTGATTTATCTAATGAACAGAAAAATCACTTGTGATGAGTCAAAGGATTGGTTATAGGATAGTGATGTAGAGAGAGTGAAGAATTTAATCTGGTGTACTACAAGTGACAGCATGCCAACATCTGAACTTCTTAATGAAATAATAATTAGTTGCAAGAAAAGTAATTATGAGGATCTAGGATCTTGGAGCACAGGGGGATTTTCTTCTATTACTGAGCACTGCTGCATTATCACTAAACACGCCCATCCTGCATTCAGCTCCTCCCCCTAGGCAGTGAGAGGATCAACAGGCAGTGGAAGGATCAAATCTCACTGCCCAGGGGGAGGAGCTGAATGCAGGATGGGGGCGTGTTTAGTGATGATGTAGCAGTGCTCTGTAATAGAAGAAAACTCCCCCTGTGCTCCAAGATCTGCATTTGAATAAAGAATAAAAGTGCTTTTTCTCCGCATCCCTGGGAATGTGAAACTTAAGAAAGGTATGGTTTTACTCTGCTAACATCATCTACAGAACTATGGGAGTGGTTTAAAGTAGCTGGGGGCAGTGATAGACTCCCTTTACATGGTTACTGAAAGATTATAAAAGACAAGGGTTAGTCATACTAAATGTCAGAATGAAATGGTTTTACTTAAACGAGAACACACTGATATTTAATAAATATGTTTAGTACAAGCATATTGCTATATTAAAGGGGAATATTTTGGTTTTACTAGAAAATGTTCATTATATTTTTGTGTGACTAAGAACTAAGTAACACATTCATCGATTGGTATAATAATGTTAAGTTATAAGCAATTAATAAATATTGTAGTTTCCTATTAATAATGAAATCAGATGATGCCACAAATCTACACTGGGATTCATAACCAGAAGTTATATATCACAAGGCATTATGGGAAAGGAGCTGGGAGCTCATGCGCCCTCTGTTGGATGTAACAGATCCTCAGTTTGCTTTTGACTCACCGAGTCTTGAGACAGCAAAAGGGATTTTAGCCAAGCCAGTATCACTTATCTGCATACAGCGCCGTTTCGGGGATTTTTGTCCCTCATCAGTGCAGAGCAAAGTGTACTGGCTGGCTTTGTGGGAGGCAATGAGTGGGTTATGGACAGGGACATCTCTCCTTGAGGAGAGCACCAGTTAAGGTGTGTAGAGTTTTGAGTTGCCTTTCGCCCTCTACTAAGAATCCCTTTTGCTGTCTCAAGACTCGGTGAGTCAAAAGCAAACTGAGGATCTGTTACATCCAACAGAGGGCGCATGAGCTCCCAGCTCCTTTCCCATAATGCCTTGTGATATGTAGATGCTTAGTAGAGGGCGAAAGGCAACTCAAAACTCTACACACCTTAACTGGTGCTCTCCTCAAGGAGAGGTGTCCCTGTCCATAACCAGAAGTTAGGCAGATATTTTTCTTAAAATATTCTGTAATATTTTTGAATGGAAATGTTAATATTTTACACATGACATATAAATGAGTGATATTGTGCACTGTGATATTATATGCCAGGAGTATTCACCAATTCTGGTGTAGAAGTAGGGAAGAAAAATGTCTCTTCAATCCTGCCCAATATTATGGTAAAGACTGATATCTAATATTAATTATGGACTTTACAAATTCACAGAGCGAGAGATTCAGAACTGGTGAGCCGACGTCCCAAGGACGGCTCTGCCACGTTCTTGTGACAGACCACTGAAAAATGGCGGCCCGACTGCACATGCTCAGTCATGAGAATTCGCTAAGAGCGAGAAGTAAGAAGAAAGAAGGCCAAGAGGGGAGTCACCGCAACGGCTGAAGGGGCGGTGAAAGAAATGACGTGACGGTTGCTCATCTACATACATGAACAAATTATCTTGGAATCAGCTGGGAGAAGAATGGCCTTTTTAAAGGCCATTCCAACGTGCCATTAGCTTAAAAGTGGTTTTGCGAATGATAGACTCCCTTCTTAGCTGGTGCCATATTTAAAGTGCCGACATCTGTCTTACTATTCTGGGCGATGTTGGCAAGAGGTAAATGAATGAATTATTCTTATATGGACAGTTGGTTTAAGGACATTAAGTAAATGGATTGAAGATGAGGAAAAAAAAGATCCAAAGACTAATTTCTATTGAATATTGTCTATCGATAAATTTCTGTATTTGAACAGAATGTTCCATCAAGAGGTTAAAGAGAACCTTCCACCACCTCCACCAAGTCCAGCTCTTTGCATCATTTAACCCCTTAACACTAGAAGTCCCAGAGAGGGGTCATTTAACATTTCTACCTTTGGAACCCAGAGACGGGTCGAATGACCTGAAGGATTTAAGCAAACAACCTATAATCACCGTCTTTTGTTCTGTAATTACTGTCACACCACAGGAGGTTGTTGTTTTCCATTGAGTTTAGCCATTTAGTTTCTAGTTAGTTTTATTCAGTTTATTGTATTTGATAATATAAAGACTATACATATTGTATTTATTTTAGTTTTATTTGAGCAAAAAAGCACTGAAACAATGAATCATTTTTTATATATTTTAAATAGAATTAGAAATTTTAGAGCAAGGTACAGCTGTGAGTAATGACCAGAAGCATTTGTCTAAGGCCTCAAGCACACTAGCGAAAAAACAATCGTGCGATGCGATTTTTTTCTTCGATTTGCCAATGTATTTCAATGGCACCAAGCACACCTGCGATTTTTTCTCGTGCGATTTTTTTTCATAGGTGCGATTTTCCAGTGTTTTTTTTTTTTTTTTGTGCGATTTTTTTTCGTGCGAAAAAATCCCAGAGGAGTGATCTATATGACCAATGGGCCAGATCGCAAAAATATCTGCGATTTTTTTGCAATTTTTTTTTTTTCTGCACCCATTGACTTGAATCTAAATATACAAAAATGTAAATATACAAAAGAACAACTGTTATTTGTTTCCATGCTTTTTATTTTTGTTATGAAAATAATAAAAAAAATACAAGGAATAAAACAATTCCACACATATTTACAATAGGCTGCTGTGGGGGGCTGCGTGTGTGTGTGTGAGTGGCATGTCCTTCTTGTGTGACTAGCATTTCAGCACTCACTCAGCAGTCTGTCTGCACTGTCGGAACATACCTGGCACTGCCTGGGTATGTCCCTGGTACATTTGCCACACGTGTATTTGTAGCAGTAAACACATCTCTCAGTTGCACAATTGTTCGTGCATCGATGGTTGACCTGACACTTCGCCCTTTTGCCAGGGCTGGGTGTGGAAGGTTGTTGCCGAAGGAGTTTCTCCTTGAGTGCCTTCTTTTCAGTCACATGAGAGCCACCTAACTCTTTTGCAAGCTCAACCAGGAAGTCCACCCGTCTCTCCTGCACCCCAGTGCATGCCTGATAAAGAACATGAGCATTCAGTGCTGCCATGTCAATCATGTTGTAGAACACGGCGACTGGCCATCTCCGTGTTCCTGCACGCACGCTGTACTCCCGCACCATTTGGTCCATTACATCCACACCGCACTTTGTGTGGTTGTATTGTGTGACCGTGTTTGGCTTCCTTTTGTTGGTATCCTCAGTCTCAACCACACTGTGCATGCTGCTGAGAATGTAGACGGCCTTCTTTCGTTTGGGTGCATACACTGTCAGTGTGGCACCAGTGGTTGAAAACACCTGAGTGGTGAATTCAGTGCGGTCCATCTGTCTAGCGGATTGAGGAATTTCCTGGCGACTCTTGTTGACTGTGCCGAGGATAGTGGTTTTCCGGCTAAGCAGTCGTTGTGCAAGCGACAATGATGTAAAGAAATTGTCCGTGGTTACAGTTCTGCCCTTGTCCATGAATGGTTCCATCAGCCTCATCACTACAGTTTCGGACAGTCTCTCCCCGCTGGGACGACTGAGGTCCTTGCCAAGATATGGGAGGACATTACAGATGTACTTTGATTTCAAGTCGCAAGCCACCCAAAACTTGATGCCAAACTTGTCTGGTTTTGTTGCAATGTATTGCAGAAAACAGCAGCGAGTCTTTGACGGGAAAAGCTGTTCATCAATAGTGATGTGTCGACCAGGGTTGTAGGATGCGATGCAGTTGGTGACAAACGATCTCCACACATCGGAGATTGCAGCAAACTTATCGGTCTCCACTCGCTCACTGCGTGTGAACATGTCATCAAAGCGTAGGTGTTTCATGATGTCTTGGAAGCGGTTTCGGGTCATAGTTGCAATGATCCTTGGGTTTGCCAGGTTTGCTGACCAGCTGTCACGTAGTGATGGAACCTTGGTCACCCCCCGCAAGATAATGACTGAAATAAATGCCATTAGTTCCGGGAGACCCATGAACCAATCCACCTGCTCCGTGTGACGTGCATGTTGAGTAGTCCATTCTTGAATGCTACGAAGCATGTCAAGAGTGATAAAACAGAGGAAGCTCTGAAGGCGACTCCGGACACTTCGTCTGGCCTTAGCACTTGGCTCTCCATCTGTAGGGTACGGTTCTATTGGGGTGAAATGGAGACATTTCCCCACTTCTACTTCACGCCACACTGTGCCATCTTTTGCGGTCTCTGTCGGCTCACTCGCCAACCGAGTTCTCTTTTTTGGTAGAGGAGGAGTCTCCTCATCTGCAAGATAAATAATTTCAAATTAACATTTTGTTTTGGTTCTAAATAAAAAAGATAGTCAGGAAACAAAAATCGGTAATTTGAAAAATCTAACCTGAAGACAGCTCAGAGTCCGAATCCAGTTGAAGGGCTATGTCTTCTCCATCTGAGTCAGAAGGGTTGGTGTTGCTCAGGATCAGTTCCAATGCCTGTTGAATGGTGTGCCTTCTCTGCATTTTGTTTCTTGTGAACAAAATAGGTGAAGCAGTCACCTATTTATCCCCCACAGCACAAAAGGCTGCATGCAAATTTGCTAAGGTGTTAGCAACCTTATGCATACAGTAATACGTCGTACATTCGCGAGGTTAGGGTCCAGAACCGGTCGCGGATCGCGAGGAATCGCGAATGTTTGGTACAAGCGCTTACAATGCCGGTTTCTAATGTTTAACCCCCTAAATATCAATAAACTTTACCCTACAGTACTGTACAGTATACTAAAGTATACTGTACAGTACTGTATATTAATACATTCATTCATTTTTCTTATACACTCACAGTAAAATGAAACTAATTACCGGGTACGTAACAAACAGGACGCTACTACCCAATAGCGAAGGTGTTTTTTTTTTTTTAAAATTTCACAGATCTGAGAAAAAAGAGCAAAATCTATATATGTTAGTTGCCAAAAAAATATCGCGAATCTGTGAATTCGCAAATTCGGAAACGCGAGTGTACGAGGTATTACGGTATTCCCAGCACAACAATGCAGCTGGGGGGTGGGAAAACACACTCAGGAGCAGCTTACATTCTTTTGTTTACACTCTCTTACAAGACCTGAGGTGGATCAACACAATTCTGCAGATTCCTCAGACAATGGCCACATTTACAAATGAAATGTGTCTGGGACTCTAGAGTCCCAGAAATTTCGAGCTCCCCCTTGAAGTCCTGAAAGAGGGTCAAATGACCCTTAGTCCAAACAGACAACTCTGATGGCTCCAATTAGCATCCTTTCATTTGTAAATGTGGCCATTGTCTGAGGAATCTGCAGGGGGCAATTGTGTTGATCCACCTCAGGTCTTGTAAGAGAGTGTAAACAAAAGAATGTAAACTGCTCCTGAGTGTGTCTGCCCACCCCCCCAGCTGCATTGTTGTGCTGGGAATATGCATGAGGTTGATAACACCTTAGCAAATTTGCATGCAGCCTTTTGTGCTGTGGGGGATGTGAAGGGACTGCTTCACCTATTTTGTTCTCAAGAAACAAAATGCAGAGAAGGCACAGAGAAGACGAACATTTGACATGGCCCCCCCCCCCCTGCACACAGTATCATGTCCCATAGTGGCCTCTGCACACAGTATCATGTCCCATAGTGGCCCCTGCACACAGTATCATGTCCCATAGTGGCTGCTGCACACAGTATTATGTCCCATAGTGGCCCCTGCACACAGTATCATGCCCCATAGTGGCCCCTGCACACAGTATCATGTCCCATAGTGGCCCCTGCACACAGTATCATGTCCCATAGTGGCCTCTGCACACAGTATCATGCCCCATAGTGGCCCCTGCACACAGTATCATTCCCCATAGTGGCCCCTGCACACAGTATCATGTCCCATAGTGGCTGCTGCACACAGTATTATGTCCCATAGTGGCCCCTGCACACAGTATCATGTCCCATAGTGGCCGCTGCACACAGCATTATGTCCCATAGTGGCCCCTGCACACAGTATCATGTCCCATAGTGGCCGCTGCACACAGTATTATGTCCCATAGTGGCCCCTGCACACAGTATCATGCCCCATAGTGGCCCCTGCACACAGTATCATGTCCCATAGGGGCCCCTGCACACAGTATCATGTCCCATAGGGGCCCCTGCACACAGTATCATGTCCCATAGTGGCCCCTGCACACAGTATCATTCCCCATAGTGGCCCCTCCACACACTATTATTCCCCATAGTGGCCCCTGCACACACTATTATATGTCCCATTGTGGACCACCCATGAACAATTATTATACTATGCGGTCTTTTCAGACCCCAGAGTATAATGATCGGAGACCCAGGGGAGAATAGAAACATAAAAAAACAATGTTGCTTACCTGTTCCTCGCTCCGGTCCACTCACTGCTACTCCGGCCTTCTTCAATGTTGGACCAGGCCGGCGTCACGTGACGCGGGCCTGCGTCGCAACGCAAAATGACGTCGGCTGACGTCTGGGACGTCACCAAACAGGCCCGAAGCCTGGAGAAGTGTAGGACAGGTAAGTACATTGTTTTTTATGTTCCCTCACCAACTCTGGGCCTCCGATTATTATACTCCGTATAATGATAGCAGAGATTGTGGTGTTCGGCCTGCGGCCTTACCTACCGATCCCCGCTCCTGCTCACAGCCGCCTCCGCAGAATCGGAAGTGCAGGTGGCCGTGAGCGGGACCTCGGGGAACAGTAAGTATATAGGGCCCGTTACCTGCTGGGGTTACTCCAGCAGATAACGGACTATACAAAAAAACAAAACAAACAAAAAAAAAACGCATCGGGGGCCCCGTAATGTCCCGGGTCCTGTGGCAGCTGCTACCCCGGTAGTTATGCCCCTGCCTACAACCCTGGTCGACACATCACTATTGATGAACAGCTTTTCCCGTCAAAGACTCGCTGCTGTTTTCTGCAATACAGTGCAACAAAACCAGACAAGTTTGGCATCAAGTTTTGGGTGGCTTGCGACTTGAAATCAAAGTACATCTGTAATGTCCTCCCATATCTTGGCAAGGACCCCAGTCGTCCCAGCGGGGAGAGACTGTCCGAAACTGTAGTGATGAGGCTGATGGAATCATTCATGGACAAGGGCAGAACTGTAACCACGGACAATTTCTTTACATCATTGTCACTTGCACAACGACTGCTTAGCCAGAAAACCACTATCCTCGGCACAGTCAACAAGAGTCGCCGGGAAATTCCTCAATCCGCTAGACAGATGGACCGCACTGAATTCACCACTCAGGTGTTTTCAACCACTGATGCCACACTGACAGTGTATGCACCCAAACGAAAGAAGGCCGTCTACATTCTCAGCAGCATGCACAGCGTGGTTGAGACTGAGGATACCAACAAAAGGAAGCCAAACACGGTCACACAATACAACCACACAAAGTGCGGTGTGGATGTAATGGACCAAATGGTGCGGGAGTACAGCGTGCGTGCAGGAACACGGAGATGGCCATTCGCCGTGTTCTACAACATGATTGACATGGCAGCACTGAATGCTCATGTTCTTTATCAGGCATGCACTGGGGTGCAGGAGAGACGGGTGGACTTCCTGGTTGAGCTTGCAAAAGAGTTAGGTGGCTCTCATGTGACTGAAAAGAAGGCACTCAAGGAGAAACTCCTTCGGCAACAACCTTCCACACCCAGCCCTGGCAAAAGGGCGAAGTGTCAGGTCAACCATCGATGCACGAACAATTGTGCAACTGAGAGATGTGTTGACTGCTACAAATACACGTGTGGCAAATGTACCAGGGACATACCCAGGCAGTGCCAGGTATGTTCCGACAGTGCAGACAGACTGCTGAGTGAGTGCTGAAATGCTAGTCACACAAGAAGGACATGCCACTCACACACACACACGCAGCCCCCCACAGCAGCCTATTGTAAATATGTGTGGAATTGTTTTATTCCTTGTATTTTTTTTATTATTTTCATAACAAAAATAAAAAGCATGGAAACAAATAACAGTTGTTCTTTTGTATATTTACATTTTTGTATATTTAGATTCAAGTCAATGGGTGCAGAAAAAAAAAAATAGCAAAAAAAATCGCAGATATTTTTGCGATCTGGCCCATTGGTCATATAGATCACTCCTCTGGGATTTTTTCGCACAAAAAAAAAAAAAAAAAATCCCCACACAAAAAAAAAAAAAAACACTGGAAAATCGCACCTATGAAAAAAAAATCGCACGAAAAAAAATTGCAGGTGTGCTTGGTGCCATTGAAATACATTGGCAAATCGCAGAAAAAAAATTTTCGCGCGATTTTTTTCCGCTAGTGTGCTTGAGGCCTTAGACAAATGCTTCTGGTCATTACTCACAGCTGTACCTTGCTCTAAAATTTCTAATTCTATTTAAAATATATAAAAAATGATTCATTGTTTCAGTGCTTTTTTGCTCAAATAAAACTAAAATAAATACAATATGTATAGTCTTTATATTATCAAATACAATAAACTGAATAAAACTAACTAGAAACTAAATGGCTAAACTCAATGGAAAACAACAACCTCCTGTGGTGTGACAGTAATTACAGAACAAAAGACGGTGATTATAGGTTGTTTGCTTAAATCCTTCAGGTCATTCGACCCGTCTCTGGGTTCCAAAGGTAGAAATGTTAAATAACCCGTCTCTGGGACTTCTAGCGTAAAGGACACAACCCAAAAGTGCGTTAAGGACCAAATAGCGCTCCTTCCCTTCTGTGCCCGGCTGTGCCCAAACAGCAGTTTATACCACATATGACATTAAGTCCGTTATCCTGGGTACACCAGTGTCATACATGGGGGTATAAACTGCAGTTTGGGCACACAGCAGGGCGCAGAAGTGAAGGAGCGCTATGTGGCTTTTGAAGTATATATTCGGATTTTTGGGATCTGGACGCCATGTCATGTTTGCAGAGACTCTAAAGTACCAGTAAAGTAGAATCCCCTAAGGAGTGACCCCATTTTGATAACTGCACCCCTCAAATAATTTATCAGGGGGTGTAGTGAGCATTAGTATCCCAGACGTGACTGCACAGCGGATGGTGAAGAGTGACTATGTAATCTGTGCGGAGTACATTGGGAACACTAAATTCCCTACTATATCCCCAGTAGCTCCTATTATTGGGGGGTCACTCTGGGGGTCACTTCTGGTGTCTTTTCCCTTGTAAGCTGTAAATCTGGTTTGTCCCCTGATATCCGCTCGCACAGCTTATACATTCCCTTCCTGCCGCAGCCAGTTATGTTCTAATGATTTGGCCATTTTTGGGGTTTTTGTCTTCCCATTGTACAAACTATAAATTTTCTTTATTTTTCTGGTGATGTAGCTGTATGAGGGCTTGTTGTTTGCGGGGTGAGATGTATTTTGTAATGACAATATTTTTGGGTGCCTATAACTTATAGAATACATTATATTAACTCTTTCTTGATGGATTAAAAAAAAAAACAGCAATTCTGTTATTGCTTTTTACCTTTAATTTTTTTTCCGTGCAGCATACAACATAAGTAACATGTTACCTTTATTCTGTGGGTCGGTATGATTACGGCGATACCTCATTTATATTGTTTTTTTATGCGTTACTAGTTTTGCAGTACAAAAACCCATTTGTGGAAAGAAATCAATTATTTTTGCATAGCCATATTCTGAGATTTGTAGCAATTTTTTTTTTTTTCAGCTGACTGAGTTGGTTGAGGACTTATTTTTTGCAGGACGATCTGTGCTTTTTACTGGTACTGTTTTGGGATGCATATGACTTTTTGATCATTTTTTATAGCATTTTTTTTTTTAAGGCGAGATGGCAAAAAATCATTATTTCCTTGCTTTGTTAATTTATTTTTTTCATACAGTTCACTTTTTTTCCAGCTTTTTTTTAGGACACCTGAACCAGTGATACACTGATCACTGGTTCAGTACTATAGACTGCAATACACGTGTATTGCAGTCTATAGAGGAAATCAGCATATGCAGACGCATAGACTGACTTCCAGAGGTCCTGGCAGGATCAACCAGGTCCTGGGGGCTCCAGGCAGCCTGGGGTCACTGGCCAGACCCCAGGCTGCAGAAAATACATATGGGCACCCCCGATCTCACCGCAGGGGGACTTTTGGCTTGGTGGAACCCCTTGGATGCTGCGGTCATGTTTGACTGCGGCATCCAAGGGTTTAAAACCCCTGATCGAAGCTCAGCTTCATTCAGGGGTTAAGGAGCAGGGTGTTAGCTACAGATACAGCTAACACCTGCCCCCAATGCCACCCGTGGCATTCACTTTCACTTTCAAACACTTAAGATGCCGCGGTCAATAGCGAGGGTTAAACGGCGGGGATCGGTGTTATCACCGTCCCTGCTGTTGCAGCGGGAGCCTGGCTGTCAGATACAGATGGGTTCCCTCGGTGATCGCACGGGCTCTGCTTCTGAGCCCACTCGATCACCATCACGTACCTGTACGTGGGGATGCAGTAACTAACCACATTCCCTGATGTGCATGTACAATATGTGAAATAGCATTAAGGGGTTAATGATTTTGACCAAACTTACGACTAACATGAAGTACCAAGTTTCACAAAAGAAAATCATCCAATATTACCCACTCATCCTGGATGGAACATTCTCAATAGATCCAGAACTCCTGAAGTATCTCAACTAGCTGTCCGTGCAATACAAAGTAACCCTTAATGACCCAGGGCGTAATAGTACGTCCTGAGTCGCATGACGATGTATGGAGCGTGCTCAGGAGCTGAGCACTCTCCATACACCGCGGGTGCCGGCTGTATAATACAGCCAGGACCTGCCGCTAACAGCAGTGATTGGTGCCTGCACCGATCGCGGCTGTTAACCCTTTAGATGCCGCGGTCACACGGGACCGCGGCGTCTAAATTGCGCAGCCGCCACGGGCGCCGCCATTTTTCCCTGATCGCCGCCCCCCAGAACGTCATCAGAGGGCGGCGATTAGTTGCCATGACAGCCGGGAGCCTATTGAAGGCTCCCAGGCCTGTCATTACAGTATAGCTATTACGCGATGCCAGAGGCATCGTCTAATACAAGTGAAGGCATTTTGCTGTATCGCAGTGAATAGTATGATCGATCAGACCCCCTAGGTTTCAAGGTCCCTGGGGAGTCTGATCATACAAGTAAAAGTTGAAAAAAAAAAAAAGTTTTTCAAAGTATGAAAAAAATAAAAAAAACCACAAAAGTTGAAATCACCCCCCTTTCCCTAGATCAGATATAAAAGTAAATAAACAAAAGTAAACATAAACACTTTAGGTATCCCCGCGCTCCAAAATGCCCGAACTATTAAAATATTTATCCCATACGGTGAACGGCGTAGCGGGGAAAAAAAAATCAAAATGGCCAAATAGCATTTTTTTCAACACTTTGCCTCCTATAAAAAATTGAATAAAAAGTGATCAAACCATCAGATCTTTCCCCAAATGGTATCAATAAAAACGTCATGTTATCTCGCATAAAAAGACGCCTTACCCAGCTCCATACATGTAAATATGAAAAAGTTACAGGTGTCACAATATGGCGACGCAAAATTTTTTTTCTATTTAGCAAAGTTTTGAATTTTTTTAAAAGGTATAAAACATTACAAATACTATATAAATTTGGTATCGCCATGTTCGTACTGACCCGCAGAATACAGGTAACATGTCATTTTTACCACACAGTGAATGCTGTAAAAATCAAACCCATATGAATTTGGCGCAAATGCAGTTTTCTCCAATTGCACCTCATTCTGAATTTTTTTCCAGCTTCCCAGTACATTGCACAGCATATTGAATGGAGACATTACAAAGTACAATTTGTTTCGCAAACAATAAGCCGTCATGTGACTCTGTGAACTGAAAAATGAAAAAGTTATGGCTCTTGGAATGTGGGGAGGGAAAAACGAAAATGCAAAAACAAAAAAATGGCCCGGTCATTAAGGGGTTAATATTCATATTGATACTAAAACCTGATAAAAACCAAAAGAGTAAATATACAGAGGGCAACAGTGACTGAAAGAGCGGCGGTGTACTCCTAGATCAGTGATGGCGAACCTATGACACCCGTGTCACAGGTGACACACATAGAGAGCTACTTATTATGTTATTGCAGTAAGCAGCTGCCGAGACTTTTTACTCACCTGTCCACGCTCCTGTCCTGGACGCCCTCCGCTGCCTCCTCTAGGAGGCGCTACAGTGACGTCATGACGCTGAAGGAGGCTGGGACGCTACGTACAGCATTGCGGCCTTCTTCAGCGTCGGCAATAGCTCACCCTGGAGGCGGCAGCAGAAGGTGGCCAGGACTGGAGCGTGGACAGGTGAGTAAAAAGTATCGGCCACTACTCTGTGTGGGGGGTATAAAAGGTGTCATAAACTGTGTGGAGGCCATAAATAGGGGGATCATATGCTGTGTGGAGCGGTAAAAAAAAATGGGGGTTCATATACTGTGGGGGCAAAAAAAGGGGGTTATATACCGTGTGATTGGCCAGAAATACATATAATACAAATACATATATCAAAAATATAATTTTTTTTTCTTACTACAGCAACAAATATCACAAAATTATGGATATTTCTAGATGTGACACGTCACCCGAGTTAAGCTAGGTTTTCGTTTACGAATTTTGACACACCGAGCCTAAAATGTTAGCTATCACTGTCCTAGATAGTCGTGAGCAATCTAACGTTTCCCTATGTATCACCACCGTGCTGAGGGGTAGCAGAGCTCTGTCACTGGCCTGCTTTTCGTTTCTTTCTATATAACTCAAAATACATGAAAGAACTGAGAACCTTTAGATATGATAATGAATCAATTTCCTTTTAAAAAAGAAATATGTAAACTACAAAAGGAAAGCCAAACATAATGTGAACAGGCCTCTATAAAGTGGTGACTCCTCACCTGTGCGGTTCCCTGTAGGAATGCCCTCCTTACACTCCTCATCTCCCCTCACATATGTCTCCGGAGCATTAATATTCTTCAGATCTTCACCCACATACAAAAGCTGTGAAGGAAATATTGTAAAAGTCACCAGACGGATGGAGAAGTCACGTGGGAGGTTTTATAGGAGAAGAAAAGATCATTCATTATCATGACCACCAAAACTGACAGCAGGAGTTATCTGAGCAAATAGCTGCAGGTCTCCTGGATAAATCCACCATGTTGGCTCCTTATTCCAACCAGCAGCCTCCATAGCCAGAAAACTGTGAGAAGATCCAGACGACATGTCATGTCTATGGTCAGCTTTATCCTGCCATCTCCACCTTTCTCATTACACAAGTAGGAAACATCTAATACTGTGGGATAAAACCAGACTGACCCCGAGACCTTCACAGCCCTTCTACAGGGCAGAGGGAAGATTTCATGTCACCTTATCTCCATCTACCTGATCATCCTGGGGAAAGACATTTTCTTCCTTACAATCCTGTGCTAGAAGAGGACTGGGACATCTCTCCGCTGATGTTCTCTTACTGGATGGAACTGGAGGAAACACATACAGGGACTGAATTCATTCTTTCCATACAGATAATGAGAGGCCGTGTGTATTTAGTCATGTCTATTACCTGCTGATGTGAGGGGCTGCTGATCCTCCATCATCACCTCCTTGTACACATCTTTGTGTCCTTCTAAATACTCCCACTCCTCCATGGAGAAATAGACAGTGACATCCTGACACCTTATAGGAACCTGACAACACAATGATACAGTCATCACCAGATCCCTTCATAGCTCCTGTATAATGTCCCAGCATTCCCAGCAGTGTCACCTCTCCAGTCAGCAGCTCAATCATCTTGTTGGTGAGCTCTAGGATCTTCTGTCCATTGATCTCCTCATGTATCAGGGAGTGAGGTGGAGGCCCCAGGATTGGGCTCAGGGTTCTCCCCCATCCTTCAGACACAGGAGCCTGACAGCGCCCACTAGAGGTCTTCTTCACTACTGTGTAATCCTGGTTATGGAGAGACACATTAATAAATATCACTACATACATGTCCAGAGTCCCCCACCCTCTCCAGTCATATCATCTGTTATTACTATAGATAAGAATGTGTATGTGACATCATCGAATCTCTCACCTCTCCAGTCATATCTCTGTTATTACTATAGATAAGTGTATGTGACATCTCGAATCTCTCACCTCTCCAGTCTTATCATCTGTTATTACTATAGATAAGAATGATGTAATGTGACATCATCAGAATCTCTCACCTCTCCAGTCATATCATCTGTTATTACTATAGATAAGAATGATGTAAAGTGACATCATCAGAATCTCTCACCTCTCCAGTCATATCATCTGTTATTACTATAGATAAGAATGATGTAATGTGACATCATCAGAATCTCTCACCTCGCCTGTAAGGTTGAAGAGTATCTCTAGGGAGAGATTTAATATTTCTGCCATTTTGTTCCTGTCTTTATCCATTCTTGACAGGTCATTCAGGAATATTGGCTTATATATCCTAGGTGTCCACAGAGAGGATCCTGTATTGTTGGAGCCTGAAATTACAAAAATATAAATTTCCACCTTTACAATCCTGTGCTAGAAGAGGACTGGGACATCTCTCCGCTGATGT
Organism: Leptodactylus fallax; assembly: GCA_947044405.1. Taxonomy (NCBI): domain Eukaryota; kingdom Metazoa; phylum Chordata; class Amphibia; order Anura; family Leptodactylidae; genus Leptodactylus; species Leptodactylus fallax. Next base: position 1,482,519 of record CAMRHE010000332.1, on the reverse strand, counting down.
TCTCTTACTGGATGGAACTGGAGGAAACACATACAGGGACTGAATTCATTCTTTCCATACAGATAATGAGAGGCCGTGTGTATTTAGTCATGTCTATTACCTGCTGATGTGAGGGGCTGCTGATCCTCCATCATCACCTCCTTGTACACATCTTTGTGTCCTTCTAAATACTCCCACTCCTCCATGGAGAAATAGACAGTGACATCCTGACACCTTATAGGAACCTGACAACACAATGATACAGTCATCACCAGATCCCTTCATAGCTCCTGTATAATGTCCCAGCATTCCCAGCAGTGTCACCTCTCCAGTCAGCAGCTCAATCATCTTGTTGGTGAGTTCTAGGATCTTCTGTCCATTGATCTCCTCCTCATGTATCAGGGAGTGAGGTGGAGGCCCCGGGATTGGGCTCAGGGTTCTCCCCCATCCTTCAGACACAGGAGCCTGACAGCGCCCACTAGAGGTCTTCTTCACTACTGTGTAATCCTGTTTATGGAGAGACACATTAATAAATATCAATACATACATGTCCAGAGTCCCTCACCTCTCCAGTCATATCATCTGTTATTACTATAGATAAGAATGATGTCATGTGACATCATCAGAATCTCTCACCTCTCCAGTCATATCATCTGTTATTACTATAGATAAGAATGATGTAATGTGACATCATCAGAATCTCTCACCTCTCCAGTCATATCATCTGTTATTACTATAGATAAGAATGATGTAATGTGACATCATCAGAATCTCTCACCTCTCCAGTCATATCATCTGTTATTACTATAGGTAAGAATGATGTAATGTGACATCATCAGAATCTCTCACCTCTCCAGTCATATCATCTGTTATTACTATAGGTAAGAATGATGTAATGTGACATCATCAGAATCTCTCACCTCTCCAGTCATATCATCTGTTATTACTATAGATAAGAATGATGTAACGTGACATCATCAGAATCTCTCACCTCTCCAGTCATATCATCTGTTATTACTATAGATAAGAATGATGTAATGTGACATCATCAGAATCTCTCACCTCTCCAGTAAGCTGGTACAGTATCTCTAGGGTGAGATTTATTAGACTTTCTGCCATCTTGCCCCTCTCTCTTTCCATCCGTGACTGGTCAGTCAGGTAAATGTCCACAGACAGGATTCAGTTCTCTATTCCTGGAGATAATATGTGATAGATAATAAAGTGTAGATCTTGTATGTTCTTCTCTTGGTATAAATGGGAACATGAGATGAATGTGAAGACATTTCCACGCTGTTCTGTATGTGGTCAGAGCAGTTTCCATGTCCTCCGTCTACGTCTCACTTTAGCACTTTCTCTGGGGGTTGTGATATAAAAAGACTGAAGACCCCGGAAACATCAGTGCTGGGGATGGGAAAATGGAAAGGCCCCTTTACACAGAGCCAACCTCAGGCCAGTTATTGGGAACAAGCCTTTTTAGGTGACCATATTGTGTTTGTAACATAAACTATGCTAGGACAATTCGTTCACCCGCCCCCATACATCAATGATAACGCATTAAAATACAGCCAAACAGCTGCCAATGATCGCAAACAAATGTTCTTCAGGCACTTCCATTCCCGATCATTGCTGCCTAGTCCGAATTTGTAAAAGGGCCTTAAACCAGATTGAATTCATCAACTCTTCATGGTACGCCCAGCCCAGATCCTCTCATGCCGTACCATTGCCCAGATGAGCTACATCGGATGTGTCTGATCTTTGTTAGTTTTGTCTTTCAGAAGTGGGTACGATATTGCATGTACAATAGACATGTAATGCCCTCCAGACCTCCTGCGCGAGGTATTTGGTATTCTCCCCTGGTAACTAGCACTTCACTCCTCTGTACCCCACAGATCTCTCCTTGACCATCTTCATTGCATGGCGTCTCTCATGGCAGTAATCTTACCAGGCTGCTCTATTGTGGTTGCCCTGGACCTTCTGTAAAGGATGTTCTCTATTCCACACCTGGTTAGGAGATTCACCTGACCCTGAAACATGACCTGACGTTCAGACCTTTCTTGTGCCTTGCAGTTTTCCCCTGCACCACAGGAAATCCTGCCCTTAATGTCTTCCCTGTTGTATCCATTGTGTGACTTCCCCTTTCTTTCTCCCTTCATCCTCCTCTTCCTTATCTTTTTCTCTACCTTATTTCTTCTATTGTTCCATCTCCTCTGTGTATTCTCCACTTGTTCATCATATTTTCTTATGCAATACGTCTCATAATTCTACAACACATTACGGATTTATCATGCAATGTCCCTTTTTAGTCAGATAGTCTTGTTTGTTACTTAGTCACTGTGTTACCCATGAATCCGATGATCTCGTCATTATCTCTCCACCTGATTTTCATTGTTATGCTATTTCCTTGTGTGGAATTGTATACTATCCTTCATTAATTCACTATTCATGCCCTCTATGACCTTGTGTTTTACAGAAAAACCTCAATAAATATTAAGATTGCTTAATTTTTTTGCAAATAGAAGTCATGGTACACTAAGAGTCAC